>CM045763.1:92361043-92961043 GCA_025200525.1 Camellia lanceoleosa
AAGCTCCGTTCCTTCGACTGATTGTTTACATCGGATCTCAGGTTCTCTATTGCACTCCCTAAATAGGGTTCTTTCACCTTTTTCTCACGGTACTTGTACGCTATCGATCATTGAGGAATACTTAGGCTTAGAGGGTGGTCCCCATTTCTCAAGTAAAAGCGATCAGAACTCGAACACGCCGCGTTTTACTGGGAAGGATCGAACCATGGGAACGAATCTGCAGGGCTATCACCTTCTTTGGCCAGATCTTCCAACCTTTTCATAATTACAGTTCACTGCATCCTTTACTAAAGAAAGTAAAGGCGCTTGAAAGCTTGCCTTATTATTAGAGAAAGGAACCCTAGTTTTGGAGTTTTCGCCCCAACCTAGGGGGTCGTTAGACCGTAGCTTGTTGCTGAAAAATGTAATAGGCTAGCGCGACTCGTTTCGCTCGTCAAGCTCCGCCCCTCTTACTCAACCTCTTAATCTATAAAAAAAGCCCTTTCATCATCCAATCTACAACAAATCGAATGAAACTTGGCGAAAAAGAAGTGAACACTTTGCTGAGGAACGAAGCTTCGTGTTTGTTTTTCTTTAAACCCCCAACCCGCTCTCGCTCGCCGTTACTAACAGGGTCTCAGTTGATTTCCTTTCCTTTAGTTACTTAGATGTTTCAGTTCGCTAAGTTTGAAAAGTCCAAAGAGCGCAGACTAGCCACAGAGCTTGGATACGGTTTCCCGATCGGAGATCTATGGATCACAGACAGTATCTCTCCATGGCCTTTCGCCTCTGAAAGCGTCATTCTTTCTTAATGCCCGGGCATCCATCCAATGCATGATTTTTGATCTTGTACTAAGGTACACTAAACACCAACCCAATCTCGACGAAAATAAAAAAAGAAAACTTCAAATCGCCTTTCTCACAAACTGGCCATAAATGGCTCTGCTTTCTTGGAACTCACTTTCGTACTTTTTTAGAACGGATCTACCAGTGACCGGCCTTAGTAAAGGCACTATTGGGCGCTGCTTTTTCGATTCCAATATTTCACAAAGACATCCACTTTCTTCTTTATATGCAATTCTTGATATATGAAGTAGAGAATGCTAAAAGGAAGGCTCAATCCTCGCTGTCCAAATCGGGAGTCAATACTACTCATTATCAATATTCGCCATCAATAGAGGGAAGAGCCTTTACTCGGAAGCTGGTCTAGTTATGATTGGTTCATTATCTTTTGGTCCGAGCCCACCTTTTTGCTTAAGACTTTACCTCCTAGGCAACCATGAAGCTCTGGTTTCGGTAGCAAGGCAAAAGACGAGAAGCCTGCTACTAAGGCAGAAGCTGCATTGGCAAAGATGCACTTCTTGTTCTGAGTCCAGACAGACCAAGTAGAATATCTTCTTACTGGTTTCTGAGGAAGGCTCTAAAACGAGACTTTGTGGTCTTGATATATCAAACCCTTACAGAATTGGTACACTGGTACATAGATAGATGGAAAACCATGTCTACTTTAAATAAAAGCTTGGTTCCTCAAACACAGGAATTTGCCTCACACGGCGATTTCCCTTCTCTTTAAGGCACTTCAATAGGAACAAGTCGACACAGTTCCTATACTACATACATTTGAAAGTTCCACCTAACGTATCATACCACTTTTGTCGATACCGGGCTTCAATGGTCTTTTTTTCATCCGCGGATGGGAAGGCGCGTTTAGTCTCGCTCAATAGTGCCCCAAGATCCCCGGGTGTAAAATCTTGACTCTTGAATGGTTGGATTAGAACATAGGTGAAAGACTATGCCAAAAGAGGTCTCAATGCTCCCGAGTCTGAACTAAAGATGGATTCTTCCTTCTATACTATAAAGAATGCTCTTTCCACGATTGAAGTGGAAAGGGATAAAGCATGGATAGTCATATTTTCTTTTTTGGATAACCAATGCTTATATATATCTAAAGGGGCGGTGTCCAGGTTGAACTCCCAACACTAGGTTAAAGACTGAAGGCGGAGGAGTCAATGTTGTAGAGATCATGTTGACATATGATCCCAACCAAGCCAATTGATTCCATTGGTGAAAACGAATAGCTGATGCAAACTCGACAGTGCTACTAAAACCACCGGTATTCTTATGGGGTGCTATTTATCAGAAAGTGAGGACACCTTCCATTTTCTATGGATCTGGCCTCTTAGCTCAATCAAATCTCTAACCTTCCCTTGTGTCTCAATCTTTGCCCTTGGTATACCTTTCTTTTTCAATCGAAAATTTCTTACTATTTGATCTTTTTCATGAACCTTGAGATCAAGCTGCTCTCCTTGAGCCACTAAAACCAACACTAAGGTCGAGGGGCGGTGACAAATTTGTTCCAAATGCTCCTCCTTCAACGATCGAAGACATCCTTTTATTTTTCGAAGATAGGCTTGTTCTCCTGCTAGCATGGACTATTATTTTGGGTTGAATGGAGTATTTTAATTACCTTTTTAATTTTTTACGAAAAGACGTATAAAAGATATTTGAAAAAAATGACTTTTTAACTATTTTAGTATATTTCCAGAACAACCCTAAAGGCATCCTCAATGGTGTATCAATTTTTTTCATCAAATTTGAGTAAAAATTTGAGGAAAAGCTATTTTTGATATTAAGTACTCCAACCAAGGGTTTTGCGGATTTGTCAATTTTTTCACAATTTTTCTTCTTGAGGTTGTCATCTGGAGGGTCGACTAGGAGGACGACCGGCTAGTGTAATTTTTTTACAAAATTTTGCCTTGAGGTGGTCATCCGGTAGTGAAAATCTAATGGTAATGAACAATAATTTGATGAAAGACATATTTGTCCCCAGTTTGATGAAAGAAAAGTGAAATCCTAGATGTGATACTGATTTGTTGAAACCGTTGGAACTAAAAAAGGAACAATTTTTCATCAAATTCAAGTTTAATGATAAGTTTGATATACAGTTAGAGATGGTCTAAGAATACCTTTCATTAATTTTTTTTGAGGACTTCATCATTTTTTTTAAAATACACTCCTAATTCCATAATTACTAGTAATCATTTTTATATCACCTACTCATAATGATGTACAGATCTTAATGTGAATATGTTGAAAAAATAGAATATCTTAGTGTGAATATGTTGAAAAATAGTATAAAAGAATAATGCGTACCTAGCTGAACTCATATATCTATACTAACGGTTTGTATACGCGATGCATGCATATTTATAAAAAAAATAATATAAAAATAACAATAAAGAAAAATACATATATATTATATGTTGCTTAAGTGACAAGAGCTTTTATTATTCAATCCATTGTCATGGGCTCAAGGCTTGTTCTTCTCTTTGCATAATTTTTAAAAAAACTCTAAATGTAGGGATATTTTAAAAAAATTCAAAATATGAGATACTTTTGTGTCAACACCACCAGGGATATTTTGAAACAATTCAAAATATGAGATATATTTGTGTCAACACTACTAGCCTTTACTTTATATTAAAAATATATATATATATATATATTAGAAAGTGTGTTCAAACTCATATGGTGTGCGGTTACAGTGGCAGATCAAGAAATTAATAGTTACAAAAGGGCCATGTATTTGAATTTAACAGTTATAAAAACTAGTTTATGAATAGAAACAAAGTGACCCAAAGAATTCATATCAAAATTTTTTATTTACTTTATTCTATTTATAGAATAGATACTTATGAAGTTATGATCAATTGCAAAATTGCACAAAAACAAAGGCAGCAGAGTCCACTCAGCCAGTTGTGATGAGAGCAGCATATGCATACAACAAATTGATAGCTGCACATGTCCCCACTGGACAGTGAGGAGTTTTTGGCTTTTATTTGAACTTTATAATCCCACCAAAACACTCTCTTGTCAATTTTTGACCCCCCTTTTTTTTTTCACATGCCTAGTTAGTTTGGTAGATAAGAATGAAAAAAATGATTGATGAAAAATTTGTATATTTCTTATTTTCTTACAGGGTGTGATTTAACAACAGTAAGATTTATTGTTAGAAATATCTTAAAATTAGAGAGTTTTTTCCTGAAATATTAGGCAATTTAACTTGCTTAATAGACGAGCCATTCTTAAAACGGTGGTGCTAGAGACCACTAATTTAGTGGCTCTAAACCCACCACTAATGAGGTGGCAAAGCAAAAAAAGAAAAAAAGAAACAGACATTAATATCTGTGTGATGGGTGAGACTCCATCACACATCACTAGTAGAATTTTACAATTAGAGCTCTCACTCATTTTCTTTCTTAAAAATAGTGAATCTCATTATTCAAATATAATTACATGTTTCAAGATAAATTTATAACTACATATGTACACATAATATAGTTTGTCATGTCTACATAGTAATACATTATTAAATGATAGTACTATATGTTGGTGATTGTATGATATCACCATTATATTATATTGAATTTTTTTCTAACCTTTTCAGTAATGGGATAAGATCAGTAGGCTACTACCGCTACATACCTTCTTCAAATTTCGTTTTAGTGGGAGCTCCATATAAGTCAGCTCTTAATCAAATAGTTACATTGCCATGTGTGTGTCTCACTGTCCTTACTCTGAAAAGTGTTTGCTTCCTCCTCTATATGAATATAAGGCAAGTGTGCAATAATTCAACAAAAAGCTAAGTTCTCTCAATCTCATGAGCTTTGTGGGCATTTTCTAGCATTTTTATATGATAAAAAAACCTCTTTCCCAAATGGGTTTTTGCTCATTCCAAATTCCAGTCACTTTCCGGCGACTCTTAGCGGTTTTTACGATGTTTATGGCAATATCAGGACGACTAGCAGATTGCAAATGTGCTTTTGAGGCTATTTTCAACTTTGGCGATTCGAATTCCGACACGGGCGGGTTTTGGGCAGCTTTTCCCGCACAGTCCGGGCCTTTTGGGATGACCTACTTCAAGAAACCGGCCAGTCGGGCTACTGATGGGAGGCTCATGATTGATTTCTTAGGTAAATTTTTAGATAATTAATTTCTTTGCAAACTTGCATTTTCTTTGTTGGAAGATAGAAATTGATGCACAAGTTATCTCATTGTGAAATGTCAAGTGTGAACACACACAAAGATGCCAGGCACACTTTCTTGCATTTTCTTTTCAGCCAAACAGTGAGCACAATGGTTCTCTTAGTATGAGGATCCATTTGGCTGATATGAACATTGGCATTTTTTGTTTGTGTTGTTGAACTGTGTTCACACAAATAGTGCAGTTGTCTTGTTCTTCATTGGATCTTCCATTATCTTTTTAGTGCTCAACTACTTTTCAAAGACACAATCTCAATAGTGTTTAATGATTTAATCATATACTAAAAATTAATTAATTTTTGTTAAATCATTGAACTAAAAAATTATAACAACGAGTGGAGAAACTTCTGAAATATATTAACTAAGTTTTGAAAAAATTATCACATGGGTTTACCTCACACCTTACGTGGTATGTTCTTACAATTCTATTAGTTTCATACCTATTATATCTTATTTTTTTTCTTATACGATATATAAAATAACTAATAGAATTAAAAAAATACACAATCTAATTGAAAATTTTAAAAAATAAAATAACTCCTCCTAAGTTTTAAGTGACTTAAAAAAATAATGTGATATAATTTTAATATTAAAAAAAATAATAATAAGTTGGGTTGTTCGATGTCATCATCATGTATAGTTCCAATTGTGAGATAAGTGCAAGGTTAAGTAGGTTTCATATTTTTTTTATTGGTCCATATCCATGTGAGATAGTTTTGGAGTGATGTGAATCACTTACCCAAAGCGAGGCCCATTTTTCAACATCCAATGGTACCCCCAAAATGGACTCCCAAGTTTTCAATTTGGGTGGCATCACATCAATTTTGATATTAAAAATCTAGCAGGCTCTAAAAAAAAAAAATTCTGTCTCAATGTAATTTTGGTCGGATCATTATATTTTGAGATTTTCATGTATGAGGATTCTTAATATCTCATATTGAAATAGAGAAACAAAGATAATTGAAAACAAATGATCTCTTAACTAATCTAGTTAGATAATCTTATTACAAGTAGTAGAGTCTCTGTCTAAATTTATTATGTCCCTTGTCTCCTACCATCTCTAAAATTCACTTTCTCCTACCATTTCTAAGATTCATTGTGTGATTTGATTGAAAGGATGATTTAGATCAATGATCCGATCTTATTAGAATAGCACTTCAACGTTTAATCAAGCATAACATTGGATAAATTAAAACAAATACTTGAAAATTAGCCATTATTGGGTCCTATCACTTTACAAACAAAACAACCCATCAATGTAATTTACATTTTCGAGATTATTATTACTACATTCTGATATACAATTTTGTATAGTTTTTTATTTGTGAATCACTTTTTAGCAATTTTTTAATGGTCAATTAACATTGTGTTTTTTTCTTGGTAGCTCAAGCTCTAGGGTTGCCATTTTTGAGCCCATATTTGCAATCAATTGGATCAGATTACAGACATGGGGCCAACTTTGCAACATTGGCATCAACAGTTCTCCTGCCACAAAGTTCAGTATTTGTCTCTGGGCTAAGCCCTTTTGCTCTGGCCATTCAGCTCAACCAAATGAAACATTTCAAGGTTAAAGTTGATGAACCTAAATCTAATGGTAAAAATCGAGTGCACCATGGTGCTTCTACATTCAATTGATTATTTTATCTACTCTTATTTGGGTGGAAAATATTTTTAACATTTTTTAATATATAGTATAATGAAAAGTGAAGTCAATAGAAAGTATTTTTTATTGTCATTAAAAAAATGAGTTAATTTTGGCTGAAAGCATTTTTTACCACCACCACTTACAATCATTGTTGTTGCCACCACCTTACTATCACTACTAGAACCACCAATACTAAGATTTCCAAGATTACAACTAAACACAACAAAGTGAATTTTTTGCAGAAGACGTTTTTTGAAAAATATGTTTGATAAAATGATGCATAACATTATATATTTTTATTTTATATTTTATAATTAATATTTAGTTAGGCATATTTAATTTAGTATATAATAGTATAGATTTATTTAATTTCTTAATTTTGATTTGATGCAATTTTTGTATTCTATTAGCTATGATTTTTATTTCTTATTTTATTAGTTTCTTATTCTCCAAGAAATAAGTTAACTATAAAGTTGTAAGCCTTAGAGTTATGGAGTTGAAGTTGATATTTGATTAATAAAAATTGAAAGTTTTCTTAATATTATTCGTTCGTAGAGAGAATATTTTTAATTCGAATTTGGTCGTGATTCAATTTTGTTCTTTGCTCTTCTTTTCGATACACTTCCCTACATCATAAAATATACTTTTTTTAAAAAATGATTTTTATCAAAAATAAAATAAAATGTATAGTTCTAATGAGAATGTGAACTTTATTTTTTTAGGTAGATAACTTTGAATATTGATTGATTTACAGGATCAAAGAATCTTCCACAACCAGACATATTTGGAAAATCAATATTCACGTTCTATATTGGTCAGAATGACTTCACTTCCAACTTAGGATCTCTTGGCATGAGTGGGTCAAAGATCATGCTTTCTCAAGTGGTTTTCCAAATTGCCGCCACCATTAAGGTCAGCATTTTCACCGACTTGGGTTTTGTCAATATAGTATAAATTCACAATAAAAATGCTAAAAACACATTACTTTGTTATGCATTTCACCAGAATGAATGTAATTTTGTGCACCCTTTTTTTAAATTGTTTTTTAGTGGAAAATTTTGCATTTTTAGCATTAATGTTTGTGAAAAAAATTATATGGACTCAATAGACAAATATACTTAATCTTGCATTAAAATGGAGTTGTTGACAATATTACATTCGTCCCAGATAAAGTTTACATTCCAGTAAAATGAATGCACTACTGCTAGTGCTACATTCTGTAGACTTTTTAAAAAAATTTATGTGTTTCTTTTTATTGATTTACAATATATCACAAAATTAGGTTGCATAATAAATGGACTAATGACTTGAATATATATATCATGAAATTTGGTACTTAATCTTGCACTAAAGTGGAGTACGGGTAGCACGGCATTTGATCTTGATAGGGCTCACACTCAAGGAGAATGAATGCACTATTGTCAGAACTACACTCACCGCACTTTTATCGAAAAGTTTAGAACAAATTTTACTTTACTTCTTATGATTTGGATCATATGCAATTTACTCTTAATGTTTAGAAATTAACTATATAACTCCTATATGATTTGTAAACTAAAGTCTACCGTTTATTTTTTCATCCAAATTAACTGACTATCGATTTACATGTCCATGAAGAGAATAAGTTTTATTTAAAACTAAAATATCCTTACACATCTTTAAATTTACAAAAACATGTCATTCTTCCCTAAACCTATATATATACACACACACATACACATAATTTTTTTTTTTTTTTTTTTTCATTTGTTCTCTAATGGCTACCACTGTATGTATCAATGAAGTTTGTTGGGTCAAAACAGTAGCAAGCAATCAACAAAAACTTTCTAGTGGGTTTGATTTCTTTATTCCATTTTTGATTATGGTTGGTAGGTTTGATTAGCTTGATTGTGTTATGAACTTTGGTTGACGTATGGTGGGCTTTTCACTGGACTCTGTTTTGCTATGGGTGACTAATCTTGGTTTGATTACATGTGGTGATGGGTTTAATTTCTTTGTTCAATTTTTATTGAATTTCTGGTTGGTGGGTTTAATTACCTTGATTATGTTATGAATTTTGGTTGAATACAGTGGGTTTTTCACCGGTCTGGTTTTCCGATGACTCTCTTGAAAACTGGTGAGCTTCGTCTTCTCAAATTGACTTCGGAGCTGCGTGTGCGAAAACAATTTTTAAAAATTTGAAAACAACTTTCATGTTTGCTAAAAAGCTTGTATTTTTTAGAAAATTTCCAAAACAGTGCATAGAACAAGTATTATTCGAAAATGAAAACCCAACAAAATAATCCCAAAACATCAAAACCCACCAAAGGAAAAAAAGTGCAAGAACCAAACTGAATCAGAATCACAACTTGAAACACTTTGAGAACCAAATCCAGGAATAGAAACATTCACAAATCTGAACAAAAACCTAGATCAGAAATAGAAAAAAAGAGAAAAGATTGTGAATCTACAACTCCATGGACAACTCCAGCCTTTTTGGTTGAATATGGTGGGTAATTCATGAGCAATTAACTTCCCATGGAAATTGTGCAAGTGTATTGGTGAGCAAGAGGAAGAGAGTATAAAGGTTAATTTACATGTTTTGTTAATAGAAGTTAGTGTGCATTTTAGTTCACAAATCACGTGCAGGGTCATGTGATTATTTTTAAATACTAGGGAATAAACCGTGTATGACCCAAACCATAAGGGGTGAACTGAAATTTGCTCAAAAATTTATATAATTTACAATGTCCACCAAACTTAGACTGCATAATATATGGTTTAGTGACTTTAATGTTTGTGGAAATTCAAGGAATTATACGGGCTAGGAGGACAGACATTTTTGGTACTTAATCTAGCACCGGTGGGTTGTTACCCGTCATTTTTGGCGGGGCTTCCACACAACAGCTCCGACCTTGACGCATTTGGATGCGTAATTTCCTATAACAATGCAGTGGTGGACTACAACAACATGTTGAAGGAAGCTCTGAATCAAACCAGAAAAGCAATCCCAGATGCTTCTCTGATATATGTGGATACTCATGCTGTTCTGCTGGAGCTCTTCCAGCACCCCACATCTCATGGTATGGTTCGATTCAAACCAATGCCTCAAAAAAGTCACATAACTCATATCATACCATGTGTACTTCAATTTATGGGATTGATCACTAATGTATACATGTACTAGTAAAATTCTGTCCTTGAATCACTTCATTATTTGGAAACAACATTAATCGTTAGATTTTCAACTATATTATATAGGACATTTTCATAATTGTTAAATTTATTCAATTTAAATTCTTAATTATGGCATATAAGACATTTTTTAAAAACTGGTCTGTTTTATTATATAAATAATAATAATTAGAATTGCTTACAATGTTGGTACTACTTATACTTTTATAAAAGTTGGAATCGTGAGATTTTAAATTTGTGGATTGTTTATGAAAGAAAAAGATAAAATAATAAGTAAGATTAGTCTAGTTGGCCAGAACTTTTGCACTAAATTACAAGGTTAAGAATTTGATTCCCTGTTCCTTATTCTACAGGCTTGAGAAAAAGAAAAGAAAAAGAAAAAGCAAGAGATATAAATAAAAAAATTTCCCACCTTTCCTTTCTTTTTTATTTTCTCTCCACAAATTCTTCATGAATACACTAGGGAAAAGTGAGGAAGTTGAAACCATAGTCTTCTACCTTGAAACCCTACTATTCATCCAAAAGGGGTTCTTTCCTTGAATCCATTTAGCGATAAGAGATATTATTTCTTTGTAATTTTACAATAATGTTAAAAGTATTAACTAATGTACTTGCAAACATACCAACTATATCATATTGCAATTTATGTTTTTTTTGCCACTGTTTATTTTTCATTATTTTGACACACAAATAGAACAAGTTCAAGGTTGTCACACTCGCATGTTTGATGATGAAACAGGATTGAAGTATGGTCCAAGAGCATGTTGTGGATATGGGGATGGAGATTACAATTTTGACCCTAAGGTGTACTGTGGAAACACTAAGGTGATCAATGGGAGTACTCTCACAGCAACAGCTTGTAGTGATCCGTACAACTATGTGAGTTGGGATGGAATACATGCCACTGAGGCTGCAAACAAGCTTGTCACATATGCTATTCTCAACGGCTCTTACTTTGATCCTCCATTTCCTCTTCATCAGCTTTGTGAT
Organism: Camellia lanceoleosa; assembly: GCA_025200525.1. Classification (NCBI taxonomy): domain Eukaryota; kingdom Viridiplantae; phylum Streptophyta; class Magnoliopsida; order Ericales; family Theaceae; genus Camellia; species Camellia lanceoleosa. The sequence goes on from CM045763.1 coordinate 92,371,875, forward strand.
CTCAAACCTATAGACTAATGTATTTATCTTTCTGAACTTAAAATTGTAATAAATAATACAACAATGGGTTAAATTCACTTTACCTCCTCAATTTTAAAACGTACATTTAGACCTTTTTCTTTTCTCCACGAATGAAATGAGAGAGAAAGTCAGAGGAAAAAACTCCTTTTCTCTTTGCGAGATCCGAGAGTGGAGAATATATACTATTCTTTGGGTTTGTAGGATCAAATGTAAAGAGTTTTAAACTTGTCTTCATAGAATTTTAAGCAGCAAGAGACTTCAGGACTTGTTGGAGCTGCTGAATATAACGAATCAAAGCCGAATATGGATCAAGGTAGCTTGTCTACCAAGTCAATAGGCAAAGGGCATTGCTACACTTTCACCCTCTCTAGAAAAGGGTTTCTTCGTATGGGTTTTGATAGTTGAGGATTTAAATGTACGGTTTTAAAGTTAAGGTGGTGAGTAAGGATTTAAATGTACGGTTTTAAAAATAATCAATCTCCTGTGAGTGTTGTAATATGTTTATTTAGTTATGAAACAAGTTTATTACTTGAGTTCAACATGTTCTTATTCCTTACTTGGGTAGTATGTACATGGAAATCATTTGACAATGTTGTGAGTGGGTGTGCATGGTGCAGTTCGAGTAGTTTGAAAGTGAAATTATAAATCAAATTGTGAATAATAGATTGGCAAATAACCAAATTGTGATTTGGGTGGTTTTAGTTTGCTAGTTGATTGAAAAATATTTTTAAATAATTATCAAGTATTTGCATAATATATAATACTAATTTGTATAATATTTTTCATATAATACAAACTAATTTTACATAATATTTTTTTTTATATATAACTACTAATTTGTAATAAATTTCACATTTAAAATCTCCCTTACACTCATTTTTACTTTAATATTTCATTAGAGATTCTAAAAATTTATATGCATTAACTATAGCAGAACAGAGCAGTTTCGAAAGCAAATTATAAAGTTCAAAATTTAATTTGTGATTAGTGGATTGAGCGCTACGGATCATTGCGGATTGGACGATTTTAGCGGATTGTTTAGTATTTTACACAATTCTAGTTGTGAGTTTTAAGCTATGCCAAATTATGCTAATTTAATTTGACATTTTAAATTGTGTTTGAATCTTGGATTAGGAGAATGAAAAGAAAAGAGAAAGAAAAAAGAAGTTAAACTTTTTCTGCTTTTTTTCTTAATTCGTTTGGGAACCCTCCATTTTAGCCAAAAAGTCAAAAAGTTACTAAATTAGCCAAAAAGTCAACAACACATACCAAAAAGGCAAAGATTCTCTTTTCCCTCTACTTTTTGCATATCTTTTTGTAAAAAGTCAAAAAGTCATCCTAAACATACTAATTTTTTTTAGCTCATATTTTAGCCAAACAGTCAAAAAGTTACTAAATTAACCTGTTCCTAAACAAGACCAATTCTTCATAAATTTCTTCACAAGCTGCCATTAATAGAGATAAGTTTGTGCGTGCACTCGTGGGTGTGGGACTTGAGGATGTTGTTGTGTTGTGCCCCTTGTGGGGGCTTATTATTAATTTATGTCAATAATTTAAACCGTTCACATTATAAGATTAATGAAATAAATTGTTTATAATAAGAAAAAAAAAGTTAATCAGACATTCATAGCCACGTAATGTGATCATATTTATTTTTAAAAAAATAAATGGCAAGCAGTATTTTGATAATACACTATTTATTTTTTTAAAAACGATTAGGACGTAATTGCGTGACTCTGAATATCTGATTAACTTAATTTTTTTTAATAAATAATCTATACAATAAATCTTACAATATAAACATTTAAAATTATTAAAATAAACCGAGGATAATAAGCCCACATGAAAGCTCACAGCAGCATCTCTAGAGTCAGTTGAGTGTATGAAGTGAGAGCCTGTATTTTTAAGATAGGAAATGAACCAATGAGGAAGCTCACTTCCTCCACGTGTGACCTAGCAGAATCAGTGGCTAAAATGTATTATGAGTAGAAAGGATCTTAAAAAGAAATAGTAATTCATATTAACAGAAATTTAATTTAATATAAGACTTTCATTTGAAATTTAACATTTCTCCAACAAAAAAACAAAACAAAACAAAACTGAGTTCAGATCAAATAACATAGTCATTCTAAATGAGATTATTATATGAAAATTACCACTTTTCACAAACAAAAATAATAAAAAACTTAAAAAAATTACATTGTAATTACCTTCTTTTTCAAAATAAAAAAATGAAAAATGAAAAATTACATGGAATAAATTTATATTTAATATAATGTCATCCACAAGTAAAATAAATATAATTTATATATTTTATTTTTAAGAATATGTATTTTTGATTGCATAATATTACTAAAAAAAACTCCCAACTCAGATCAAAATAATAGAGAGCACAACACAACAGAGAGAGTAGATAGAGAAAGAGAGGTAGATATAGGCTTTTGGTAAATGCCCAAACAAATTTTATAATATAACTTTCAAATTGCGATTTCCAGCTTATTCTTAAAGCATCTCCTGCCCCACTCAAAGAATAAGCTGATTTCTGACTTCCAAAAAGTTATAAGCTATAAGCTATAAGCTAAACCAAACACATCAAAATAGCTTAAATTAAGCTGAAATCTGGAATAAGCTAATTATAAGCTGTGCCAAACAGGCCCATACAAGCAGAGAGACACAGACAAAAGCCTTGGAAGCCTTGGGAATTGCTTTGGGCAGCCAATTTACATGGCATCCACTTCCATGGCGGCTACCGCCACTTTAATGCCCTTTCGGCTACCCTCCACCACCACTGCCAACTACCCACCTCGCTGCTCATCACTGCCTTCCCTTTCACCTCTCCTCTTTTCCACCCCAGCCTTTTCCACTTCCTTGAAACAGCTCTCTCAGGTATGCTTCTTCTCTGTGAGGCATTTCGTCGAACACACACATAGTTGAAGTTCCTCTTAGCATGGTTTACTGCTCTTCTCTTCATTTCAGTTTCACAGTTTCAACTTTCTTTTACTTGGGTTTTATGTAGTTTCTAAATTGCATTTGGAAAAATGCAAACTTGCATAAGAAAAACAAACTTATGTTGTGCGTGGTTATTTTGGGAAATTGATAAAGAAGAACCCAGGAGATTTTCTATTCTTCAAGTCAAGGCCACTTCCTCAGAAAAGTCATCTCCTCCTGTTGATGCCAGAAAATTATTCAGTGATCTAAAGGAAAAGGTGAGAAGCAAACCGGGCACCATACCAAAGAAGAGGAAGCTTGAAACTATTTCTCAGTTTGTATTTCCAATGCTTTCTAAAAGATATATTGAGAGAGTGATTGAAAGAAATAATATGGTAGAGTGATTGAAAGGGATAATACTCTTTCTATTTCAATATCTGAGAACCAAGCAGAGACTCCATTATATAGGAGTGTGATTACAAACATTATGATGATACATTGTAATATAATAAGGAAAGCAACCGAAAGCATAAGTAAAAGAAGCCGAAAGCAAAAGTAAAGGAATCCACTCCTATCATTTGAGCTAGCAGCTGAATATATTAATATATTAACAGCATACAACTGGTATTATTTATCAATAGCTTGATTTTCAACACTCCCCCTCAAGCTACGTTGTAGATGTTAATCATTTCCAATTTTTTCGTCAGATCTTCAAAGGTTACTCGAGCAAGAGCTTTTGTGAGAATGTCAGCCTTTTGACAGTTTGTTGGAGTGTAGCTGACTTGAAAAACTCCTTTTTCAATCTTTTCCTTGATAAAGTGTCGATCTATCTCCACGTGTTTAGTTCGATCATGATGAACCGGATTCTTAGCTATACTGATGGCGGCTTGGTTGTCGCAGTATAAAACCATGAGATGCGCAGATGGAACCTATAATTCTTCTAACAGCCTGTTCAACCAGATTCCCTCACAAATACCTAGTGCCATAGCACGAAATTCTGCCTCAGCATTACTACGGGCTACCACTGACTGTTTCTTGCTTCGCCATGTAACCGCGTTTCCCCAAACAAACGAACAATAGCTAGAAGTTGATCTTCGATCAGTCACTGAACCTGCCCAATCTGCATCTGAAAAAATCTCAATTTTTCTATTTGTTGTTCTTTGGAAGAAGAGACCCTTTCCCGGTGTCCTTTTTAGGTACCTTAATATTTTGGTCACAGCAGTCATGTGTTTTTCGGTTGGATTATTCATGAATTGACTGACCACACTAACAGAGAAGCCGATGTCTGGCCTTGTATGAGAAAGATAAATGAGTTTTCCCACAAGACGTTGATATTTTCCTTTATCACTTGGTGCACTACCATCACTTTCTTCCAGTTTGATAGTTGTGTCCATAGGTGTTTCTGTTGGCTTGCATCCTAGCATCCCTGTTTCATTCAGTAAGTTTAGAACGTATTTACGTTGTGAGATTGCTATACCTTTCTTTGACCTAACAATCTCCATTCTAAGAAAGTACTTAAGGTTTCCAAGATCTTTTATCTCAAATTCCTTTGTTAGGAATTTTTTAAGTAAGCCAATTTCCTCTTCATGATCACCTGTTAAAATTATGTCATCCACATAAACAATGATAATTGCCAATTTCCCTCATAGGGAGTGCTTCACAAATAATGTATGATCGGATTGACATTGAACAAAACTGTACCCTTTCACTGCCTTAGTAAACTGTTCAAACCAGGCCTTGGAAGATTGTTTGAGACCATACAAGGATTTTCGGAGTCTGCAAACTTTGTTGAAATTTGATGTCGTCTCAAGTTCAGCAGGAATGTCCATGTAAACTTCTTCCTCTAAGTCACCATTGAGGAAGGCATTTTTCACATCAAGTTGGTGAAGTGACCAATCGAGATTAGCTGCCAAGGATAAAAGTACACGAACAATGTTGAGCTTGGCAACTGGAGCAAAGGTTTCCTGATAGTCAATGCCATAGGATTGGGAGAATCCTTTGGCGACCAACCGAGCTTTATAACGTTCTACATTACCATCTGCCTTGTGCTTTACTGTGAAAATCCACTTACACCAAACTGGTTTCTTACCTATTGGAAGATCAGTAATTGCCCAAGTACCATTCTTTTCCAGAGCCTGAACTTCCTCATTGACTGCCGCTTTCCACTTCGGATACTTGAAAGCTTCCTGAATATTCCGAGAAATGGGTATCTCCGTGATGCTAGAAGTGAAGGCACGAAACGAAGGTGATAGCTTATCATAAAAAATAAAGTTCCCAATAGGATGCTGAGTACATGATCTAACTCCTTTTCTCCAAGCTATGGGCATATTAAGAATACTATTTTCTAACTCAGAATTATCAGTACTATCTGTGGGAGGAATATTGTCACCTAGAATGTTGCTTGGATTAGAACCCGGTTTAGCCTCATGGGATTGTTGAGAAAGTGCTCCTTCCTCCGTTTCCTCTTGGATGTGCTCATTATCCCGCAAGTCAACAATGAACTCAGAATTGTCAGCAGGTAAAGATTGATTCAATGACTCAGGAGGTGTGGGATTTTTGGTGGTGAGGGATGGCTCACTAAATGACTCAAGGGTCCAAAATTGATATTCCTGGGTTGGAGTCTCCCCCTGAATATCGATTTGAGGGTAGTAAGACTGGGTTTCAAAAAATGTGACATCCATGGAATTGTAGAATTTCCTTGTGATCGGAGAGTAACACTTATACCCTTTTTGATGTGACGAATACCCAATGAAGATACACTTGAGCGACTTGGGATCAAGTTTACTTCGATACTGTTGATGGATATGAACAAAGACAGAGCACCTGAAAATTTTTGGTGGAATGGTGGAGATGAGGCGAGTAGTTGGAAAGGATTTTAGGAGAAATTGACAAGGAGTTTAGAATTGTAGTACCTTAGATGGCATCCTATTGATAAGGTAGGCTGCTGTAAGAACAGCTTCCCCCCAGAAGAATTGTGGAACATTTGTGGAAAACATTAGCGATCTAACAATATCTAACAAATGCCTATTTTTCCGTTTAGCGATGCCGTTTTGTTGTGGGGTGTCAACATATGAACTTAAGTGAACTATCCCTTCTTTTGCTAAAAAGTCTCCTAGAATGGAGTTGAAATAGTCCCTAGCATTATCAGACTTTAGAATTTGGATTTTCGACTGGAATTGTGTCTGAATCATAATTTGAAATTTTTTGAAGATTTGGCTTGTTTCAGATTTGTCCTTCATGAGGAAGATCCAGGTTAATCTAGTATGATCATCTATGAATGAGACAAACCACCTAATACTAGTTACATTTTTTATTCTTGATGGACCCCAGATATCACTATGAATTAGTGAGAATGGACGAGACGCTTTATAGGATTGAATGGGAAAATGGGACCGTACATGTTTAGACAATTGACAGATTTCACAATCAAAAGGTTTTGGAGTTTTAAATAATGAAGGAAATAAATGCTTGAGATACATAACATGAGGATGACCTAAGCGATAGCGCCACAACATAATTGCTCTATCGTTATTTTGACACGAAACCGAAAAAGAACTACCACGAATTGCCGTTTGATGTTGTTCCTGTGGATAGTGGCGTTCCTTAAGAATGTAGAGTTCAGAGCATTCCTCAGCATTGCCGATCGTCTTCCCTGAATCCAAATCCTGAAATTCACAATGAGTGGAGAAAAAATTAGCAACACACCTCTTTTCCTTAGTGAGTTTATTAATTGACAATAAATTACAGTCCAAGTCAGGAACAAGGAGAACAGAGTTGAGAATAAGATTCCTAGACAGCACAACTGAACCTGTACCGGCAACCTTTGATAGTGAACCATCTGTTATTCGGACCGTTAAATTATTTTGACATGAGCTATATGTATCAAAAATTGTTGCATCTCCCGTCATATGATCAGATGCTCCTGAGTCCACAATCTAAGGTTTTTTACGTTTCTTACCAACAGTAAAGGCATTCAAAGAATTACCTTTGTGCGCCAAGGTTCCGGATCCAATGATGTGGTTGGAAGACGAACCAGATTGTGACTGTAGTAGTTTCTGGAGCATCTCCATTTGCTCCTTGGTGAAAGGGCTTGCTGCAGGTTGTGGTGATAGTTCATTTGTACCTACATGATTACCTCGTCCTTTTTTCTCAAGAGGCTGACGTGGCTTCCAATCTGCTGGCTTTCCATGAATCTTCTAGCAAGTTTCTCTCGAGTGACCCGGCTTTCTGCAATGATCACACCAAGGCCTACCTCCTTTATTTTTCTGACAGTTGTCAATAGGAGCGAATTGAGTCTTAAGAGCCGAGCTTTCTGCCATATTCAATTGTTGATGGGATCCCATCATAAGTTTTTTCCGACTTTCTTCGCGACGGACTTCAGAGAATGCCTTTGTAAGGCTAGGTAGCGGTTTTACTCCCATAATTCTTCCTCTGATTTCATCAAGATTTGTGTTCAATCCTAACAAGAATTTAAACACACGCTTCCCTTCGACAATCTTTTTATACAACAAACCATCAGCAATACACTGCCAGTTATGAACCTCAAACGTATCAAGTTGACGCCATAGATGAGTAAGGGTATTGAAATATTCAGTTACCGTAAGATTGTTTTGGCGTAAATCGTAGAGGGAGCTTTCAAGCTGGATGATTTCAGATGTGTTTTCCTTGTCCGAAAACGTTTCTTTTGCCATGTCCCAGATCTCTTTGGCAGTATCAAATGACAGAAAATTTTCACCAATATCAGTGGTCATAGAGTTGACGAGCCACGACATGACCATATTATTTTCAGCTATCCACCTTTTGTAGGTTGATGCTGTGGTTTCTGGTAGCGCTGAGGCTCCGATGATGTAGTCATCTTTCTCCTTTCCCCGTATAAACATTAATATGGATTGAGACCATTGCAAATAATTTTGCCCATTCAGTTTATGGGCGGTGATCGGAAGATGAGAGGTTTCCATTTGATGAGAGGATAAAGATGATGAGATAATAATATCAGAAGAAGAGGAGGATGAGTCGATAGCCATTCCAAAAGCTGGACCGTATTTAGGCATGAAATAGAAGGATAGATTTGAGTAGAAGAGAGAGACAAAAAATTAAAACAGAAAACTCGAATACTGACTGAAGAGGCGAAAATGATGAGACATGATTACACCTGCTCTGATACCATAAAAGATATATTGAGAGAGTGATTGAAAGAAATAATATGGTAGAGTGATTGAAAGGGATAATACTCTTTCTATTTCAATATCTGAGAATCAAGCAGAGATTATATAGGAGTGTGATTACAAACATTATGATGATACATTGTAATATAACAAGGAAAGCAACCGAAAGCATAAGTAAAAGAAGCCGAAAGCAAAAGCAAAGGAATCCACTCCTATCATCTGAGCTAACAGCTGAATATATTAATATATAACATATGATATTTATATTAACTATATATTAATATATTAACAGCATACAGCTGGTATTATTTATCAATAGCTTGATTTTCAACACTTTCTGTTACAACTTCTTTTGATTTGAGTCTATTCTGATGGTTCACATGAAATCTTTTTTTTTTTTTTTATTTTTCTTTTTTCCATTTATTTTTTTGATTCTTTTGCTGCTATGTTCAATACCGGGATGCAGTGGAAGACAAATCTACAGTAATTCTGTATGGAGGAGGGGCAATAGTTGCAGTTTGGCTATCTTCCATTTTTATTGGAGCCATCAACTCAGTGCCTCTTGTAGGTGTTTGTCATTTATAAGTCATGAATTTTTCAATACAGTTTTTAAATTACTTGATATGATCATTCCTCCCCCCCCCCCCCCCCCCAGCGTTTTTGTTTTTGTCAGCTTCCAAAGCTCATGGAGTTGGTACGGCTTGGATATACTGGATGGTTTGCCTACAGGTACCTTCTCTTCAAGGTGAGTTTGACATAGTTTTCTATCCTTGTTTAAATTGAACTTATTTTCTTTTATGAATATAGTTTGCTATGTTGTAAAATCTTATCTTTTTGGCGTAGCTCATAATCTAAGTAATGGAATTAAACCCTCGAACTAATTTGAATCAATGCATCCACAAATCTCCTTTACCAGATTTGACGCCTAATTTGGTATTGTTGTGTTTTATTTATCCACAAAAAAAAAAAAAAAAATGAATACGTGAAAAGTGAATTTGACAAAAATAATTTCTTTCACAGGATAGTAGAAAAGAAATAGCCACAGACATTGAAGCATTGAAGAAGTTCCCCAGAACCGAATAGATATACACATGATTGGAATTTGGTTGGTGGTTGGTTCAAAAATAGTTTCACGTCTCCATTTATTAGAGGCATATATATATATATATATTTTTTGATAACTCAGGGTGTTCGGACCAGCTTGCGCGCACCTCGACCAATTCCACCGTCCATCTCGACCAAAGCTAGAGAAAAACTCCGTATAGACTGGCCCAACATAAGGATTGATAACACCTAAGAGGCATATATGTCATGTAATGTAGAAAAGGTCTTTTACATATTCACACTACTCTTGCATTGTTGATATTTAGATTATGATTTGGAAATCTTATTTTCAAATTGAAAAACGTAACCACTGTGTGATTGCAATTGAGAAGCATTTGATTTCTGTTGATAGTAGAAAAGCTCATTGAGAAGCTATAATCCCAGAAAAGCCTAGGAAGGATGTGTGATTCAACCATGCTTATGGTTGGTATGAGAGAGAAACAAGAAGCCAATAATGTAATCATTTGCTACCATCAAAACAAAGTATTCAAATTCATATCCAAATCCAAGCAAAACAAAAACAATTTATTTATTTATTTATTTTTATTTTTATTTATTTATTTATTTAATTTTGTTTTCTCTAATAAACATAGATCTTAATAGTGGACTTAGGTTGTCCATGAACTGAGTGAGAATGAAGAGCTAAACTGTTACCATGAAAGTTTTTTTCCCCAAAGTCAAGTTCTTTCATATCATATTTCCCAGATACATGCTGTTATGAACTTATTTCCTAAACCTATGCTGTTTTGTGAAGTCGTTTGAAAATAATACTTCAACTAATTTTTTTAAACACCTATTGAAATCGTGTTTCGAAAGTCTCAGAAACAATCAATATGACTTGCATATTTAATCAACAAACAACAAGATCCCATTATTAGCCAATGGTCTCAAGAGGAATTGAACATTGCACTCAAATACTATTCCTCAGGATCTAAATATCTCTCTCAAACAATGCTCATCCAAAATTCCAACAAAGACACGAATGACCTTCAAAGAATGAGAGAGACAATCATAACTATGAAATTTATTTTAAGAGCAAAATTAGTTCATCTTCTCCACTGCAACCATATTGAATTTCAACAAATGATGCATTTAACAATGTTTAAGACGTTCATTAAAGAGATTAAGACAAATCTGACCAACACAAAAGCAAATCTCATTAATAGATAGTAAATGACCAGACTCCTATGGCTACAAACAACCAGATGCAAGTACTCTGAAGATCACTGAAGAAATATTGCACACCATCTATCCACAATCATGCGCAGTAGATGCCAACTTACCAAGTTGGCAGACGCCACTAGGTAAGTCCAAATAACAGCATGTATGTCATAGTAGTTGATGCATGCTAGTGCAGTAGGGAGGTACTAAAACTGCAAGTAACTTGATACTTCTCGATGTCAGGCCACAACTTCTAAATGCTTCTTACTAATAGGCAGGGCTTCCAAGAATCATATTCTTAGCTATAGAATGTGGTTTTGTTGTTCCGCGTTTGGTAAGTCCAATCAACCTATAGATTGCCAGAGTTTTTGGGGCTTAAAACATTCCCCCACAGTCTAATACAGCCACCCTCCTCCCTCTACCATCCACCTAGGTTGTTGAGATCCTTTAGATTGAAACACCTCTTCCACCACGCATCTTAAAACTAGCAATCCGCATGCTCTGAGTAGTGTATACAACAAAACTATGATAAACAACATTTGCTACAACTTAGAAGAATCAACATGGATTGCCATGGACTAGGACGGTTCAAAACAATTAAAATCTTTGAAAGAAGATGAACCCACACCTTCAGCAACCCCAGTAAGGGGTAAACAATAAGTCAAGTAAGGGCTACATTGTGGATTAAGAGATACACTAGGGAAAAGTAGAGAAAGATAACCCTTTTCTTCACAATTAGCTCTACCTAAAACTATAACCTGGAACATGCCAACTAAAGAAGTAGCAAAAGAAGGTGAAATGGGTACTTACTGACACATCTTCCAAATCAAAAAATAAAAATAAAAATATAAACTCCATCTATTTAAAATTAGAATTGTAAGATAAACCAAGCTATTGTTCAGTTCGTTAAAAGTTAGTTTGAGATCAACACGACTTAATTATATGCAATATAATAAAATTTTAGTACTTGACTCAACTTGTGATCAACTAGATTGAAACTTGTTCAAGATTGGCTCAAAAGATAATCCAACCAACCTCAAACATAATTTGACATTTGCTAAGGTGCCGTTTGGTAACACTTACGTTTTCAGTTTTCAGTTTATATTTATAAAAATTTAAAAAACTCAAATAAAAATTTGTTTGATAAAATTTTTGATTTATAAATCAGTAGTCTCAGTTTATAAATTTGGCCAAAAAATGAAAACACAAAAAATGTGTTTCCATTTTGAGTTTTCAGTTTTTTTTTTTTTTTACCATCCTACACTAATCACCACCCGCCACCATTTTCCACCACCGTCTCCCGCCACCACTACCCACCCGCCGCCACCACCTGCCACCATCACTCACCACCCACCTGCCACCACCACCCACCAGCCACCACCACTCACCTGCCACCCACTCGCCACCACCACCCACCCCTCGCCACTACCACCACCCACCTGCCATCCACCCACCACCAACCACCACCCACCACCCGCCACCACCACTCACCACCCACTTGCCATCACTATCCACCACCTGTCATCCGCCATCACCACCAGCCACTTGCCACCCACCCGCCACCACCACCCACCATCACCACCACCACCACCACCCACCACCACCACTCACCACCGCCACCACCACCACCACCCACCATCCGCCACCGTCACCCACCATCACCACTCGCCACCACCAGCCATCCGTCACCCACCTGCCACCACCACCCGCCACCACCACCACCACCACCACCACCACCACCACCCACCACCCGCCACCACACCACACCTATCCAACCACCACTACCACCACCCCCCACCTACCCCCCACCACCACCCCACTCCCACCATCCGCCACCGGCCACCACCACCACCACCACCACTGCCATCCGCCACCACATCACTACCACCACCAAAGACCACCACCCACTCGCTACCATCCACTACCACACCGTCACCCACCCACCCACCCACCGCCGCCACCGTTGCCACCACCCACCCGCCACCATCTACCACCGCCACCACCACCAGCTACCCACCACCCACCGTCACCACTTTCCACCACTGTCTTTCGCTGTCACTTGCCATTTCTCACTCTTTTTTATATTTTTAAAATTTTCTAAACATTTTGTTAATTATCAAACGCGTTTGTAGTTTATATTTTTCAAAAAATAAACAAAAATCAGTTTATAAAATTTTTGAAAATATAAACTGAAAACATAAACGTTGCCAAACACACCCTAAATTTTCAAGCCAAACTAACCTATTACCTAGCTCAACTCTGCTCATTTACAACCCTATCTAAAACCAAGCCACCATGCTAAAATCGAGTAAATAGTTCTCATCTTTGCATTGCATTAAATTTTATTTGAAACTTCATTTTACTCCTCAAATTATTCCTTAATAATTAATTTGCCCTTCAAATATTTAAAAAAAAAAATTAAATTAAATTTAAATATTTAATTAATAATTTTTATCTAAAAAATGAAAAAATTAAATTTTAAATAAAAATATTAAGTATTAGTTCCGTTGAGTATTCTTTGAACAGTAATTGAATTTAAAATTAACTTATTTTCACAGTTATAAGTTATAAATTGTTAAGTTATAAGTTATAATCACTTTCTCACAGTTTTATCAAATGGGACGACTGACATGTCTCGTGTGAATCAGTTAAAAAATCAGTGGGTCCCACTCGGTGCCGGCATTTAGATTGCGTAGCCAGCTCATGACATCACGCCTTCTACCTACAGATTTTAAATGGCCAGTGATGCTAGGGAGCTCGAAAACGAGCTCCCCCTAATCCCCCGAATTCCATTTTTTTTTTTTTTCTTCAACAGGAAGAAGAAGACGAAGGGGCAGCAGAGGGGGAGGGGGAGGGGGAGGGGGACTGGAGGGGGCCTAGAAAATGGGCTGGAGGCGGAGGGCTGGAGGTCGTCGGCGATGGAAGAGGCGACGAGGCATGGCGCGGCGACGGAGGGCAAGGCCGATCGGCGACGGAGGGCTGGACGATGGCGATCGGCGACGGATCTGCGACGATCGGCGGTCAAGCGGCGACGATCTGCTTCTCTCTCTCTCTCTCTCTCTTCTCTCTTCCCCTCTGCTTCTCCCTCCCTCCCTCTGCTTCTCTTGCCGAAAATGGAAGAAAAAAGAAAAAAAAAAAAGAAAAAGAAAAAATCCCCAAAACGACGTCGTTTTGGGGATTAGGGGGATTAGGGGGAGCCAAATTCGAGCTCTCAATCATTATTCTTAAATGGCCCATGTGTCAGCACAAAAGTTCCACATGCTACCCCATTAATGAAAAACTTAGGTAGCGTTTGGTAGATATTTGTAAATGTGATTTGAGAGTATGAGTTGTATTTTGAGTTTGTGTGTTGTGGAATTATGATTTGAGTGTAGAAAATTTGTTTGGTAAAGAGTTTTGAAAATAGTTTTGAAAAGAGTTTTGATTTGAATGGGAAATTGTTGATGTGATATTTGATATGTGATACAAAAATTTACAACTCATAACTAAACATACAACTCAAAATTATTTTAAAGCACATAAAAAATTCAGAAAATATTTTTTTCGATTATAAATTAATTAACATATCAATTGTATAAAAATAAAAAAAATGTCAACCGGCTGGTCAACCGGCCGGACGTTCGGTCGGACGACCCTAACGGAAAAAAAAAATTGCAGACAACGCGCAGAACAGACTCAGAAAAGACAGAGCTTTCGGCAGAGTTTTGGAAAATTAATTCCAAAACTCTTACCAAACATGGAGCTCAAACACACATGTAGAATCATGATTCCAAAGCACAACCAAACACAGCTCCCAACATAATATTTCTTTTACAGAATTTAACTTTTTTTTTTATAATACAATTATTATATTTTAAAAATATTAATTTTTTAAAATTTCTCTTTGGTTGTACATTTTTTTAAAATATCAATTATTATAATTTTAATTTTTATTAGTAAATTCATATTATTTTATTCTTTAATTTTTGAAAACAGATAAATATTTTAAAATAATACAAAATAGAATAAGGGTTAATATTTTGAGACAAAATGAGCAATTGGTCTAGGATGCATGACACCATGTTTCTAACCAATTATAAACTTTCATGTCCATTCATGTTTTTTAATCATTTAATACAAAATTATAAATCTCACCATCTTCAACAATTAGGACACATCTAAGACATCAGGTGACTATATCCAGAACAAACGCATAACTTTTCCTATTATTGGTTTTTTTTCCCAAAATTAGACTATAGGAGGATTAATAATAATAATAATAATAATAATAACAATAATAATACAATATATATATTCTCCGAAAAAATTAATAATAAAAAAATGCTATTGGTCAAATGTTTTTTAGTTAATTTTATTTTTTATCTCTTAAATTATGACTTTTTTTTTTGTTATAAATGTATATATATTTCATTTTAAAATGTTTAAAAGGTAGATAAATTGTTGCCAAATGTTGCAAAATTTATTTGTGATTTGTGTCCATCAATGAGGGGCGGATCAGCATTTACCGGTTCACCAAAATTGAATGGTCTGAACTAATCTGCTACATAATAGATAGTTTTAGTGGATGTATTTTTTTTAATCTACCTAAATTTTGATAAACGGCGGATAGGGAACCACCTGATCCAACCCGATTCGTCAAGAATCCTAAGAAATAAGTTTATATATATATATATATACTTTTGTGTGTTAAAGAAGGGACATTTTATATAGTAATTCTATTTGTTATTTATGAAATTTGAAAGTTAGGCCTTTATTTTTATTTTAAAAAATTAACAATAAAATATTTTGAGTTCAAAATAGTAAAGAAATATTGAAAAATAGTTAAAGAAATAATAATTTGCATCTATCTGCCAACCCTTGCACGACTCACTCAATATACATCCGTTAATTAAGCGAACAGATGTATATTAATTTTTCTTAATGCACCTAAGTTTGAACAGATGTGGATAAGACGCCACCCAATTCACTAGCACCCCTACTTTTAACAAAGATGAACAAATGTTCTGAATTGGATTTTATTTACAAATTTAGAGTTTAAATTACCAAAAAGTCAATCTTTCTCTCTATTTTTGTGCACGTCTTCTGTAAAAAAAAAAATTAAAAAGCTAATTAAAAAAATTAGTTCCTAATTTGTTATAAAACACTGGTTTTGTTTGGTTGATTTTGGGTAGTTTTTTTTTTTCCTTGTGAAATCAGAAACTTGTTTAATATAAATAAACACACAAAAAAAATGAAATTCATATGAAATATAAAAAATAATGAGTGCTTTTAAATTTTTTCATCAAACTACTATTTAAAAAAAATTTAGAAAATAAATTCTCAAAATTTCACCAAAGGAAACCTTGTAACGATCTTAGTTTTGCCACTTCGTTGAGTATGTCGGGGATCGAGTTGTCCTGGCCACCATGGGTCCAGGACGTATACTGGCGATCGAGCCGCCGGCCACCATGGGGTCTAGGGGCCCCTTGGCAGGTCCTAGGGTAGCGCCTTGGCGGGGTTGAAGGCAACGCCCCCGAAGCAAAAATACAAAATGAATTAGAATTTGCTTGTCCGCTCGAACGGCCGCTTATGTGCTTGAGCGGAGAATGTTTGGTTCCAGAAGTTTGACCTGTCTGCAAAAGTACTGAGAAGGTGTATTTGACGCTCGAGCGGGGCTTTTCACGCTCGAGCGGATCATGTATTATATCAGTTGATAGTTGGGCTTTCTAGAAAACAACGAGGCAATGACGCCGTTTGGGTGATTGTTGATAGGTTGACTAAGTCTACCCATTTCATTCCGATGTGCACCAACGAATCAGTTGAACGCTTGGCAAAGTTGTACATTAGAGAGACAGTTCGACTTCAGGGAGTCCTTGTGACTATTGTGTCAGATAAGGATCCTCGTTTTACTGCTCGGTTATGGCAAAGCCTTCAAGAGGCGTTGGGAACTAAGTTGACTCTTAGCACCGTTTATCATCCTCAAATTGATGGACAGTCGGAACGTACCATTCAGATTTTGGAGGACATGCTTACAGCTTGTGTTCTTGATTTTAAGGGCCTTGGGAAAGGCACTTACCATTGATTGAGTTTGCTTACAACAATAGTTACTAAGCTAGTATTGGGATGGCACCATTTGAGGCCTTGTATGGCCGACCTTGTAGATCACCGGTTTGTTGGGCCGAAATGGGTGATGCACCATTACTGGGTCCGAAAATTGTTAGAGAGACAACCGAGAAAGTTGTTCTCATTCGAAAGAGGTTAGCTACGGCCCAAAGCTGACAAAAGAGTTATGCCGATAAGAGGAAATGGCCTTTATCTTTTAAATTTGGTGACCTTGTGTTTCTAAAAATCTCACCAAGGCGGGGTTTGATGAGATTTGGTAAAAGTGGTAAATTATCTCCAAGGTTCATTGGGCCTTTTGAGATCTTAGAGCGAATTGGGGAAGTGACATACTGGTTAGCTTTACCGCCACAACTTTTGGGAGTTCACAACGTATTTCATATAGCTATGCTTAGGAAGTATGAACCTGACCTTCTCATGTGCTTGATTGGGCTAACTTGGAGGTAGATGAGGATGCCTCTTATGAAGAACAACGGTTCAAATATTAGATATCCGGGAGCAAGTGCTACGAGGCAAAACTATACCGTTGGTAAAGGTGTTATGGAGACACCATGAGGTTGAAGAAGCGACGTGGGAACGGAAGACGGAAGTCCACTCCAAATATCCAGATTTATTTTAAAATTCTTATGTTGTTTTTCTTTGTAATATTCCCTAGAATTGAGGGAAACGTATTTAAAGTTGTTAACCACATGTTGATATGTGCGTTGTTGTCTTAAGCATAAGGTTATTTAGAGTTGCCATTACTTTTTGAGAAATTTCATGTTTATGTGTATTTGGGAGGTTATTGTTAATGAGATAACCATGGTGGAAATGGTAGAATTTGGTTGAGAGTTAGTATTGTGATTTGAAAATGAAATAACGTGGTTTTGATCGCTAGAAACCCTTTGTTTGGGTAGTTTGATTTGAAATTTCAAGAACGAAATTCTTTAGGGGGGAAGGTTGTAGCGATCCCAATTTTGCCACTTCCTTGAGTATGTCGGAGATCGAGCTGCCCGGTCAGCTAATCGGGGTCTAAAGGGCAGCGCCCCTTGGTGGGGATCAAGCTGTCCAGTTAGCTCGCGGGAGTCCAAGGGGTTTTGCCCCTTGGCGGGTCCTAGGCGCCATTAGGTTGAGGCAACGCCCAAAAAAAATGCAAAATGCATTAGAAGTTGCTTGTTCGCTCGAGCGTCCGTTTATGTGCTCGAGCGGAGAATGTTTGGTTCCAGAAGTTTGATCTGTCTGCAAAAGTACTAGGAAGGTGTATTTGACGCTCGAACGGGACTTTTCACGCTCGAGCAGACCATGTATTATATCAGTTCGTGAATCTGATATTTCAGATCACTTTTGTATATCTCTCTCTCTAAAAACATTTCCTCTCCCTTCTCTCTATATTTCCCTACGCCAAATTAGATCAAAATCTTGATTTCTCAAGAACCATTAGAGTTCTGCCATAGGTTCTTCATTAAAGTTGGTTAACTTCTCGAGGGTTTCGTTGTGTGCGGTGAAGATCGAGTTTCGACACTGTGAATTTTGGGGGTTTCTGTCACAACCCGCTCCCCGTACCCAAGGGTTAAGCATCGTGATGACCAGTAACTGAAGTTATCTCCGGCCAATTTTTGGACAAATTAATAAACGCGAGCGGAAGTAATATTTAAATAAGGATACCAAAATAATCATTGGAGGTTCTATTTTTATTACAAATTTTATTGACCAAAAAGGCCGATATTTACATAAAAAATATTATAAAAGTGTTGTGTGTGTCTATTCCGCAGCCTCGCATCTAAGACTTTCCAAAAGCTATTTCCCGAAAATTGGTAAACAACTATAAGCACATGGCAGAGTGAGAAATATTATACCAAGAGTATAAAGGGACACAAAATAACCACGGATAGTTAGGCAAAAACATTTACATAACTCAATTTGGTGAATAAATCATTGGTAAACAAATCATTTAAGTGGCAGAAATTGAAATACAAAAATTATGTAAATAAATAACCATAATCACGGTACAGAACAGAACATAGGTCATAAAAGTGACAGTCAAAACAGAGGTACGGATTCAAGAGGTGGCTCGTACGGATTCTAGAGGTGGCTCCCACAATAGTGTAACATTTAACTTCGCATACCACTTTGCTCCACACAGAACAGAGGTACGGATTCAAGAGGTGGCTCGTACGGATTCTAAAGGTGGCTCCCACAATAGTGTAACATTTAACTTCGCACAACACTTTGCTTCGCACAGAACAGAGGTACGGATTCAAGAGGTGGCTCGTACAGATTCTAGAGGTAGCTCCCACAATAGTGTAGCACTTAGCTCCGCGTAGCACTTTGCTCCACACAGAACAGAGGTCAATGGATTCATAAC
This sequence comes from Camellia lanceoleosa, assembly GCA_025200525.1. Taxonomy (NCBI): domain Eukaryota; kingdom Viridiplantae; phylum Streptophyta; class Magnoliopsida; order Ericales; family Theaceae; genus Camellia; species Camellia lanceoleosa. Next base: position 92,390,697 of record CM045763.1, read on the forward strand.
AGACAGAGGGCCACAAAGTGGTCAAACAGAAGCCAATAGTTATTTAAGTCTCCCAAGGCATGGGACTCCCGTGGTGGTACTTACAAAACATAATTGTATATAAGCTCATAGTCAAATATTCTTTAAAATATAAACAAACATATCCATGGGTTTCCTTTTAAGCAAATAGGGTTCAGAAAATAATCCACGTAACTGAAATAATATAGTTTATAATAATTTATAAAACATAAATTGTATAAAATAAACTATGGTAAGTTAAAACATACGTAAAATATATTTTGGTAACTCAAGGTATAATATAACTCACCTTAACTTTAATACCTCACTATTTCTTTCCACTATCAAGGACCCTCTTAACTTCCACTAGTCTTTCTTCCTTTCTTTCTTCCTCTTTCTTTTCTTTTCTTTCTTTCCTTTCCTTTCCTTTTTTCTTTCTTTTCTTCTCCAAGTGAAACGCCTCCCTATTTATAGGGAGGTGAGCCCCGTCCGCGGCCAACACGTGGCTACGCGTCTCTTTCCCTAAGATTCAATTCATAATTATATAGATTCATTCTTATCCTTAATAGATATTTAAGATAATTACATTTTGGCCCAATATTTTAATATAATTATATAAATAATTTAATTCCTAATTAAATTACACTTTATCATATACCAATGGTAAATTAATTATTTATTTATATTTTGATCTCTAAACTTTTAATAATTATATTATTTTACAAAATTACACATAATAATATATAATAAATTATATATTTTCCTAACTGAGATTAAATAATATTAGTATAATTTCTACAGAATAATTAAAAATTTGGGTTGTTACAATCTTCCCTCATTTTAAAATTTCGTCCTCGAAATTTGTCATATGTAAGCTATCTGCTGCGCACTGTGATAAATATATATTAGTTGATTAATCTGATAGAAAATACTACTTCAAAAAAAAATTTTACCAAAAATAACTCGCTATCTAGTTGTCAAAAATTGTTTTGAGCCAAAATAAGAAATAATGAGCGACTTTAAAAACTTTTCACTCGTTTTGTTTACGATAAAAATAAATAAAAATGAGAACACAATGACAGAATTATATACAAGAATTGAAAATTTTGAGATGAACTTTTCATTGATGGGAAATAGTTTCAAAATTAGTATCTTTGTAATTTGAACCCACTTTTAAAAAAAAATCAAAATAAATTTTTTTTGTGAATACTGAACTGAAAATTATATGTATTTAATTATATTATAATTTTGGTGGGTGATTGAGCCCGATATCCTTCTTTTCGTGTCCTTCTTTTATTATATTATATCTAATATCCTTCACAAATTCGGCACACTAAAAAAAAATTATTATATATATATAATCATATAAAATTATAATATAATTAAATCGACTAACAAAATATAATATTTAGATACTAATTACCCGTCATCCCACTTCTTAAGTATGCATATAGCCTATGCTCCAATGATGATTTTTTTTTTTAATAAACCGTTGCTCTGATACCATTTGTCACGACCCGCTCCCCGTACCCAAGGGTTAAGCATCGTGATGGCCAGTAACTGAAGTTACCTCCGGCCAATTCTTAGACAAATTAATAAACGCGAACGGAAGTAATATTTAAATAAGGGTACCAAAATAATCATTGAAGGTTATATTTTTATTACAAAATTTATTGACTAAAAAGGCCGATATTTACATAAAAAAATATCATAAAAGTATTGTGTGTGTCTATTCTGCAACCTCACATCTAAGACTTTCCAAAAGCTATTTCCTGAAAATTGGTAAACAACTATAAGCACATGGCAAAGTGATAAATATTATACCAAGAGTATAAGGGACACGAAATAACCATGGATAGTTAGTTAGGCCAAAACATTTACATAACTCAATTTGGTGAATAAATCATTGGTAAACAAATCATTTAGGTGACAGAAACTGAAATACTGAAATTATGTAAATAAATAACCATAACCACGGTACAGAACATAACAGAACAGAAGTCACAGAAGTGATAGTCATGACAGAGGTATGGATTCAAGAGGTGGCTCGTACGGATTCTAGAGGTGGCTCTCACAACAGTGTAGCACTTAGCTCCGCACAGAACAGAGGTCAATGGATCCATGACAAACAGAGGACCACAAAGTGGTCAAATAGAGGCCAATGGCTATTTAAGTCCCCCAAGGTGTGGAACTCCCGTGGTGGTACTTACAAAATATAATTGTTTATAAGATTATAGTCAAATATTCTTTAAAATATAAACAAACTTATCCATAGGTTTCACTTTAGCAAATAGGGTTCAGAAAATAATCTACGTAACTGAAATATTAATATAGTTTATAATAATTTATAAAACATAACTTGTATAAAACAAACCATGGTAAGTTAAAATATACATAAAATACTTTATGGTAACTCAAGGTATAACATAACTCACCTTAACTTTAATACCTCACTCTTTCTTTCTACTATCAAGGACCCTCTTAACTTCCACTATTCTTTCTTCTTTTCTCTCTTCCTCTTTCTTTCTTTCTTTCCTTTCCTTTCCTTTCCTTTCTTCTTTCTTTTCTTCTCTAGATGAAACACCTCCCTACTTATAGGGAGGTAAGCCCCGTCTGCGGCCAACACGTGGCTACGCGTCTCTTTCCCTAAGATTTAATTCATAATTATATAGATTCATTCTTATCCTTAATAGATATTTAAGATAATTACACTTTGGCCCAATATTTTAATATAATTATATAAATAATTTAATTCCTAATTAAATTACATTTTATCGTATATCAACGGTAAATTAATTATTTATTTATATTTTAATCCCTAAACTTTTAATAATTATATTATTTTACAAAATTACACATAATAATATATAATAAATTATATAATTTCCTAACTGAGATTAAATAATATTAGTATAATTTCTACAGAATAATTAAAAATCTGGGTTATTACAGTTTCATCTTATTTCTTCTTCAGAACTTGAGGTAGGGATTTTCTTAGAGTTACATATACATATATATATATATATATACAAGATCTATATGATTTTCGAAATTATCTTTCAGTAGTTTTGAAAATTGATTGTTGATTCAAGAAGTTGAGCAATTTTGAAAGTGGGTTTGTCTCTTATTCTTTTAGAATGATCTTATGGGTTTTGATCTTCGTTGATTGAAGAAAAGATGATTTTTGAAAATTTTCTTTCAAAAGATTTGAGTTGTATAGTTTTGGTGAGAAAACGTAGAATTTGGAATTTTTTTTAAAAGAGACTAAAAATCCATGAACGATATTGTTATATTTATTTTGTGTGTCAAAATAAATGGATGTTTAGAAAATTTCTTATTTATATTCATATAAATGATGAATTTCCGGGAATATGAGAATTGTTGTTCATTTTGGAAATTATTGTTCAAAACGTTGAAACAGTCTTGAAATAACTAATTGTTGAGGATACTTGAGAAGAGGGAATTGTGTGATTCCGTGGATGATGATTTGGAATAAAAGTATTTATATTCATCTTGTGAAATTGGCATATCAATTCATTTGATTACATTAAACTTTGTAAGTTGATTTAAAAACTTGCATTAAGAAAAGAATGTTGAGAAACAAGTTTTTATGGAATGGTTTTGGGGTAAATACGTTGATAAGCCTTGATAGGTAGTGTAGATGATATTGAATAAATTGGCCTGAGAGTCTGGGGTGAAAGACCGAAAACCTGCGTGGATAAGTGTCGAGCCTTTCGGTTAATACTGGTAAAAATGACAAATTGGTAGTACTTTTATAGTCTACTTATAGACACCGACCTAGGGATTATCAGAGTCATATTTACCGCTCTTGAAATGAATTGTTAAATTTTAAAGAATTGAAATTACATGACATCATTGAGCATGATGGCTTTAAAAGATAAAGATGTGATTTTCTTTCAAAAAGGCATAGCCTGGCATGTGCATTTTATCTTTTGAGATTTGTATAAAATGTATATACTTTGTTAAAGATTTCCTACTGGGCTTTATGCACACCCTAAGAGATTTTTGTGCAGGAAAATATGTGGTGATCCCACCCAACTATGGGCGTGGAAGTATGTGTGTTGGGAGTACAATACTCTCATTTTGTTGTGACTTTGTGTGTAAGCCAAGGGTTGTGTTTGTGTGGGTTTGAATAACCGTTTTGTGCGACCAAGCTCAAGCTTTGGAAACTTATAAACCCTTGGAGGTATTTATTTGTTTATTTACTTGTTGCTGGATTAATGTATTGTTACATGAAAAACTATTGTGTCATATAATGTAAGTTTGGAGATTTATTTTTGGTTTTCCTTGAAAGAGCCATGATTGTTGTATTATTATTTGGGCTAGAAATTTGGAGCGTTACAAACCTAAAACATCTAGAGCCTACTTAGGGGTGGGCATCAGCCTGTTGGCCCACACAGCACGACCCTATTTTTTAGGATTTGAAAAAGTTGTTTTAGTTCATAGGCTAACATTTTCAGCCCAATATATTAATGGGCTGGATTTGAGATTTATATCTTCAACTCGACCCGGCCGATCCACTATTAAATTAATTAATTATAATTGTTGGCTACATATTTTGTAAAAGCCAATTATAATTCGACATGTGGCAGAATGAGGATATTATTGGAAGATGATTTTAATCTTAAATCTCAATCATACACGTGGCAATAAATATTGGTTCTCAAGTGCTCTGAGTAGCACTAGATCAGTAATGAGATACAAGGTGACGTGGCTTCAACGGTTACCTATATTCAAATTCAAATACAGGAGGGAAGTTCAACTGCAAGTGATGGCATAGTGGAACTATTTCTAAGGTAACATGATCAGCGATCATGGAGGAGCGCTCGACGGTTCAAGTACAGTCAAGGTCATCTCTAACAAGTATAAATAGCAAGGAAGTTCCCGAAAAGACCCCTGACTCGGATCATATAAAACCGGTTTTACTTCATATTTTCCTTTCCGCTTTTACCTTTCTGTACTTTAAATACTTGTTCTTTAAATACCGCATTGTACTTCAATTCATAGGAGTAGTTTTCAAGTAGATTCAAGTAGACTATTGTCAGTAAACTTCCTCAAAATTTGAGTTTGGACTATTGTAAGTGTTTATGTTAATGAAATACTTCAATTGTTCTTCATATTAATTGTTATTTCTCTTAATTTCTCCTAAAGTCAAGCCACCAAGAAAGTCCTCTTCATTGAGGCCGAAAGAACTAAAACATAGTCACCGATAATTGATTGGCAATTATAATTTCAGAAGGATCGATTGATCCTTGTCGCACGCCATTTACAAATATACCCTTCGAAAAGCCAAAAAGCCAACATATATTTTTGGCACGCCAATGGGACTAATTAAAATGGCTAGACGAAGACAAGGAGAAAATGAACGCTTGGAAGAAGGCGCGAAGGAGAGGTAGAAATACCTAATCCAGAGGAGAATGTGGTAACACACTCTGTGGAGACTCCTATGTTATCGTAACCTTTGGTCGAACGCATCAAGATTTCAGACAAGAACCATATGGTCATAATATTGGACGAAACCAAGGAATTGGACCATCTACTGTTCCATCTACTCAGCCAACAAATCCATGGGATGGCTTGGTAGATGCTATGGGACAACAACTAATGAACACAATGGAAAGGTGGGCAACATCCTTTTGGATCGAATGAACAACCACCAACCAACAAATACAAGACATACAGAGGAAATTTTAAATGTCCTCAAAGAAAGATTGGCTAGAGAAAACAACCTATGCAAGTTAATGGACAAATTAATGGTCGACTAGTACTCGGAACTATGAAAGACCATCGCCTCGATCTTGGTATGAACCCATTTCAAGGCCCAGTAGGCCAAAATGCCTCGATTTCAACAAAGGAAGCCACACCGGTTGGTAGATCGACCAAGTACAAGAAACGGCATAAGAATGGTGGCAAATCCCATGTTCGGCCATACCGCACCGGGGTTATAATAATCCCTTATTCGAATTTATACCCGCGTGGTTGGAAGGTTTGCCTACAAATGGAAGGGACACAATGCCTATTCCAACACCTTTCACAGGTCCTTTCGCAGGACAGGCTCAAAGGGGTTATCCATACCCCCAACAGCAACCTGCACCACAGGGACAACCAGTCCCAAATGTACCATTGTATGGACCAAGAGGACCACAGGCACAAGTTTGTCCACAAAACCCTGTGTTTGCTCCTCCAGTAGTGGTTCAGCAAGCCCAAAATATGGTCCCTAGGGACCAAATTGCTGATATTGTTAGGGAGATATGTGGACCAATGGCTCGGGGGGTCCAGACTCCTGTATACAGAAAACCATACCCAGAGTGGGTGGATAGGGTACATGAATACCCAAGAGGGTTCAGAATACCAGATTTCACCCTATTCTATGGAACTGGAAATCAATCAACAGTAGAGCATATTGCTAGATTCGCTGCTCAGTGTGGTGAATTCGCTAATCATGACTACATAAAATTGAGATTATTTCCAAACTCTCTAACTGGGGGAGCGTTTGTATGGTATATCAACCTTACACCTGGCTCCATTCAAACTTGGCAACAAATGGAAGAGGCATTTCATGCCCAATTTTTCCAATCGGAGCCAGAGGTGTCCATGGCAGATTTGGCAAGATTGAGTCAAAGGCCTGAAGAAAAGGCTACTCAATTCAATGCCAGATTTAAAAGGGCTCGAAATAAATGTAGAGTCATCATTCCAGAGCCAGAATTTGTACGATTGGCTCAAAACGGTTTAGAGTTCAAAGCCAAAGAAGTTTGACTCAACTGAATTCAGGGATTTGGTCGAATTAACCTATAAGGTGTCTCGATATGAAGCATTACTAGAGGAAGAACAAGATCGAAACAATGCTTCATATAAGACATACTATAGAGATCCCAATTATGAGATTGATGCAGCAGAGATTGTAGGCAAAGAACCCGTAATCTGTGAAGCATTAATTCATAAGGATACAACTATCGACCAGCAATTTAAAAAGAAAGACTTTCACAGAAAGTATTCTTTCGATTTAACAAAAGCATATGACATTTTTGATCATTTGCTTACAGCCAATTTTCTTAAGTTACCAAAAGGGGTGAAACTGCCTTCTCTTGATGAACTTAAAGGAAAAGTATACTGTAAATGGCATAATTCTTGGTCTCACTCAACTAAAAATTGCATTGTTTTTCGAGACAGGATCCAAGAGCAAATCCGGAAAGGAAGCCTGAAGTTCCCAACCAAAACAGAGAAAGCCATGGGAATTGACAGTAACCCGTTTCCAGAAGTTTGAGAGAGTGCGGCTAACGTGGTTGTACCAAACTTTCAGAATCTGTCTCTGCAGGAACTGGAAGAGGTCAATGTGCAAATGCATATTGCCAACCAGACAGCTGCCAAGAAGGAGACCAGAAATCCACCAGTTATTGGACAGAATCTCTCACATCAGAAGGAACATTCTGATGAAGAAATACTGGATGACGATTCCTTGGAAGCAGCTGTAATGCAAAGGATGTGTCCCAGGTGTAGATTAAGCTACAAATGGTTGAAGGGGCTTCCAATTGATGGGAAGCAATACTATAAGGATGTTCAGAGACGTCCTAGATCGACCAACGCTTACAACAAAAGGCCGTACCCGGCTAGTGATAGGCAGCGACCAGTGGTGGTTGAGCCTGCAGTTGACAGAATAAATGCTAAAGGCAAAAGGCCCTTGTATGAGTCTAGGCCACTTAACTACTATAGAATGGAGAGCAAACATTCTGAAAGAAGATTAGAGAGGAGTTCAGGTTATGGGACTAAAGCCAGAGATTGGCCCCCCAGATCAACCTCACACGTAATGTAAAATGGCCATCTCCAACAAAGGCCGTAATCAAGCTCAAACATGAGACCGAGAACCAAGCACTTGCCTCACGGCCAAGATGGCTTCGAAGGTGGAAAAAGGTGGTTCAACATCTGAATCAGTAAGCTCTTGGGTACCTGGAGTTCCAGATTGGTTTGTAATGCAAAACAAACCTAGGGAATTGCCTACCAGGAGAAATGTTAGAATCACAAGCAGAATGGTCAAGCCTCCTTTGGTGGCCCCAAACAACTGGGTATTGCTGAAGCACCCAAAAACGAAGGAACCAAATATGGTTCCCGTTATTTCCAGATCACAAAGAAGGAAAATTCAGCAGAGTACACCCAAGATCAAAGAAGATTTGAAAGAGAGTGGAGAGAGTTCTTCACATGTCAAGACAGAAGAAAAGAAAGCTTCGAAGTCAGACCATGTTCCAAAACCGACGCTACAAAGTAAAGTGGTTTGTAGCAGAGAACAATTGGCCCAAGTTCATTCTGAACTAAAGGCCAGAGAGAAGTCCAGTTTGGCAGGGCTGGAGAAGGCTCTGATGGAAAGTGATAGTGAAATAGAAGAAGAGATTGGCATGAGCCAAAAGAAGGAAATGGCAGAAGAAAAAATGTTCGAAGCCTTCATGGCTGAACAAACATTTCTGACTGAAAACTTAGTTGAGAAGGATCCTTCGAAGGGATCAGTTATCAATGAAATACCAGAATGCAACATGGAGGACGCTGCTGAAGACACTGAGCAAGGTAGCCAAGAGGAGAAGAAGGTACAACCAGCCATCCAGTTTGGCTCATTTCCACCTGTATCAGTCAACATGGTACATATACTACCTCATGAATTCCAAGCTGAAAATGAGGATCAGGAGGACCAAGACATGGATCCAATTCCTGTCTCTAGTGAGGAATCACAAGTGAGTATGGTACAGGATGCTCCTGAAATGGCTATTCCAATGGAAACTGAGTGTGAAAGCGAAGAGGAGGTGAGCATCAACCTCTCATATCCTTTTGAATACCCCTCGAATTCCATGACCCAACATGTCAAGCCTTTGTACATTAAGGCTTTCTTTGATGGTATACAGTTAAACCGAGTCCTAGTAGACAATGGGGCAGCGGTTAATTTATTGCCGAAATCTTCTTTGAAGAAATTAGGGAAGAAGAATCTCAGGTTGATCTCAACCAGTACAACCATTCTTTGGCTTTCTTTGGAGATAAGCGAGATGGCCCAAGGTATTCTCGCCTATTAATTTGAGTGTGGGAACCGAGGATTGTATGACATTCTTCGTGATCGACAAGAATGCTAAATATAATGCCTTACTTGGAAGAGATTGGATTCACACCAACAAGTGTGTACCTTCCTCTTTGCATCGAAGATCATGATGGCTCTGGGCAATGGAGAGCAGAGGAGATTGATCACGGATCCTCAACCCTTCATAGCTTTGTCGCAGACTTTGCAGAGGCCAAACTATATATTGAGGAGTAACCCCACTCGGTATATTGAGGAAAAGATGGCTCGGTGAAGTGGCGGTGATGAGGAAGTTACACATGAAGCACTTAGTCCAAGAAAGTCTTGATGAAGAGGTTGTCGTGAAAGATGACAACGATGCAGTTGTAGGCAAAGAAGTGAAGACGAAGCCAAGTCATTGGCTTTGATTAAATTCTCATCATTGGATGTAAAAGCAATAGTCCGGGAGGTACGAAACAAGAGAGAAGCCATGATAATTGGTCGTAAACAAACAAAACAACAAGTCGAAGTTTGACCTTTGGGAAATATTGTGCATTGGACATTGAAACAAAAGTCCAGAAATACAAGAAGAAGACCTTATGGGATGATTTTGTCTATGAGGAAGAAGCGAAGATGTCGAGATAAAGAACCTAGGAAGCGAACAAGGTGAAAAGGTTGCTTCAAAGGTTGAAGAAACCAAAGAGAAAGCTTCAATGAATTCTCGAACGCAGGACCCTTAGAAGAAGTGAATTTAGGGAAGGTTACGTGCGGCTGACCCACTTATATAAGTACTTGTTTGAATGCTCGGGCGAGACCAGTTGTTGGTTGTTTTAAAGAAATACAAAGATTGTTTTGCATGGTCCTATAATGAACTACCAGGATTGGATAGATCATTGGTGGAACATAGGCTCCCTTTGAAGCCTAATTTCAAGCCATACAAACAGAAACCAAGAAGGATGAGTCCAGATGTAATTCAGAAGGTTAAGGAAGAAATTCTTAGACTACTTAAGACAGACTTTTATTAGGACAACCAGGTATGTTGAATGGCTATCTAATATTGTTCCTGTAGTTAAGAAAAATGGCAAAATGAGGGTATGCATCGATTTCAGAAATTTAAATCTAGCAACTCCTAAAGATGAGTACCCTATGCCTATAGTGGATCTGTTGGTGGACAGTTCAGCAGGGCATCAAGTTTTATCAATGATGGATGGCCACTCTGGTTATAATCAAATATGCATTGCAGAGGAAGACATCCACAAGACAGCATTCAGATGTCCTGGGAATATTGGCACCTTCGAATGGGTTAAGATGCCATTTGGTCTAAAGAATGCTGGGGCTACGTATCAGAGGGCTATGAACATTATCTTTCATGACCTTATTGGAGGGTATCTAGAATGTTATATTGATGACATCGTGGTGAAATCCCAGTCCATGGAGAAGCATTTGCTTCATTTAGAAGCAGCTTTCGAAAGAATGAGGAAGTTCAAGTTGAAACTCAACCCTCTTAAATGTGCTTTTGGTGTGTCATCTGGAAATTTCTTAGGTTATGTAGTGCACAAGAAAGGAATACAGATTGATCAGAATAAAGCCAAAGCCATTATCGATGCTAGGCCTCCATCAAGTAAGAAAGAATTACAAAGGTTCCTTGGGCAGGTTAACTTTCTTCGAAGGTTTATTTCTAACACTGCAGGGAAAACTAAACTATTCTCTTCCTTGTTAAGGCTGAAAGATGAAGAGGAATTTGTGTGGACAGCAGAGCATCAAACTACTTTCGAAGGTATCAAAGCCTACTTGGCCAACCCTCCAGTGCTGATGCCACCAAAAGGAAATAAGCCCTTGAAGTTATACATAGCGGCATCAGAAGATTCATTGGGAGCTTTCTTGGCCCAAGACAATGAAGAAGGCAATGAACAAGCTGTTTATTACCTTAGTAGGTTTTTAAATTCTTGTGAATGTAAATATTCAAATTGTTGAAAAGTCAGGTCTTGCTTTGTATTTTGCTGCAATGAAATTAAGATATTATCTTTTATCTACAACTGTCTTGGTAATTGCAACCACAGATCTGGTTAAATACATGTTATCTAGACCTATGTTGAGGGGAAGAATTGGCAAATGGATATTAGCCTTATCGGAATTTCATTTAGAATATGTCCCTCAAAGGGCAGTAAAAGGGCAAGTATTAGCCAATTTTCTGGCAGATCATCCATCTCAAACAGAGAGCCAAGAGGTAATGGAACTTGGTATGGCTAGTGTTGAACCATGGCAAATGTGGTTCGATGGATCGAAGGCCAATGGATTAATTGGGATTGGTATCGTGATTAAGTCTCCACAAGGGGTAGAAACCACGCATTGTTTCAGAGTGGATGAAGCTAGTTGTTCCAATAACCAGGCTGAATATGAAGCCTTAATAGTGGGACTAAAAATCCTTATTGGATTACAGGTACATGCAGTTGACATATTTGGGGACTCTCAATTGGTGGTTAACCAAGTAAAAGGGATTTTCAAGTGTCAAAGCATAAGCATCTTACCATATTATGTTGTTGCATTACATCTGCTTTCTCAGTTTCAAATAGCAAATATAACCTATGTTCCAAGATTCTTGAACAATAGAGCTAATGATGTGGCTCAAAAAGCTTCGAACTTCAAGAGAAGGGATAATACCCAAAGGGATATAAGCCAAACAACATATCAGAGATTAATACAACCTTTAAATAAAAGGAATGTGATCTTGGAAGTCAATCATAATGACTTACAAGAACAGGATTGGAGGCATCCAATAATGCAGTACTTGGCTGGTCCATCTTCGAAGGCCAGCAGGAAAATCAAATTGCAGTCTATGCAATACATGGTATATGGTAATGCTCTATACAAAATGGGAGGAGATAGCTTATTATTGGAATGTTTAGGCCCAAAAGAAGCATTAACAGCTATGGCTGAGGTTCATGAAGGCATTTGTGGTGCTCATCAGCCTGGTGTAAAGATGAGATGGTTGCTTCGAAGGCATTCCTATTATTGGCCAACTATTCTTAAAGATTGCATAGAATATGCAAAGGGTTGCCAGGCATGCCAAAAACATGGCACAATAAGACATGTGCCCATAACTGACCTACATGCAGTAGTGAAGCCTTGGCCATTCAGAGGATGGGCCATGGACATGATGGGTAAAATTCACCCACCTTCTTCGAAACATCATTGTTTCATTCTAGTGGCTACTGACTATTTCACTAAATGGGTCGAAGCCAAACCATACAAGGTCAGAGACCGCAGAGGTCATTGGGTTCATTAAAGATCTGATCCATAGGTTTGGCATTCCACAAACCATAACAGTTGATAATGGAACTGTGTTTGATGGGAAAATGGTAAAGTCCTTTGTGGCAGAATTTGGGATTAGCCTTATTAATTCCACTCCCTATTATGCACAAGCCAATGGTCAAGCTGAATCGTCCAATAAATCCTTGAAAAAAGGAATACAAAAGGTGGTGGAAGATAATCCTAGGGATTGGCATAACCTATTGTTGGATGTTTTATGGGCTTACAGAACTTCCCCAAGGTCGAGTACAAGAGTCACCCCTTATGCCTTAGTATACAGGCATGATGCAGTGTTACCTGTGGAAATTAATGTTAAATCTCTGAGGGTAAGATGTCAAGATCAATTAGAATCTGAACAATATCATCAAAGCATGTGCTTGGAATTAGAAGACATAGATAAAGCGAGGATTTTGGCGTTAAATAGCATTCTTTTTCAAAAGAAGAAAGCAGCCAAGAATTATAACAAGAAAGTCAAGCATATTGGCTTTGATGAAGGTGATTTGGTATGGAAAACAATACTCCCAATAGGGATTAAAAGCCATAAGTTTGGCAAATGGTCACCTAATTGGGAAGGACCATATCAAGTTCATAGAGTTTTGCCTTTTGGGGCATACCATTTAAGAAATTTGAATGGTTATGTACATCCCAAAAAGATTAATGGTAGATATTTGAAGCCTTATTTTCCAACCATTTGGGAAACACAAGGAATAGAATAAACATTGAATACAAAAACATGAGACTACTCAAAGGATGGACAAAATTTGTTCTTTTATAAAGAATTAAATACATTATGCCACAAATTGGCCCAGAAATCATTACAATGTCTTAATTGTTTTTGTACAACAGATTTCCTATTACTAAGTGATGGGAACAGTTTGATAGCTGCAGCCATGTCCTTTTTCCGATCAGCCAGTTCTTGGTTAGTGATCTGCAATTTGGTGTATGTTCAACCAAGGCCCTGGTTTTCTTGCAGCTAATTCCTCCTCCAGTTGGGCCTTCTTCTCTAGCAGTTGGATTCGAAACTTGGAAACAGAGGAATGTTGTTCCTTGAGTTCTGATACTTCGGTATGCACTTGAGAAACAAAACTCTAGTCCCTAGTTAGTTTCTCATCTGCAGCCTTAGCAGCATGACAAATATTGTGATAAAAATCGATGGTGGTCACTTTTTGAGATAGATGACTTGAAACATTCATGCCGATCGCTTCAAAGAATGTTACAACACCGAAGGAACCCATTTCGATAGTAGGCCTTTGTAGAGCCTCAAAGGAATCCTTGAAAAGGAAATTAGCGATTCTAGACATGTGTCTATGTCTATTGAAGGCATGAAGGTTTGTTGTCAAGGAAGAATTCTCAAAAATCTCTAGCAAGGAGTCAGCCAAAACTAATGGTTCAGCTTCAGCACTAAATATTGGGGAGGTAGAAGGTACATCGAAAAGACTAGCAAGTCTTCCTTCAAAGATGTCTATCTCATCACTAGATATGAAGGGCATAGAAAGTATTGTGGTGGAAGACACAGAGGGCTGCATGGGGATGGGAGAAATGGATGGAGCATCTTTGGCAGCCTCTATGGTCTTAGCCACCAATGAATCAAGTGAAGAGGGGCTGGAAATAGGCATAGGTGATGAACCATGAATTGGAGAACTACCAGCACCATCTGTAGAAGAATCAACTGCCACTTGGATTGGAGTAACAGCTGAAATATCCTTGGAAGAAAGAAGAGCAAGGCTCGAAGAAGGAATGGACTGAGGTAGATTGAAAGTCAGGAAAGGAAGGTATGGTTCTAGGCCAAGAAGAAGAGATGCAGGAATGTTGGGACTCAAGGAAGGTGCAGAAGCGAGGCTTAGGAAGTGGAAGTTGTATTTGAATAGTCTTCACGTTTTGCATCTGGTCAACTTCAACTGAAACTGGAAGAGGCCCCATGGGAAAGATAAGCGCAGTGGTTGTTACTGCAGAAGGAAGAAATGTAAAGCAATGTCAAACTTCAAATATATAAAGTCGAAGGAAAAACAAAGCAAGTATGAAATAAATTACTTGTTTCAGAAATGTTGATACTGATGGGAGAGCTACGAAGAGAATAATGTTCGACAATTTGTTGTCTTCGAGCAGTTTCTCTTTGTAACACATCAGCAGCAGCAGCTTCATCTCTCAGAAACTGTTGCTGCCGTTTCTTCTCAGCCCTCTCAAAAACGATTATTGCTTTGGAATGTTCCTGTTCTACTGCCTTGGCAGCGGCTTCATGAACCGGATCTTCTACCAAGTCAGCAGCAGAAACAGTCATCTTCTTTCTCTTCCTCCTTGGCAGTGATGCTACTGGTTCTTTTTCAATCTCCCTCTCTTCAATTTGGGTTTCAGATGTTTCAGAGGTAAGTGCTTTCTCCATTACTATAGTGGGTGCTTCGAAAGAAGGATGCTTAATTGTATCAGGAAGGGAGGCAACTACCTTTTGTCTCTTTGTTCTCTGCAAGGACACTTCTGGCTCTTGCTCAACCTCTTCTTCTCCCAAAGATTCGGATTCCTCAGGAGGGAGGACTAGCTTCCTTTTTTGTTTTTGTTGTTGTTGTCTCTTTTTGAGAACAGCTAAAGTTTCAGCTCTCTTAGGAGATTCTTCGTGTAGGGTTCCTGCACCAAAGAACAAAAGTGTAAAGAGAAGGAACAAAAGATTCAAAAGAAAGGGGAGAAGTCTGAAAATATTTACCCTTCTTCGAAGTGGCTCTAGTAACTCTAGCTGGAGGGGATGAAGTTGTAGGATTAGTTGTGGCAGCCTCATGAAGAGGGGGAATGTCCCTAGATGTCGCTGACTTAGCTTTCGAAGGCACTCCCAATCCTACCAGCAAGTCATGGGGATGTTCAGATAGGCGCACTTCCATATTGACTGTCCACCAGTTCTGGAATCTTTTCAAGACTGAGCCATACGGAAGAAAGGGGATAAATTGGAACTCATTCAACTCTTTCAGTAGTTTGAGAATTGCCGTCTCTAGTCTGCATTTGGATATTCTCAAATCTCTGACAGTAAGATGAACATTCGAGAGACTGCAAAGAGGAACTGGTATCCCTTGAGTGAGTCCAAATTGTCTGGCAAATTGAGAAGGGCAGTACACCTCAGATATGCATTTGTAGGCTCGAGGGTTTAAACTACCAATGAACAATTCCCTTGGTAGTAGTATAGAGGCCCACATGTCTTTGTGAGGAGAAGTGGAGCATTCTTTATCAGCCAGGAAAGCTTCTGACCAAAGTTGGTCCTTTATTGGCTTCAAAAGGATGAAGAAAGAGGCAGACGAAGAGATGGGGAGTTGATAAAACAAGGTAAAGTAGTAAGCGAAGAGCGGTAAAGGGCAATCCTAGCATACTTTTCCCCATAAGTACTAGGATCCTGAACAAGGAATTTTAGACATTTGGGGTGTAGGTCAGTGAAATAGGCGAAGAGCCAAAGTTGAAGCACCCAGAGGGGACCTCCTTGGTTAGCATCAAGAGGTTTTTCACAAAATTGGGAGCAGACTCTGTAGACATGACCTAAAAGATAAGGAGCAAGAGCTATATGTTTTTTCAAGACAAGTGCCTTCGCGAGAGGAGCAAACTCAGGCATAATCCTCTGAGATGAGGTGCAAAAGAGGAATTTGCATAACCAATATAAAATGAAGGAAAATAGCTCTCTGTCCTTCACAGGACCTTCCTTTTTATTTTCAGACTTTACGAAGTCACTATAAGAGGAGCTTAAGGATGGAAGAGAAAACTTAATTGGAAGGTCTGGGTAGTTGGGAGTAAATGGAGAACCGTGGGGGGAAAGTCCTAAGAGATGGCAAATATCAAGAACGGTGGGGGCCATCATGCCGTACCGAAATTGGAAGAACTTAAAGCCATATTCCAGAAACATAAGGCAGCAGGTATCAAGAAAGGGTCCTCAGGAATGATGAACCTGGAAAGACGAAGGGCATCGAGGATACAGAGCTCTTGCAGGTCATCTTCTCTCGCAGGTACAACTCTGTCATACCATTCTTCCCATTCAGTCCTCATTGTCGGCCAGCAACGGTGAGGACGATTCACCCTCCGCTTTCCAATCAAGCCCTTCTTCAGAAGAAGGAAATGGTCCTCCAAGCGAGGATATAGGGCTGCGAGTTGAGCAGGAGCTTCCCGAAAAATAGGGCCAAGGACGTATTCCTATTTGTTGCTATGACGAGGCACGAAAAGACGTCCATCTATGTGGCTTGACTCACCAGATGATAGTTTGGTGATTTCTTCATCGATACATCGCTTCAAAGCCATGGTAGGGCTGATACGATCGCCAGTAAACACTTTTAGTGAGGAAGGATCCATTGATAGCGAGTAATAAGGAAGATGGGTTTAACAGGAGATCGGTAGGGTTTGCGAGTCAAAAGAGCAAGTGATTTCAGAGTACAAAGCAAAGGGGCTTTTAAAAGGTTTCATGTCTGAAAAATATATTGCGTAAATCGTTATGTACTAAAAGTACGAATATGAGGAGACTCTTCCAATATCGATAGTTTTGGAGGGAAGAACACATTCTGAATGTTGACGTCAGCTTCGAAGAAAGATATTTGGCTTCGAAGCCAATTTTGGCTCCAAGAAATCAAATAAAAACGGCTTCGAAATACAGAATCCGGCTTCGAAATATACTGCATGTTTGAAGACGCTAAGATGCAAAGAACATCAAAACCAATCATTGGTTTTTGTAAGAGAAGATTGTCCATTGAATTAAGACAGCATAAGATGTTTTTCGAAGTAAGAATGGTCAATTTAAAAATGACTGACTATATTAACTATAACCATATGTTGGTTATAATTAGCTTTGAAAAGTAAGGTTGTTAACTTCGAAGCATTAATTTGAGATAATATTAACCAAAATTGTCAAATTTTGCTCCATAAATTGGAAAAAGACATATTGGTTGTTGGTTATAATTAGCTTTGAAAAGTAAGGTTGTTAACTTTGAAGCATTGATTTGAGATAATATTAACCAAAATTGTCAAATTTTGCTTCATAAATTGGAAAAAGACATATTGGTTTCTTTTATTGTTTCATTAAAAATAAGTGAGTCCAAATTCAAAGGATGAGATTATTTAATTCAAGGCTATAAGTTGGCTTTTAAAAGTAAGAAGAAACAGAGTCAAACAATGTCAAGTACAAAAGGACTTTGCTTTCATTAGAGCCAAGACAATTACATTAAGTAACCTTATTTGGGTACAAATTCAAGCTCATAAAAATAAGGAATAGAATAAATAACAAGATCATGGAATTTCGTCCAACAATGATCAATGAATATTTGTTCTTTCTTTATTATATCTTCCATTTCCTCTAAAGTTGGCTGCATGAGTTGGTGTGCTCTCACTTCATAATAGAGCTCTTCAGCCTTTGCTTCGAAAGCCTCTTCCCTCAATTTTTGTTCCAACTCATCTATAACTAAATCATCCCAATACGCAGAATCTTTATTTTTGAAGTCATCAAAGTCTTCAATGAAGTTTTCTGCTTCGTATTGAGCATGAATTCGAAGAGATGAAAGTTGATCCAAAGATTGAATGGTGACTTTGGAATTTCGATGCCAATGGAGGAGTACTGGAAGTTGATCCAGGAACATGTGAAGTTCTGCTTGGGCGATGGGATTAAGGATATGGCCCCTAGTCAGAATATCACAAGCCCATCGAAAGTTCTTGAGAGGAATGTCATCTTCAAGAACATTGAAGGGCAAGTGAGAAAAAGCTGCAAGCAGAAGTTGGGCTTGTTTCCGCTCAAATGGAGTTGGGGATGATGGAGGTTTGTAAGGAGGGAAGATTTTGTCCATTGGAAGAGCAAGCCTTAATTTCTCTATCCAAGAAAGAGTGGGAGGAGGAGAAGGAGTAGATGGTTCTGCTTCAGAAGATAGAGAAGGTGTGGATGCTTCTATTCCGGAGGATGGAGAAGGTGTGGATGCTTCTATTCCAGAAGATGGAGAAGAAGAAGTGGTTGCTTCAGTTAGGGGAGATGACACAGGGATGGGAGGAACAAAGGCATTAATATAGTCAAGCCAGTCAGAAGAGCAAATCTGCGCTTTCTTGGCTAAAAATGAAGGGGTATATCCTTGTGATTCTTCCAAGCACCGGGCAGTGTGCATTATCCTTGTGGGCATGGAGGATGTATACTAAGCCACAAGCAAATTCTCCTCTAAACTGCGTCGAAGGTCGATGGGCACATAAGGATAAACCACCGAGCTTCGAGCGTAGGAAGGAAAATCTAAAGGGTCAGTGAATTCAATAAAATGATGATTGATCCGTTCCCTCAAGTCCCAGGACTCAGGTGCAGACCAGTTCGTCCATCCACAAACCCCAAAAGATGAAGAAGTTGTAGCTTCATCCCAAGCAGAAGTTTGTGAAGAAGAATTTCCCAATTCCATATTTGCAATTTGTTGAAGCAAAGGCTTGAGAGTTGTTCGTTCAAAGTGCGAGGGGAGTTTAGAGTAAGAACTTCTTGTATCAACGAGTTTGTAAACCAAAGGATTGAGAGCAAAGTGTTCGTAGTCCAAAGGTTGATAATCTGCGAAAGCCTCCATGACCTGAATATAGAAAGGCGGGTAAAGGTGGCTAATAAATGCGTGGAGATTTTTTCGAGGGGAAACAGCATTACTCAATGGCTCTTCGTATGCTCGATCAATAGAGTGAGAAGGTGATTGAGTCATAATCCGTTCGAATGCTGAAGGTATTGGAACGTCCAACAAAGTTAAGAGTTAATGCAAATGATCACCAAAATAGGTGACGGTTGTGTTTCCTGAAAATAGATTCTATGCACGTTCCAAAAAGCGAGGGAAAAGCTTTTGATTCACTAATATCTCCAAGTATTGGGTATATTAGTGCGGGGGGTAATGTTGGCTACATATTTTGTAAAAGCCAATTACAATTCGACACGTGGCAGAATGAGGGTATTATTGGAAGATGATTTTAATCTTAAATCTCAATCATACACGTGGCAATAAATATTGGTTCTCAAGTGGTCTGAGTAGCACTAGATCAGTAATGAGATACAAGGTGACGTGGCTTCAACGGTTACCTATATTCAAATTCAAATGCAGGAGGGAAGTTCAACTGTAAGTGATGGCATAGTGGAACTATTTCTAAGGTAACATGATCAGCGATCATGGAGGAGCAGTTCGACGGTTCGAAGGTCATTTCTAACAAGTATAAATAGTAAGGAAGTTCCCAGAAAAGACCCCCAGACTCAGATCATATAAACCAGTTTTACTTCATATTTTCCTTTCCAGTTTTACCTTTCCTGTACTTTAAATACTTGTTCTTTAAATACCTGCATTGTACTTCAATTCATAAGAGTAGTTTTCAAGTAGATTCTAGTAGACTGTTGCTGTAAACTTCCTCAAGGCTGAGTTTGGACTATTGTAAGTGTTTATGTTAATGAAATACTTCAATTGTTCTTTATATTAATTGTTATTTCTCTTAATTTCTCCTAAAGTCAAGCCACCAGTAAAAGTCCTCTTCATTGAGGCTGAAAGAACTAAAACATAGTCGCCTGATAATTGATTGGCAATTATAATTTCTGTAAGGACTGATTGATCCTTGCTGGCACGCTCGCATTTACAAATATACCCTTCGAAAAGCCAAAAAGCCAACAATAATATATTAAAATATATTTTTTTATTAGAATTTAGACTTCATCTTTATTAATTTTATTAAAACTCATATTTGTGATGATATTTGATTGAATTTATTTAATAGATCTTTCAGTGTATACACAAAATTCTTCAATTTATAATGATAACATTATATTTATTTAAAAATATAATTTGTGATTAAATTTAATTATGGAATATTTTAAAGAAAAATTTAACATATAGCCCGATTGATGGGTTTGTGATTTATAATTATTTTTTGATCCAAGCTTGGGCAGTGTTAGAGGTCTGATGTTAGGGTCGGTGTAGGTTTGAGTAGACACGAAATCTTTTATTATATAGTGTCGGCCCAGCCCGATGAATGCCCACCCTTGATAATTCATTGAGTCAATAATAATGAGATTGAGAAACGTTAACTTAACCTACTTGGTAATGTTTATTTTTGTAATTTTTTATTTATATTTATATAATTTTTGAAAATTGTAAATAAAATTATTTTGATTTTATTTATGTTTTCAAAAAAATTGTAAACAATTTACAAATTTGATCAAATTTATAACCACAAAAAAATTGTTTCACTTGTTTAATTTTATTATTTTTTCATTTATTTCTCTTTCCCCCATTCTTTCCCGCCATTAGTAATTACTCATTAGTAATTACTCATCACTTGAGTGCTAACTATCTCTTGTTCATTGCCATCCACTTCTTACTGACAATAATCACTTTTGATCATTATTTTTGATCGTTGACAAAGACAATTATTTTCACCGATCACTTCCCACTATTAACAATTACCTTCGGTCACCGCTAACCACTTATCACTAGTGGCAACAACCTTCGATTGTTACTTTTAGCAATTGGTAATCACCTTTAGCCACTCCTTCAATGGTTGACAACCATATTTGGATACTATCTCCAACTATTAATGACTACCTTCTGTAACTATTTAATTTTACTTGACTTTAAAATAAAATTTAAAAGTACTTAGGTGTCAAATATAATTTTTATCCAAAATAAATATATCATATTAAAATTTTTTTTTTGTAATTTTCAAATATTTAAAACAGAGTGCATCTGGTGTGGGGTGTTGGCGTAGAGCTGGGGCACATGTGGCAATGCCCAAGAAGCAAGGATCCCCTCTTTACATCATTCTTTACTTACAGGGTTGTTGGGTTTACTTTTAGATCCAATTTTGATAATCCGAATCGTTCATATTTTAAGATTTGTTAAGTATATCATATCTGAAAAAAATCAAGTTGATTGGATATCAGAAAGTATGTGTTCGGAAAAATCGAACTAAAAACTATTTTTTTAGAAAATTTAATAAACAATTTTCGAACACATGCTTTCTGGTATCCGATCAACTTGATTTTTTACAAGTATGATATACTAAACAAATCTTAAAATATAAACTGTTTAAATTATTAAAATTGAGTTTAAATTTAAAGTAGAAAATATGAGGAGGAAGTGCAAGGAGGGGTCTTGACACATGCCTAACACCACTACATAATTTTTCGTTGGCGTAAGAGGCTCACGGTCCACGTCAAGAGTGATCAGCCCCGTCAACTGATGATGCGTGATTTTCGGTAGAGATAAAAAGCGACACGCGACTTGACCCACCAAAATAAAATAAAAAATAATTTTGTTACACACATTCCAAATCATATACGAGTATATTTTTATGTCATTTACCTATTCAATTATGGTATTATTTTAAAATATTTAGTTATAAATTTTTTATATTCAGTTATAATTTTTTTAGTTATGATTCAAAAAAATATAGAGTTGTGTCATTTTTTTTGTAATTATAAAGTGCATATAGTATACACCATAATCTTTTTTAATAATAAAAGATTAATTATACTTTTTACCACCATAATTTAAATTTTACTTTAATCTTTATTATTTTAATTTGAATAATTTGATCTTTATGCTTTAAATCTAGTTTTAATTTGATCATTTTATCTAAATTGAAAGTCAAAAAATAATTTTGAGGCATTTGTAAATTTGTAAAGGTTTTAATTTGTTTCTTCTTTCAAAATTTAAAATTAAAATGAATATTTTTTTGGGCATTTGTCAATTTTTCAAGATGTACACGTAGTAAAAATTAACAAAATTAAAATTATAGGAATTAAAGTAAAATTTTGGTCAAATTATAGAGGTGAAAAATGTAATTAACCTAAAATAATAACAAAGATTAATTATAAATATATCTCTTGAAATTTACTTAAAATACATATTATATTTGTGATTTTTGAAAATTATAAATACCTGAATTTGTCATTCTGTGTTGTTTTAGAAATTGGTTATTTTCATTGATTTTTTTAACATTTTTTGAAAAGACATGCAGAAAAATAAATAAAAGAGTTGACTTTTTGTATTTATTTATTTTGACTATTTTAGGCTTCATTTGGAAAGTTGGGTTGGCTTTTGGGCTATTTCTAGGCAAAAAAGTTCATTTGAATTGGTTTTTTTCAGTTTTTTTTTTTTACTTTTGTGAAGAAAAAAAAGTGAAATGATTGTGATTTAGATATGACATTTTGTCTTATTAACTTTTTAGTTTATTTGTTTTTTGGGGGGGCTAATTTAGCCAAAAAACCAAAAAAACTTTCATGCTGAACAACGCCTTGGGGGTTGTTTGGGGTGTCCTAAATAAGTGCATTTTTTTTTGTCTTTTTTAACTAAAAAGTTAAGTAAAAAAAGATAAATGTTTAGGTTAACTTTTTGTTTTTTTACGAAAAAATGTGTAATAAAAAATTATATAAATAAGTGTATAGGAGAAGTAAGTGTAATAGGCTGTACGACACATTTTTCTAGGCAGAGTGTAGGAGGTAAGGACATGATTACCTCCTTCACGGGCAACCATTTAGATTGTGTTGTTCGGCCCGTGGAGCCACCACGAGTCCCATTTTGATAATCTGAACTGTTCAATACGTAGAACTCGTCGAGTATTATATGTCTGCAAAAAATCATATTGATCTGATATCGAAATCATATTGATCGGATATCGAAATCACATTGATCAGATTAGTTTTTGTTTACTAGTTAACTATGACACTATTGATTTTTTATTTATTTATACAAAACTGATTTGATCATATAGTTAGTGATATTCGATCAACGTGATTTTTTACAAGCATATAGTACTCTATAAGTTCTACATATTGAACGGTTCAGATTATCAAAATGTGACTCGTGGTGGCCCTCACGGGCTGAACAACACAATCTAAATGGTTGCCCGTGAAGGAGACAATCATTTCTAGACCAGTACAGCAGACCAATAACGCGAACAACCCATCACTTCAGCAAAAAGTTGAGTTGTATTTTTTTGTGTAAATTTATTTTTTTTGTGAATAATGATAACTTTTTAACTTTTTAAATAACTTTTTGACTTTTTATCTTTTTCAAGACATGCTAGACTAGGCCTTAGTAAGGGTTGTTTTGGAAAGTTGGTTAAAAATTGGCTTCTTGATTTTTTTAATGTATTTTTTGAAAAAAGGTATAAAAAATTAGAGAAGTGATCTAATTCAAAATAAGTTAAAAGCTGACTTTTAGCCAATTTTCCAAATTGAGCCGTTGATAGAAAAAATAAAAAATATTATAATTGTCCTCTTATATAACAGTAAACTTATTAGAATTATCAATTGAGCAAAATCTCTAACATTTTTGTAAAATTTATATAACATTTTTGTAAAATTTATATGAACGATAGAATTTTACAGAATTTGTTAGTGGTGTACTAAATTTTTTTACTTATCATGTATATTTTGTATTTAATTTATGTGTTACTTGTTATTTTAATTAGAGGTGTTGTATTGAATGAATTGATTATTATGAGGGAAGAAAGATGGCAGTTTCCAAGTTTAGGACCCCACATGAAATTGATGTGTGATTCTATGGCAAAGGTGGGGGGACCAAAGCAAAGAAGTGAAGTTGGGGTTAGTTAATTCACACATCTTTTTCTTGTATTCAATCAAGGGAGGAAGACATGGGGTTTGTGTAGTGTTGTTGGTTGGCTTTCTTTGGCAATATATATTAAATGTGTGTTGGAGTGATGATTTGGGTGGTGGGTATGAGGATGGAGATAGAGATGGGGATGGGGATGGGGATGGGGATTCCAATGTGCAATGCACCACTCAACTAAAACAACACCCCCATGATGTGTGCCCATTTTGACAAATTAGTGAGTACTTAATTCTCCCTTTGACAATCCCAATTAAGCAAGAGCGTCTTTTAAACCTTAAGGTTTGTGGAAGTTTTAATATGTCAATTTTAATTTTTTAATTTTTTATTTTTTAAAAAAAAAAATTGACTTGGTGATTTGTTCAAAAATTATAATAATTACACTATTGAATAACGCAATAAATGAAATCCTAATTTCTTTACTTTTTACATCCCCAAGAGACCCATGTAATTATTGTGTAAATAGCTCTTAATTTTTTTCCCTCTTAATTTTTTTGTTTTGTTTTTTGAAAAAACAAATAAATAAACACTTATTAAATTCTTTCAAACTCCTCGGTCAAACCCCATGTATTTAATTTATATATTAAAAAAAATAAATTGACTTGGTGATTGGTTCAAAGATTATAATAATTACACTATTGAATAACGCAATAAATGAAATCTTAATTTCCTTACTTTTTACATCCCAAGAGACCCATGTAATTATTGTGTAAATGGCTCTTAATTTTTTTCCCTCTTAATTTTTTTGTTTTGTTTTTTGGAAAAATAAATAAATAAACACTTATTAAATTCTTTCAAACTCCTCGGTCAAATCCCATGTATTTAATTTATATATTAAAAAAAATTAAAACAAATATAAATATCTATAATTATCCCGTGCATAGCACGAGTGATAGGCTAGTTCAAAATAAGTTAAAAGCTGACTTTTAGCCAATTTTCCAAATTGAGCCGTTGATAGGAAAAATAAAAAATATTATAATTGTCCTCTTATATAACAGTAAACTTATTAGAATTATCAATTGAAATATATTAGTGATGTCATTAAAAACTTTTAATTGAATTGACAGTTGATTAATGAAAATAATTATTTGTTATACGATTAAAAATTTGAAGAGACATAATATAATTTTCATAACCACTGATTAGTATTTAAAACATATTTCAATGAGTATATTTGTAATTTACTTTACACTAATATCAATCTATACATACTATTATATGAAGTTAATGGTTGATTTGGTATCTTCAACCTTTTATTTTTAGTACTCGTTTGGTAATAGATTTTTTTAGTTAGTGTTTTGACTTTAGGTCTTGTTTGGAGTATTCTAAAAAAGTTAAAAAGTCAAAAAATCACTATCTTATTTAAATCACATTATCTTATTTAAATCACATCATTTCTCTATCACATCACTTCAAACTTAGCCCATATTTTATAAAAAGTCAAAAAGTATACTTATTTAGATCATTCTAAATCATCCCTTAGTTTGGGACCAAAAATTTGTTTGATTTGATTTTTTTGATTTTTTTGACTTTTATAAAAAAAGTAAAATGATTATAATTTAAACCTTACTGACTTATTTAGTCTATTTTATTTTTGTGATTTTTTAGCCAAAAGTTGGTTGTCAAACAAAGCCTAATATGTCAATTGGATTTTTCATTATTAATTTTACCTTCAACAATTTTAATATATATTTTTTGAAGATAAAAATATAATTTCTCACTTACAAAACAATTAAAACTACTTTTTTAAATATATATTATTATTTTGGCACGCAATATGTGTATTTTTTTTTTTCAGTAAATAAAAAGGTAAATTACACTATTTCTTTTGAAATTTGATAAAAATATTTTTTAAGATTTTAATTCATATATCATTTAGTTTCAATTTTATCAATATTCGTTAGTTGTATAGATAAAAAAAAAATGATATTATTATCTTTTTAACTTAAATGTATATTTAATTAATTTATCTTTGTATTTTTATATATATATTTTTTTGCAGTAGTTTCGACATGTTTAACCTTACTCAACAGAGATATAAATGTAATTATGCTAAAATTATAAAATATTATTATATTTTCTCAATTATGAAGGGAGGAAATTGTAATTTATGGGAAATAAAAAAAAACCTAGGACAGGAGAGGGTGCTATGTGGTGGGCTCACATTTTGCGCTCATTTAGAAAGTTAGACTAGGGTGGGTGGGGGTTAAAATATTTATAAAAAAAAATAAAATAGGTCTTTTAGTTTAATAAAGTAAAATATTATATTTAAATTATATTTTTTAATTTTTTTATATAAGTTAAAAAATTTATTTTAAATGAAATTTTTTAGTCCTAAGATTTTTTTGAAAAATTGATTAAAATTTGACTTTTTAATTTTTTTATAAAAAAATATATAAAAAATAAAGAACTAATATGACTAAAAAAATTTAAAAAATTAAACAAATTAACTTTTAACCAATATATCAAAATAAGTTAAAATAATTAAAACGCCAAAAAAATTGATTCGCATCCGAAACCAAAACTTGGAAAATGTGGCGCCGCATCGGAACCAACAAGTGACGTGTCTAGCACAGCACATGGGTTTAATTGACCCATCCGAAACGAAATCTTGGAAAATGTGGCGCCGCATGGGAACCAACAGGTGACGTGTCTAACACAGCACATCGGTTTAATTGACCCAAATGTTTTGTGGGGCCCCAATTGACGTGGACGGG
Source organism: Camellia lanceoleosa (assembly GCA_025200525.1). Taxonomy (NCBI): domain Eukaryota; kingdom Viridiplantae; phylum Streptophyta; class Magnoliopsida; order Ericales; family Theaceae; genus Camellia; species Camellia lanceoleosa. Next base: position 92,417,333 of record CM045763.1, read on the forward strand.
AAGCAATGGTGGATATCGAATCTGAATTTTCTTTCTTTAATATATAATATAAAAAAATATTATAAATTTTAAATTTTTTTATCAAATAAATAATTAAATATCTCATATTAATAAGATATTTAATTATTTATTTAAATAAAAATTTAAAATCTTTAACATCTATACTATATATTAAGGAAAAGGGGGTTTTTAACCCCAAGGCTTGTGGGAGCTCCAATCTCCTAATTCTAATTTTCTAAATTTTTGATTTAAAAAAAAAAAAAACTTCAGCATTTAATGACTTCTGCCAACCCAACCTTAGCAATTATTGACTTCTCCCAACCCACAATCCCTTTTGACTTCTCTCATAATTATTGCAACACCCTTTTCAATTTCTCTCATACACTATGGTCACACACAAAAATTAAAAAAAGATAAGAATTTAGCTATAAATCTCAAAAAGATATAACATCTAAATTTGAATTATGAGTAAATAATATAATTATGTATTTTTTATTATGTATATCTATCAAACTTTTAAATCACTTAATGGGACAAATTAATCAATTTTCTAAAATTATTGATTTTTAATTTACAAAATAGATTAAAAAAACTATTGACTGATTTATTTATTTAATCACAAAAATATTTCATAATCTCTCCCTCCTAATCTCTCTCACAAATTTTCAAAACAAAAATATTAAAACTTGCATTCATTTTCTCTTCCAAAAATCGATAATATTTTTATTAAAATTGTAGATATCTACCTATATTTTATATATTATATTATAACATAACAAAAAAAAAAAACTAAAAACTAATTTTTTTTAAAGTGTATCTAAATAAATTTTAAATAAATAAAACTCACATATCTAGTACATATCTAACTCACATCATAATTTATCTAAATAATAATAATTGAAAACAAATGAAAACCACAGATAAATTAAATTAAAAAAAAATAAAAAAATACCTTCTACTCCAACTTAAATTAATTGAAAAAAAAAATACAATGGTCCAAAATTGTTTATTTTTTATTTACAAAATAGATTAAAAAAACTATTGACTGATTTTTTTTTTTAATCACAAAAATATTCATAATCTCTCCCTCCTTTTCTCTCTCACAAATTTTCAAAAAAATATTAAAACTTACATGCCTTTTCTTCCCTAAAAATCAGATAATATTTTTTATTAAAGTTGTAGATATCTACTTGTATTTTATATATTATAACATAACATAACTAAAAAACTAAAAAAAAATCTTTAAAGTTTATCTAAATAAATTTTAAATAAATAAAACTCACATGTCTATCACATATCTAACTCATATCATAATTTACCTAAATAATAATAATTAAAAACAAATGGAAACCACAGATAAATTAAATTAAAAAAAAAAGGATACCCACAACTCCATCTTAAATAAATTGAAAAAAAAAATATCCGACTAGAAACCACACAAAAATAAAAAGATATATCTATCTATATATATATATATATTAAGAAAAATAGGGTTTCTAACCCCCCAAGTCATGTGGGAGCTTCAATATCCCAATCTAAATTTCCTGATTAGCATTTATTAACTTCTCCCAACCCCCAAGTATAAAAAAAAAAAAAATTTAAAAAGTCCAACACATATGAATTCCTTGAAAAGTCCTAATACATTCGATTATTATCCCTTATAATAATACTTTAATGCATTAAGAACAATCATAAAAAAAAAAAAATTTCTTGAAAAGTCCAACACATATGAATTTCTTGAAAGTCCCACACATATGATTATCATCAAAATATTACACTTCAATATAATATAAAAAAAAAAGACATTTAAAAATCACAATTCACATATATAGAAACTAGCCTATCACCCGTGCTATGCACGGAGTAATTTTAAATATTTATATTTATTTTAGATTTTTTTTATATATAAATTATGTTTTTTAAGATTTTTTATAAAAATAATTTAACAATCTAAGGTTTAAGGAAATTTTTTTTTATACTTATTCTTAATGCATTAAAGTGTTATTATAAGGGTAAGACTTGGGAGTTGTGAGAAATTAATAAATGCTAAGGTTTTTTTTTTTAAATCAAAAAATCAAGAAATTTAAATTGGGATATTGGAACTCCCACAAAACTTGTGGGTTAGAGATAGATATAAATAAGGACTTTTCTTAAGTGTGCAATTGCACACCATGTGCCACTTACACAAAAAGTATAAGTGTAAGGTGTAAGTATGGGTTTGGTTATGGTGTGCAACTTACACCTTACACCTTATACCTTACACTTACACCGGTGTAAGTGTAAGGTGTAAGTGTAAGGTGTAAGTGGGTTGCATATGGTGTGCAACCTCAAAAAATGTGTAAGTGTAAGGTCACCGGTGTAAGTGTAAGGTGTAAGTATAAGGTGTAAGGTGTAAGTGGGTTGCATATGGTGTGCAACCTCAAAAAATGTGTGAGTGTAAGGTTTAATTTTTCACAAAAGGTGTAAGTGTAAGGTGTAAGTGTAAGGTATAAGGTGTAAGGTGTAAGTTGCACACCATAACCAAACCCTATAAATAAATAGATAGATATAGATACAAATATTTATATTTGTTTTAAATTTTTTTTAATATACAAATTATTTGTTTTGGAAAAAGTACTGCAGTAACTATGAGTGAAGTCAAAAAGTTTTGTGGGTTGAGAGAAGTTAATAAATGCTGAGGTTAACTTTTTAAAAAAAAAATAAAAAATTAGAAAATTAAGATTGGCATATTGAAACTCCCATAGGCCTTGGAACTCCCACAAAACTTGTGAGTTAGAAATAGATATAGATATAAATAAATAGATAGATATAGATATAGATATTTATATTTGTTTTAAATTTTTTTTGATATACAAATTATTTGTTTTGGAAAAAGTACTACAGTAATTATGAGTGAAGTCAAAAAGTCTTGTGGGTTGAGAGAAGTTAATAAATGCTGAGGTTAACTTTTTTTTTAAAAAACAAAAAATTAGAAAATTAGGATTGACATATTAGAGTTTCATAGGCCTTGGGAGTTAGATATCTCCTTTTACTTAATATATAGTATAGATAACCATAGCATAATAAAGCTATGGAGGCGTTAGGTCTCTCCATAGTGAGCTAATATTCCCCTCCTGTCTTCAAGGCTTCGTTGGAAAAGCTAAAGACTCCATTGGAAATTTCAGACTTAAATTTAAGATTAATGTTTTGGAGCTCGAAAGCTCGAAAATTATAAATACATTTTAGAATATTTATTTAAAATATAAATTGTCGTTTATAATTTATAAAATTATAAATATTTTTTTGTTATAATTTTTTATTTAACAGAATTAATTTTTTAAAAAATCATAATTACTCTCCTATACAATAATAAAATTACTTAAATTATGAATTAAAACATATTTTTAACATCATTAAAAATTGTTAATTAACTTGATAATATATTAATAAAATGGGTGATTTGTTATAAAATTAAAAACTTCTGGAGTGAAATATAATTTTCAAAACTATGCGAGGCAATTTATATTTTAATCAAATATCAAGAAAATGTATTTATAATTTACCCATTTAAAATTAAATTTATTCACTCCTTGAGACTTTGATTAAACCACGGTGCTTCATTCACACTCCTTGAGACTTGGATTGAACCATGGTCCTTCATTCACACATTGGAACTTCGATCTGACACCTCCTCGTCTTTTGTGCTTCGTTGTGTTTACAATTTTTTTAGTTGGAAAATTTTAAATATATATAAAATTTATAAAAAAAATTGATAAAAATAATACGGAAATATCATTATTATAATGATATTTTGTTTTCTAGTGAAAAGTTTATAATAAATCAAATTGTTATGTATGAAAATTATATATAAATAAAAAATTTATATAACATTACACTCTTTTTAGATGGAGAGATTTGGTTAATAGTATGACTAATCTTTTTTTATTTTTTCATATTAATATATCTTTTTAATTTTTTACCTTTTCTCCATTTGTTTATATTCAATTCTCTATTAAATTAAGTAGAAAATGAACTAACTAAATAAGGGTATTTTAGTAATTTAATCATTACATTTAACAGTGATAATCACTTACATTTGAAAAAGATAAAAGGGTGCGATGTGATTTCATTCGTATTCAGGGGCTTCTAATTTAATGATTAAAAATCTCGAGGCAGACAAAAACTTGAACAATAAGAAGGGGATCTGTTAAAAAATCATAGATTAATAAATAAAAATTTGTTCTCTATTTTCATTTCCATGTTGCTCATTCTAAACAATGTATTTAAAAAATTGTCTTTTCTATTTTTAATTAAAAAATAGAAAATCTTATTATTTAAATTAGATATACCATTCTGAATTGATTTTTGACAACGTGGCTCCGTAAATTAACAACATTATTACAAATTTAGATTTGTAAACTTAGAATTTATTTAGAAAAAGATATTGACAATTTAAATTCATTTTATTCATAAACTCCCTAATATAAAAATACATATTCAGAATAAATTATAGATTGATAAGGGTGGGTGCATAATATTTTTTATAAATTAATAATGAAAAAATGAGGTACGAACAAAGAAGGCTACTCTGGCGTAAAAAATGATAACAGAAATATACAAATGCTCTACCAAACAAATCAAACAATATATGTATATTACATATGAACCAATAAATATAAAACAAATCTGTGACTAAATAATGTTTTTAACATAAACATGTACATAATCACTCTCATATCATTCCTCTCTGGAACTAACTAAAAAAAAGAATAAAAAATCCTTCATCACCCTCCAACAAATAATTTCCCAAATAATTCCACATATATATGTATGTTTGTTTTAAGAATCGGAGATCTAGTGCTTCATGAGTGCGAGAAGAGACAAAACAATCGAGAGAAGGCGATAGGCTGCAGATATCGGCAATGAGTAAACAAATCCGGCGTCCATTGGCGATTCACGGTGATGTTGGAGCCATTTCAAGTCTTCTGACGATCCAATAACGAGAAGATATCGATGACCAAGAAAAGCTGTCAAAGCCTTGAATGAGCTCAATTGGGCCATTGTAGACCCGAGAGAGAGAGGGAGAGAGAGTGTTTCTCTATGGAGATTGAATTTGAAATGAAGAGATAGTAGCGATAGTGATGCTTGTAATAGGATGGAAGATAGTGAGGCAAGAGGAGATATATATAGGAGAGGGATTTTCAAAGTAGGGTTTAGATTTTTGAAAAGACTCAAATTAAATGATGAGTGGAGCTTTTTTTTTTTATTTGGAAAAAAAAAATTAAAAATTAAGATTTGAATACCGAAGTTAGTAGGATTTAGATTTTCAAAATAGGGTTTAGGTTTTCAAAAAGGTTCAAATTAAATGATGGATGGAGGTTTGTTTTTTAAAAAAAAAAAAAATCAAAAAATCAAAAAATTAGGATTGATATATTGGAGCTCTCACAGGCCTTGGGGGTTAAAAACTCCCTTTTGCTTAATATATAGTATAGATAATTGTGAAGTACATATGAATTCCTTGAAAAATCCATCACATATAAATTCTTTGAAAAGTCCAACACATATGATTAGTATCAAAATATTAAATTTTAATATAGTATAAAAAAAGAAAAAAAAAAGATAAAATGGTGAAACACAACCCGTGCATAGCACGGGTGATATGCTAGTTATTCTATAATACAATGATCTTATTATCAAAATCAAGAGTAGTTATCGGCTATTCTTGTCTTTCTTAATTTTGATTAGTAATAGATTTAGTATTTTCTAAATAAAATAAAAAATAAAAAAATGTTTGTTTCTACTTCTCAAAAAACGCATTTCAAAAAATTATATTTTCTTATTTTTGGTGTTTTTTGTTTTTACTGAATTTTTTTAATATTTTAAGTAATTTTTTTATTTTTTAGACACACTTAACATAAATACACCTAAAAATTTAAAAAAATGTAAAAAAAATCTTTTAAAAATTCACTTAATTCTAAAAATACAAAAAAATACAAGAATTCAATACATCTATCTATCTATCTATACTATATATTAAGCAAAAGGGGGTTTTTAACCCCACGGCCTGTGGAAGCTTCAATATGCCAATCCTAATTTTCTAATTTTTTGCTTTTTAAAAAAAAAAAAAATTTAACCTCAGCATTTATTAACTTCTCCCAATCCAACCTAAACATTTATTGACTTCTCTCAACCCACAAATCCTTTTGACCTCTCTCATAATTACTGCAGCACTCTTTTCAATTTCTTCTATACACATGGTTACACAAAAAAATAAAGAAGATAAGAATTTAACTATGGATTTCAAAAATATAAAACATCGAAATTTGAATAATAATTTAGTAATATAATTATGTTTTTTTTTATGTTTATCTATCAAAATTTTAAATCACTTAATGAGACAAATTAATTAATTTTCTAAAATTATTGATTTATTAACGGATTTAAAATTTTGATATATATACATCAGAAAAAATAGATAATTATATTACTAAATCATAATTCAAATGTAGATATTATCATATTTTTTTAGATTCATATTTAAATTCTTATCTTTTTTTATTGTTGTGTGGTTTCTATTCGGGGTCTTTTTTTTTTTTTTTTTCTTTTCAATTTATTTAAGATGGAGTTGTGGGTATCTTTTTTTTTTTTAATTTAATTTATCTGTGATTTCTATTTGTTTTTAATTATTATTATTTAGGTAAGTTATGATGTGAGTTAGATATGTGATACACATGTAAGTTTAATTGATTAAAAGTATAATGGTGGGAGATATTTTCAAATTATATTTGTTTAGATAAACTTTCAAGAATTTTAAAATTAAAATTGGATATTGAGATGCAAAGAAAGATTTTAATTGAATAAATAAAAATCAAATTTATTAATTTTATTTGTTTGTATATCTGATTTTTAGTTTTTTTTTTTTTTTTTTGGTTTGGTTATAATATAATATATAAAATATAGATAGATATCTACAACTTTGATAAAAAATATTATTTGATTTTTTGGAGAAGAGAGAAGGAATGCATGTTTTAATATTTTTTTTAGATCCATATCTAAATTCTTATCTTTTTTTTATTTTTGTGTGGTTTTTATTCGGGTATTTTTTTTTTCAATTTATTTAAGATGAAGTTATGGGTATCTATTTTTTTTAATTTAATTTATTTGTGGTTTCTATTTGTTTTTAATTATTATTATTTAGGTAAGCTATGATGTGAGTTAGATATGTGAGTTTATTGATTTAAAATTTATTTAGATAAACTTTAAAGATTTTTTTTAGTTTTTCTTTTTTTGATTATGTTATAATATAATATATAAGATATAGATAGATATCTACAACTTTAATATTATCTGATTTTTTGAAGAAGAGAAAATGAATGCAAGTTTTAATATATATATATTTTTTTGAAAATTGGTGAGAGGGATTAGGAGGGAGAGATTATGAAATATTTTTTTTATTAAATAAATAAATCAGTCAATAGTTTTTTTAATCTATTTTGTAAAATAAAAAATCAATAATTTTAGAAAATTGATTAATTTGTCCCATTAAGTGATTTAAAATTTTGATAGATATACATACAAAAAATACATAATTATATTACTAAATCATAATCACTTTAATGCATTAAGAACAAGCATAAAAAAAATTTCTTAAAAAGTCCAACACATATGAATTCCTTAAAAAGTCCAATACACATGATTATTATCAAAATATTAAACTTTAATATAATATTAAAAAAAAAGACATTTAAAAAAAAAAAGAAGACGAAGTAGTGAAACACAAACCGTGCATAGCACGGGTGATATGCTATCTATATACTATATATTAAGCAAAATGAGGTTTTTAATCCCAAGACCTGTGGGAGCTTCAATCTCCTAATCCTAATTTTCTAATTTTTTGATTTAAAAAAAAAATAAACCTCAGCATTTATTGATTTCTCCCAACCCAACCTCAGCAGTTATTGACTTCTCTCAACCCACAATCCCTTTTGACTTCTCTTATAATTATTGCAACACCATTTTCATTTTCTCCCATACACTATGGTTACACACAAAAAAAAAAAAAGGTAAGAATTCAGCTATAGATCTCAAAAAGATATAACATCTAAATTTGAATTCTAATTTAATAATATAATTATATATTTTTTTTATGTATATCTATCAAAATTTTAAATCACTTAATGGGACGAGTTAATCAATTTTTCAAAATTATTGATTTTTAATTTACAGAATAGATTAAAAAAAACTATTGACTGATTTATTTATTTAATAACAAAAATATTTCATAATCTCTCCCTCCTAATCTCTCTCACAAATTTTCAAAAAAAAATATTAAAACTTGCATTCATTTTCTCTTCCCAAAAAAATTGAATAATATTTTTTATTGAAGTTGTAGATATCTACCTATATTTTATATATTATATTATAACATAACAAAAAAAACTAAAAAACTAAAAAAAAAAATATTTAAAGTTTATCTAAATAAACTTTAAATCAATAAAACTCACATGTTTATCACATATCTAACTCACATCATAACTTACCTAAATAATAATAATTAAAAACAAATGGAAACCACAGATAAATTAAATTAAAAAAAAGATACCCACAACTCCATCTTAAATAAATTGAAAAAAAATACCCGAATAGAAACCACACAAAAATAAAAATAAAAATAAAAAGATATATCTATCTATCTATTTATATATCTATACTTCTATACTCTATATTAAGCAAAAAGGTAAAAGATACTCACAACTCCATCTTAAATAAATTGAAAAAAAAATACCCGAATAGAAACCACACAAAAATAAAAATAAAAATAAAAATAAAAAGATATATCTATCTATCTATTTATATATCTATACTTCTATACTCTATATTTAGCAAAAAGGTTTTTAACCCCAAGCCTTGTGGGAGCTTCAATCTCTCAATCTAAATTTCCTGATTTTTTGATTTTTAAAAAAAAATCTTAACATTTATTAACTTCTCCCAACTGCCAAGTCTTACCCTCATAATAACACTTTAATGCATTAAGAACAAGCATAAAAAAAATTCTTTGAAATCCAACACATATGAATTCCTTGAAAAGTCCCAACACATATGATTATTATCCCTCATAATAACACTTTAATGCATTAAGAACAAGTATAAAAAAAATTTCTTAAAAAGTCGAACACATATGATTATTATCAAAATATTAAACTTTAATATAATATAATAAAAAAAAGACATTTAATTCTTTGAAAAGTCCAACACATATGATTATTATCAAAATATTAAACTTTAATATAATATAAAAAGGAAAAAAAAAAGAAGACATTTAAAAAAAATATATATTTAAAAATCACAATTCATATATATAGATAATTGTAAACACAATCTGTGCATAGCACGGGTGATATGCTAGTTTTTTATATTTTTATGTATTTATTAATTTTTTAAAATATTTTTTCACAAATTTTTTACCTTTTAGATACATCTAAGTAAGGTGCATCTAAAAAAGTAAAAAAAATGTTTAAAATTTAAAAAATATTAACTAAAAACAAAAAAACACGAAAACCAAAAAAGTCAATTTTCAAAAAACTTAATCCAGAAAACTCAAACCAAACACACAGATTAGTATTTTCATGTTGACATACAGTACTTGAATAATGCTAGATACACTACTTGATATATCAATTAGTATATTAATGAATGATATGACATAATTTTAAAAATTTTAAAATCTTTGTAATTTGTATAATGAGTGGGGTCATAGTTTTAAAATAATAATTTCATAACTATGTTGATACAGTAGTATACTAATCAATGCATGTAACATTACCAATAATATTTACGCTTAAAAACATAAAAATATATTTTTAACGATTCCACGTGACTAATACCAGTATTAACCTAATTGTATGTAACAATCTTTTAAGGCTATGTTTGAAATACTACATTGGGTTAAAATAGTCATATATGACAAAATTGACACTTCAAGTCAAATAGGACAAAATATCACATCTAACTCGTACTCATTTTATTTTTTCTTTTACAAAAGTTAAAAAAATCTAAACACTTATTTTAAATGAGACTTTTTGACTACATACTAAAATAATTAAAAATGAAATTTTATACATCATCAAGCCTTACTCTCAATGTAAATAGGCCGTAACATATATGGTCAAAGAATGAGTCCCTCTATGTGTTGGCCACACAGTGAGAGTTATTCTGGTGACTTGTCAATTTTGCGCACGCATATTTTTTCATATATATATATATATATATCAATTTGAAAATAATTTTAAACAAATTTGCTTAAATGTAAAACAATTTTTATGGTTATAATTTGAAATTTAACATCCAGACTGAAATGTGCATTGGGCTACAACTTCTGATATATTAAAAAATTGAGATCAAGGTGTTTAACTTGGGTTTGAGTTTTAATTTTTTTATCAAAATAATCATTGGCCCAAGCCATGCTTGCTATATATATGGAGTCGTGTTATGTGCCTCGAATATTGAGACGTGAATTTGTCTCGAATTTATTTAATCGGTTGTCCGGTCAGATCGGCAAAGAGGCTGACAGTTGTGGTCAACAAGGTGACAATCACGGTTGACAAGTGCTTCACCGGTCGTCTGGTCGGTCGATCAATGACCACGAATCCGCGCCATTCGCACCTGAATCTCTTGAGATGTGTAGCATTAACCATATATATATATATATATATTTGTGGATAAGTGATTCAAAATCATGCTTGTTCTTACTCCTATTTTCAGCCGCAATTTTGCCTTTTTGCATTAGAAAATTTAATATAAGAATTATCACATCCCACCCCAAAGAACACATTCTACTCTTTATTTATTTATTTATGGAAAAATATCACTTAAGTTTTTGTTTTTTCATGAAAAAAATAGAACTTATTGATATTTTCTCCCTTTTTTTCTGTTTTTTTTTCTTAAAGAAAAAAACTAATTTTTATTTCACCCATCTTGAAATGCTTATACGATTATTATATAATTTCATCATATTTATCTTAAGAAAATAAATAATTTATATATAACATTTATTTTTTTAAAGACAAATATAATAAAATTATGTGATTGTAATTACTAGATCAATCTATTTTTAATTTTTTTTAATGACTAATCTACATAACCCATAAAATAAACGACTGAAGTTACTAAAATTTAATCATAATCAGCCTATGGGTCCAATTTAACAATTCAATCCACTTCAATGGACTGGTTAGTATTGGGCTTCTTTCCTCATGGGTCATTTTTGTTGTTGCTGTTGTTTTGTGTGTGTGTGTGTGTATGTTTTTGTTATTTGTTACACAAATTCTTCATTTACATATATGGTAGACCTTTTTGTTTAAAAAAAAATATTTTATTTATTTTCAGCAAAATTTGTAGCAGCACCCTAATTCTTCTACGGACACAAAATTGATCATAAAATTAATCACATAAAATAATTTTGGCTACACATATCGGATGGTGAGATATCATAAAAGATACAATTTCATTCAAATTGCACCACTTATATATGTAGTTATGTAATCGATTTTGTAGTTGTACACTTATTGTATATACACTATCTATCTATCTATCTATACTATTGTGGGAATATATTTTCTGAGTACCAACTCGTGGCCCAGGTGACGCCGACGTGTCAGCCGAGGTGCCACGTGTCCTGGTTGTTATGCCGAGGTCATCTCAGATAGGCCGAGGTTACCTCCGAAGATATCGGAATCCGAGATAAGCGGATGAGGGGCAAGAGTCCTAGAATGAGAGAAGACTTCAGTTTGTATTAAGATAAGACTCTTAGAGAGTTTATCCTAATCTTACTGGGAGTCCAAGATTAACAGTAATCCTGAGTCCATAGAAGTTAGGCTTCTATTGGGACTAGGTTTATGTTGGCTATAAAAGAGAGGCACCCGCATGGGTCTAAGGTATACTTTTTATGCTCAAGCTTATGAGTTGAATAGTTGATTGATTATCTTTGAGAGATATTGAGTACTGACTTGATCGTCGGAGTACCCCCGGGTGGCGAACCACCACCGGAGTCTTCTCTTTCTGTTGCAGGTTAGTCAAATGCCATCTATTCTGTCGGTGTTTTCCAGCTGGATACTAAGATTGTAGTGTGGTCAGATTTTCACCCACACAATTTGGCGCCGTCTGTAGGAAAGAAAGAAGAATAGATGGCCAATGAAAGAAAGAAGAATAGATGACCAATGAAAGAAAGAAGAATAGATGGCCAATGACGGATAGAAGGATCAGATTGGAGACAATGCTCCTACTGGGAGTGGGAGACCTATCAACCCCGATGATGAAGGGGACGACCGCAACAAAGAAACTCGTGACCAGAGTCACGGAGTGAAAGACGCCAGCCAGAAAGGTGACGCACCAAAGACAACAGATCGAAGCAGATACTACAACGAAGATGACCTCCAGGTATGGAAGGACAGATACTTGTGGAGGAACGAAGACCCTTCTAAAAGGGAGGCAAAGACAGGGGGCATGAGCGATCCTAAAGAGATAACATTCAAGTATAGAAGAACTCATCCTAAGTGAGCAGATCCTGGATTCCAGATCTTGGATCCTGGATCCAAGAAAACATGATCTCAGCCTAGACAAGTAGGCCCAAGAAGACGAGAGCTTAGCCTAAGTGAGCAGATCCCGAATTCTAGATCCCGGATCCTAGAAGACATGATCTCGGCCTAGATGAGTAGGTCCGAGAAGGGAAGAGCTCAACTTGAGTGAGCAGATCCAAGATTCTAGCAGACAAGATCTCGGCACTTAAGTTTGAGAAGAGAAGAGCTCAGTGAGCAGATCTCAGATCCCAGAAGATAAAAAAGAAAACACACAAGGTTGGACTGCAGTTAGCCAAGTTGAAGACCTTTTATAAGGTTCGCAAAGGAGTGTATGGAAGCCATGCAGGGGGCAGAGAGAAGAAGAATATGTTTACCACTTGTTGAAATTTGTAGCAATTTACAAGTTGGTTAAACCGATACGATATTTACCACTTGTTGAAATTTGTAGCAATTTACAAGTTGGTTAAACCAATATGATGTTTACCACTTGTTGAAATTTGTAGCAATTTACAAGTTGGTTAAACCGATGTGATATTTAACACTTGTTGAAATTCTGTGTGAATTTACAAGTTGAAGTTAAACTGAGATGATATTTAACACTTGTTAAAATTCTGTGTGAATTTACAAGTTGAAGTTAAACCGAGATGATGTTTAACACTTGTTGAAATTCTGTGTGAATTTACAAGTTGAAGTTAAACCGATGTAATATTTAACACTTGTTGAAATTCTGTGTGAATTTACAAGTTGAAGTTAAACTGAGATGATATTTAACACTTGTTAAAATTCTGTGTGAATTTACAAGTTGAAGTTAAATCGAGATGATGTTTAACACTTGTTGAAATTCTGTGTGAATTTACAAGTTGAAGTTAAACCGATGTAATATTTAACACTTGTTGAAATTCTGTGTGAATTTACAAGTTGAAGTTAAACCGAGATGATGTTTAAAACTTGTTGAAATTCTGTGTGAATTTACAAGTTGAAGTTAAACAGAGATGATGTTTAACACTTGTTGAAATTCTGTGTGAATTTACAAGTTGAAGTTAAACCGATGTGATATTTAACACTTGTTGAAATTCTGTGTGAATTTACAAGTTGAAGTTAAACCGAGATGATGTTTAAAACTTGTTGAAATTCTGTGTGAATTTACAAGTTGAAGTTAAATCGATGTGATATTTAACACTTGTTGAAATTCTGTGTGAATTTATAAGTTGAAGTTAAACCGAGATGATGTTTAAAACTTGTTAAAATTCTGTGTGAATTTACAAGTTGAAGTTAAACCGAGATAATGTTTAAAACTTGTTAAAATTCTGTGTGAATTTATAAGTTGAAGTTAAACCGAGATGATGTTTAACACTTGTTGAAATTCTGTGTGAATTTACAAGTTGAAGTTAAACCGATGTGATATTTAACACTTGTTGAAATTTTGTGTGAATTTACAAGTTGAAATTAAACCGAGATGATGTTTAAAACTTATTGAAATTCTGTGTGAATTTACAAGTTGAAGTTAAACTAAGATGATGTTTAACACTTGTTGAAATTCTGTATGAATTTACAAGTTGAAGTTAAACCGATGTGATATTTAACACTTGTTGAAATTCTGTGTGAATTTACAAGTTGAAGTTAAACCGAGATGATGTTTAAAACTTGTTGAAATTCTGTGTGAATTTACAAGTTGAAGTTAAACCGAGATGATATTTAACACTTGTTGACATTCTGTGTGAATTTACAAGTTGAAGTTAAACCGAGATGATGTTTAACACTTGTTGAAATCCTGTGTGAATTTACAAGTTGAAGTTAAACCGATGTGATATTTAAAACTTGTTGAAATTCTGTGTGAATTTACAAGTTGAAATTAAACCGAGATGATATTTAACACTTGTTGAATTCTGTGTGAATTTACAAGTTGAAGTTAAACCGATGTGATATTTAACACTTGTTGAAATTCTGTGTGAATTTACAAGTTGAAGTTAAATCGAGATGATATTTAACACTTGTTGAAATTCTGTGTGAATTTACAAGTTGAAGTTAAACCGATGTGATATTTAACACTTGTTGAAATTCTGTGTGAATTTACAAGTTGAAGTTAAACGGAGATGATGTTTAATACTTGTTGAAATTCTGTGTGAATTTACTAGTTGAAGTTAAACCGAGATGATATTTAACACTTGTTGAAATTCTATGTGAATTTACAAGTTGAAGTTAAACGGAGATGATGTTTAATACTTGTTGAAATTCTGTGTGAATTTACAAGTTGAAGTTAAACCGAGATGATATTTAATACTTGTTGAAATTCTGTGTGAATTTACAAGTTAAAGTTAAACGGATGTGATATTTAACACTTGTTGAAATTCTGTGTGAATTTACAAGTTGAAGTTAAACTAAGATGATATTTAACACTTGTTGAAATTCTGTATGAATTTACAAGTTGAAGTTAAACCAAGATAATGTTTAACACTTGTTGAAATTCTGTATGAATTTACAAGTTGAAGTTAAACCAATGTGATATTTAATACTTGTTGAAATTCTGTGTGAATTTACAAGTTGAAGTTAAACCGATGTGATATTTAACACTTGTTGAAATTCTGTGTGAATTTACAAGTTATAGTTAAACCAAGATTGTATCGAGAGGAAGATTGGTTTAAACAGTTATTGAAATTCTGTGTGAATTTACAAGCTGAAGTTAAGCCTAGGTTATGATAAAGGATGATGGTTAAACACTTGTTGAAATTTTTGAGAAAAATTTACAAGTTAAAGTCAAGCTCAAGCAATATCTTCGAACTTACCGAGACTACCAGGTTGTCAAAACTTGAAATATGGAAAACTGAAGTCTTGATAGAAGACATTGAGAAAGTGACAAGTCCTAAGCAACACTTGTAAAAATATTTGTTACAATAATTTCAAGTGTTGGGACAAGGCCGAGATGAGCAAGGTTAGAAGTTGTGATGAGGTATTTTTACGAAGAGATTGCACAGTCAAGGTGTACTTTGAAGACATGCAAATTATTCTAAGTATAGAATCATACAAGAGCAGAAAAAAGAAGACATACATTCAAAGAAGAAATCAGAGAAATGTATTTAAAGAAGAAAGAAGGCACCTCGGCCTGAATATTGAAAAATAAATTATTCAGACTACAAAAATGGCACGTCGGCTGGATTAAAAGCATACAAAGAAAGGACAAAGTACAAGGTACAAGGTACAAGGAGTAAAAGAAGGAAACAAAACTACTCGGCATCAATGGCAGGATATAGAAGACAGTTGGGAAGACTTCTCAGTAGCCTTCTCGGCCTTGAGCTCAACATCGATCTCCCGAAAAGTTTGATCAAGGCTCTTCTCGGCGATTGGCACCTCGGAGTTTGAAGGCAAGGATTGAAAGCAAGAATCTGGAAAAAGATACAGAAAACAGAAACAAGAATATAATTCGATAAAGCTATCAGGAAATCAAGACAAAAAGATTGCACAGGTGTGTCAAGCCAAGAACAGTGGCAGAAATCAACAGATGTGTGAACAGTGTGTATTCAAGAAGATGATTTGGAAACAACGGGTAAAACAGCAATGGTGATTAACAATGAAGCAGAGCTTCTTGGAAAGCAACAAGAAATAAAACCAAGAGGAACAGTGGCTTACCAGAAAGAGGAAAGCCAGAAAGAGAATTACTGAAGTCTGACGACAGATGCGAAAATGACAGAATGACGTAAGCTTCACCAGAGAAGAGGAGCGAAGACAGTTGCAGAGCTTGAAAAGTTGGAACAATGACGGATTTAAGCAAAAGAGCTAGAAAGAGAAAAAGCTAGAGGATTGAATGAAAAAAGAGAAAAATCAGAGTCAAGAAGACGACAAAGTTCAAAAATAAAGCCAAGTGCACAGACATTAAGTAAGTATGTGAAGAACAAGAAAGTAATGACCCAGACACGATGCTAGCAACAGAAAGCGGATATGGCAAGAACAGTTCCAGGCATTCAAACAATTCAAAACTTGAAAACAGACGAAAATAGAAGACAACAGAGGGCAAGTAAACGGATTCAGAAGAGTTATGAAAGATTGAGCTTAATAAAAGAGTTTATGAACCTACCAAGAGAAATGAATGCCGATATGAAGATTGCCGGAGTCAAATAAATGACTGGAAGTCAGGAACCCACCGGAGAATGTAAGTGGAGCAGTTGCAAAGCTCTTGGAGTTTACAAATTAATGGAACAAGAACCTCGGTTAGGAAGTGTGATCTCGAGCAGCTTGGAAAGCATGAAGCTTGATACTTGATAGAAGTGGACAGTAAAGTCCAGGGAACTTTGAGGTCAGCGAGTTTGATCTCGGACAGAGGGGCACAGATGAACGAACAGTGTAGGTTCTATCATCTCAGAATGCCGAGGTAATAGAACCTAGGGGGCAGTTGTGGGGATATATTTTATGAGTACCAACTTGTGGCCAAGGTGACGCCAACGTGTCAGCCGAGGTACCACGTGTCCTGGTTGTTATGCTGAGGTCATCTCGGATAGGCCGAGGTTACCTCCGAAGATATTGGAATCCGAGATAAGCGGATGAGGGGCAAGAGTCCTAGAATGAGAGAAGACTTCAGTTTGTATTAAGATAAGACTCTTAGAGAGTTTATCCTAATCTTACTGGGAGTCCAAGATTAACAGTGATCCTAAGTCCATAGAAGTTAGGCTTCTATTGGGACTAGGTTTATGTTGGCTATAAAAGAGAGGCATCCGCATGGGTCTAAGATATGCTTTTTATGCTCAAGCTTGTGTGTTGAATAATTGATTAATTATCTTTGAGAGATATTGAGTACTGACTTGATCGTCGGAATACCCCCGGGTGGCGAACCACCACCAGAGTCTTCTCTTTCTGTTGCAGGTTAGTCAGGTGCCATCTATTCTGCCGGTGCTCTCCAGCTGGATACTAAGATTGCAGTGTGGTCAGATTTTCACCCACACAACTATGTATAATATGACCAGTCATGTTGGTATCCTGAAATCTTAGCTTCTTTGTGTGACAAGCGTCCTTTTTTTATTTTTAAATTTAAAACAAAAAAATTAGATAAATGGAAGGAATAGGACTTAAACCAAAATTAGATAAATGGTAGAGTATGACTCAAACCTTAGAACCTTGGGTCTAATGAAAAAGACTCTTACTACTTGAATAGTACACAATATATAATAAATATTTTATTTTATTTTTACTTATTTACATTGCATACGTATTGCATGCGCTAAGCGTTAATATCTATTTTTTTATTTATACTATTATTAAAAGTGAACATCTCACTTGGTGTCTATGAACTTCCTTATCTCCTTTTACCAAGTATACTTCTATTCTTGCGCTAAGTGTCAATTTCTCTATCCAAAAGAAAAAAAAGTGGCTTTCTATTCTTGTGTCAAGTGTCAACTTCTCTATCTAAAAAAAACAAAAAATAGTAGTTAAAAAGGAGGCACAAGACTTGAACCTAAGACCATTCACTTAACTTATTAAAGAACACTTTCATCACTTAAACAATATAGAAAATATGTTGTGAATTCAAAATTAAAATTTATATTTTAAGCACACCCATCGAGTGGAGTTACACCCCTAGTCTATATCTATCTATACTATATATTAAGCAAAAGGGAATTTTTAACCGCAAGCCTTGTGGGAGCTCCAATCTCCCAATCTAAATTTCTTGATTTTTTAATTTAAAAAAAAAAATCTTAGCATTTATTAACTTCGTCCAACCCCCAAGTCTTACCCTCATAATAACATTTTAATGTATTAAGAACAAACATAAAAAAAAAAAAATTTCTTGAAAAGTCCAACACATATGATTATTATCAAAATATTAAACTTTAATATAATATAAAAAAGGAAAAAAAGAAGGCATTTAAAAAAAAAAAAAAGACATTTAAAAATCGCAATTCACATATATAGATAACTAGCCTATCACTCGTGCTATGCGCAATTCACATATATAGATAACTAGCCTATCACCCGTGCTATGCACGGAATAATTATAGATATTTATATTTGTTTTAGATTTTTTTAAATACATAAATTATGTTTTTTAAGATTTTTTATAAAAATAATTTAACAATCTTATCACTAACCATAGTATATGAGAGAAGTTGAAAAGGGTACTGCAGTAACTATACACGGATTGTATCTATAATTATTTGTATGAGGGGATTTTAAATGCTGATCAGGAAATTTTATCAATAAATGCAGACATATGGAAAGACATGTGGATTGAAAAAAGTTAATAAATGTTGATCAAGGAATATTGACCAAATCAATAAATGCTGAGGGTTTTTTTTTTAATAAAAAATTTAGAAAATTCAGATTGGGATATTGAAGCTCCCACAGGCCTTGGGGGTTAAAAACCTAATTTTGCTTAATATATAGTATAGATATAGATAGATTGTAAACACAATTTGTGCATAGCACGGATGATATGCTAGTAAACGGTATATTACAAATCTTATTGTAAATTATTTGTGGTGAAAAATACTACAAACTACATAAAAATAATGATATGTTATGATATTTATTATAAAATATTATAATTATATTACGTATGCTATGATAAAATGAATAGGGTAAATTACATTGACACTCCCTGAGGTTTATATTTATTACAGTTCCCCTTTCACCTATTGAAAATTACATCTCCCCCTTGAGGTTTAAAGTTTCATTGCGGATTCCCCCCTTTAGCAATTTAATTTTTTTAAATACCAATTTTGCCCTCATTGGATAAATTACATTAATACCCCTCATATTTTAAAAATTACAATCCCCTCTCCAAGATTGAAAGTAGCATTATCAATTGCCCTCTCAGTTAGTATTAGTTGAAAAAAAAAATTAATTGAAAAATTTTTTTGTTAGTAAAGTTTTTAAATTTCTGTTTAAAAACTAACGTAAGCTCATTTTTTGAATTTACGTTTTTCTTCAAATTTACGAACTGAGACAATCTTTTATAAACTAAAAAAAATTATCAAACAAGTTTTTATGACAGTTTTTAAAATTTTTGTAAATATAAATTGAAAACTGAAAACGAAATGGTTACCAAACAGGCTTGATGGTAAAATTGTCGTAAAATTAACAAATAATTAAATAAGTTACCAGCGTAAGAAATGACTTATCAAACGATTTTTAAGTTATGTATGGTTTGATTTTTAAATTTTTTTTTTCAAAATTAAAAATTAATTTGGTTAAGAAATAAGACATAAGAAATAATTATCAAACCATACATAACCTAAGAATACTAAATTCTTAGGCTATGTACCACCAAACACATAATATTTTTTACTTTTTTATTTTTTATTTCTTAACCAAATTAATTTTTAATTTTTAAAAAAAATTTCTAAAAATCAAACCATACATAGCCTAAGAATCTTTTGATAAGTCATTTCTTACGTTAATAACTTATTTAATTAATTATTTGTTACTTATTTTTACCATCAACCACCAAGCCCGGCGGTAATGATTTCGCTTTTCAATTTATATTTACAAAAAAAAAGCATAGCCTAAGAATCTTTTGATAATAAGTTTTACGTTAATAACTTATTTAATTATTTGTTAATTTTACATTACATTTTTTTTCATCAAGCCATGATTGATTTAATGATTTTTATTTTTACAAAATATTTTAAAAAAAAAAAAAAATTTGTTTGATAATTTTTTTAGTTTATAAATGGTTGTCTCAGTTTGTAAATTTGAGGAAAAAACGTAAATTTAAAAAATGAGCTTACGTTGATTTTTAAACAGAAATTTAAAAACTTCACTAACAAAAAAAAATTTCAATTGATTTTTTTTTCAAATAATTTTTTTTCTAATTAATCTTTTTTTTTAATGAATTTTTTTTCCAACTAATACTAGCCGAGGGGGCAATTGGTAATGCTACTTTAAACCTTAGGGAGGAGATTTTATAATTTCTAAAATGTGAAGGGTGTCAATATAATTTATCCAATGAGGGCAAAATTAGTATTTAAAAAAGTTAAATTGTTGAAGGGAAAATCTGTAATAAAACTTTGAACCTCATAGGAGATGTAATTCCCAAAAAGTGAAGGAGGAAATTGTAATAAATATAAATTTCAAGGAGCATTAGTGTAATTTACCCAAATGACTATGATATGGTCTTGTGTGAGTGAATTTCCGATCACACTGCCCTCCTTAGTGATTCAGCGGAAGAACACAGGCAGAGTAGATGGCTCCCTGTAACCTGCACAGAAAGAAAAGACTCCGGCGGTGGTTCTTCCACCCGGGGGTACTCCGACGATCAAGTCAGTATATCTCTCAAAGATAATCCAGTACTTAACTCACTAGCTTGAGTCTTGAAAACATACCTTAGACCCATGGGGGTGCCTCTCTTTTATAGCCAATACAATCCTAGTCCCAACAGGAACCCGGTCCTAATGGACTTAGGACTACGGCTAATCTAGGACTCCCAGTGGAATCAGGATAAACTCCCTAAGAGTTTTACCTTTACCCAAACTGAAGTCTTCTCGCAATCTAGGACTCTTGTCCCCGATCCGCTTAACTCGGATTCCGATATCTTCGGAGGTAACCTCGGCCTATCCGAGATAACCTCGGCGCAACTACCATGACTCGTGGGATCTCGGCTGACACTTTGGTGTCACCTTGGCCACGTGTTGGTACTCAGAAAATACATCCCCACAACTGCCCCCTAGGTTCTATTACCTCGGCATTCTGAGGTGATGGAACCTATCTTCGAATTTTATCTCGCACATCGGCCTAAGAACTGTTTAGCCGAGATCATTTATTCCAGGACGGCATGTCCTCTTCAGATTCAAATCAATTCCCTTACGTGTATGAGCTGTCATACACCAATCTTCAACCATTCTGAGGACGCGTTTCATTCTTACTGGTCCGTGCCAGTGACGCGCCTACAAGCCGTCTTTTCTCTGCCTGCGCCGTCTGGCGCATGCGTTACCCTAGGCGTAATTATTGCTGTTTTTTGCCGCCGTTTCAAATTTAGGAAAAAACAATTCCCTCTCTCTTTCCTCTTCACTTTTGCATTTTGAATTTCCTTGCTTTTCTTTCTCTCTAAAACTCTTTCTCTTTCAATTCTGCCATTACACTTGCCCGAAGCCCTGCAACTGCCTCCATCTGCCATTTCTGCAAAGCTCTGAAGCTCTTGCTATCTTAAGGCCCATTAATCGACCTCGTGAGCTTCATCCCGGCTTCTCCTTTTTCTGGTAAGCCATCGTTCCCTTCTTTTCCCAGTTCTTGTCTGTTTCTGAGATTTCTCGTTACTTGTCTGTTCTGCATCTGATTTGTAAATCACGTATCTCATCTCATTATTTTATTTATACTGCGAATATTTGTACCGTTTCACCTCTGTTTTTGGCCTTCCACTCTTTCGTGTTCTTGAATCTGAGACTTCTCTTTGCTTTCCTGTTTTTCCAGATTTTCTGCCTTCCATTCTCATTTACTCGTAGATTTAGGTTTGGGATTTGTTGTTGAACCATCAATCTCTAGGAAAAACTGAAACAATCAGTACCTAGGTTTTAGCCGAGGTCCTTAAAACCCTTCAAAAGTGCCCTGTTGCTGTAGCCTACTATTCATATATCAATATAATGGGTGTGTGGAGGGACAGGGTCGATACCCCCACCAAACTACAAAACTTTAGGCAAGAGTTCTCTATCCCAGACGATGTTCACCTCAGGCTAGCTGGGGAGGACGACTCCATTATGCCCGATGGTGACAAGATGCCTTTCTCCATAGTAGCCTTCGTCCAGTGTGGACTTAGGTTCCCCCTTGATCCCCTCTTCTGCGAGGTCCTTCACTACTACACTCTGAACCCCATGCAACTGTCCATTAACGCCTTTAGGACACTTATTGGAATAATAGCCTTAGCTAGGCAGGAGGGTGTTAGAATCACTCTTGCCGACATCCAGTACTGTTATACCATGTGTGGCCTTGACCATAAGGAAAAAGGTTTTGTATACTATCTTAAGCCGAGGTCCACTGCCTACAAAATAGTAGCCGACCTTCTTGACTCCAACAAAGGGGCTGGGGACGATTACTTGATCGCTTCGAAATCGAATTCGCCCAGATGAAGAAGTTCATCTCTTTCCTTCCACGCACGGTCGAGAGGGCAAGGGTAAGAGCCCAACGTCAACCTTAGCTATTGCTTTCTTCAAAAATTTTGCATGTCTTTCAAAAATTTTACTGCTTCTCATGTTTTGTTCATTTTGCGACGTTTCGCCAACCACCCAAGGACTTCCGTCGATCCTTTTATCTCGAAAGATCTGAAGAAGCTCTTGGATCTTCCGCTTGAAAAGCGCAAGGCCCCATTGCTTCTAAACTTCATACCCACATACACATCAAAGTTGGCCGACGTTCCAAGAGAGAGGAAGAGGAGCGCCTCCTCATCAACTGCCTCCACAGAACAAGTTGCTTCCACGTCTGAACCAGCCGTCCAGCCGTCAACCTCGGCTCCAAAGAAACGCCGACGAAGGCTTGTTAAAACGGCCGAAATGGAACGTCCAGTCAAAAAGGTGCTAGACCTTCTGGCCGATCTTCCTGATGATATGGATGATGCACCAGCCCAAACTGTGCCCCCACCAAAACCGAAGAGAACCAAGAAGGCCCAACCGAAGGCTAAGGCTACTGAAACCGATGCCGACGTTGAAGACGAAGTGCCAATTTCTCAACTGGCCGAGAAGATGACTTCGGCGCCTTCAAAGAGACCTGCTGAGGCCCAACCACCAAAGTCTATTGCAGCAAAGAAACAGAAATCATCTGCTGGGACATCTTCGAGGTCCAGGGGTCCCAAGATCCCCTGGGAGCCCAAAGTCACTCTTGAAGACCGGCCAGTGTATACAAATGAAAGTGCGACCGATGCCCAGATCGGTGTGGCACTCAAGATCGCCCTTCTTGAGGGCGACATGGAGAAAAATGAACAAATGTCTGGTTATGAGAACTATGTCCATATGATGCAGCGCTCAGTCCAAGTAAGTCTTTTTGTTCTTCGAAAATCTGTCTGCCATACTTGTGGAATTCTGAAATTTCTTGTATTAACTTTTGCCTTGCAGTCTTTCAGGCTATCCAACATGCTCATAGCTTCTCCATGATGGCATTTGAAACTGGGAGAAAGCTGGCTGACATGGAGAAGGAGTTCGCTCTTATCCATAAACAAAACAGGGCCAACGAACTAAAAATGAAAAGGCTGGAAGATCAGGCTGCAGAAGCTACAAAGGCCCAATCTCTTGCTCTTCAAAAAGCTGAGGCTGCTGTAAACGTTAGGAAAGTAGCCGAAGCCGAGAGAAAGGAAGCCGAGGCTAAGAGGGCTGAAGCCGAGAAAGAGCTTAGAGATGCTCTGGCCACGAAGAAAGCCGAAGTTGATGCTGCCTACGATCTAGGCATGGCAAGTCAGAAGATTATAAGCTTGGTCAAGAAAGCATGCAACAAAGGATTCGCCCTAGGTTGGAATGCTCGCAAAAAGCTTGATCTTCCACAAACGACTCGCCATGGCGCGAAGATCGAGGCTCTGCGTCTTCCTTGCCCTCTTCCTTCATCTCCAAGCCAAATCAAGATGAGTCTGCGAAGCGTTGAAAACGAAGGTGATGATGAAGAAGAAGCTTTGGTGAGGAAGACCAAATCTCCTCCCAAGATCGACCTGACTGGAGATGAAGAGGTTGAAGCTGCTCCCAAAAAGGCAGACTTCGGCACCTTATCTTCTGACCTTCTTTTAGTGGGGAGAAGTGTTGATGAGACCTTGGCCGAGATCGACGCTGAAGTTGCAGCAGACAAAGTCGCCGAGGTGGCGGGGAATAAAGAAGCTGAAGTTGTGGTGGAAGGGCGGACTGAGGTTGTGGCAGAAGAAAATGCTGAAGTTGTTCCTCAAGGGCCCCCCGAGGTCTCAGCCCAACCAACTCCTGAAGCTGAAACAACTTGAATGTATTTTGTTTTTTGTTGCTTTTTCGTTCTTTTCTCCAATGTACTCCTTTGCTGTTTGTAAACAATTTATTTTTGCTAGGCCATAGTGCCTTCTTCATATATAACTGCAACCGTTTCTTTCTAAATACTTCAGTCTTTAAATTCTTCTTTACTGCTTCTGAATGATTCTATACTTAGAATATTTTGCACGATTTCCAGATTCTTCCTTCTTTGCACAATCTCCTCGGGTAACATACCTCGGGCATGTTTTATCTGAAGATTTGCCTGGGCTAGGGCTTTACCTGTAAACTTGTCATAAGTTTCAACAAGTATAAAGCATATAAATTCAATTAATCTTTATCTTGTAAATTGCTACAAATTTCAACAAGTGAAGATAACAATCATATTTAGCTTAACTTTAACTTGTAAATTGCTACAAATTTCAACAAGTAAAGATAAGGAATTTATCTCAGCTTAACTTTAACTTGTAAATTGCTACAAATTTCAACAAGTAAAGATAAGGAATTTATCTCAGCTTAACTTTAACTTGTAAATTGCTACAAATTTCAACAAGTAAAGATAAGGAATTTATCTCAGCTTAACTTTAACTTGTAAATTGCTACAAATTTCAACAAGTAAAGATAAGGAATTTATCTCGGCTTAACTTCGGCTAAGCATTTACTAATGTCTTCTCTCTGCCCCCAATGTGAACCTAAGTTCCTCTTGGGTTCTCATTATTCAAAAAACGACATCATGCAAAGTTGTATAAGTTCAGAGGAATTCTGCTATTTTATTGAACATATCGGCGAAAAATCAAAGAACATCTAATGATAAAAAAACTTTAAATTACAAGTGTTCCATGGTCTAGGCAATGCTTTGCCCTCATTATCTTCGAGCCGATATGCTCCATTTCCTAACACCGAAGTGATTCTGTAGGGGCCTTCCCAGTTTGGGCCAAGTTTGCCCTCTCTAGGATCCTTCTTATTGCCGACGACTTTTCTCAAGACTAAGTCGTTGACCTGAAAATCCCTTGGATTGACCTTCTTGTTATAAGTTTTGGCAAGTCGTTGTCTATGCCGTAGTCGATTGCACTTTCTCTCTTCTTTCTTCTAGTAGGTCCAGATCTCTGCTAAGAGCACATCATTAGACCCGCTCTCAACTCCTCGCTCGATCCTCGATGCCGATCTCCGATGGAATGATCGCTTCGTACTATAAGCCATGGCAAAAGGGGATTCCTGTTGATCTTCTCGGCGTAGTGCGATATGCCCAGAGCACGCTGGGCAATTTCGCCTACCCACTTTCCTTTTGTTGCCTGCAGCCTCTTCTTTATTCCGTCTAGAATGACTTTGTTTGATGCTTCGGCTTGCCCATTACTTTGGGGAAAGCTTGGTGTTGAAAAATAGTTCTTTATCTTGAACTTGGCGCAAAAATTCTTGATGAGTTCTTTGTCAAAGCGTGTTCCTGTTGTCGGCAACGATTGCTCTTGGAATCCCAAATCTGGTGATGATGCTTTTCCAGATGAAGTTCTTCACATCTACATCTCGGATTTTGGCAAGAGGCTCTGCTTCTATCCATTTTGTGAAGTAGTCTGTAGCTACCAGCAGGTACTTCCGTTGCCCAGTTGCTTGGGGCAATTTTCCAACAAGATTCATGCCCCATTGAGCAAATGGCCAAGGGCTGGAAACGGGGTTCAGGTCAGCTGCTGGCTGATGTATCAATGGTGCAAACCTCTGGCATTGTTCACACTTCCTCACATAGGCTTCTGCGTCCTTTTGCATATAGGGCCACCAATACCCCTGGGTAATGGCCCTGTGAGCTAACGATCTGCCCCTTGCGTGGCTTCCACAAACTCCTTCATGAATTTCATACAAAAAGTCTTCTACCTGAAGAGGGTGTACACACCTTAAAAGAGGTCCAGTGAAGGATCTTCTGTACAGATGTCCTTCTGCTGTTAGGCTGAATCTTGCGGACTTCAGTCTGACTTTGTGCGCTTCTTTTCGATCTTCTGGCAGTTTTCCCTCTTTCAGGAATGCAACAATTGCGTCCATCCAGCTTGGTCCCATGTCCACACATAATGCTTCTTGCATTGTGTGTGGTGACTCTATCGGGCTTGATAGGTAATCCACCATGATTGTCCTCGCCTTCCCGCTTTGAACCGAGCTTGCCAAATTGGCGATCAAGGCGGCGTGGTTGTTATCATCTCGGCTAACTCAAGAAGTCGGCGCTTTTGAAACATGTCTGCGGTCGATGACTTCTTTTGCGTATGCGACATTCTTTCATCTCGGCAAAACTCTCCTGTAGTTTGATTCACTATGAGTGTTGAGTCACAAAGACTATTACCTCATCGCCTCTGCCAGCCTTGCCACCAAGAATCGATTAGCCAGACTACCATTATTCGAGGCTTTGAACCCTAGTCGAATAGATCGCTCAAAGATCTCCCCATCGGGAAATTAACACGACACTCGCCTCGCACCTGGGTTTGAGCTCCCATCAACAAAAAGTTGAAAGGAGTCGCCGATGTAGATGCTGCAGGGTCTGAGTTTTTCCTTCCTGGGTTCCTTACCCTTTGGCTGGGCTTCTCCTTCCTTGCTTGGACATCGTTCATCTTGGCTCAACGGAGCCCGATGTTCGATGTATTCTGGCGAGAACTCAGCCACGAAGTCGGCCAAGACTTGGCCCTTAATTGCAGTTCTTGGCCTAAACTCCAAGTCATATTGACCCAAAATTACTGCCCACCTCGCAATTCTTCCAGTCAAGTCTCCTTGTTGTAACAAGGATTTTAATGGGTGCTCTGTCAGAACCACTATCTTGTGAGCCTAAAAATAATGGTTTAGCTTATTTGAGGCCATTACCAAGGCCAGCATTAATTTCTCCAGTGGTAAATACCTTGTTTCTGCATCGGCCAAGGTTTTACTTACATAGTATAACGCTTTCGCTTCTCTTCTCTTCGGATAATCACAACACTTATCACGTGCTCAAATCGCTAGGTATAAGAACAGCCTCCCGGTTGGGGTGTTGAGAGGATCAATCGAGGTAAGGTACTTCTTCAGTCGGCCAAAGCGGCCTCGCATTCCTCTCGTCTATAAAAATCGTGGCCTTTTTCACAGATTGAAAAAGGTTTGCACTTGTCCGAACTTCGCTTATGAACTGCTTAGGGTCAGCGGCCCTTCCAAGAAGCATTCGAACTGTTTACCGATGTCGGACTCAGAATTCCGCATGGCCTTGATCGATCCGGCCGCTTCAATGCCCTTCTAGTAACCAGATATCCCAAGAACTTACGGATCCGACTCCAAACGCATTTCGATCGCTTAGTCGAGCCGATATGTTTTGAGTATGTCAAAGACCTCTTCTAAGCCGCCGAGATGATCCTTTGGTTCCTTGGTCTTTACGACCATATCATCGATGTAGACTTCCGATTCGGCCAATCAAGTGTCTCAACATCTGGGTCACCAGGCTTTGGTAAGTTGCTCCTGCGTTCTTCACCCAAAAGGCATGACTCAGAATAATCTGAGACCTTTGGGAGTGATAAACGCCTTCTCCTCATCCGGGTACATGGCTATCTGGTGATACCCCTATATGCGTCTAAGAAGCTCATCCTTCCATGTCCGGATGTGGCCCACCAACCGGTCGATCTTTAGCGAGGGAAGTCCGCCTTTGGGACAAGCTTTGTTCAAATTTGTGAAGTCCACGCACCCTCCACTTGCCATTCTTCTTCTTTACTACCACGGTATTTGATAACCACGCCGGATAGTTGGCTTCTGATGGCCCGCCTCTAGAAGTCTGGCTACTTCCTCTTCCACTGCTTCGACGTGCATCAACGTCGGTCTTCTGGCTCGTTGTATTACAGGTTTGGCCGACCTGTCAACGTTAAGTCTGTGGCATATGACCTTGGGGTCAATGCCAGGCATTTCATAAGGTGTCAGCGAACACCTCAATATTTTTTCTCGAAGGCTTCCAACTCCCTTTCTTCTTCTTCGCTAATCTGTGCGAGAAGAAAGAAGCGTTCCTCATCGCCCTCTTGGACGAAGATTTTCTTCAATGCTTCTTCACTCTTCTCGGTCGGCTCCTTGCCGACATCATCTAGGACCTTCATGTCCTCTTCTTCAACCTCTGCTTCCCCTGGTTCTCGAATGTTGCAAGTTAACTTCATTGCTGCCATGAAGCAATTTTTCGCCTGCAACTGATCTCCTCTTATTTCCTCAATCCCATGTTCTGTTGGGAATCGTAGCAGTTGATGTAAGGTTGAGGGAACTGCCCCCATTGCAAGCAACCACGGCCTCCCCAGGATGATGTTGTAAGGCGAAGGCGTATCAATCACAATAAATTCTGTCCTCATCCTCTTCGTGCCAGCTTGTACCTCCAAGCTTGTTGCGCCTAAAGGCCATGTCGGCGTTCCATTGAAGCCGACCATCGGGCCGTTTGATTGCTCCATGTCATCAGGGTGAAGGCCTAACTCCTTATAGCATCTGACATACATGATGTCGCAGGAGCTGCCTTGATCAATCAAGATGCGTTTCACTTGGCACTCCCCAACCTGGAGGGATACTACCAGGGCATCATTGTGTGGGTGCTGAACCATGTCAAGGTCGGCCTCTGTGAAGGTTATCATTGGTCCTTGGCAATCTTCGTGAGGTCTTTTCAACCGACTGGTTGACATGCTGCAGATGTTTCACCCTCTGCGTCTCCCCCCGTATGTCGTTTTCATTCACCTTTGAGTGGATCACGTTAACCACCCGAGGTCCACCTGCCTGTGGTTGCTGTGCTGGGGGGGGCGGGGCTGCTAGTGCTTGAGGCAATCGTACCTGCTCTTCCCTGGTTCGGGCCTCATCCACAAGGTCTCTTAAATGGCCTTGCCTCACCAGATCTTCTAAGTGTGCTTTAAGGGCTCTGCAACCCTGAGTTGGGTGGCCCTGCTCATTATGGTAGGCACAACGCCTACCGAGGTTTCTCCCCATGAATTCTCCTTGTGCTCTTGCCGGCGCCCTGAAGTAGGGCTGATTTCGAATTTGGTCAAGGACCTTTTGGATTGGAATTCGGAACACCGTAAATCCTTGCTTGTTTAGTCCTCAACTCCGCTCTGCTTGTTCTCGCCCATTGTTACCTCGGCCTCGCTTCGCGAGCCGTTGCCTTTTTCTCCTTGTTCCCGAGGTGTCTTCCTCGGCTCGTGCATTTCTCAATTCTCGCCATGAGTTCTTCCATGCTCTTTAGCGTGGTTTTCGCCAAAGACTTCCGCAATGGATACCATCCTTCAAAGCCGTTCTTGAAAGATACGACCGCCACTTCTGGTTGCACTCGTATTCGATTGAACACCTCATAGTACCTCTTTGCATAAGCCCTAAGGCTTTCGTCTTTGCTAATTTTAGGGCCATCAACGATCCACCCTCAAGGGCTGCGGTTTGTTTGTTATGAACTCGGCAACAAACATCTCGGCCAGCCTTCCCAGCTCTTCACGCTCCCTTTGGTAGTTTGTGGAACCACCGATGCAATCTCCCCAAAGGATGAAGGAACACTTTGCGAGCAACGGCTCGTTCCCATCGTACAAAGCCATGGAATTCAAAAATAATCCAACATGGAAATTAGGGTCCAACTTACCATCATATATCCGAGCCTCGATATCAATCTTTTTGGCGCGACGAATCTATCAATTGCCGAGAATGGAGTCCTCGGCTTAAGGGAAGTTACTTGACCCGGTTCTCCTGTTTCCTCTTGAGGTAATCTCTTAAGTCCTCTTTACTTCTTCCTGCAGCCCGGCTGTCGTTGGGTTTCAGCCTTTTCGGCGCACTACTCTCGGCCTCATGGTGGCCCCTTTTTGATCCTTCTCCACAGGATGCATCGAAACATAGTATCCGTCCCGAAATATGCCGATGTTCTTTGGGGTCTGCTTCCTTCTCGCGATATGTCCTTCGGGACTCTTCTCTTCTCGGCTCTTCTCGGCCGACTTCCCTGGAGGGTCGGTGAGAGTACCTTCCGCTCCTCGTGTGCTGAGGGGCCTCGGGGATTTCTTTCCGTCCCTTCTTCTGGGCGTTTGCTGCTGGCATTGGTGTGTCCTGCAGCGGGTATGGAGGCTGCATGACATTATTCTGCATCATGAAGTTGACGACCGATTGAAGGTCTGCCAACTTATTTGCCATCTCCTTTACTTCTTCATCCCTCCTTAGGCATCTGTCTTTCTAGGTCTGGAGGTCATCCTCATTATAGTACTTGCCTCTGTCCGCTTTCTTTGATGTATCACCATCTTGTCCGACGGCTTTTTCTGCGTGATTCTGATCACGAGTTTCTTCGTTGTGGTCTCCTTCTTCCGCGTTAAGGTCGACGGGTCTTCCACTCCCGACTGGAGTGTCGTCCCCAACCTTTTCCCTCTGCGAGTTACTGGCCATCTACTCTTCTCTCGTTCCCACAGACGGTGCCAAATTGTGTGAGTGAATTTCCGATCACACTGCCCTCCTTAGTGATTCAGCGGAAGAACACAGGCAGAGTAGATGGCTCCCTGTAACCTGCACAGAAAGAAAAGACTCCGGCGGTGGTTCTTCCACCCGGGGGTACTCCGACGATCAAGTCAGTATATCTCTCAAAGATAATCCAGTACTTAACTCACTAGCTTAAGTCTTGAAAACATACCTTAGACCCATGGGGGTGCCTCTCTTTTATAGCCAATACAATCCTAGTCCCAACAGGAACCCGGTCCTAATGGACTTAGGACTACGGCTAATCTAGGACTCCCAGTGGAATCAGGATAAACTCCCTAAGAGTTTTACCTTTACCCAAACTGAAGTCTTCTCGCAATCTAGGACTCTTGTCCCCGATCCGCTTAACTCGGATTCCGATATCTTCGGAGGTAACCTCGGCCTATCCGAGATAACCTCGGCGCAACTACCATGACTCGTGGGATCTCGGCTGACACTTTGGTGTCACCTTGGCCACGTGTTGGTACTCAGAAAATACATCCCCACAGGTCTATATCAAAATGTGACATGTCGCTAAAAGTTTTTAAGTACATGTTCCTCCAATTGTTTTTGTCCACATAGTTTCATGGTCTAGAATGCACATCATTTAATTCTTCAATCAATGCATTGAATGTGTGCATGGACTATAAGTACATTGTGGGTCAATTATTCACATAGCTTCCCACTAGTGATGAAAGATATTGTAGAATACCAAAAAATTTAGAACATCCCCACAGCTAGAAGTATTTAGGGTATTTTAAGCATTTTGTTTAGTCTCGTCCAGAGGTGTAAAAAAAATTAATAGAACCAAATCGATTGATTGAAATCGATCAAAATTTTAATTCTTATTATTTTAAATGCTGATCAGGAGATTTTGATCAAATCAATAATTGCAGGCATGTGGAAAGATATGTGGATTGAAAAAAGTTAATAAATGCTAATCAAGAGATTTTGACCAAATCAATAAATGCTAAATTTTTTTTTTGTTAAATAAAAAATTTCAAAATTTCAAATTGGGATATTGAAATTTCCATAGGCCTTGGAGGTTAAAAATCCCATTTTGCTTAATATATAGTATAGATATAGATAGATATATCTTTTTATTTTATTTTTATTTTTGTGTGGTTTCTATTCGGGTATTTTTTTTTTTCAATTTATTTAAGATGGAGTTGTGGGTATATATTTTTTTTAAATTTAATTTATCTGTGGTTTCCATTTGTTTTTAATTATTATTATTTAGGTAAGTTATTATGATGTGAGTTAGATATGTGATAAACATGCGAGTTTTATTGATTTAAAGTTTATTTAGAGAATTTTTTTTAGTTTTTTAGTTCTTTTTTTTTTGTTATGTTATAATATAATATATAAAATATAGGTAGATATCTACAACTTTAATAGAAAATATTATTTGATTTTTTTGGGAAGAGAAAATGAATGCAAGTTTTAATTTTTTTTTTTTTGAAAATTTGTGAGAGAGATTAGGAGGGAGAGATTATGAAATATTTTTGTTATTAAATAAATAAATCAGTCAATAGTTTTTTTTAATCTATTTTGTAAATTAAAAATCAATAATTTTGGAAAATTAATTAATTTGTCCCATTAAGTAATTTAAAATTTTGATAGATATACAAAAAAAAATACATAATTATATTATTAAATCACAATTCAAATTTAGGTGTTATATCTTTTTTAGATCTATAGCTAAATTCTTATCTTTTTTTTTTTTTTTTAATTTTTGTGTGTAATCATAGTGTATGGGAGAAATTGAAAAGGGTGTTGTAATAATTATGAGAGAAGTCAAAAGGGATTGTGGGTTGGAAAAAGTCAATAAATGCTGAGGTTTTTTTTTTTTTTTTAAATCAAAAAATTAGAAAATTAGGATTAGGAGATTGGAGCTCCTATCTGATTTTTTGGGGAAGAGAAATTGAATGCAAGTTTTAATTTTTTTTTTTGAAAATTTGTGAGAGAGATTAGGAGAGAGAGATTATGAAATATTTTTGTTATTAAATAAATAAATCAGTCAATAGTTTTTTTTAATCTATTTTGTAAATTAAAAATCAATAATTTTGTTTGAGATCTATAGCTAAATTCTTATATTTTTTTATTTTTTATTTTTGTGTGTAACCATAGTTTATGGGAGAAATTGAAAAGGATGTTGCAATAATTATGAGAGAAGTCCAAAGAGATTGTGGGTTGGGAAAAGTCAATAAATGCTGAGGTTGGGTTGGGAGAAGTCAATAAATGCTGAAGTTTTTTTTTTTTTAAATCAAAAAATTAGAAAATTAGGATTATGAGATTGTAGCTCCCACAGGCCTTAGGGTTAAAAACACCCTTTTGCTTAATATATAGTATAGTATAGACTAGCATATTACCCGTGCTATGCACGGATTGTGTTTACAATTATCTATATATGTGAATTGCGATTTTTAAATGTCCTTTTTTTTTTTTGAATGTCTCCTTTTTTTTCCTTTTTTATATTATATTAAAGTTTAATATTTTGATAATAATCATATGTGTTGGACTTTTTAAGAATTTTTTTTTATACTTGTTCTTAATGTATTAAAGTGTCATTATGAGGGATAATAATCATATGTGTTGGGACTTTTCAAGGAATTCATGTGTTGGATTTGAAAGAATTTTTTTCATGCTTGTTCTTAATGTATTAAAGTGTTATTATGAGGGTAAGACTTGAAGGTTGGAAAAAGTTAATAAATGCTAAGTTTTTTCTTTTTTTTTTTTAAATAAAAAAATCAGGAAATTTAGATTGGGAGATTGGAGCTCCCACAAGACTTGGGGTTAAAAGCCCCCTTTTGCTTAATATATAGTAAGTATAGATTATGTGGGTAAGACTTGAGAGTTGGGAGAAGTTAATAAATGCTAAGATATTTTTTTTTTTAAATTAAAAAATCAAGAAATTTAGATTGGGAGATTGGAGCTACCACAAGGCTTGGGGTTAAAAACCTCCTTTTGCTTAATATATAGTATAGATAATTAACTACATATGTGAATTGCGATTTTTAAATGTCTTTTTTTTTTTTTTTTGAAAAGTCATCTTTTTTTCCTTTTTTATATTATATTAAAGTTTAATATTATGATAATAATCATATGTGTTGAACTTTTCAAGGAATTAAATTTCTTCTTTTTTTATTATATTATATTAAAATTTAATATTTTGATAATAATCATATGTGTTGGACTTTTCAAGAATTTTTTTTTATGGTTATTCTTAATGTATTAATATTTTGATAATAATTATATGTGTTGGGACTTTTTAAGAAATTCATGTGTTAGATTTCAAAGAATTTTTTTTATGTTTATTTTTAATGCATTAAAGTGTTATTATGAGGGTAAGACTTGGGGGTCGAGAGATGTTAATAAATGCTAAGGTTTTTTTTTTTTTTAAAATCAAAAAATCAAGAAATTTAGATTGGGAGATTGGAGCTCCCACAATGCTTAGGGTTAAAAAACTCCTTTTGCTTAATATATAGTACTAGCCTATCACCCGCGCTATGCACGGGATAATTATAGATATTTATATTTGTTTTAGATTTTTTTTAATATATAAATTATATTTTTAAAGATTTTTTATAAAAATAATTTAACAATCTTATCACTAACCATAGTGTATGGGAGAAGTTGAAAAGGGTGTTGTAGTAACTATACACGGTTTGTATCTATAATTATTTGTTTGAGGGGATTTTAAATGCTGATCAAGAGATTTTGACCAAATCAATAAATGCAGGTATGTGGAAAGACTTGTGAATTGAAAAAAGTTAATAAATGTTGATCAGGGGATTTTGACCAAATCAATAAATGCTGTGTTTTTTTTATAATAAAAAATTTAGAAAATTCAGATTGAGATTATTTAGAGCTATTGAACAAATTACAATCACATTTTTCTTTTTGTGAGTTAACTTCAATCATATTAAAAAAATTAAATTATAAACAAAAGGAGATAACTTCAATCATAAAAATCACAATTTTTTTAATACTATCTAACTACAATGACATTTTTCTCATAATAAAAAAAAATAATTGAAAAAAATAACAATTAAAATAGTAAATAAAAAAGATTATTTAGAACCATTAAACAAACTACAATCACATTTTTCTTTTTGTGAGTGTTTATGTTTATCTAATTTCAATTATATTAAAATATAAAATTATAAACAAAAGGAGATAACTTCAATCATACAAATCACAATTTTTTTAATGCTATCTAATCATCATCAATAATTAAAAAAAAACACCATAATTTATTTTTCAAAAAACATAGTGAGTTAAAAAGATCAATTACAATTTTTTTTAGTCAAAATACAATCTAATTATCATTAATAATTGGTATATTATGTGACCCTAATGAGTACAATCCATTTTGTTTTTCAAAAAATACAGTGAGTTAAAAATCAAATCACAAATTAAGTGAATTGATAGTTAAAAAAACACAATAAGTTTTTTTCAAAAAACACAGTGAGTTAAAAAAATTAATTACAATTTTTTTTTTCAAAATACAATCTAATCATTATCAATAATGGGTACTTTAAAAATCAAATCAGAAAAAATCAAATCAAATCAAATCACAAATATTTTTATGCTATCTAACTACGATCATATTTTTTTCATAAATAATTGTAAAGAAAAATCATTAAAACAGTAGATAAAAGATTAAATCACATTAAAAAAAAAACAACCATTGAACAAACTACAATCACATCACATTTTTCCCATAATAAAAAAATAAAAAAATAAAAAAAGAACCATTAACTAACTACAATCACATTAAAAAAAAAGAACCATTTAACTAACTACAATCATATTTTTTTCTTTGTGAGTGTTTATGTTTATCTAACTTTATACATATTAAAAATAAAATTAAAATAGTAAATAAAAATATTAAATAACATTAAAAAAAAAATATTGAACTAACTACAACAATCATATTAAAAAAAAAGAGCATTTGAACAAATTACAATCACATCACATTAGAATCACATTTTTTTTTTTTTTTTTGTGAGTGTTTATGTTTATTTATTTTCAATCATATTGAAAATAAAATTAAAATAGTAAATAAAAAGATTAAATAACATTAAAAAAAAATCATTGAACTAACTACAACAACCATATTAAAAAAAAGAGTTATTGAACAAACTACAATCACATCACATTTTTTCCATAATAAAATAAATAAATGAAAAAAAAGAACTATTAAACTAATTACAATCACATTAAAAAAAAGGAATCATTCAACTAATTATAATAACATTTTTCTCTTTGTGAGGGTTTATATTTATCTAACTTCAATCATATTAAAAAATCAAATTATAATTTTTTATTCGTTAGACAAATCACAAATATCTTTATGCGCTATTTAACTACAATATTAAAACAGTAAACAAAAGGCAAAGTCAAGAAGGAGAAAACAAAAAGAAGACTTACTGTTTGTATATGTGGTCACTGAAATTGAAAGTGTAGAAGTGAGAAGTCAAGCTGGAGAAAACAAAAAGGAAACTCACTCTTTGTAATAGGTATGTAAAAAGTTAAAAAGAGTGTGTGAATTGGAAAAGTTAAAAAGATTTGGAATAATTTAATAAGTGCTAAGTTTTTTTTTTCAAAAAAAATCAAAAAAATTAAGAAATTAAGGTTCAGATATTGGAACTTCCACAAAACTTGTGGGTTAGAGATAGATATAAATAAATAGATAGATATAGATATAGATATTTATATTTATATCTGTTTTAAATTTTTTTTAATATACAAATTATTTATTTTGGAAAAGGTACTGCAGTAATTATGAGAGAAGTGAAAAAGTCTTATGGATTGAGAGAAGTTAATAAATGCTGAGGTTAATTTTTTTTAAAAAAAACAAAAAATTAGAAAATTAGGATTAGCATATTGGAGCTCCCACAGGCCTTGGGGGTTAGAAACCCCCTTTTGCTTAATATATAGTATAGACTAGCCTGTCACCCGTGCTATGCACGGGATAATTTTAAATATTTATGTTTGTTTTAATTTTTTTAATATATAAATTATGTTTTTTAAGATTTTTTATAAAAATAATTTAACAATCTTATCACTAACCATAGTGTACATGAAAAATTAAAAAGGATACTGCAGTAACTATATACGGGTTGTATCTATAATTATTTGTATAAGGGGATTTTAAATGCTAATCAAAAATTTTGACCAAACCAATAAATGCAGACATGTGGATTGGAAAAGATTAATAAATGCTGATCAAGGGATTTTGACCAAATCAATAAATGCTGAGGTTTTTTTTTTAAATAAAAAATTTAGAAAATTAAGATTGAAAGATTGGAGCTCCCACAAGACTTGGAGTTTAGAAACCTCATTTTTCTTAATATATTTACAATTATCTATATATGTGAATTGCGATTTTTAAATGACAAGCATATGTGATGTATCAACACTTCCAAAGATAAGAATATGAGCTGTATTAACACTTCCAAAGATAAGTATATGAGCTGTATCAACACTTTAACTGACAAGCATATGAGCTGTATCAGTGGAGTCCATCCGCTATCTCCTCCCAAACAACATCCAGTTTAGAGGTTCATCCCCTATCTTCCCCTAAACCGTGGAGTACATTCCCTATCTCCTCCCATACACACAACGTATATACACATAGGTCATATACTTAATCAATCAATACATAACGTTAATGTATTCTATCAACCGTTATGCTCTATGACACATCCAATTGATTAGTTTTAGTTTGCCTAATCGTCATGCATTGTCTACAACAATCAAAACTACCCTCCACCAGTAGCCCAAGCAATTATTTCTAAACAGATAATATATCAATGTTTTCAAAAGTGAACAATTAACAAATCCAACTCCACAATTCTACTATATAATGAGCCAATTTCATTATCTCCAACCCAATTCCACATATCAACACATTTTCCAAATTAATTATACCAATTAATTTACACAACAATTTAGGATTTTAACCCCATTTCCCAATATTGACCCAATGGTCCATATATCAATAACCAACAACATTATCATTATTTTGAGACCCAAATTACGCATTTAGAATCAAAACAACAAAACCCCCTTTTAACATTTTGAAACCCTAGATCCCAAAATCAACCATTTATCAAAACAACCAAAAATTTATGTTAAAGACCATAAGAGTGAGTAGGAATCCCTATCTCAAAAGTTGACACCCAACGAAGAAGATAATGAAAACGAAAATGCTCCAAATCACAAGTTTCCTGGATCAAAAGATAGCCCTCGACGATCAACAACTTTTTTGTAAAGGTCAACGGTGAGCAAACAACTCCTACTAGATCAATACCTAGAGAGAATGCAAGGTTCTAGAGAGAGAGGCTCAACAATGGAGTTTTTGGAAAAGTAAGAGAGAGAAGAGATGTGAAAAAGTGATTTTAAAATGTCAAAACACGGAGCCTTAAACTAATCGCCCCGCTCGAGTGTGGAAACCCCCGCTCGAGCGTTACATACAGACCCCCGCTTGAGCGTCCAATCCGCCGCTCGAGCGGCGAATACGCACTCCTAGTACTTTTGCAGAACCAGGTCCCCGTTCGAGCATTAAACTCCCCGCTCGAGCGTAACTCACAAACTCCCGCTCGAGCGTCCAAACCGCCGCTCGAGCGTACAACATTACAGAGGAGACACTGGATGGTTGATTTTCCCGCTCGAGCGGACAGGCCAAAATCTGGGCATCTAGTTTTGGTTCCTACGTTTAACCAACCTGTTTCAAACCTGCCCAACATAACCCAAGACTCAAATACAAAGAGTAAAGGATGTAAACAAGATATACACAACAACCACCTCCACGGAACCTAAGTCCGGATACAACAAATAAGAAAAGGGAAACCGGGATCGTTATAACCTCCTCCCCTTAAAAAATTTCGTCCCCGAAATTAAACACAAGTTTTTCAAAAACAAGTTTTCTCCATTTCCAACAATATTATAACATAGTACTAAGCATTCCGATCCATTACCGGTCAATCTCATCCCTTTTCAAGAGGTATTTCACATTATACATAACAAACTGCATTATCAACATGCATTTCCTTGAAATTTACCAATTTCAACTCATTTTCCACAATTCCATAACACATGCAACATTAATATCATGCTTGCATTCTCACAATTTTCTTAACATACACAATGTTAAAACAACTTCCATTTCTCAAAACATTCACAATGTTTTACAACTTAAGACATATATAAGTTCTTAAAGCTCAACGATATTACAAAATTTCATTACATGATTACACATCAACAAACATGTCCGGATATTTCTCACGGACTTCCAACTCACGTTCCCAAGTGGCTTCCTCCACTCCGTGATGCTTCCACAAAACTTTTACCAAGGGAATGGTCTTGCCTTGCAAGACTTGATCTCACCTATCCAAGACCCGAACCGGTCTCTCCTCATACGAGGCATCCTCATCTACCTCCAAATCGGTCTAATCCAACACATGGGACGGATCCGGCTCGTACTTCCGAAGCATACTAACATGAAATACGTCATGCACCCCGGACAACTGCGGTGGCAAAGCCAAACGATAAGCAACCTCCCCAATCCTCTCAAGGATCTCAAAGGGACCGATAAACCAAGGAGATAACTTCCCACTCTTCCCAAACCTCATCAAACCTCGCTTAGGTGATATTTTCAAGAAAACATGATCACCTATCTCAAACGCCAAAGGCCTCCTCCTACGATCGGCATAACTCTTTTGGCGACTCTGGGCTGTAACAAGCCTCCTACGGATAAGCTCAACTATCTCCGTCGTCTTCCTAACCAACTCCGGACCCAACAAAGGTGCATCACCCACCTCGGCCCAACAAACTGGAGACCTACAATGTCGGCCATACAAGGCCTCAAACGGTGCCATACCGATGCTAGACTGAAAGCTGTTGTTGTGGGCAACTCCACCAAGGGCAAGTGCTTCTCCCACGTCCCATTAAAGTTAAGGACACAACCTCAAAGCATATCCTCAAGGATCTGAATGGCACGCCGGATCGCCTCGGTCCGAGGGTGATAAGTCAGATTAAAGGTCAACTTAGTGCCCAAGGCACTCTGCAAACTCTGCCACAACCTAGCAGTAAAACGAGGATCTCTATCTGAGACGATCGTCAATGGAACCCCGTGCAATCTCACTATGTCCCGAATATACAAGTCGGCGAGATGATCTACCGAATCTCTCACGTGCATAGGAATGAAGTGCGCTAACTTATTTAACCGGTCCACAACCACCCAAATAGCATCACTACCCCGCTGAGTCCTCGGAAGACCTACAACGAAGTCCATAGTGACATGCTCCCACTTCCACTCGGCAATAGGCAAGGGTTGCAACAAACCCGCAGGCCTCTGATGTTCGGCCTTCACTCGCTGACAAGTAAGGCACTTAGACACGAAAACAGCCACATCTCTCTTCATACCCCGCCACCAGAACTGGCGACCCAAATCCCGATACATCTTAGTGCCACCTGGATGCATCGCAAGACGTGAATGGTAAAACTCTCGGAGTACTTCCTCTCGGCAAGACTTCGGCACAAACAAACGGTCTCGGTATCTCATACTCTGGTCGAGATACACCGTCAAACCCTTCTCAACCTTCCCATTGGAGATCTTCTCTCAGAGGGATTCTACCTCAAAGTCACCCCTCTGTGCCTCTAACACTCGAGTCACGAGTGTAAGCTGTGCAACTACAGAAAACAAGGTCGCAGCCTTTACAGATTCACTCAGAAGCAAGTCAAATTCGCCAAGTGCACCCAAGATCTCCCATTCCCGGATGGCTATACAAGCTACATCACTAATGGATTTCCTACTAAGGGCATCAGCCACAACATTGGCCTTCCCTGGGTGATAGTGTAACTCAAAATCATAGTCCTCAATGAACTCCATCCACTTTCTCTGCCTCAAATTCAAGTCCCTTTGTGTAAACAGATACTTCAAACTCTTGTGGTCCGAGAACACCTCGAACCTCTTTCCATAAAGGTAGTGCCTCCAAATCTTTAAGGCAAAGATCACTACCGCTAACTCTAGGTCGTACGTAGGATAATTCTTCTCGTGTACTTTCAACTGACGTGAGCCATAAGCTACCATTTTCCCCTCTTGCATCAACACACAACCCAAACCCTCTCGTGAGGCATCACAATAAACCGCATAACCCAAACCTCTCTCCGGAATAATCAACACTGGAGCGGTGGTCAATCTAACCTTCAACTCTTGGAATGACTTTTCACAAGTCTCACTCCACACAAATTTGACCCCTTTCCGCGTCAATCTAGTCAATGGCGATGCTAGCCTGGAGAAATCTTTCACAAATCGGTGGTAATACCCAGCTAATTCCAGAAAACTGCGGATCTCAAACACACTCTTAAGCTGTGCCCAATCTTGCACTGCCTCAGTCTTGGATGTATCAACAGACACCCCTTCCCTGGATACCACATGGCCTAAGAACTTGACCTCTCCTAGCCAAAACTCACACTTCCCAAACTTAGCATAAAGCTTATGGGCTCTAAGCAATTCAAGCATCACTCTCAAGTATTCCTCGTGCTCCTCCTCAGAAGGCGAATAGATAAGAATGTCGTCCATGAAAACGACTACAAAGCGGTCTAGGAATTCCCGGAAGATCTGGTTCATCAAGTCCATAAAGACTGCCGGTGCATTGGTAAGCCCAAATGGCATCACCAGAAATTCATAATGGCCATACCGCGTACGGAATGCCGTCTTCGGAATATCCTCCTCCTTGATCCTCAACTGGTGGTAACCCGATCTCAAGTCTATCTTAGAGAAGCAACGGAAACCCTTCAACTGGTCAAACAGATCATCTATACGGGGAATAGGGTACTTATTCTTAACTGTAGCCCGATTCAACTTCCGGTAATCGATACACAATCTTAAGGCACCATTTTTCTTTTTAGCAAAGAGGGCTGGTGCTCCCCACGGTGAAACACTAGGGCGACCAAAACCCTTATCTAGCAATTCCTGGAGCTGAATCTTCAACTCACTCAACTCGGCTGGGGCAAAACGATAAGGTGCCATAAAAATCGGCGTTGTGCCGGGCACTAAATCAATAGAGAACTCTATCTCTTGGTGAGGTGGCAAACTGTAACAACGCCCGCGGGGGACCTCGCTACAGTTCGGACTCGATTTTGTCGCGGTTCCAAATCTTGAACCAAAGAGTCCAAATCCGGCAAATCGTTTTTGAGAAAAACAGATTTTTTGAAAGAAGTGCCAAACATGGACTGCTTTGCCAGATAACAGAGTCGCCACCTAAATATTTTTTAAATGGGAAATTTAGGAAACCCTAACTCAGTGCCAAAGGCCACGTGTCCGTCATCACCAAAGTTGGCTCGGGAACTTGGGTACGATTGGGGAAGGTCACATCGTGAGCACCCCCGCTCGCCCGGTCGAAGACCGGCCTCTACTAACCATGATATCTGTTTTTGAAAACTTTGTGCGTTCTTAAACCGATTATTGGCCTAGGTTACTATGTGATGCTCGCAGCAAACAAGTATAGACTGGGCCGTCTGAATTGGAACGAAACATTTCATGTTTGTTTGTTTGAAAATGATGTGATGGTGCTGCCCGCAGGCAGGCTAAAATGCGGATTTGCCACCCTCGGGTGGGCTTAGAAAACAGTGATGTTGCCACTATCTAGTGGGCTTAAAACAAACAGTCAATGCATTGTCCCAATTCAAATAACTCAACCTCCACCCACAGGCATTCAAGGCAGTTATATCACATAAGCATTTAGCCTCATGGCAAGCATGCTATCATGGCCACACTCACACGCATGCAAGTATGCTAAAGCATAAAAACTTACCGAGTACTCCAAGCCAAAACAGAAGCTGATTAGAAATTATGCATGGTCCTAAGTATACAGAATTGCCTAATGCAACATATGCAAAAATGCAACTATAGCAGGCTCGGCTATTCTAAACATGGCATATGAAATGCTAGCTTATCAAGTATTCAATTTGGAATTGAAATACTGAGTGCTTGTATGATCGCGCCGAGTCTGCGTGCAAAAACAGATGAATGATGCAAACATGTCATTACATCAGATGCTAATTGAAATATGCCCTATATCTAACCATTGTAAGCGGATAAATAAAAGGGAGAAAGAAATGGGGGTTGGAAGACATACAACACACTCACCCACACTTATTACAATTATGCCCTCGCGCAGAGGGTCCGAATAAATAATAATACAAATTCAAATAAAAGAATATACAGACCGAATAAACAGATTCTAATTAATTCAGAAATTAATTATCAAAGACGTATAACTGGCATGGAAGCCACCCACTGCCTCGCTTC
The DNA here is from genome assembly GCA_025200525.1 of Camellia lanceoleosa. Classification (NCBI taxonomy): domain Eukaryota; kingdom Viridiplantae; phylum Streptophyta; class Magnoliopsida; order Ericales; family Theaceae; genus Camellia; species Camellia lanceoleosa. The sequence goes on from CM045763.1 coordinate 92,460,523, forward strand.
TCATAGATCATGTATGCCGGGTCATGGCGAAATCCAATCGATGCCCTGATTAGCCTCTGTTTGCACTTTTTCTCGAAATGCGCGCCGGATTTCGAAAGGTTGCTGATTCTTCATTTTGCTGCAACAGAGAACAGGAAAGGGGCATAGCAATGTATTTCACAAATATATGCATGCCTCGATCCTCGTGCCACCAATCACGCATCTCGATGCATGATGGCCGAGGAATCGGATTGCACAACTCAATATAGGATGAATGTATATGAATGCTATAATAAAACCGAACTCCATCATGGGTAATCCGGAGTGTTGGTGACTTGGGAATTGAGGCGCATTCCGTCACCTGAGTAATTTAAACATGCCTGCTTCCGTGCCCGGGCTAACTCTTATCCCGAACACGATGCAATATGCATGATATGCGTGAAATGCAATTAACATATATCCTAGCATGCACAATGCTATGTAAATGAGATGTCTCGAAATGCGTGCCCACAGGTACGCAAACCGAGGTGATAGCATAAAAAACATGAAATGACATGAAAAATGATGTACAATGGGACTAAAATGAGATACCTCGAAATGCGTGCCCACGGGCACGCAAACCGAGGTGGTGACATATGGGCATGAAATGGCATACAGAATACAAATTGGACTTACACTAACATGAGGGAGCCTCAGCCGCACTCACATAAGAGGCCGTAAGATGAAAACGAGCTACCTCGAAAAGCGTGCACGCGGGCACGCAAACCGAGGCCATGATGTGAGATGCAAATCGGATAAAACTGAAGTGTCTCGAAATGCGTGCCCATAGGCACGCAAACCGAGGCTATGATGAAATGAGAAAATCAGATACAACCGAAGTGCCTCGAAATGCGTGCCTACAGGCACGCAAACCGAGGCGATGATGAAATGAGAAAATCGGATACAACCGAAGTGCCTCGAAATGCGTGCCCACAGGCACGCAAACCGAGGCGATGATGAAATGAGAAGAAATGGCATACGGAATGCCACGATGGGCTTACACCAACATGGGAGAGCCTCAGCTCACTCACATAGGAGGCCGAGGAATGAAAACGGAGTGCTTCGAAGTGCGTGCCCAAGGGCACGCAAACCGAGGCAATACACTAAAGCATGAAATGACATGGAAAATGATATGCAAGCATGCAAACCAAATTTCAGCCACTAAATGAAGGGGGAAACAGCCCCGAAGTGATACGAAATGACAATCAACGCATTAAATCATCCCTAATGCGACATTTATGCTCAAATGGCCTACGGCTATGCTAAACATGCAAAATTGGCACATGAAAGCAAAAAAAGTAGCAAGGAAGCCCCAAAAATAGCATTTTTTTAGTACAAAATATGGCCAAATTATAAGCATAGATATGACAACGATAGCTTGCAAAAATACGGGAAAAGAGAGGATTTACATAGCAAGTGATATCTACAATGCTCAAAACCAAAAAATCATTTCTACAACATTAGAGAGGGACTAAAAATATGCATTTTTACAGAAGATGAGATCCCCAAATTCAGTGTGTAGATATACAATACATAGCATGCAAAATAAGGGTCAAAAGAGGTTTATAAAGAGAGGTATCATAAGCAATGACCAAACAACTTAAGACCCTTAATAAAACTTTAAGAATAGACCAAAATAAGACACTTTAAAAGCCTGATGAAGGCCAGAAACAGAAGGTAGAATGGCCTAAACAAACATGCAATTTTACGGTAAATTTGAAGAATTTCAAAGCAAGTACTAAAACCAATTACCAAATGGCTTAAGACCCTTCACAAAGCATGATTTATGGACCAAAATAAGACTCCTTCAAGGCCTGATGAAGGCCAAAAACAGAAGCCAAAATAATCTAACAAAGCATGCAAGATAGGCATAGAACATGGATTCAAAGCAAGTGTATGATAGAGGAGGCAAATATGGTTGATCCCTTCTTCAATGTTGAATAGGGGCTCAAAATGAGCACAATATCAGTAGGTTTCATACTCCAACTCAGATCACAAATAGGCTAATTAACTCATGCAATTTTACGGTAAAATTGAAGAATTTCAAAGGAGGTGCATGCTAGAATCACCAAACATGATGGAGCCCTTCTTAAATGTTGAAGAGGGGCTCAAAATAGGCCTACTAACAGTTTATGGTATGCTCGAAATCAGATCACTCAAAAGCCAAACAAAGCATGCAAAATAATGGCATAAAGAGTGATATTGAAACAAGTGTATCATGGAGACACCAAATGGGATTGAGCCCTTCTACAAAGTTGTAGAGGGGCTCAAAATAAGCCCAAAACCAGTAGGGGTTGGAGCCCAAAACAAAAGGGAAATAGGGTAAAGAAAAGACTCAAGAAAATGCAAGAAAAAGGGATTTAGGAACTTACCCTTGAAGACAAGTCTTTTGCCTCTTCTTGCCTTGATGAAAGTTGCTTCTAAGCCTCTGAAGAAGCCTTCTTTGTTGTTGGAATGGAGTTGTTGATGGTGGTGCTTGGAGTTGATGAAGGATTGGTCTAGATGCTTGAAGAGTTTTTCAAGGTTTTGGCTATAGAAATGGAGGCTATGGAAGAAGGGCTCTTGAGAGAAAATGTTCCAACCCTAGCAAAGGAAGAGGGCAGCCCTTTAAATAGGCCAAAAAAAAGGTGTAAAAGGGAGGGAAAAGCACCCAAGCTTTCCGTCCCAAAATATCCCCCGGATGCCCGGGATATTTTGAAAAAATATCCGGACACCGGAAAGAGTCGAAAGCAGTCGGGCCAGTAAACTTTGGAGGTGGCGGTGGCCACCCTACTGGTCCAGCCACTCACCACCCGGCCACGGCCATGGCCAAAAATTGAAGAAGAAAATTGCTGGCCGACCACCACTCCTTGGTGTCCTCCCAGGTGTGTAGAATAAGGCCTCAAGGTCGGAAATTGGCAACACTGAAGCAGGAGCCACAACATAGAGCTTGAAGGAGAGGCTCAAAAATGAAATCCACAAATGCTGGCCGACCAGTAGTTCTTAGGGTCCTCCCATGTCCCCTGATCACAGATATGTAGCTTTGGTCGGATGAAAATATCCCGAGGGTGTTCAACATTGGCCCGGAAGTGAGCAAAACGGGTGCCGGAAGAGCGAAACTGGTTATATGGGATAATTGCTGGCCTCCTACCCCCCAGTGATCTTCCTGGTGTTGAAACAGAGGTACCTGCCAAATTTGAACAAAAAATAATGAGAAATGAACGCTCGGAGCCAAAACCGGGCAATTCGGGATCCCGAAAATGGGCTGCAGGTGCCGGAAGTAGTGTTCAGCAGCGAAGTGGGCATCTGTGTCCCCAGTGTCCTTCAGAATGACAAAACAGAGGTTCCTGCCAAAAATCAGAGAAAACTGATGCAAAATGAATGCTCGGGGCCCAAATCACGTAGTTCGGGGTCCCGAAAACCGGCTATAGGCACCGAAAGTGGCATACGGCCACGAAGTGGGCATCAGAGGCCCCAGTGTTCCTCGGAATGATAAAACAGAGGTGCATGCCAAAAACCGGAGAACTCGGAGATGGTTGGGCGGTCCCGAGCCGAGGCACACGGCCTGACGATCTCAAAATCGAACCGCCCCGAAATGGCAAAATGGCTCATGCGCCACGAAATGTAACACGACCACCGGAGATAGTCTATCGACCACTCCCTTCCCAGGGAAAGAAAATAGAGAAAATCGTCCGTTCGCAAACCGAGACAAGGCATCAAGAGAGTCTAAGTCCGGAGGTAGGGCGCATGGCCGCGACTCTGAGACTTCTGAACGAGCACAGTATGCAACATCACCGAGCGCTCAATCGGTGACGTCTGAGTCTTAAGGTCGGTCAAAAATGGGGTGTCTACACAAACTAACGAGATCCTTGGGAAAAACATCCGAATACTCACAAACCACCCTCGGCAATACAATCTGGGTCTCATCACACTCACCACTCATGAAGCTAGCAAGTAGACCACTAAGCTCACCCCGCCCTCGCGAATCATACGACGGTGGCAATACACTACCAACCAGATCCCCCAAGAAATGGAAACACTCCCCGCTCAAGGTACAAACTGTGACCCTCTGGCGGTAGCAATCAATAACAGCCCGGTATGACGATAATCAGTCCATACCCAAAATAACATCAAAACTCTTCATGAGCATAACAACAAAGTAAAAAGGAAGCCTACAGTCGGCGACCTCTATATCATAATCTCTACATCCGTGTTTCAAAGTCAATTCACCTCCAACAGGCGATACTACACAAATAGGAGATGCTAACAATGCTAACTCCAACTCCAACACAGATGCAAATGCAGCAGATACAAAAGAATGAGACGTACCCGTATCAATCAACACACTAGCAACTGAGTTGCAAAACAGAAAGGTACCTCTCACTACTGATGGAGCCGGTACTAGGTCCTGCGTGGTAACAGCATACACGCTACAGAGGCCCTCGATCCACCTGCCACCTCTAGGGGCAAAAGATCGCCGCAGATCGATAACGGCTCCTTGATTGGCCTCGAGGCTCGCATGATTGAGCTAGTCGAAAACTCAAGGCTGCGCTTAGAACCAGACGCCCCTGAAGTGGCACTCAACTGTGGGCAATACCTCTTCAGATGCCCGGGTTGACCACATTGATAGCAAGATAAAGGCCCGCCTCGACGCCGCCCCGAGGTCTAGTCAAGAAGAAGCAACTCACGACCCTCCCTTGCAGTAAACCAAGACTTGTGACCCAGCTGGCCACACGTGAAACAAGTCAAGCCTCCCTAACTACCTCTCCCGGAGCTCGCACTCTAAGACCGAAAGGTCGATCTAGGCAGACTCGAGATCGCCGAGGTTAAAACCCCTCTGTTTCCTACCATCACCCTGGCCATCTTGGCTCCTCTTGGAGCCGCTATACTTCTCCTCGTCCTCCTCCTGCATCATAATCTCCATATGAGCTGCAGCATCCACCAAACGCCTATACTCTCGGATAAAGGACCCTCCAACCCTCAACTTGAGTCCACGCCTCAACTTCTGCTCAAATTCAAAGCAATGGCATTCCTTGGATGCCACAAGTTCAGGTGTAAACCTGGACAGACTAGTAAAAGTAGCCTCAAACTCGGCCACTGACAAACCCTGCTATTTAAGCCAAGAAACCGATCCTCGCTTCTCCTAGCAAATGAAGATAAAAACTTCTCCTGGAAAGTAGTCACAAAAGCCTCCCAAGCACCACTAACATTGCCCTTCTCGTACTTCCACCATTGACCTGCATCTCCCTTCAATTGGAAGGATGCCAAGGTCACCTTTAAAGCCCCATCCTCGATGCCAAGCATCTCGAATGTCTTCTCCATCTGTTCCAACCACTCGTCAGCCTTAAGTGGCTCCTTTGGATCCCCAACAAACTCATCCGAGTTAGATTGGAAGAATTCCCTCTTCAAGAAGGAAGGCCCTGCCTCAGTTGCGTGGGCCTGATCCTGATTCCCTGCTCTGAGAATACCTAAAGCTCCTGCTATCTCTCGGGCCAAGGCACTCATAGCCTGCTGACCCGCTGGCTCGGCTACATTGGCCTGACCAACTCCCTCCTGCTGTGCCTGAATATATCATCCGGTAAAGGCATCTCCTGTCTACCACGCCTGCCACGCCTACCACGTCCTCGTCCTGACATCCTAAAAAAGGTAACCAAGACTATTAGCACATTCATAAGGGACTGAAGCTATAACACTCGCGTCCTAGATGCATGGACAACTGTAATCCACTCCACGTAAGCATATAAACACATAAGCAATTACGAATTTCATTCCCGGATAATGATAGTCCCAAGGCGTTACTAGAGTTCCGGTTAGAAACAGCATTGATCAAGTGCTTTTCTAACAAGACTCCCAGAAACCCAAGGATCCAGTCAATATCCTAGAAACTAAATCTCATACCCAAATAATCACATAAACATGTTATAATCACATAAACATGTTATCAACTAAACACATAGCATAAGACACTACTTCTAAGTCTCTATCAAGCGAGACAAACCCATTGTGATACTAATCACTTCCCACGTACCCAAAGTATTCGAACCCGGTACGCTCTGATACCAAGTTGTAACGCCCTCAAAATAATATATAAAACCCATCATTTTAGACATGCATTGATATAAGAGAAATCATCCATTTCTATTCGTCAGAGTAGTTCTTACAATAGTATTACATGTTAACAACAAAAGCAAATCCCCTAAGGGCTTACAGCTTTCCAAGTCAACACTTGGTTACACAAAAGGAGAGTACTGACTCTATACAAAAGAAACCCTTGGCTTGATATACATGTAATACAAACAAAATAATCAAAAAGAGTCTTCGACTCTCATCATCGTCCAAGCTACGTCCTTGGAGGTGGCATGCTACCTGTATCTGAAAATAATGTCCCATATAGGGTGAGCCAATGCCCAGTAGAGATATGCTAAACACAGTATGGGCAATAACTAAGACATTTGCGGTTGATAAATGTTCAATTCCCATAAATCAATTCATAACTACTGGGTTCATGTTTCATTTCATTTTCCATTTCTCATTTTACAATAGATAAACATACTAGTTGTATCAACATTTCGACAGATAAGCATAAAAGCTGTATCCACATTTCAACAGATAAGCATATTTGCTATATCAACACTTCCAAAGATAAGCATATGAGTTGTATCAACACTTCCAAAGATAAGCATATAAGCTGTATCAACACTTTAACTGACAAGCATATGAGCTGTATTAGTGGAGTCCATCCCCTATCTCCTCCCAAACAACATCCGGTTTAGAGGTCCATCATCTATCTTCCCCTAAACCGTGGAGTATATCCCCTATCTCCTCCTCCCACACACAACGTATATATACATAGGTCATATACTCAATCAACCAATACATAACGTTAATGTATTCTATCAACCGTCATACTCTATGACACATCCAATTGATTAGTTTTAGTTTGCCTAATCGTCATGCATCGTCTACAACAATCAAAACTACCTTCCACCAGTAGCCCAAGCAATTATTTCTAAACAGATAATATATCAATGTTTTCAAAAGTGAACGATTAATAAATCCAACTCCACAATTCTACTCTATAATAAGCCAATTTCATTATCTCCAACCCAATTCCACATATCAACACATTTTCCAAATTAATTATACCAATTAATTTACACAACAATTTAGGGTTTTAACCCCATTTCCCAATATTGACCCAATGGTCCATATATTAACAACCAACAACATTATCATTATTTTGAGACCCAAATTACGCATTTAGAATCAAAATAACAAAACCCTCATTTAACATTTTGAAACCCTAGATCCCAAAATCAACCATTTATCAAAACAACCAAAAATCTATGTTAAAGACCATAAGAGTGAGTAGGAATCCCTACCTCAAAAGTTGACACTCAACGAAGAAGATGATGAAAATGAAAATGCTCAAAATCACAAGTTTCCCGGATCAAAAGATAGCCCTCGACGATCAACAACTTTTTTGTAAAGGTCAAAGGTGAGCAAACAACTCCTACTAGATCAATACCTAGAGAGAAGGCAAGGTTCTAGAGAGAAAGGCTCAACAATGGAGTTTTTGGAAAAGTAAGAGAGAGAAGAGATGTGAAAAAGTGATTTTAAAATGTCAAAACACAGAGCCTTAAACTAATCGCCCCGTTTGAGCGTGGAAACCCCCGCTCGAGCGTCACTCACAGACCCTCGCTCGAGCGTCCAATCCGCCGCTCGAGCGGCGAATACGCACTCCTAGTACTTTTGCAGAACCAGGTCCTCGCTCGAGCGTTAAACTCCCCGCTCGAGCGTAACTCACAAACTCCCGCTCGAATGTCCAAACCGCCGCTCGAGCATACAACACTACAGAGGAGATACTGGATGGTTGATTTTTCCGCCGGCGCCAAAACCCGCCGGCGGACAAAACAACAAAGGCCACCGCCGAGCGACAGTTAAAATCTGGGCATCTAGTTTTGGTTCCTACGTTTAACCAACCTGTTTCAAACCTACCAAACACAACCCAAGACTCAAATACAAAGAGTAAAGGATGCAAACAAGATATACACAACAACCACCTCCACGGAACCTAAGTCCGGATACAACAAATAAGAAAAGGGAAACCGGGATCGCTATAACAATTATTAAGTGAAGGCACTAGATTTGGTGTTTAGGTTAAGTCTCATTTTAAAAAAAAAAAAAAAAATTAAATAGATGAGAGGAATGAGAATTGCATGGGACCTTGGGTTTATTAAATTTTATTATTATTATCACTTAACTGATACACAATCTCGTTTTCATATTCTTTTTTGGGTGAATAAACTTTTTCTTATTCTGATGCAAATGGGAGCAATAGCTGCATATATTGATGCAGTATGAAGTTGGGAGCAATAACTGCACATATAAAATTGTAAGAGAGAGAGAGAGAGTCGTTTTCAGCATTTTTGTTCCTTATAATGGTTCCAAAAAAAAAAAAATACAAGACACAAACGAACAAATTTGCTCTCTCTCTCTCTCTTTTATCAGAGCAGTCACGACAGGTGTCACAATTTCCTTTCCATTTATTTACATATTTAATTTTCTGGTACTAAGTTTTTAATTAATTTATTAGATACCACACACTACACAACAACACTGCAAGGTCCATTTTTGAAAATGTTAAAACTAATTTTCACCAAAAAAAGAAAATGATAAAACTAAAGAAACTAAACAGTAAAGAGGATTCATAAAGACTAGAGGTATGGGTGTTGGTTTTCTTTCACAATTCAAACCAAAGCAAAATGGCCAAGGACCATTTATGGTGCCCCTATTTTGGGTTTCTATTTCCACCGTTTTTTTTGGGACCGCGTGTCCCATTTGAAACCTTTTGATAGATAGAGTAGAGGTCAATCTTTTTGGTTTAGTGGATAGCTATGGCTGACACTATGAGGTTTTATTGAATTTGATGGTGGTGTTGTTCCTTGGCATGAGATCTTTGGCTGATTGTTTGAATTTGATATTGTCCGAGGAGAATATAAAAGAAGTTGTGCAGTTTTTGAGAATTATTTCGGACTTTATTTTCACCATCCGAACCGTTCAATTTGTAAAGAACGTCGAGTAGAACATACTTGTAAAAAATCAAGTTGATCAGATATTTATAAACCCTTCATTAACTCGAATTTGTGTATATAAAAAATAAATATATAAGTATCTATCTATACTTACTATATATTAAGCAAAAGGAGGTTTTTAATTCCAAGGCCTGTGGGAGCTCCAATCTCCTAATCCTAATTTTCTAATTTTTTGATTTTTTTAAAAAAAAAACATCAGCATTTATTGACTTCTCCCAACCCAACCTCAGCACTTATTAAGTTCTCCCAATCCACAATCCCTTTTGACTTCTCTCATAATTATTGCAACACATTTTTCAATTTCTCCCATACACTATGATTACACACAAAAATTAAAAAAAAAAATAAGAATTTAGCTATAGATCTCAAAAAGATATAACATCTAAATTTAAATTATGATTTAATAATATAATTATGTATTTTTTTTATGTATATCTATCAAAATTTTAAATCACTTAATGGTACAAATTAATCAATTTTCCAAAATTATTGATTTTTAATTTACAAAATAGATTAAAAAAAACTATTGACTGATTTATTTATTTAATAATAAAAATATTTCATAATCTCTCCCTCCTAATCTCTTTCACAAATTTTCAAAAAAAATATTAAAACTTTCATTCATTTTCTCATTCCCCAAAAATCAGATAATATTTTTTATTAAAGTTGTAAATATATACCTATATTTTATATATTATATTATAACATAACAAAAAAAAAACTAAAAAAAAAATCTTTAAAGTTTATCTAAATAAACTTTAAATCAATAAAACTCACATATCTATCACATATCTAACTCACATCATAATTTACCTAAATAATAATAATTAAAAACAAATAAAAACCACAGATAAATTAAATTTAAAAAAAAAAGATACCCACAACTCCAACTTAAATAAATATTTCATAATCTCTCCCTCCTAATCTCTCTCACAAATTTTCAAAAAAAAAATTATTAAAACTTGCATTCATTTTCTCTTTTCCAAAAAATCAGATAATATTTTTTATTAAAGTTGTAAATATCTACCTATATTTTATATATTATATGATAACATAACAAAAAAAACTAAAAAATAAAATCTTTAAAGTTTATCTAAATAAACTTTAAATCAATAAAACTCACATGTCTATCACATATCTAACTCACATCATAACTTACCCAAATAATAATAATTAAAATCAAATGGAAACCACAGATAAATTAAATTTAAAAAAAAAAAGATACCCACAACTCCAACTTAAATAAATTGAAAAAAAAAATATCCGAATAGAAACCACACAAAAATAAAAAGATATATCTATCTATCTATATCTATACTATATATTAAGTAAAATTGGGTTTTTAACCCCAAGTCTTGTGGGAGCTTCAATCTCCCAATCTAAATTTCTTGATTTTTTGATTTATAAAAAAAAAAAAAAAACCTTAGCATTTATTAACTTCTCCCAACCCCCAAGTCTTACCCTTATAATAACACTTTAATGCATTAGGAACAAGCATAAAAAAAATTTATTTGAAATCAAACACATATGAATTCCTTGAAAAGTCCAAACATATATGATTATTATTCCTCATAATAATACTTTAATGCATTAAAAATAAGCATAAAAAAAATTTCTTGAAAAGTCAAACACATATGATTGTTATCAAAATATTAAACTTTAATATAATATAAAAAAGGGGAAAAAAAGACATTTAAAAAAAATATTTAAAAATCGCAATTCACATATATAGATAATTGTAAATATATTAAGAAAAATGGAGTTTCTAAACCCCAAGCTTTGTGAGAGCTCAAATCTTTCAATCTTAATTTTCTAAATTTTTTATTTAAACAAAAAAACTCAGCATTTATTGATTTGGTCAAAATTTCATGATCAACATTTATTAACTTTTTCCAATCCACATGCATGCATTTATTGATTTGGTCAAAATCTCTGATTAGTATTTAAAATCCCCTCATACAAATAATTATAGATACAGCCCGTACATAGTTACTGCAGTAGTTTTTTTAATTTCTCCTGTACACCATGGTTAGTGAAAGATTGTTGAATTATTTTTATAAAAAATCTTTAAAAACATAATTTATATATTAAAAAAATTAAAACAAATATAAATATATATAATTATCCCGTGCATAGGCCGGGTGATAGGCTAGTCTATACTATATATTAAGCAAAATGAGGTTTCTAACCCCAAGGCCTGTGGGAGCTCTAATCTCCTAATCCTAATTTTCTAATTTTTTGATTTAAAAAAAAAAAAAAAAACTTCAACATTTATTGACTTCTCCCAACCCAACCTCAGCATTTATTGACTTTTCTTAACCCACAATCCCTTTTGACTTCTCTCATAATTATTGCAACATCCTTTTCAATTTCTCCCATAAACTATGATTACACAGAAAAATAAAAAATAAAAAAGATAAGAATTTAGCTATAGATCTCAAAAAGATATAACATCTAAATTTGAATTATGATTTAATAATATAATTGTGTATTTTTTTTATGTATATCTATCAAAATTTTAAATCACTTAGTGGGACAAATTAATCAATTTTCCAAAATTATTGATTTTTAATTTACAAAATAGATTAAAAAAAACTATTGACAGATTTATTTATTTAATAACAAAAATATTTCATAATCTCCCTCTCCTAATCCCTCTTACAAATTTTCAAAAAAAAATAATTAAAACTTGCATTCATTTTCTCTTCTCCAAAAAATCAGATAGGAGCTCCAATCTTCTAATCCTAATTTTTTAATTTTTTGATTTAAAAAAAAAACCCTCAGCATTTATTAACTTTTCCGAACACACAATCCCTTTTGACTTCTCTCATAATTATTGCAACACTCTTTTCAATTTCTCCCATACACTATGGTTACACACAAAAATTTAAAAAAAAAAAAATTTAGCTATAGATGTCAAAAAGATATAACATCTAAATTTGAATTGTGATTTAATAATATAATTATGTATTTTTTTATGTATATCTATCAAAATTTTAAATTACTTAATGGGACAAATTAATCAATTTTCCAAAATTATTGATTTTTAATTTACAAAATAGATTAAAAAAAACTATTGACTGATTTATTTATTTAATAACAAAAATATTTCATAATCTCGCCCTCCTAATCTCTCTCACAAATTTTCAAAAACAAAAATATTAAAACTTGCATTTATTTTCTTTTCCCCAAAAAATCAGATAACATTTTCTATTAAAGTTGTAGATATCTACCTATATTTTATATATTATATTATAACAAAACAAAAAAAACTAAAAAACTAAAAAAAAATCTTTAAAGTTTATCTGAATAAACTTTAAATCAATAAGACTCACATGTCTATCACATATCTAACTCACATCATAACTTACCTAAATAATAATAATTAAAAACAAATAGAAATTACAGATAAATTAAATTGAAAAAAAAAATTCCCACAACTCCATCTTAAATAAATTGAAAAAAAAATACCCAAATAGAAACCACACAAAAATCAAAATCAAAATAAAAATAAAAATAAAAAGATATATCTATCTATCTATCTATCTATCTATATCTATACTATATATTAAGCAAAATAGGGGTTTTAACCCCAAGGCCTATGGAAGTTTCAATATCCCAATCTAAATTTTTTAAATTTTTTATTTAAAAAAAAAAAACTCAGCATTTATTGATTTGGTCAAAATTCCCTGATTAGCATTGATTAACTTTTTTCGATCCACATATCTTTCCACATGTCTGCAATTATTGATTTGGTCAAAATCCCCTAATCAGCATTTGAAATCCCCTTATACAAATAATTATAGATACAATTCGTGTATAGTTACTGTTGTACCCTTTTCAACTTCTCCCATATACTATGGTTAGTGATAAGAAAAAAATCTTAAAAAAATAATTTATATATTAAAAAAAATCTAAAATAAATATAAATATCTATAATTATCCCGTGCATAGCACGGGTGATAAACTAGTATTCTTATATTTGAATAAGTCCTATTATTTGAATTTTTGATCCATAAAATCCTAATTATTATAATTAAGGTATTTTATGGACAATTTTACTCTTACAAATATTTTTTGAACCCTTAGTAATTTGGTAATGTGAACATTCATTTAACAATGTAAACTTTCACATTGATGTGTGAATATTCACAATGATAGTGTGAGTGTTCACATAACAGAACATTAACTGTGAATATTAATGCGCGTTTTATCCTATTATTATTAGGGATATTTTGATAATTATATCACTCATAAAATTTATTAGAATGTAAAAAAATAATTCAGATTAAATAAAATATAAATAGCTGAAGAGAAATTTATAAATAAATGCCACCAAATTTTACAAGGTCCCTAACTTTTTCTTACATATTTATCTTTTAAAATTGGAGATCCACAATTGAGCTCCTTTTATTTCCCAAGTCTACATGTACAAAGACCAATTATAAAGAAGTAGTGCACGTAAGTAAAGACGACGTCCGGGGCAGTTTTTTTTTATTTTTCATTTTAAGGATTGTTGGAATACAATAAAATAGATTGGACCAAAAAATATCACCCATCATGAATCCCATTATCTAAATTAGAGATGATCTTGATCACTTTTTTTTCTTTTTATTTTTGTAGAAATTATAACATGGTGGAAGATAGAGAGATTATTACCAAAATCTGGGAGGTGCAACTTTTATTGTATTTTTTTACAGAGAAAAAAATTATACGCACATATATGTAATTATTTTTTATCTTTTAAACTGATTTATAATTTCTTCTTTATTTTTTACCCCATTAATGGAATCCTTTTTAAATAAACAATGGAGGTCAACAATGGCATGTGATGTGATCTTGCCATGTGCTTGGTTATGAGCCTTCAGAATCAAAGAGGAAGGCCCACTCTTTGATTTGTTTTTTTGTATCTTTCTATCAGAGCCTCCATAAATGGAGTGAAGATGAATTTTCCAAACAAAACCTACTTTGATTTTCACAGAGCTAAAGAGAGCAACCACTCACCCTTCAATTATGCCATCCAACACTCACTTTTGAATTCATTTTTTCAAAAACTTTCTCAATCAGGACAAACAAACTACTCCAGAGGGAGTGGTAGGTGAGAAACACCATACCAAGAATATCCGCCACCTCCAAACATTTCTTTCCTCAAAACTTTAGTCAAACCCACAAAACCACAAAACCTTCTCTGTTCTCTTCCAAAACATGGATTCAATCATCTCCTAAACCTTGTTTTGCTTTCAAATTTCTGGGTTTGTTTTCAAATTACAATTTGAAGCATACTGAGAACCTGATTGGCCTGAGTGTTCTTCCAAGAAAGTCAACCAAACCCAGGTAGCTTACCTAAATAATAATAATTAAAAATAAATAAAAATTACAGATAAAATAAATTTAAAAAAAAAAATTCCTACAACTCCATCTTAAATAAATTGAAAAAAAAATATCCGAATAGAAACTACACAAAAATCAAAATAAAAATAAAAATAAAAATAAAAATAAAAATAAAAAGATATATCTATCTATCTATCTATCTATCTATATCTATACTATATATTAAGCAAAATGGGGGTTTTAACCCCCAAGGCCAATGGAAGTTTCAATATCCCAATCTGAATTTTTTAAATTTTTTATTTAAAAAAAAAAACTCAGCATTTATTGATTTGGTCAAAATCCCCTGATTAGCATTTATTAACTTTTTTCAATCCACATAACTTTTCACATGCCTGCAATTATTGATTTGGTCAAAATTCTCTAATCAGCATTTGAAATCCCCTTATACAAATAATTATAGATACAATTCGTGTATAGTTACTGTTTTACCCTTTTCAACTTCCCCCATACACTATGGTTAGTGATAAGAAAAAAATCTTAAAAAACATAATTTATATATTAAAAAAAATCTAAAATAAATATAAATATCTATAATTATCCCGTGCATAGCACGGGTGATAGGCTAGTATTCTTATATTTGAATAAGTCCTATTATTTGAATTTTTGATCCATAAAATCCTAATTATTATAATTAAGGTATTTTATGGACAATTTTACTCTTACAAATATTTTTTGAACCCTTAGTAATTTGGTAATGTGAACATTCATTTAACAATGTAAACTTTCACATTGATGTGTGAATATTCACAATGATAGTGTGAGTGTTCACATAACAGAACATTAACTGTGAATATTAATGCGCGTTTTACCCTATTATTATTAGGGGTATTTTGATAATTATATCACTCATAAAATTTATTAGAATGTAAAAAAATAATTCAGATTAAATAAAATATAAATAGCTGAAGAGAAATTTATATATAAATGCCACCAAATTTTACAAGGTCCCTAACTTTTTCTTACATATTTATCTTTTAAAATTTGAGATCCACAATTGAGCTCCTTTTATTTCCCAAGTCTACATGTACAAAGACCAATTATAGAGAAGTAGTGCACGTAAGTAAAGACGACGTCCGGGGCAGTTTTTTTTTATTTTTCATTTTAAGGATTGTTGAAATACAATAAAATAGATTGGACCAAAAAATATCACCCATCATGAATCCCATTATCTAAATTAGAGATGATCTTGATCACTTTTTTTTCTTTTTATTTTTGTAGAAATTATAACATGGTGGAAGATAGAGAGATTATTACCAAAATCTGGGAGGTGCAACTTTTATTGTATTTTTTTACAAAGAAAAAAATTATACGCACATATATGTAATTATTTTTTATCTTTTAAACTGATTTATAATTTCTTCTTTATTTTTTACCCCATTAATGGAATCCTTTTTAAATAAACAATGGAGGTCAACAATGGCATGTGATGTGATCTTGCCATGTGCTTGGTTATGAGCCTTCAGAATCAAAGAGGAAGGCCCACTCTTTGATTTGTTTTTTTGTATCTTTCTATCAGAGCCTCCATAAATGGAGTGAAGATGAATTTTCCAAACAAAACCTACTTTGATTTTCACAGAGCTAAAGAGAGCAACCACTCACCCTTCAATTATGCCATCCAACACTCACTTTTGAATTCATTTTTTCAAAAACTTTCTCAATCAGGACAAACAAACTACTCCAGAGGGAGTGGTAGGTGAGAAACACCATACCAAGAATATCCGCCACCTCCAAACATTTCTTTCCTCAAAACTTTAGTCAAACCCACAAAACCACAAAACCTTCTCTGTTCTCTTCCAAAACATGGATTCAATCATCTCCTAAACCTTGTTTTGCTTTCAAATTTCTGGGTTTGTTTTCAAATTACAATTTGAAGCATACTGAGAACCTGATTGGCCTGAGTGTTCTTCCAAGAAAGTCAACCAAACCCAGGTAGCTTACCTAAATAATAATAATTAAAAATAAATAAAAATTACAGATAAAATAAATTTAAAAAAAAAAATTCCTACAACTCCATCTTAAATAAATTGAAAAAAAAATATCCGAATAGAAACTACACAAAAATCAAAATAAAAATAAAAATAAAAATAAAAAGATATATCTATCTATCTATCTATCTATCTATATCTATACTATATATTAAGCAAAATGGGGGTTTTAACCCCCAAGGCCAATGGAAGTTTCAATATCCCAATCTGAATTTTTTAAATTTTTTATTTTAAAAAAAAATTCAGCATTTATTGATTTGGTCAAAATCCCCTGATTAGCATTTATTAACTTTTTTCAATCCACATATCTTTTCACATGCCTGCAATTATTGATTTGGTCAAAATTCTCTAATCAACATTTGAAATCCCCTTATACAAATAATTATAGATACAATTCGTGTATAGTTACTGTTTTACCCTTTTCAACTTCCCCCATACACTATGGTTAGTGATAAGAAAAAAATCTTAAAAAACATAATTTATATATTAAAAAAAATCTAAAATAAATATAAATATCTATAATTATCCCGTGCATAGCACGGGTGATAGGCTAGTATTCTTATATTTGAATAAGTCCTATTATTTGAATTTTTGATCCATAAAATCCTAATTATTATAATTAAGGTATTTTATGGACAATTTTACTCTTACAAATATTTTTTGAACCCTTAGTAATTTGGTAATGTGAACATTCATTTAACAATGTAAACTTTCACATTGATGTGTGAATATTCACAATGATAGTGTGAGTGTTCACATAACAGAACATTAACTGTGAATATTAATGCGCGTTTTACCCTATTATTATTAGGGGTATTTTGATAATTATATCACTCATAAAATTTATTAGAATGTAAAAAAATAATTCAGATTAAATAAAATATAAATAGCTGAAGAGAAATTTATATATAAATGCCACCAAATTTTACAAGGTCCCTAACTTTTTCTTACATATTTATCTTTTAAAATTTGAGATCCACAATTGAGCTCCTTTTATTTCCCAAGTCTACATGTACAAAGACCAATTATAGAGAAGTAGTGCACGTAAGTAAAGACGACGTCCGGGGCAGTTTTTTTTTATTTTTCATTTTAAGGATTGTTGAAATACAATAAAATAGATTGGACCAAAAAATATCACCCATCATGAATCCCATTATCTAAATTAGAGATGATCTTGATCACTTTTTTTTCTTTTTATTTTTGTAGAAATTATAACATGGTGGAAGATAGAGAGATTATTACCAAAATCTGGGAGGTGCAACTTTTATTGTATTTTTTTACAAAGAAAAAAATTATACGCACATATATGTAATTATTTTTTATCTTTTAAACTGATTTATAATTTCTTCTTTATTTTTTACCCCATTAATGGAATCCTTTTTAAATAAACAATGGAGGTCAACAATGGCATGTGATGTGATCTTGCCATGTGCTTGGTTATGAGCCTTCAGAATCAAAGAGGAAGGCCCACTCTTTGATTTGTTTTTTTGTATCTTTCTATCAGAGCCTCCATAAATGGAGTGAAGATGAATTTTCCAAACAAAACCTACTTTGATTTTCACAGAGCTAAAGAGAGCAACCACTCACCCTTCAATTATGCCATCCAACACTCACTTTTGAATTCATTTTTTCAAAAACTTTCTCAATCAGGACAAACAAACTACTCCAGAGGGAGTGGTAGGTGAGAAACACCATACCAAGAATATCCGCCACCTCCAAACATTTCTTTCCTCAAAACTTTAGTCAAACCCACAAAACCACAAAACCTTCTCTGTTCTCTTCCAAAACATGGATTCAATCATCTCCTAAACCTTGTTTTGCTTTCAAATTTCTGGGTTTGTTTTCAAATTACAATTTGAAGCATACTGAGAACCTGATTGGCCTGAGTGTTCTTCCAAGAAAGTCAACCAAACGCAGGTAGCTTACCTAAATAATAATAATTAAAAATAAATAAAAATTACAGATAAAATAAATTTAAAAAAAAAAATTCCTACAACTCCATCTTAAATAAATTGAAAAAAAAATATCCGAATAGAAACCACACAAAAATCAAAATAAAAATAAAAATAAAAATAAAAATAAAAAGATATATCTATCTATCTATCTATATCTATACTATATATTAAGCAAAATGGGATTTTTAACCCCCAAGGCCTATAGAAGTTTCAATATCCCAATCTGAATTTTTTAAATTTTTTATTTAAAAAAAAAAACTCAGCATTTATTAATTTGGTCAAAATCTCCTGATTAGCATTTATTAACTTTTTTCAATCCACATATCTTTCCACATGCTTGCAATTATTGATTTGGTCAAAATTCTCTAATCAGCATTTGAAATCCCCTTATACAAATAATTATAGATACAATTCGTGTATAGTTACTGTTGTACCCTTTTCAACTTCCCCCATACACTATGGTTAGTGATACGAAAAAAATCTTAAAAAACATAATTTATATATTAAAAACAATCTAAAATAAATATAAATATCTATAATTATCCCGTGCATAGCACGAGTGATAGGCTAGTACTTTATATTAAGTAAAATGGGGTTTTTAACCCCAAGTCTTGTGGGAGCTCCAATCTCCCAATCTAAATATCCTGATTTTTTTATTTAAAAAAAAAAATCTTGGCATTTATTAATTTCTTCCAACCCCAAGCCTTACCTCATTATAACACTTTAATGCATTAAGAACAAACATAAATTTTTTTTTTTGAAATCCAACACATATGAATTCTTTGAAAAGTCCCAACACATATGATTATTATCCCTCATAATAACACTTTAATGCATTAAGAACAAGTATAAAAAAAATTTCTTGAAAAGTCCAACATATATGACTATTATCAAAATATTAAACTTTAATATAATATAATAAAAAAAAAAGACATTTAATTCTTTGAAAAGTCCAACACATATGATCATTATCAAAATGGGGTTTAACCCCAAGCCTTGTGGGAGATCCAATCTCTCAATTTTAATTTTCTACATTTTTTATTTAAAAAAAATCTCAGTATTTATTGATTTGGTCAAAATCCTCTGACTAGCATTTATTAACTTTTTCCAATCCACATGCTTGCATTTATTGATTTGGTCAAAATTCTTGATTAGTATTTAAAATCCCCTCATACAAATAATTATAAATACAGCTCGTGCATAATTACTGCAATAGCCTTTTTAATTTCTCCTGTACACTATGGTTAGTGATAAGATTGTTAAATTATTTTTATAAAAAATCTTAAAAAACATAATTTATATATTAAAAAAAATTAAAACAAATATAAATATTTATAATTATCCCGTGCATAGCACGGGTGATAGGCTAGTTAAATTGAATACAAATGTGAGTTGATGAAGGGGGTTTTTAATCCCAAGCCTTGTGGGAGCTTCAATCTCTCAATCTAAATTTCCTGATTTTTTGATTTAAAAAAAAACAAAAAAACCTTAGTATTTATTAACTTCTCCCAACTCCCAAGTTTTACCCTCATAATAACACTTTAATGCATTAAGAACACGCATAAAAAAAATTCTTTGAAATCCAACACATATAAATTCCTTAAAAAGTCCCAACACATATGATTATTATCTCTCCTAATAATACTTTAATGCATTAAGAAAAAGTATAAAAAAAATTTCTTGAAAAATCCAACACATATGATTATTATGAAAATATTAAACTTTAATATAATATAATAAAAAAAAAGACATTTAATTCCTTGAAAAGTTTAACACATATGACTATTATCAAAATAATAAACTTTAATATAATATAAAAAGCGAAAAAAAAGAAGACATTTAAAAATCACGATTCACATATATAGATAATTGTAAACACAATCCGTGTATAGCACATGTGATATGCTAGTACTATTATTAAGTAAAGGCACTAGAATTGGTGTTCAGGTCAAGTCTCATTTTTTTTTTTTTTAAAAAAAAATTTAAATAGATGAGAAGAATGAGAATTGCTTGGGACCTTGGGTTTATTAAAGGAAAAATTACCAGTAAATCCTATATGGTAAAAAGTTGAACCATTTAGTCTTGTAAGTTTTTTTATGCACCATTTAGTCCCACTATCTACATCAGCAACATCAACAACAATATTAACATCATCAAAACATTAGCTACATTAACAAAACATCATTAAAAAAAAAAAAGTGTAAACACCATCAATTTCTAGATCAATTCCTACCATTCAAAACCCAAACAGATACGCGATCACATATATATAAATATAAAAGAAACCGAATGTTAACTCAAAAGAAACCCAAACATCATCAATGTCGATCAATGTAACAAAAAATCGAATGTTAACTCAAAAGCCCTAAATGTCGATCACATATATATATATATATATAACAATGTCGATCATATATATCTATATATAAAAGCCCTAAATGTCGATTTATCATCCTCTTCTTCAAATCGTTGTCTCGCAAGGAAAGCGAGGTTGTTGGCGCCGATACGGCCATGTGGTGGTGGTTCATTTGCACGGCGGCGATGTAGGTCCAGATTGTTTATCAGTTACATTCAAAGACTCCATTGCCTTCTCCATATTTGGATTTCTTGAAAGACTCTAGGGTTTGCGGCGGCGAATAGGAGGAGGAGGAAGAAATGTGTTGTTTGTGATCTTCGTTCGTTGTTCTCTCTGGCCCTCTGCAGGTACCTCGGAAACAACTATTAACCTAACCTTGGTCTTCACCTGAGATTCTGATATCCTTAAGACTATGCTGGATTGATTGATCTGAAGGGAAAAAAACAAACAAATGGTGAGATATGTGTTTGGGTAATTGAAGTTAAAGAGAGATCGAAAGAAATTGAGAAAAAGAAAGAGAAATTCATTTCTTTTATAATTAATGTTGATGATGATGTTTAATGTTTGATGATGATGTATAATGTTTAATGTTGAAGATTAATGTTTATGTCTGATGTCTGATGTTTGATGTTGATGATGAATAATGTTTAATGTTTGATGATGTTTAATGTTTAATGTTTAATGTTAATGATCATGTTTAATGTTTAATGTTTTTATGATGATGTATAATGTTTAATGTTGAAGAATAATGTTTTATGTCTGAAGTTTGATGTTTGATGTTGATGATAAATAATGTTTAATGTTTAATGTTTGATGATGTTTAATGTTTAAGGTTGATGATTTGATGTCGATGATGTTCAATGGTCATTAACATTGGGATAGGACCTAACGGTTCATAAGAAAATTCATAGGACCAAATGGGTTACAAGATACAAATTTGGGATTTATTGGTGCATGCCCCTTTATTAAATTTTATTATTATTATTACTTAACTGATATACAATCTCGTTTTCATATTCTTTTTTGGGTGAATAAACTTTTTCATATTCTGATGTAAATGGGAGCAATAACTGCATATATTGATGTAGTATGAAGTTAGGAGCAATAACTGCACATATAAAATTGTGAGAGAGAGTGAGTCGTTTTAGCATTTTTGTTCCTTATAATGGTTCAAAAAAAAAAAAAAAAAATACAAGACACAAACAAACACATTTGCTCTCTCTCTCTCTCTCTCTCATAATTCTTTCATTAAAAATTAAAGTAAGAATTATACTAATGGTCTTTATAATTTAACTCTTATATTATTTTGATTCTTGATTTTTTA
The DNA here is from genome assembly GCA_025200525.1 of Camellia lanceoleosa. Classification (NCBI taxonomy): domain Eukaryota; kingdom Viridiplantae; phylum Streptophyta; class Magnoliopsida; order Ericales; family Theaceae; genus Camellia; species Camellia lanceoleosa. The sequence continues at coordinate 92,482,626 of CM045763.1, forward strand.
ATTGTGATAAGTTTTAAATAAGAATAATTGAAAATACTATTGCTCAATTTTAATGACAAAATTATCAATTTGATAAAATATAAATTAATTTAATAAAAATAAATATCAAATTTTTTTTTTGAAATTTTAAAAATTATTTCTACCCACTAAAGATAAAATTATGTAAAATTGATAAATTTTTTAGACATTTATTTATTTATCAAATTAATTTTTATTATGTGTTTGAATGATGATCATATAATGGGTGGTTGTTTTTATTTTCATTCAATTAGTTTCTATTTTTTCAAAATTCAAATATGGCGACAACTTTGATATCTTTATTAAATCAATCCATTAAATTAAAAAAATTCAAAACTAAAAACATTTCATATATTAAATATATCGATTGCATACTAAAAACCTAACAACCACCCATTATGTGATTATCATCCAAACATATAATAAAATTTAATTTGGTAAGGTAAATAAATAAATGTCTAAAAGATTAACTGCTTCCATCCCAAAATATTAGTTCCCTATTTCATTTTTCATTGTCTCAAAATATTAGTCAATTTTCAAACATTAAGGAATAAAATAATATGAATTTACTATTTTTTTTCCTTCTTTTAAATTTATTAATAACACAAAAAGTATAATTATGACAATAGATATTCTCCAAAAAAAAATATACTATTAAAGGGTAATTTTAAAAAATTAATATTTTTAAAATATAATAATTATACTATTAAAAAAAGTTAGATTTTTCAAAAGAAATGATTATTTTGGGACAGAGTGAGTATTAATTTTACATAATTTTATCTTTGGTGAGTAAAAAATATTTTTAAAAATTCAAAAACATTTTTTTTGATATTTATTTTTGTCAAATTAGTTTATATTTTGTCAAATTGATGACTTTGCCCTTAAAATTGAGCAATGGTATCTTCAATTGTTCTTATTTAGAACAATATTCAAAATTCAGAGTCAAATGTGTCACAATTGAAAAGTCAATGATCAAAGTGATATGAACTCCAAACTATAGGGACTGTTAGTATAATTCGCCCAAAATTAAATATATTTTTTTACAAGCATTTGATCAGGATGCAATTTTTTAAGAAAACAATGGAAAATATTAATTATAAATAACTTCATCATAGACAAATTTAAATTTATACTGATTTTACTCAATTTGGAGGAGCAATCATGTTTGAAATATTGGGATTTGGTACTTGGAAATATGGTAATTAAAATTAGGGCAAATTATTTGATTTTTGTGATAATTTAGTGCAATTTATAATATCTTTTAAGAAATTGGAAAATAAAATCAAAGATAAAAATGAACCATTCAAAAAAGATTGGAGCATTTCAAATTGAAAATCAATCCCTCAACCACTTTGGCAATTGGATTAAAAACCAACTTTTGACTTTTTAAACTTTTTTAGGTCACATCATCTCTTCACTATTTTACAAATTTTTTCAAAAAAAAATCAAAAAGTTGACTTTTAACCTATTTTTTTAAAATAAGCAATGAATGAATCATTTAACTCTTCAATTTTAGTTCAATTTTTAAAGGATTAATGTCAATTGGACTAAATTAACATAATGTGAAAAATTCAAAGATAAACCTAATACAATTAGAACTATTAGAACTAATTTGACACAAAAGACAGATATCAAAGACTATGAAGGTAATTTGTCCTAAAATATAAGCCCACAAAGCATAATTCAATACGAGACAATACCAGTAGATGCAAAAATTCACGTTAGCCTAGCAGGTTATCATAATTTATTGAGGTCTATTTTTTTATAGATTTTTTTTAAATAAATAGATTTGTTTTTGGAATTCAGTATAGTTTATATAATTTTTTTTTTAATAATCAAGAAATCATTCTAACCATTGTCTTTTGGGCCATCCTAAGAAGCAATGTGATTCCTAACTCAGTAAACTAGACAAACGGGAGGGGAGTTAAACTCTAAATAATAATGTGAAGAACATACCCACTAATTAGCTTTAAACACTCATTATATATATATATATATATTTTTTTTTTCATATCATGAGCTAAATGCTATTATATTAGACCTTGGAATGGAGGGAAGAGGGTGGAACCCAATAATACAGAGGAGAAGAGTGGGTAGTTAGAATGGATCTCGAAAGGAGGCGATGATGATTGTTACGATATTTGTTGATAACATCCCAAATTCCATGTGCCCTAAAGGATTGTTCAAGCCATTTCGGAAGTTTGGCTTAGTGATAGATATGTTTATTCCAGGGAAGAGGAGGAAAGCATCAAGATCTAGATTTGGGTTTGTAAGATATGATTGCGAGGTGGCTGCTGGGATAGCGATACAAAAGGCAGATGGGTTGTGGTGAGATAATAAGGAGCTGAGGGTCAAAAGAGCAGAGTTTCAAAAACCTCAAAGAGCTGGTCAACCGGAGCAAAGACGGCTGAACAGAGACGAAGATGGGAGAAGGATGGGCCAGGGGTTCCAGATGCAACAAGGGCTGGGAAGTGGAAACAAGAAGACTTATGCGGAGGTAGTAGCAAAGGGGAGTGCCAGAGTGGGTGCACAGGTGGTAATAAAAGCTACTGAAGAAGGTAATGGCTGGCGGTATGAAAGCTTAGTAGTTCAGCTTAGCAGCTTCTTAGCTTTTAAGGATTTTAGAGCGGAGCTCTGGAAAAGAGGGATGCAGGATGTGGTTGCGAAAGAGGGGGCTGGATGCATAGTTTTGTTAACCTTCCCTTCAGCATAACACATGCAGGTTGGGAAGGAACAATTAGAAGGGTGGGGAAGGAAATGGTGTGATTCAATTGAAGAATGGGAGAAAGATAAGTTCGTGGAGCAAGAGAGGTGCATCTGGCCGATTTGTCTTGGCATTCCCATAAACCTCTAGAGTGTTGCAACAGTTCAAAACATTGGTAGTCATTGGGGGGTGGTAATCCAATTTGAAGAAGATTTTAATGATCCGCAAAATTTCCAACAAGCTAAGGTTAGAGTGGTAACAAAGTGCATGAAGATGATCAATGAGACAATACTTTTAGAGCATAAAGGCAAGTACATTCCAATTAGGGTCTGTGAAGAAGTCCCTAGTTGTTTACTCCCAAATCCAAGTAGCAGTAGTAGTATGCAACACCAGCAGCTGCAATCCAATGCAAAAGGAGGGGCAGATCAGTTGTCCGGCAATGGTGGTAGTTGCAAGAGTTCAGAGAAAGCTAGTTCAGAAAAAGAAGAGGAGGGTGTAAATGGGTGTGATGATGTAAGTAGGGTGTTGGAAACTGAGATGGCTAGATCAAATGAGTAGGGTGTAGGAAATGATGGCAAGCGTGCACTACCTGCAGTAGGTTCAAAAGGTGGTATGGGGAATAACATAGCAGGTGCAGTTGCATGAGAGGGTGTCATGGGGATTGACCTAGTAGGTGCACACTCTAGAGTGAAGGGGCTGGTGCAAGAAGTTATGTCTCAGCAGACAATGATGAATAAAGCACATGAGTTGGAAAAGGGCTTATACACTGGGGGCCTTCTAAAAGAGCTGAGTGGGCCAGTGTATGCAAGGAATAACATGAGTCTAGAAGTTCTACTTGAAGGTATGCAGGTTGGGCCTGAGCCTAGTGGGCCAAATAAAGGGGTGGGGTCGAATCTCAGTGACTGTGTGGCCCAGACCCAATTTAGACCAAATTTGGCCCAAACCATCCATACGGTTGTGCCAAATAAGGCAGGTCAAGGAAGAAAATTCAAGGAAGCAGCAGCAAAAAGATGGTGTAATTCAGGAAAGAAGGGTAGAGAACAAAGGAGGGGTATCAATATAGTTGGTGGTCACATGAAACAAAAAGGCAGGATGGGTTGGCTTAGCTTCCAGATAGGGGCCATCTTCAGAGCCTCAGCAGTGGCTGCAGCCAATTCATTGTCTATTTCCCAAGATCAGACCCTGAGAAGGAGGAGCAACCTAGTTGAGGAGGCCCAAACAACAGTGAAGGTTGGTGTATTGCTGGGTATGCAGTGTCAAGGCCAAGAGGAGGAGGTAGTGTCCAAACTAGTAGAACTGGAAGAGAATGATTTGGGGAAAATTGCAGTTCAAGCAGCTACAATCAGATCATAGCTGGTTGCTAAGAAGGGGTTTAGGTGTAAGTTGTGATGGTTATTATGAAGATTTTATCATGGAATATTAGAGGGCTGAGTAGGCCAGAAAAAAGGAGGAAAATAAAGAGACTTGTGAGGGAAAGAGATATAGGTGTATTGTTAATACAAGAAACTAAAAGAAGCTCGATGGGCGATAATTTTGTCAAAACAATCTGGCCCTTTGAGAAGATGGAGTTTATGCAGGTAGATGCAGATGGAAGTGTTAGTGGAATTCTGTGTGTTTGGAAACCCCAGGTTTTTGAACTTCAGAATTGCTGTAGTAATAAGAACTTCATCATTCTATCAGGTACAACTTGTAGTTCTTTTCCATGTGTTATTGTTAATGTTTATGCCCCAAATAAGGGTGTAAGGAGGAGACAAATCTGAGAATCTTTGGTAAGTATTAAACAACACTTCCCATTACCCTGGTGTATGGGAGGAGACTTTAATGAAGTCAGGTATATGAGTGAGAGAAAGGGCTGCACTTGGAGAGAGAGGGGAATGTCAGATTTCAATGAGTTTATAGAAAAGTCAGAAGTGATTGATATGCCTATGTTAGGCAGACAATACACATGGTGTAATGTTGTGGAAGGAGACAGGTGGAGCAAGATTGATAGATTTCTAGTAGATCCAATGTGGTTAGAGAAGTTTGCCATAAAACAATGGGGATTATCTAGAACAATCTCAAACCATTGTCCAATATTGCTCAAAGAGGATAATATGAATTGGGGTCGAAAGCCCTTTAAATTCATCAATGCTTGGAGGTTACATCCCATGTTCATGGCTGAAGTTAAAAAGTGCTAGGAGGAAACTTAAGTGCATAGATGGGCAGGGTTTAGAGTTATGAGAAAGCTGAGCAGTTTGAGGGATCATCTGAGGGTGTAGAACAAGGCAGTGTTTGGCAACATAGACTCCTTACTAAAGTCTACTGAGGAAGAGCTACATGAATGTGATCTAAAGGCTGAATGCAGGTCCTTGACTGGTCTGGAAATTAAAAGAAGAGAAGTCAGATCTAAGGTATGGCAGCTTAACAAAAACAAGGAAATGATGTGGCATCAAAAGTCCAGGATGCAGTGGGTTAGATTTGGGGATAGAAATACAAGGTTTTTTTGACATAATGGCAAGCACTAGGCAGAGAAAGAATATGTTAGACTCAGTTTTGGTGGAGGGAGAGAGGTTAGAGGATCCAATGCTGGTAAAACAGAAGGTGGTTAGGCACTTCAGTCAGCAATTTTCTGAGCATTGGATTCATAGGCCAAAAATGTTAGGCCCCTTTGCTACTATTAGTCCTGAGGCAGCAGTGGGTTTGGAAGAAGCTTTTACTGAAGCTGAGATTTGGGAAGCAATTCAAGACTGTGATGAGAATAAGGCCCCTGGTCTTGATGGCTTTAACCTAGCTTGCATTCAAAGTTGTTGGAAAATTATGAAAAGAGAAATAATTTAGTTGATGCATGAATTCCACTCCAATGGTAAGTTGTCAAAAGGAATCAACAGTTCATTTATTGTTCTTATCCTTAAGAAGGAACAACCCTATAGGTTTGGGGGACTTCAGACCAATTAGCTTGGTCAGTTCAGTCTATAAAGTCTTGGCCAAGGTGTTGTCTAGAAGACTCAAGAGGGTTCTTCCATCTATGATCAGTGAAGTCCAATCTGCCTTTGTTTGTGGAAGGTAAATCCTAGATGGGGCACTAATAGCTAATGAGGTAGTAGATAAGTGGAAGAGATTTAAGAAAAAGAGGATTATTCTCAAGCTAGACTTTGAAAAAGCATATGATTCAATAAATTGGGAGTTCCTAGTATCTATGATGAGAAACTTTGGATGTGGTAAAAAATGGATTAGTTGGATGAAGACTTGCATCTCAACTGCGAAGATTTCTGTCCTGGTTAATGGTGCACCGTATGAGGAATTTCAACCACAAAAGGGGCTTAGGCAGGGTGACCCTCTTTCACCTTTCTTGTTCATTATAGCAGCTGAAGCACTTAATTTGTTACTGGGGAGGGCTATTGAGAAAGGCTTATTCCAAGGTGCTATTGTTGGTTCTCAAGAGTTGAGTGTATCTCACCTCCAATTTGCAGATGATACCATCATTTTCTGTGAAGGGGATTTGGAGGAGGTAAAAAATTTAAAAAGAGTGTTGAGGTGCTTTGAGGTGATGTCTGGGCTGAAAATTAACTACCATAAGAGTGTTGTTTGTGGGGTGGGCTTTCAAGAGGAACAAACTAAAGAGTTTGCACAGACCTTGAATTGTCTGACTAAGAGGCTGCCTTTTAACTTCTTAGGTCTACCTTTAGGGACCAACCCAAGAAGGAAGAGCACTTGGGTCCCAGTAGTGGAAAAAGTTAAGAAGAAACTGTCCTCCTAGAAAAGAAAGCTGATATCTTTTGCGGGTAGATTGTCTTTGATTAAATCTGTTCTGTCTAATTTGCCTATCTATTTCCTCTCATTGTTTAGGATGCCTAAGGAGGTTGTAAAGTCTGTAGTGAAGCTGCAGTCCTCCTTTTTGTGGGGAGGGTCAGAGAATAAGAAGAAGGTGCACTTGGTTCAATGGAGGGAGGTCACCAAAAGTTAATGGCAAGGAGGCTTAGGAGTGAGAGATGTTGGAGAGGTGAATGATTGCTTGCTGTTAAAATGGTGGTGGAGGTATGGGAAAGAAGACAAAGCTTTGTGGAAATTTGTGTTATGCTCTAGGTATGGCAAAATTGGTGGGGGTTGGATGCTACCAGTGTCTCACACAGGTGGGATGTCTAATATTTGGCAGGACATTGTGAAGCTTCCTGCTGTCCACCAGCATCTGGGAGAATTTTATGAGGACCATTTTAAAGTATCTGTTGGTAATGGGAGGAGAATTCTCTTCTGGTCTGATGACTGGGTATGTAGAGGAGGGTTGAAGGTTGAGTTCCCCATATTACATCAATTATCGACTGAGAAAGAGGAAACACTGCATCAAATTAGTGCTACGAAGAGCAGTGCAGGGGTGTGGCAGCTGCAGTTCAGAAGAAGGCTGTTTGCTTAGGAAGAAGAGGAGCTGCAGAGGTTATTAAGCCTGTTGGCTTCATCCCCTGCAATCAGATCTGAAATTGAAGGTTCTTGTTCATGGTTAGCTAACACCTCAGGTCAATTTTCAGTGATCTCTATATGGTAGTGGTGGATGACAGCAAATAGACCTGGTGTGAATATTCATGTAGGATTATGGATTAAGTCTGCTCCCCCAAAAATGCAATTTTTCTGCTGGCTGGCTTGGAGGAAGAGGGTGAAGACTTCATCTTTTCTTAAAATGATTGGGGTCTTAGCTACAACTGTTAGTTCCTCTTGTGTTTTCTGCAATGCTATGGAGGAAACCTTGGATCATGTGCTACTCTTTCGTCCACTGATCTGGGAGTGCTGGTCTATAATGGTAAGGTGGTGGGATCTGGTATGGGCTATACCTGGTTCAGTTCAGGAGCTGCTTCAATGGTGGTCTGGAGGTAAGTTCAAGTCAAAGGAATCCAGAATTTGGCAGGTAATTCCATCTAGTGTTCTGGTATGTGTGGAAATTAAGAAATGATTGTAAATTCAAAAGGGCTCTATCTGCTGTTGAAGATTTAACTGAAAGAATTAAGTTGCATATTGCTCTGTGGGCCAAATGGTTATTGAAGGTTGATTACTCTACTCATGATTTTGTTTCTAACCTGCACCAAGTTAGGCTATTTGTCTGAGGTGCTTGAGGTGTTATTGTGGAAGCTTTGGCCAATCTGTCTTGCCTATGTGTTTTCTGTTTTGTGTTGTTTTCTATTGTTGTTTTTGCTTTGTTGGTCTCTCACCAACTTTGTTAGCTCCAAGCTCCTCTTTATTGATATAATCTTCTTTTCATCAATATAGATCTCTTTTGCCGATCAAAAAAAAGTTTAATACTTTTTTACAATATTGGAAAAAATAAATTGAATGTATAATCATAGAAATAATAGGAATCATAGTTATGTTATCACGTTAGATTATCAATTGTCTCAAAATTTTCCTTTGTTCTCACATTTTGTTTTGTATTCTTTAATTTGATTTGGAAACGAAGTGATGAGCTTGCTGATGCATCCGGCGAAAATGCAGACGTTGTTGGCAATTTGGGCAACAAAACTGCATTGGGATCTACAGGAACCAATAGTGTGGCACATCAATTTTCCAGTGCAAATAGTTCACATGTTTATGACGATGAATTTGACACTTCTGTGACAATGTTAAATATAGTATGTTCAATTGATACTGTGTCTAGTTAATTTATTGATGGCATATTGTAATGGTTTTGATTTTTGATTCTTTTTTTTCCCCCATTTTTTCTTTTTTTCTGACGCTTAATTTGGATTGATGTTTGTTTCAAAATGGCTCTACACAGACAGTTATCTGGTTTCATTTTCATAAATATGCGAAGGCCTATTCCATTCTTGATTCTTTTTATCAAAAGATTGAACCAATAAGAGAAAGCCATGATAATGGTTGGGATTCCCAAGTAGTGTTTACCAGAGGTAGAGGCCTTTAGAGGATTGAAACCTGTTTTATAATCGTTAACCTGATTTGGGAAGAAAGAAAACTGATTAGCTCAAATGGAAGGTGTTCTAAATCACAAGTGTTTCTCAATCTTCATTAATAATCTTCCTGAGCAAACGTACAGTTGGTGGCTTAGAAAAGTGTTTAATAGATGTGGGATGATTGTGGATGCTTTTATCCCTTTCAAGAGACGCAGATTTAGTAATAGTAAGTTTGGATTTGTAAGATACCTTAAGGAAGAGGAGGCCGACGAAGCCGTTCATTCATTCAATGGGGTCTTGTGGCGGGGTCATTTACTAGTGGTGAAAAGAGCAACCATTATCTCTGGGAAAAGACTGGTTTGGAGAAAGAAGAAGTCTTATTTGCCTCATTCTCTCTCCCCAAAAGGAAACCATATTTGGAGGCATAAAAAAGTCCCCGAAGACCAGTCACTGTATTCTATAGAAGGAGTCGAAGTTAACCCAGATCGTTCTTCTTTCACTGTTGATGCGGAAGAGATTGATGACTCTTGGGTAAAGACTTGTGCGGTTGGTATAGTCAGAGATTACAAAATTATTCCTATGATAGAGGAGGCAATGAGAACTGAAGGGGTCAGTTTTGTAATAATCAAACCACTATGTGGTGTTAAGGTTCTGTTACAATTTAATATTGTGGAAGATATGAAAGAGATGCTTCAAGGGAGTAGGTGGTGGTTAGAAACTTGGTTTGATGAAGTATAGGAGGGCATTGTAGAGAGTTTACGCTTTCAAGGAGAGTTTGGCTGGCCATTGAAGGGGTTCCTATGAATGCTTGGAACTCCACAACTTCCACCAAAATCGCCAGCAATTGGGACCGAGTTTTTTCTGTTGATAGAAAAACTATTTCACGCATGGAACTGGAAAGAGGGAAAGTTCTTGTGGAAACAAATTTTAAAAATTCAATAAATGGATTCTGCAAATTAAAAGTCGGTCAATTTATTTATGACATCAGAGTTTCAAAGAGGGAATTTCAAAAGATCTACGTGTTAGGCTCATCTTACTATCCCAAAGCGGCAGTTAAGGTGGATGAAGGTATGGATGAATCTAACTCTGTTGAAGGCTTCTTTAGTGCAGAGACCGGCGATGTACAGGGTGCAAAAGATGATGGTGATCATATCACCGTTGGTGAAGATGTATCAATCTACTCTGGAAATGTCTTATAGGGTGCGGTTTTGGCCAGTGATCTCAAAGGCTTAGCTCTGGGAGAGAATTACGGCGATGATGATATAGCTCTTCTCAGCCAAGTTGAGGATTCTTTTGACGTCACACGTAGTATAAACAGCATCGACCTTCTCATGCTTGAGGCAGAGCTTCCAGACATACATCAACGCACATAATCCAATGCTCTGTGCTCTTCTTCCAGCCACCATATGTTGTCCCAAAACCAAGTGAGAAAATCTCTTAGCCCTAATCATGCCTCATCTCCAAATCACCTCAACCCAACTCAAGCACTTATTTTTCCGCACAAAAACAATCCTATTAGAATACACAAATCCACCAATAGAAGAAAGAAACTCTCACTTCTTGAGTTGGGGCTTCTCCACAAATTCTTGAATAAAGGGAGATATGCCAAAGGTTCCAACAAAAATCAAAGGACGCCAAACTTGTTCGATCTTCGCAGCTATCGCAATCATCAATCTCTTCTAGTATAATTCGGGTATGCAACAAGCCCTTCTTGAACAAGTTGGTGGAATCTGATGAGGAAATGAAACAACAAGGTGAAGATGAAGAAAAGGAGTATAGACTCCTTTTGGCTGAAGCAACAGAAACCTTACAAATAGCCAAAAATTGCAGATCGATTTTGGTGGTAGAGAAGACATCTTCCTGAAGGATTTTATCGAGATGGAGATGAGTAACAAAGCCAAAATCAGAAAGAAAACTTAGCTGGAGTTAGAGAGAGAGAGAGAGAGAGAGAGTTAGTGGGGTGCAAAGTATTTAATCTTTAAAAGGGTCTCGGGTTGTAATGGTAAGTGGTGGATTATGTTTTGTCCTAGGTGTGTCTTAGTGGTGTGTTTGGTTTGTAAGGGGTATAATTATTTTTAGAGGGTTGATGGGTTGTATTTGTTAGCAGTGGATGATGTTTGTCCTGTTCGGGTTTGGTGTGTTGGAGGTTTGGTGTTTGTCCTATTTGGGTTTGCAGTGGTTGGTTTGGTGTGAAAGGGGATTTGGGTTTGGTGTTTGGAGTTAAGTTCTTCTTAACTTTTTATTTTTATTTATTTATTTAGTTTTATTTTTTTCTTAAATATCGTGAGGCCGAGGGGTTGGTTAGATGGTTGTGAGTAGCAGTAGTAGGGATAATCTGCACTTTCTCGAATCTCTCTCGATACTTGTCATCTTTATGTACCTTTAATTTCAAGTTTTTAATGAAATTTTTCTTTGCTAATAAAAAAAAAGATTGAACCAATAGATGAGGTATGATTGAATAAGCTGCAAGGGTTATGCTATGGTGCCTTATAACCCTCCACCCAAGAAAAAAGAAACAATGATGAGATAATGTTATTCAAGTTCCTTTGTGTAATGTTTTTGTAATTATGTATTTGCAGGCAATACCTCATCATATTTGCCTCTTGTTCCTCGATGCTGCATTAGCTTCCCATGATCCGTGGGAATTTGTTGTAAGTTCAATTTTTAGGAGCTTGACTAATTGTTTTCATTCAAAGTTTTACTTGAGATTTATTATTTTAAATGATGTGTCTTGAGTCTTCAGCCTGACATTTTGTGCTATATTCGTTCTCTTGCCTTTTCTACCATTGGTACAACTCCATTATTAGGAGACTTCTGATTTAGAGAGTGGGTGAGGTTTATTGTTCTATGCTTTTGGACAGGGAATCATTGCTCTTCAGCCTAATTGATATGTTGCAAACTTTTGTTTCAGGATTTGAATTTGTAGTCATCCAATTTATTACTCTCTCTCTCATAAGGTAGTTGGGTAGAGCATAAAATTATGTTTCTGGAACATTTGATAGAATGATGTGGAAAGATAAGCATTGAGCTTTTTTTTTTTTTTTGATAAATAATAGAACTTTATTAGAAAGCACCAAGACGATGCAAAGAATACAAACAAGCCACCCACAAACGGACTAAACAAAACTAACTAATCAAATCCTCCACAAAGTCAACAAAGACCAAGACAGTGGGATCAATTGTACCCGTAACCCAACTATGCAGCACCAACAACCTATTCTCTAACTATAAAACAGAATGACATTCATCCTGAAACACTCACCTATTCCATTCTAACCAAATCTATCAAAGCAAACAATGGGAAGCAAGCACCCAAGCCTTTCGGCACCTCTTTCCCATCCTAGCCCCACCCCCAACACTGTAACACTCCTAGTAAAGACCTCGATTGCACCCACACAAAACCAAACAAAGCAACAAGGAAATTCCAAAGTTTGGACACAACCCAGCAATGAAGCAAATGATTCATCGTTTCCGTATCCCTGGAACACATGCAAAACCAATTCACCAGCACATGCCGCTGTCGGATGAGATTATTAATAGTGAGGATACATCCCAAAGCAGCGGTCCAAACAAAGAAAGTGACCTTAGAAGGAGAACTCATGGCCCAAACACATTTCCAAGGAAACACACCACCAACACCTCCTACAAGCACCCCATAAAATGAAGACATGGAGATGACACGAAGAAAACACCTTTAGAGCTCCGGACTTTCCAAACTAAAGAATCCAACCCATCCCCCCCATTATGCAAGCCGTACAGAAATCCTAGAAGATCCACCAATTGGTCTACCTCTCAATCCTGTATATAACAACGAAGACGAACATTCCAGACAACTGTGTCCTCGTGTGTCACCTTATCCAAAGCAACCAACTCCTCCCTATCAGCAGCAATAGCATAAATCAAAGGAAACAAGGCGGCCAAAGTCAAACCATCACACCACCGATTTCGCCAGAAGCGAACCCGATCACAAACCCCCACTTTAAATCGAACTCTCTCCCAAAACCTCGCCCTCCCCAGCCAAATCCCCTTCCACAAACCACAACCATGAGGTTGAGCCACTATTTGCGAACACCAACCCCCTTCTCCTCTCCATATTTGGCCACCACCAGCCTCCTCCATAACTTGTCCCGTTCCTCCATAAAATGCCACAACCACTTACCTAATAAAGCCCGATTAAACACCACCAATTTTCGCACACCCAACCCCCCCTCCTTCAAAGTACAAACCCTCTCCCAAGCCACCAAATGATAATGAAAAACCTTCCCACCCCCACTCCACAAAAACTCCTGCTACAACTTCTCCAACCTCTTTGCTACCCCTACAGGGACCACATGCACAGACATAAAATATGTTGGAATGCTGGAAAGAACACTCTTGATCAAAGTAATCTGCCCCCCCTTTGGACAAGTATTGGCGCTTCCACCCTGCCAACCACCATTGCACTTTGTTCACTACCCTATCCCACACTCGAGTCTCCTGAAAAGAAGCCCCCAAGGGAAGTCCTAAATAAGAAACTACCAACCTGGCCACTTTACAGCCCATAACGGCTGCCAACATCGGTAAACTAGCCACCTGACCCACAGGTATCAATTCTGATTTTGACAAATTAACCCACAGCCCGGACACCGCCTCAAAACATAACAAAACACATCACAACTGATCAATTTGAGTAGCCTCCGCATCACAAAAAATCAATGCATCATCAGCATAGAATAGATGAGAGACCATCAAAGAGGCTGATCCCTTCCCCACCACAAAATTCGATAATAAATCCCCCTGGATCGCCCTAGAAATCAGACGACTTAATGCTTCCATAACCAAAATAAACAACAACGGGGATAGTGGGTCTCCCTGCCGTAAACCTCTCCAAGTGGGGAAAAAACCCGCTGGTGTCCTATTAACCAGGACTGACATCCGAATAGTGGAAATACAAAAATGTATCTACCACCTTCACCGGGCCCCAAAACCCAACCTCTCCAACATGTATAACAGAAAGTTCCAATTGACATTATCATAAGTTTTCACAATATCCAACTAATATATAATTTCCCTTTTCCCTTGCCGAAGCTGCGAATCCACGCACTCATTAGCCACCAAAACAGCATCCAAAATCTGTCGCCCACCCACAAAAGCATTCTGAGACCACTCCCTCCAACACCCCCTGAAGCCCATTAGTCAAAACCTTGGCCAGTAATTTGTAAATGTTGCCTGAAAGACTAATAGGCCGAAAGTCTCAGATATCTCACCCCCTCTTTCTTGGGAATCAAAGCAATAAAAGTTGTATTCAGACTCCTCTCAAATTGCTCAGTTTGATGAAACTGCTCAAACACATCCAATACCTCCCCTTTGACCACCTCCCAGCAATGCTGAAGAAAAGCAACTGAAAAACCATCTAGCCTCGGGGTCTTGTCCCTAGGCATACTTCTTAACGCACCCAAGGCCTGTCCTACAGTTTCCACCAAAGCCCTATTCAACAAACCAAACCACCCCTCCTCCGCCACGCCATGAACCAACTGGCCATTGTCTCCAATGGGAGCCAAACCTCCATCCCACACTGAAACAGCCTTATGCACTACTGATGCCCCGTTCGTAGCGCCAATCTTCGAAACCCAACCCTCCCCATTGGCAAAACCCTCGATGACCAGAGCCACACCCTTCCACCCATCCCCAAACTCCGAAGCAGGGATAAAAGTCTGGAATCGTTTACCATCCAATGTGACAACAACTTGAAACGAAGCCCCACCCTCTTCCTCGCCACGGATCCAAACTGCCACACTCCGATGATTCCCATCCAAACGACCCAAAAATGATACGGTTCCAAAGAGACTCGAAGCCTCCCGTAACTTCTTCACAATCCAAACTACTTCAAAGCCAACTAATCACACTTCTCACCATAAACCTAATCCACGTTCCACAATCCCTAGTCATCGATGGCCTCAAGAGTCCAGTGATGGCTCTTAAAACTCAAAGGATTGACCCCCAAGGAAAATAATCCGTCGTCGTGGCCCGTCCTCCCTGCTCGCTGGAAACATTCCAAGTAACTTTCTCAAACCTTCAGAAATCGCGTCTAATTATGGAAATCACTCACTTCGTGAAAATCGCTCCTGGATGTATGATCTGTTGGTTCTCTAGGTTTCCATCACCAGATTTTTGGACATAGCATAGGCAAAATTATGTCAAGATTTACTTACCTTTACCTTTTCAAGAGGACCAGGCGGATATATTTCCTTGGAATCTGATTTATACAATCCTTATTCTTTTAAGATCTCAATAAATGGTCTCTAGCTTATATAATTGATTAAGCATTGAACTTTACTAGATACATATTATTTGTTTCTTAAAAATTGGCTCTCTTTCATCCCCTCTTCTTATTAGCTTTAATATATTTATATATGTTGAACCTGCTTGTCCGGTTTCCATATCTTTTTAAAATTTTCAAAATAAATTGGGAAAACCTGTGAAACTTGTACCTTTACAATAGTAGTACAAAAAATCTTCGTTCCATATGTTTAATTGCTGCATGCCTGCTCCCCTTTGGATCTAGTTTATTACATTATGATTTGAGTGATATAAATCAGGCTAATCTCCATCAGGAAATTTTCTGGTAACTTGTGCACTATATTCTGCTCCTATTTTACGTACTATAGATATCCATGTTTTATGTAAATGTACCTTTACCATATTTTATTTATTTATTTGAAAATAATTGAACCTTGAATCAAATCTATTTTGACATCTGGATGATATATCCTTTTAAATCATATTAAATTTTAGATTTCGGTACAATTAGAGACCAAGTTGGAAAGGTATTACATTTCCTGATTTGTGGGGTAATTGTGTTTGTTTGTTCTCTTCAATAGAGATTGGTAGATATGATATATTGCATGTATTTTCTAGTCTAAATGTTCTATAGGTGTTTTTCCATTGCAGGGATTATTATTATTTTTTTTTTTGATAAATAAAAATTTATAGAAAACTAAGCATTAAAGAGGTGTAAAAAATACAAATTTGTAGGGATTATTATTTTATTTTTCTGATTTTCCATCTTATAGGTAAGAATATCATTACAAATGCCAAATGAGGTCCCTCACATGCGAAAAAGTGTATTCAACTAAACAAAAGCTATACCCTTTCTAGAATGTATCCAAAAAAAAAAAAGGTGCTATACCCCTTCTTGAAGGTATAAGAAAGTACAAATTCCGTACAGTCTGCTAAGGATAACGAGAATCAGGAAACACTGTTAGTGTATAAAGTAATTTTTGTTCTTAGATAGTTGATTCATATGATACAAGGCTTGATATCTAGGAAGCAAGGGGTGCAGGTACGGATATGGATACGGGTATGTAGACGTCTCCTAACGTCCCGGGAGAAAATCCCGTTTTGTTCATTTGGGCTCACTACAGTTTCTTAATCTAATCACGCAAAGTGCAATGCAAGACTGATAAATCACCAAAGAGTCCAAATCCGGCAAATCATTTTGGAAAACTGATTTTTTAGAAAGAAGTGCCAAACATGGACTGTTTTGCCAGATACAGAGTCGCCACCTAAATATTTTATTTTGGGAAATTTAGGAAACCATGACTCGTTGCCTAAGGCCACGTGTCCGTCATCACCAAAGTTACCTCGGCTCGGGAACTTGGGTACGATTGGGGAAGGTCACTTCGTGAGCACCCCCGCTTGCCCGATCAAAGATCAACCTCTACTAACCATGATATCTAGTTTTGAAAACATTATGCGTTCTTATTCCGGTTATTAGCCTAGATTTACTATGTGATGCGCACAACATACAAGTATAGACTAGATTGCCTAAGTTGGAACAAAACATCGCATATCCGTTTGTTTTGAAAATGGATTGAAGTTTGCTACTCGCAAGTAGGCTAAAACACGGGTTTCGACGAATTATTCCAACTCAAGCAACCCAACCTTCACCCACAAGCATTCAGGCAGTTATATCACATAAGTAAATAGCCTTATGGCAAGCATGCTATCATGGCAATCACTCACACACATGCAAAGAGGCTAAAGCATAAGCACTTACCGAGTACTCCGAGCCAAAATAGGAACTAGTTAGTAATCAATACATGATCCTAGTTCATGTTAAGATGGCTAATGCAACACATGCAAGATGCAACTAAGATAGGCTCAGCTATTCTAAGATGGCATATGAGATGCTACAGATAACAGGTATTCAATTTGGAATTGAAATGCGATGCAGTTAGTATGATGCGCCAAGCCCGCTACATGCAAGACAGATGAATGGATGCAAACATACGAGCATAAGTATGCTAATTAAAACATGCCCTAAACTAACCACTGAAAGCAGGTAAGTAAAAGAGAGAAAGACGTGGGGTTGGAAGATATTCACACACTTACGCACACTTATCACACAATTGCCCTCTCTCGGAGGGTCCGAATAATAATACAAACCGAATAAATAATTAACTACCCTAGCTAATTAAATATTACATAACACTTAATCAATTAACAAATTAATTAAAAAAAGGTCTAAATATGAAACTAAAGAGACCGCCGCAGCTCCGCCTCGGAATGCGTGGATGATGCATGCTTGATTCACCTTGCTCGGAAACTCATCGCCATGCCAAAAGTTGCCTCTGTTTACACTGCCTTGCTCCTCTGAAAATTATCAAAGTTTCCAGAACCCTTCTGAATCACTCCCTGAGTGTTGTGGAATGTCACCAACCAAGGTATAGTGCCACCGGCCGTGGGTAAATGATCACCGACCAGAAGTTGTGCTCTCGACCAAATTTATTTTGCCGATCGGCAGTAAGAACTGCCGGTCGGCCAATTCTTCCTGTAGAATCCTGCATTTGCTGCAGCAGAGGGCAAACAAGGCATGGCAAGGAATTTACAAGACTATGTGTGCACGGCCACCCTTCCTATCATGCTATGGACTCAAGGGAGTATGACTCTCGACCCTCGGGCCACCAATCATGTATTTCGATGCATGATGGCCAAAGAGCCAAGTGTGTAAATTAGTGTGAAATGAATGCAACAAAACGAATGAATGCCTCACACTCTATCATGTTGGATCAAGAGTGACGCGCGACCGAGGATTGAGGCACGTTTCGTCACTTTGAGTACGAAACGTCTCTCAATCCTTGTGTTTGGTTTGACACCCCAAACTAAACACAATGCAATGTATGTATGCAATATGGCTCAAGTATGTACATGAGGCTAAGGTAACAAGCATGCCCAATGCAATGCAACTCAAGCATGTAAATGTGCAATGTGCCAAGCATGCAAGGTGCAATGCAATGCAACCTAACATGCAAGCTAAGCTAATGTCACATGAACATGCCAAGTATGCAACAAGGTTATGTAATGCAACTAGCTAAACAACATGCAAACATGCAAACATGATATAATGCAAGCATGCTACTAATATAATACAACATGTCGAACATGCCATTATATACAAAGATGGACTTAAACCGAAATGGGAAGACCTCAGCCCATCCCAAAATAGTGGCCAAAAGTACTAAAATGATGGTGCCAAAATGCAAAACAAACATGCAAACCAATGGGCCTAAGACTAAGGCATAAAAGCCAACTTTCAAGAACACTTAAAAGAAGACAAACATGGACATTAGACCAACAAAATCAGAGCTATGGCATGTTCGAATGAGCCCCAAAACCCACTTAGATGGCATCCCAAATGTCTAAACATGGTGGTATACACAATGACCAACTCTTGAGACACAAAACTACAACACTTCAAAGCATTGAAAGAGAGCCAAATGCAAGTGTAAGACCACATTACATGGACTGAAATATGATCTCAAATGATGCCAAATCATGAGAAAGGTCAAAACAATGCATGCTAATGACTCACACACCCAAAGCTAGCAAGCTAGAATGCATGATGGCTATACAAATCATGGAAAACATGATCAAGACAACCAAAACCAGACCTCAAGCATGGCAAAACAAAGCTAAAATCTTCTTGGAACCAAACCAAAATCATGCTAAAATGTCATGTTACAACATGATGCATGTTAGGCCAAAACATGGGATTACAAGACATGCATATGATGCATGGAAGAGATCATTAAACCAACTCAAAACAGAGGTATAATATGCCAAACTAACAACAAATACGTACTGAAATGATGCTAAAAACAACTAAGCATGCATGCTACCCTTATGAGCCAAAAACATAAGCATATGAGACACAAAGGGAGAGGGGTGTCCCTCCCCTATACAAGGCCTCAAAACCACTTCACCACCACTAAAAATCCTCTAGATTTTAGTGGTGATAAGGCCAATACACGAAAGTTCCAAAGCTCAACAAAGAAGGCACAAAAGAGGCCAAACAAGGCCTAAGAGGGGGTAGACGACCCCCAACACCAAAATAACCTTAAACAAATATTAAGCATGCAAATACAAAACTTTTTTCAGTTTATAGCTAAGCTCGAAACAATATGCAAGATAGGCTAAAAGCTTGTACAAAAAAAAGGGAATAAGAGGGTAAGTGTCTCACCCTTGAAGACCACTTCCAAGAACACCAAACCAGCAACCTCTTTGGATCAAAACCAGCTCAAAAACCCCTCAAACAACTCCTTAGCACCTCAGTAACCAAAGAGTAGTGTACTCTTAGGTGTTCTTGTGCAAAAACAAGAACAAAACTCACTTTGGAACACTCTAACCCAAACAAATGTAGAGAGAGAGAGAGAGAGAGAGAGAGAGATAGAGAAGGAATGATATATATTCTATATATCAAATTCATCAACCCCTGGAAAGGGAGGAGAGGCTCCCTTTTTATAGGAAAATGCAATGCAAAGTTTCCAAGGGAAGCTAACTCAAGGAGCAAATCCCTCCATACACGTGTATGGAGGGCAAAGTCTGTGCTCACCAGCTGGCACAGCTAGTATCCACTCAGCCTGTAGAACACGAAGGAAGGCCATCGACCAGTTAATTGGTCGACCGGCTACTTTAACTGGTCGGCCTGCTACTTATTTGGTTGGCCGGCTATTTTTGCTGGCGGGCCGGCTATTTTGCTGGCTGGTAGGTGGCTTCCAAGGCCAAATAGTGGTCAATAGGTGTCTAGATTGAAGCCCCAGAAGTTATCTTTTCAATGGCATCAACCTTGTATCAAAATTCCTCCTGTGCAAAAAGTTATGCCTATTTCGGTGAAGCCGCGCAGTTTCGATCCAACCAGATTGATCCCCTACTTCAACCAACCATATTTCCCCCACCCGGACTTGGCTTTAGGAGATTCTTGAGTGCAAAATGAAACCCCAGAAGTAAGATTTCCAACGGTGATGGCCTCATAGCTAAAATCCAAGTATGCAAATTAATAAGCCCGATTCAGCGAGGGGTACTCGACTCTCTCCTACCCGGATTCATGCCGAACTTCTCCCAAACTAGTTTTCTTCTCTCCTTTCCTCTTTTCTTCAACCCCAAACCCCTACAAAAAGTGTTTTGAAAGATTTTTCACAGATTTCATCTCTCTTTCATTCATTCTCCACTTTGTCCTTGCTCGGTTTACCGAAAAGCGCAACATTTAACGAAATGCGAGCGTCGGAACATCGTAGGAACTTTATTTTCAAAACATTTTGAAAGAGAGGGTTTTAAGATCTAAAATATTTTGATCAAGATTGTTTTGGTCCAAAAGGGGTATGAAGTTGGGATTTGACTCTCTCATTGCCGAAGAAATCGAACCTTTGGCCTGCACATCTTTTATCACCAAGTAAACCATCAGTAGCGCCCAAGTCTTAAGGGCAGTTAAAAATGAGGTGTTTACAGGGTACGATACAGATACACCGATATGGCAAATTCTTTAAAAAGTAGGGTATGGGTACGATTGGGGTACGCCAATTATTTATTTTTTCATTATTTATTTATTTATTATAATTTATAGTTAAACATCCAACATACAAATCAAAATTTAATATCATAATTAAAAAGAGAAATTACAAAATCAAAATAATTTGTGAATTCTTTCACTTCATTTGACTATATAATTTTTCAAATATTAAAATAATAAATTAAAACCATCAATATTATGAAAGTAATTACAATGAAATAAATACATCAGAATCAATTTATGAACCTGCTTTTTTTTTTTTTTTGGATAAATTATGAACCCTAAATTTAAATGTTTCTTTCTTTTGTCTTCTTAGATTTTAAATTTTTCTATCTCTTATTTTATATAATTCTGATTGTGTTTACTACAAAACTATATCAAAAAAAATAAAAATATTAGATGTTAGGAAGATCAGTAAAAACGATAGTCAAAGAAGAGTAGATTGGCTATTTATGAAAAAAATGAAAAAAAGAAGAAAAAAAGAAAAAGTAGATTGGCTACAAGAGGAGGTAAGAAAACTCACTAGAAACAAGAAAAATCAGATGTTGGATAGATGTGCTTGTTTGCTGTGAAAAAAAAGATAGAAAACTTGGGAAAAAAAAATCAAAGAAGGAGGAAGAAGAATCAAAGAAGAAAAGGAAGAATTGAAGCAGAGGAACTAAGAGAAACTCACTGGAATATCGAGTTTTGCCGTCAACCAGCACTCGAATATCGAGTTTTGCCATCGACTAGTATCGTCGTCTTCGAAGAAGAGTTCAACTACCGACTGTGATCTTTCTTCGAACTCATCAACTGTGCTCTTCGCCAGAGAGAATTAAATCAAAACAATAAACCTAACTTCAAATTGTGTTATGTTTTTATTATTACAAAAGAACCCTAAAGTTATTTAATTTTTTAAAATTAACAAAAAAAATTGCTCCGGTACCCTTATAATTGTTGAAAATCTTATTTTTTACCCCGCATACCCAACAATGAACCCATGGAGTACCCATGGCGTACCAGGCATCTACAAATTGTATAAAATGTATCCGATGTGTTTTTGTCGTACCCGGTACGTGTACGCGTACCCGGTAAGTATCCAGTACTTGTACGACAACATTTTTGGAGCACCCATGCTTCATAGCTTGATATCTATACTAATATGTAAGTGAGCACATTTTCTATTTGGCCGGAACCACAAAACAATGCCAATTTTCTTTAACACAACTATTTGGTCTTCTCTAGCTTTGAGGGCAAAAATTGGAACCATGTTTTTTGTGTTAACCCCACATCCAATTAGTTAGAACGTAAAATGAAGAAATTTAGGGTTAGGAAGAAGAAGAGATAAGAGAAGAGG
This sequence comes from Camellia lanceoleosa, assembly GCA_025200525.1. NCBI lineage: Eukaryota > Viridiplantae > Streptophyta > Magnoliopsida > Ericales > Theaceae > Camellia > Camellia lanceoleosa. Next base: position 92,504,381 of record CM045763.1, read on the forward strand.
AAGGCATTTTTTATATATCGTATAATGTTGTGCTTAACCCTACATTAGTACATTAGCAAAATATATATACAAACGCTAATATTGCAATATGACCATCGTACCCTCCACTTCAGCAAATATTAACAATAGAACAGAAATAACTATTCTAACACAATCCAATTCAAAAGCTACTTGATTATTGATAGGAGATGTTTTTCTTGACAAGACAACATAGTGAGGGAAAAAAAATTATGGATAAAATTATGAATTGTTTGAGTTATGTTTTGGTCACTCCTGCGTTACACTTGTATTGCTTTGGAGTCTGGTTTCAAGAAGCTAGACAGTGTTTTGTTGATTCCAAACTCTGGATGATGTGATTGGTCTCTCCTTGATTGAAGATTGATTTTATTTTTTTTTGGCATTTGGTCATTGGTTCTAGTCATCATTACTCATTATTAGTTTGTTTCTTTTGAGAATTTAAAAGTGCTGAGTCTAACAAACATTGTGAAAGAAAAGTTGCATGTACAAAGGAAAAGTTGCATTTTTTGGTGAAGTGATGTCAAGTTCATATGGTGGTAGCAATTGTCTTTGAAAAAAGGACATGTAATTATTGGTTCTAGAATGGGGCCAAAACCAATGTTGTGGCTGATGCCCTTAGTAGGAAATCCATTAGTGATATAGCTTGTATAGCTATCAGGGAATGGGAGATGTTGGGTGCACTGGGCGAGTTTGACTTGCTTTTGGGCGAATCTGTTGAGGTTGTGGCCTTGTTTTCTGGTGTTGCGCAGCCTACACACTGACGAAAGGTGAGTATTTCTTTAGTAGGTTTTCCGTGTCTGTGTGTGTGTGTGTGTGTGTGTGAGAGAGAGAGAGAGAGTATACTAAGCTAATCTGGCAACCAGTACATCAAGCCTACTATTTATAAATAAACACAAAATACAAATAAACATGGGGAAAAAACACAGCCTGTCAATTAGGCATAAGAGTAAAAGAATTACACAATTAATGCCCTAAATGAATCCTTAAATGTCAGCTCTTCACCTACACTAAAATAAGTGTGTAGCTTTCCACAATTCCATCGCCTATATCTGAATGGAGTGCATGACTATCGGGCTGAACATCTCAAAAATCAAGAATAGCAGGATTACTCAAAAGATGCACAATCTCACAATTTCACACAGGAAAACACATTTTGGAGCAATTCCTCCCTTTTATGTCTCAAATCAAGCAGTAGGATTTTGTACAACTACCACTTCTATTAGTTACTCAACAAGTTCCAAGTGCAACATTTACTTGTACTTCACAAATTATAAATGTGATAATTTATTATAGGCAAGTAGAGTTAATCAAACAAATTACTTGCTAGAAACCTAGATTGTGCATGTTGGCGTAGTGTGGATCTTGACTTGATACGAACCACTCGACTGCAGATCCAACTGGTATTTATGGTTGAGGGGAGGCGGTTATCTCTTGTAACCTCTTACAACTTTTCTGATCATAGTGAAAACCACAAAAGTCGTGAACATAACCCTAGTTTGGGGTGAACCACGTAAACCTTGTGTTCTTCATGTGTGCATGAGATGTATCTTTCTTGTGCATTTTTGTGTTTCATGTTTCACCAATCATGGTTAGGTGTTAAAGACAGTGCATCAAACTCTTAACTTGATTCTTGTGCATCATTTGAATTGTCACTCAGCCCAAGAAGCTGATAAACCAAAAAGGAAAGGGAAACTCTTTCATAGGCGCATGCGCGGAGTGCAATAATGCCTGCTCAAAGACTCGCCCTTAGGCACTCAAGTGGAATTGGCACTAGCAAAAAAAATAAAATTCCAGTAGCACTGGGCCCTAATAGGGCCAGAAATGCACTTGAGCAAAGTTCAAATGTTGCTCGCTCTTAAACCTGCTTGAAGGCATTCGAGCAGAGTGAGGTATAGTTGAACAGAAGTCAAAAACAGTATTGCTCGCCCTTAAGTACGCCCTAAAGGAGCTTGGGTGGAGAACAAAGCTTTTTCTCCACCCGTAAAGCCGTTTGAACTGACTGTCAGAAATGTCAGAATGGTCTACGATGCCGTGCTGATTAGTCTTTCATTTTAAAAGGCAACTTTTCAGATGATGATTCTCCGAGTCTCCTGAGGTATTCACTAAGGCTGCGTTTGGATCACAAATTTGGGTATGGATTTGGAAAGAGAAATGAAAAATAAAAAAAAAAATTAACTTATATTTCATTCACATTTTTCATTTTTTTTCCCAAATCTCTACCCAATGAATATACAGAGCATGTGATAAAGCCTTACAAAGCATACGGGCACATTGCATCAAATGAAGACACATGGGCAATACAAGATGGAAACTCCTCCACTCAACGCTGGTTTGTCGGCAGAGAAGTCTGAGCCGTGTAATTTTAGTATGGGAGGTTGGACAGGGTACAGACCTCCATACTCTTGGAACACAGAACCATGACATGAGAGGTATGGGCCAATTGATGATTGCTTTATCTGCAGAAATTTCAATTGAAGGTTGAGCTGACGAGTTTATATACATGAGATAGTGGGGTATCTCAACAACCTTTGAGAGATAGAGACATCCGTACAGAGAGATTTCCATAGATAGCTAGAGCTGAAACATAAAATTTGTTGTCACGTAGAATTTATCTGAACCATGTTACTAGTATCAAGTTTCTCACAAACCATTCACCAAACAAAAATTTTAAGTGCACATTTGCATTCCAATCCCTTTTGGCTTCTCTCATAATTACTACAGCACTCTTTTCAATTTCTCTCATACGCTACGGTTACACACAAAAATAAAGAAGATAAGAATTTGGCTATAGATCTCAAAAAAATATAGCATCTAAATTTGAATTATGATTTAGTAATATAATTATGTACTCTATCTATATATATATATCAAAATTTTAAATCACTTAATGGGACAAATTAATCAATTTTCTAAAATTATTAATTTTTTAATTTACAAAATAGATTAAAAAAATATTAATTGATTTATTTATTTAATAACAAAAATATTTCATAATCTCTCTCTCCCTCCTAATCTCTCTCACCAATTTCAAAAAAAAAAAAAAAAAAAATTAAAACTTGCATTCGTTTTCTCTTCCCCAAAAAATCAGATAATACTTTTTATTAAAATTGTAGATATCTATCTATATCTTATATATTAACTTATTTAAAATTTATAAATGTTGAGTTTTTTTTTTTAATAAAAAAATTTAGAAAATTCAGATTGGGATATTGAAGCTCCCACAGGTCTTGGTGGTTAAAAATCTCATTTTGCTTAATATATAGTATAGATATAGCCCGTGCATAGTTACTTTTTTTCGACTTCTCTAATACACTATTGTCAGTGATAAGATTGTTAAATTATTTTTATAAAAAATCTTAAAAAATATAATTTATATATTAAAAATTTTTTAAAGCAAATATAAATATTTATAATTATCTCGTGCATAACACGGGTAATAGGTTAGTATTTCATGTATGAGAGAGAGAGAGAGAGAGAGAGAGAGAGAGAGAGAGAGAGAGAGAGAGAGTGCGTGTGTTATGCCACTTGTAAGGTTCTTTTACACGCTGCTTAAGTTTAAACCATGCACATGATCCTTGTCCCACATGCCGTGTCTACCATCAACTGCAATTGTACTACATTAGAGTTCCCATGGCATGTGACACTTAATTATTTCTTGCTTGGTATTGTTAATTTTTTAATTTAACAAAAAAAAAAAAAACCTCAGTATTTATTATTTCTCCCAATCCAATCTCTTATAATTACTACAGTACCCTTTTCAATTTCTTTCATATACTACGATTACACACAAAAATAAAGAAGATAAGAATTTGGCTATAGATTTCAAAAAAATATAACATCTAAATTTGAATTATGATTTAGTAATATAATTATGTACTATATATATATATATCAAAATTTTAAATCACTTAATGGGACAAATTAATCAATTTTCTAAAATTAATTTTTTAATTTACAAAATAGATTAAAAAAAATATTAACTGATTTATTTATTTAATAACAAAAATATTTCATAATCTCTCTCTCCCTCCTAATCTCTCTCACCAATTTCAAAAAAAAAATAAAATTAAAACTTGTATTCGTTTTCTCTTCCCCAAAAAATCAGATTATACTTTTTATTAAAGTTGTAGATATCTATCTATATCTTATATATTAACTTATTTAAAATTTATAAATACTGAGTTTTTTTTTTTTAATAAAAAATTTAAAAAATTCAGATTGGGATATTGAAACTCCCACAGGCCTTGGGGGTTAAAAACTCCATTTTGTTTAATATATAGTATATATATAGCCCGTGCATAGTTACTTTTTTCAATTTCTTTAATACACTATTGTCAGTGATAAGATTGTTAAATTATTTTTTATAAAAAATCTTAAAAAATATAATTTATATATTAAAAAAATTTAAAACAAATATAAATATTTATAATTATCCCGTGCGTAATACGGGTGATAGGTTAGTATTTCATGTATGAGAAAGAGTGCATGTGTTATGCCACTTGTAAGGTTCTTTTACACGCTGCTTAAGTTTAAACCATGCACATGATCCTTGTCCCACATGTCGTGTCTAACATCAACTGCAATTATACTACATTAGAGTTCCCATGGCACGTGACACTTAATTATTTCTTGCTTGGTATTGTTAATTTTTTAATTTTTTAATTTAACAAAAACAAAAAATCTCAATATTTATTGTTTCTTCCAATCCAACCTTAACGTTTATTAATTTTTCTCAACCCTCAATTCCTTTTGACTTCTCTCATAATTACTACAGTACCCTTTTCAATTTCTCTCATATACTACGGTTACACACAAAAATAAAGAAGATAAGAATTTGGCTATAGACCTCAAAAAAATATAATATCTAAATTTGAATTATGATTTAGTAATATAATTATGTACTATATATATATATCAAAACTTTAAATCACTTAATGGGTCAAATTAATCAATTTTCTAAAATTATTAATTTTTTAATTTACAAAATAGATTAAAAAAATATTAACTGATTTATTTATTTAATAACAAAAATATTTCATAATCTCTCTTTCCCTCCTAATCTCTCTCGCCAATTTCAAAAAAAAAAAAAAATTAAAACTTGCATTCGTTTTCTCTTTCCCAAAAAGTCAGATAATACTTTTTTATTAAAGTTGTAAATATCTATCTATATCTTATATATTAACTTATTTAAAATTTATAAATGCTGAGTTTTTTTTTTTAATAAAAAATTTAGAAAATTCAGATTGGGATATTGAAGCTCCCACAGGCTTTGGTGGTTAAAAACCACATTTTGCTTAATATATAGTATATATATAGCCCGTACATAGTTACTGCAGTAGCATTTTTAATTTCTCCTATATACTATAGTTAGTGATAAGATTGTTAAATTATTTTTATAAAAAAATTTTAAAAACATAATTTATATATTAAAAAAAATTTAAAACAAATATAAATATTTATAATTATCTCGTGCATAGTACGGGTGATATGTTAGTTAAATTGAATACAAATGTGAGTTGATGAAGAGGGTTTTTAACCCCAAACCTTGTGGGAGCTCCAATCTCCCAATCTAAATTTCCTGATTTTTTGATTTAAAAAAACAAAAAAACCTTAGCATTTATTAATTTCTCTCAACCCCCAAATCTTACCCTCATAATAATACTTTAACGCATTAAGAACACGCATAAATTTTTTTTTTTAAAATCTAACACATATGAATTCCTTGAAAAGTCCCAACACATATGATTATTATCCCTCATAATAACACTTTAATGCATTAAGAACAAGTATAAAAAAAAAATTTAAAAATCCAACACATATGATTATTATCAAAATATTAAATTTTAATATAATATAATAATAAAAAAAAGACATTTAATTCCTTGAAAAGTCTAACACATATGATTATTATCAAAATAATAAACTTTAATATAATATAAAAAATGAAAAAAAAGAAGACATTTAAAAATCACAATTCACATATATAGATAATTATAAACACAATCTGTGCATAGCACGGGTGATATGCTAGTAATTTTTATATAAATATATACGCATTATATGCATGAAAATTAATGAAGAAGGAAGAAGTGCAGGGTTTTTGCACTTTAACTCTCATTACATTGAGAGTGTGATACACCTCATTTTTATGTTCATTAAATGTTATTTTTGAGACCATAAATGTTTTTATTGTGAAAAATAGAGTCTGGCAATACCGAAATTGGACTAGAAAACACCCTGAAAGGCGGCGTGTAGGCCACACGCGCAAGATGACGTTGTTAGCGGTGGGCACGCGTTGTCATGCGCTCCCACGCGCCAGGCGCGCTGTCGCGTCGTCCACGCGCACGTTAGCCGCGCCGCTTTGAACTACGCCATGTGCGCTACCATGCGCGAAAGCCACGAGTCGTTTGCTGCTACGGCCATCGGGTTTGACTACCGATAAGGGTCTGCTTTTTATTTTTTAATCCAGAATTGCGTTAAATGGTCATAAGTAATTCGTTGTAGCTTTGTTTAAAGCGTGGTTGGAACCGTTAAACTCAAAATTAAATTTTATATCTTCAATAAAATTTTCAAAATTTTATGAAAATAAAAAATATTTTTTCTGAAATAATAATTCATTATTTCTGCTTTAAAATGCATCTGGTGTTGCATGATTAAGTTTCCGGGGCTGAATTTTTAATATAGACCACTGTAATGGTTTAATATTTACTGGTATGGTTGTTGCATTTTACCAGATTTTGGAATATTTATTTTTAATTTTATTTCTAATTTTATGTGTGTTTATTAATTATTTAAAATTCCAGAAAAATTTCAGAAAATTTCAGAATGATGTACATTCTGTTATGGCATAATTTGAATATTAAATACAGCATATTTTTTTTTTTAGGGTTTGTAATATATTGTGATTAGAGAAGCATGCTTAGTTTTTATTTGTTTAAATTCCATTATTAATTGTAACAAAGCATGAGTTGATTGTGAATCTACATTATGATACTATTATATGGAATTAGAATATTTTATCATGCTTTTAGACATGCCATAGTCAATGGGAGGTTGTTCGGTTGAGAGAAATCTTTGTAGATTTACTCCCGAAAACCAATATTTTGTGCATAAATTAAATTAAATTTTGGATAATTGTCATCTGTGGCGCAAGAGATGATTACGAGCATAGCGGATTTTCGATCTTGCGACTTGTGTAATATTGTCACTATTTAATTTAGATTTTTACGGCAAAATTATATTATGCTAATCAAAATTAATCCCAATACAAATTTCTCTCTAAATTCACTTAGCTTATGGAAGTTAATTTGGTTGACCTAGACTTAGTAAAGATGTTCAAATGTGAACAATGTAATCCTATTCTTTAGATGAGCAAAAGTCTTGGAGACTTTAGGTCAGACCTTAATTGAGCCAAAGTAAGGAAACATGACTCAAAGTCGCCCTGGTTTTGTTGCCTTGTTTGGCATAACAAAATTTGATGTGCATGTTATGGTTAGCAGTATACTACGTAGTCTTGATTGGCGAGTTTTGGAGTTATGAAATTAGTAAGCCCTCAATAGATCTGTATATGATCTTGACTGTTGAGCTGGGCGCATTGACTTTGTAATTTGACTTGTAATGATGTTGCATCATTGGATGAAGTAACATTCAAGAGTCACGTCATCCAAGAAATGCGAGCTTAAATGAATTAGTCATTAAGTGTAAGATGAGTAGCCGGTATGAGTAACGTTTTGCTCTCTATCCAACTGTTGGGAGTAGATGGAGCAAAATTTTATGCACTATAATAATGTGCATTAAAGTATCACTTGAAGTTAACAGATTAGCGCTTAGTAGCAGAAAAATCTATTAACACTAAGTGAAGAGATTAGCGCCAAGTGGCTGCAAAATCTATTAGCATTGCCAACTTGTCTAAATCTAGACACTTACTGTTTCTACACTTGAGTGTGAGACATGAGGAGGTGCTTCTTTGTATGGTTCCTTAGCGAGACTAATGTTTTTGAATAACGTTTACCACTAAGTGCAAACATTGCAGCATAGTAATGAAAAGGTCAAGGCCGACAAGGTTGTTATGACTCTAAGAATTTGACGCATGGCTCGTGAGAGCATTGTGTTGAATTAGACTCTTTAGCCTAATTCGTGCTTAAGTTACTTCAGAAGCTGTCATAGTTGATAGCTTATTCTCTCATTCTTGTGGATAGTAGAATTAATTGCAAGTAACTATGAAGCGAGAAATAGATATGGTAAGAGGAGTATCGTCATCTTTCAACTAGATGCATTAAAGTATATGGAGAATAAAATTGACTTGAAGGTGCAGAGGATTAGCACTTACTAGTTAAATTTACGACTTAGGGGCACTTGATATCTCCATGGCATCCTTTTATGATCTAGTGAATATGAATTAGTTATGATTCATTACCTAGTTGGGCCTAAACCTTTAAAACTTGTCTTTAAGAACTCACACATTAGGATGATTGGAATTAGTTTATGACATTGGTCATGAACCGGTGGCTTATTATACTTAATCACATTAATGAGAAGATGCATAGATGTTTTGAGTAGGCCCTCTTGGGCCCACTCGCTTGTGACATCCTGCTCTCATATGAATGTGTAACTTTGTTCGCAATAGTTGTGCACAAGTAAGTAGGAAAGTCGTAGAAGGTCATTTGCATTGGCGCATTTAGTCCACTATGATATTTGTGACTAGATATGTGTAAGGGTATGATATCTAAGCCTCAATCTCGACACATTTATAGATTACGATACACATCTGAGTCAAGACTATTTGATCTCCTATAAGTCAAAAGTTTTGAGATGATTTTTGACATTGCACATATGAGGTTGAGATCAATTAGATAACAATTTTCATGCTTTTAGTTTTGACCAAGGTGGCGATCTATTTGAGTTATTTTAGAAAACTCTGTGAAGAGAAATGGATGCTTAGAAAATTGATTATTCCTAATACTCAACAACACAATGGTGTAGTAGAGATAAGAAATTAAGTATTGTTAATGTTAGGTGGATGATGGCGCAAAATGTTTCCCAATTAGGAATTGCACTTTAGTCTGTTGCCTATATCCCTAACTAAATGCCCTCCATATCAGATTTTATACTCCATTTAAGTAATGGGTTAGTGGAGAGCCATCTATGGACGATCTGTAACCGTTAGGCAGCTTATTTTTATTTTTACTTCTCATAAGGTTGCGAAGTTAAGACCTAGAGTTCTATGGCGCATTATTGTATGCTGTCTTGTAAACAGATAGGGTCATGTGGCGCATTATTGTATGTTGTCATGTAAACCCTCCGGGTCATGTGCATATAGGTAAGTAGCTTTGTGGGAGTGTAACTAAGTCACATAAAGTTTTCTTAGTAAATGTGACGTGAATAGAGTTTTTAGAACTCTATAAGATAGAGAATTCTAAGCATAGCGCTCTATGTAGCCTAGTTAAGAATGGAAAGAAATTTTCAATATCCTAGGGACAGTGGGAGCGATGTGCCTACTAATGGATTATTCCATTAGAGAAGAATACTCTACATTCTTAGTTGTGTGGTAGCGAATGTGAAAATTTTCCACGTCATCACTGGGTGATTAAGAAGGAAACATTCATAATTACTTCGCAAGATAAGAAAAAGCCTAGGATAATGCGAAAGGCTCTAGTCCCCTGTTTTTAGAAAGTGGATCAATGTTGCGCAGTTTAAGACAAAGTCTTTGAGGATTAACAATTTATATAATTTGGTTGACTTTCCATTATGACGCGAAACTGTTATGAGGTTATGTGCAATTTGGATAGTCATTGTTGAGGCATAAGGCTCGCTAGATATCGAAAAGTCGCACCATTGAGAAAAGTGTAGACCACGAGAAGACTTTCTCCTGAGGAGTGAGGTTATTTCGACTTAGGCTATGATTAACATAAGTTCGGAACATTGATTTGTGGACATTGTGACCCAACTTATCGTTGGAGAATTCGATAAGTAGATCCATAGGGATTTACTTTCTGCTTTTATGGTGAAAAGTTAGGAGCGCAAAAAGGTTGCTAATTCCAATAAATCTTTTACAGCCTAAAACAGTTATCCAAATAGTGGTTCTTAAATATCATCAAGCCATGATAGGCCGACGATGATCGATGAAGACCACTAAGGCATGATCAATGGTCCAAAAAGAACTTTTTCCTTACTTAGTCATTATGAGCTAGGAATTTATAAGGGTGTCACCACCTAGGGTGGACAGTCCTCTATTTTAGATATGATGGACATGGGTGATGTAATTTATATGCTCGGATGTACGATCCTTAGGGATTGTTTTGGGAAAATTCTCGGTTTGTCTTCGATGACTTACATAAGGAATATCCTAGAATGATTCTAGATGCAAAATTGCAAACCCATTGACTTACCTATTAGTAAAAGCCAGAGCCTTAGCTATTGAGTGAATCCTTGGATTGTCTTTGGGAGAAATAGATGATCTATATTCCTTGATTTTTTTTTTTTTTTTTTTTTTGTGAGAGCCTGAAGTACGCTATGTGGCCATATTCGGCATGATAAGTGTTATCTTTGGTAAATGGTCAACTGAGTTGTTTAGCTATTGACCATGCTCATTAGATTGTGGATAAAATGCTTTACTAGTAGCATATTAATTTGCTCATTGTAAGATTCAATGCGTTAGTTGGGCACATTTAGAATGAACGCAAATTGGTCACCAAAATATCTTTAGAGAGGTTATTGCGCAAGAGGTAGTGATCTTGAATCACTTCATGTGAGGCGCACATGGTGGATTCCATTGTATATACTTATCGCAAGAGATGCTGATAAGGCTTATGTTTGGAATCTAGAATTGCGCAAGCTGTGGTCATTTTTTTTTTTAAAAAAAAAATCGATCACTTATTTGTTATGAGATGATGGGATGTTGACACTATTATGATTTGTGTCATAATGATTAGCAGATGATGATGTCAGCAGGCAAGATTGGCTCACTCACACGAGCAATCGCCCTTGGCGCTTGAGAGCGAGTAATGATGAGACTAGTGGTTTAATTTTTATTTAGAGCCAAGAAAGGCTTAAATTATCCACTATGTATGTTGCCTTGGTTACAACCAAGATGAGGTCGTGTTAAGGACCAAACATGGATGTTAGTACCCACTTTCCATGTTGTGCCTGCTATAATTAACCAGATGCGAGATCTCATTTGGCTCCTGGAAGGCAAGTAAATAGAGAATTCGGGTTAGGCGCTAGAAAGCGACTAGACTAAGATCTGTACGGTGTATCGAGTATGACATCACTCTTTTAGAAGAGTTACTCCACCGTAACATGTATTCATATTACATGTGCTTGGCGACCGAGTAATGATGAGGTGAGAGAATGGATCCCTGTTTCCTTACCGTGTGAGTCTTACGTGTCATTATTGATATGGCTTTCATTTATGTACCCTTTTGTGACTTTTGACTATGTCATAAGGTAAGGGGTTGATGTTCTGCTACTTTGGTATGTTGCCTGCAGTCATGTATGATTCGGCCTTAAGGGACATCACTGGGAAAACGGTCAATCCTAAACTAAATGGCATAAGGGCAAAGGGAAGATCATCTAGTATTACACCACTGTTGTATATTCATTGCCGGCAACTCACATCGCTTTGTATAAGAGGCGGATTGAGTGTGAATATATTGCAAGAATTAAGAGGGTCAAACATGCTCTTTTGAGTGATTAGAGATGTTTTTTGGACCGGTGTAATTAGATGGGTCTGGGGTATATAAGACACTATTTCTATTCTTTTTGGGTTGATGTCTCTATGCTGGCTCATTTTGAGTTTCTAGTATAGAGCTCCCACATGTAGGTGTTTCTCGGTGAATGCAGTGCGCCAAGATGAGATTGTTCATTTTTGAGGAGATTGAGATAGAGATGTAGCAGTGTCATGCCAACTCATGTGTGAGTGGGAGATGTCAGAAATTGGACACCCATGTGGCATGACCCTTTGAACCCTTTTGAACCTTATCCAAGTAAGTTTGAATTTGAATTCAAAACTTATTTGGATAACCACTCATGATATCTATATCTATCATATCAACTGATATGGATAGATTGATATATATGGCTATATATCAGATTCTATGGTTAAGATATATATTGATATCATATACGTTATGTGGTTTTTACCCATAACCTTTTTTCACAGACTCTCTCTCTAACTCTCTTCCATATGAGAACGATCCAGCCTCTGCACTGTGACTTGTGTGGGTGATACTCATATTATAGTATCACTCCACTGCTGGGTTCGTTGTTTGCATTTATGGAAGCACGTGATTTACCCACAAGATTCTTCGCTTCAGGTTCTATCACCTCAGGTATGATCTGATAATATTTTTCCACTGCGTTATGCTTGATGTTGCAGATACATTTGTGTCAACACCACCAAGGATATTTTGAAACAATTCAAAATATGAGATATATTTGTGTCAACACTACTAGCCTTCACTTTATATTATCTATATAACAGGGAAAGAGAATTTTTAAATTTATTTTAAAGATATTTATCCTACTAAAATATTTTAACGATTATAATTTATATCTGTATTTAAATGAACAACTAAGATAAATGATAGTGGGAAAATGAAAAATCCCCCTAAAAAAACTCCCCATAATCCACATAATTTCCATTTTTGGTAAACTGTTTTTTTTTTTTTACTTGAAAGAGAAATTGTGGGGATTCGGGGGCCCCGGATTCGGGGGCCGAATCACCACCGATGATAGTGCTCGCCCAATTATTTCACGAATAATGTTTGGGATCCCTTTTTGGGGGTCACCCCCTCACCCCCTTTGCCACGTGGCGGGGGTGATTGGAAAAGCAAGAAAAAAAAAAAAAGAAAAAGAAAAAATAACGAAGGAGAAAGAGAAGGGGTCGAAGAGGGTGGAGAAAAAGGGGATAAATCATTGTTGTTATTTCACACTTTAAAAAGTCCCACCTACCTACGTCCCCACCTTCCCTCTATATCTCTCTCACTCTCACTCACTCTCACTCTATGTTCTGCTTCCCACGTCTGCATCCCCCCACCTTTCCTCTCTATATCTCTCACTCTCTGTTCTGCTTCTTCTTCAACAGAAGAAAATAAGCCCCCTCTCTATCACAACTGTTCTTCTCACCCTTTAGAATCAGAAATTCCAATTTAAAGTTAATATTTAAATATGGATTTAGAACTCAACAATTTCTGAACAACAGACTTTTCTCAATCCAAAAATCTACCTACTGATATGAGCAACGAAGGAGTCAGATCAGATACACACCAACGATTGTTCCATTGTTCGATTTTTGGATTGTTCCCTCATCTTCCCAAGTGAGGTCGGTCTCTCTCTCTCTCTCTCTCTCTCATGCAATGTATGTTGTGTATAATTGTTGTTATCGTCTTTATAATGGCTTCAATCGTTCAACACCAACCTGAGGCTTCATTTCTTTGTGGGTCATTCAGAATCCTAAGGCTTCAAGGTTTGATTGTTTTTGACATTCATGATATACTTTTTAGTTTTACCATCTGGGTTTAAAATGGGTTTATTGTCCACAAAGTGATATGACGCAATTGAATTTGGGGTTATCAATCTGTGTAAAATATTGAGGCAATTGAATTTGGGGTTTATTTTTATTAGAATGCTTTATTATATAGATTTCGGCTACCATTCTCTCTCTCAATCTGGGTTTGTTTGGTTTGTAATGGCGAGAACGGCAGGCAAGTATTTGCTGCGAAGGTCGCCGACGAAAGTTGAGGGTTCGAATCATCTGTTGTCTTCTGGTTCACGAGAACTCCATGTTCTCGCCGTTGATGACAGCCACGTGGACCGGAGGGTGATCGAACGATTGCTGAAGATCTCTTCTTGCAGAGGTACATATACATATTGAAGATCTCTTAGCGATTTTTGATTTGTTTGCTTAAATCGATTGGATTGGAATTTTTCAGTTACGGCTGTAGAGAATGGGAGCAGAGAAGAGCTTCGTTGGATTCAATGTAAGAAATTTTAATTTTTTTTAATGCATATTCGATTTGTTTGGTTGCTGAGAAAGTGGAGGAAAATGAAGAAGAAATACATTTTGTGTGTGTGTCTATTGGTGATTTATATTGTGGTTTTTGATGATTTGATTTTAGGGTTTGGAGGTGAATTTTATAATGAAGGATTATTCAACGCCTGGAATGATTGGATATGAACTGCTCAAGAAGATCAAGGTTAGTTTTATGTGATATTGGTATTTCACTAAAGGCCTTGTTTGGTTGCCAAGAAAACTATGGTTTATGTTGTTGATAGTAATAGTAATCACTTGGGTAGGGCTTTTGGATTTATTGATTTTCCTTCATTATTTTGGCAACCAAACAAGGCATAACCTGGTAGCAGAAATGAAATTGATGAATACTACTTATACTACTTGAAATCTCTTAGTGATTTTTGATTTGTTTGCTGAAATTGATTGGATTGGAATTTTTCAGTTACGGCTGTAAAAAGTGGGAGCAGAGCTCTACAATATCTCGATTTGGATATAGAGAAGAGCTCCGTTGGATTCAATGTAAGAATTTTTAATTTTTTTAATGCTTATTCCATTTGTTTGGTTGCTGAGAAAGTAGAGGAAAAGAAAGAAGAAATACAATTTGTGTGTGTGTGTGTGTGTGATTTATATTGTGGTTTTTGATGATTTGATTTTAGGGTTTGGAGGTGAATTTAATAATGATGGATTATATACCTTAGTTATTTTCAAGGTTAGTTTTATGTGATATTGATATTTCACTAAAGGCCTTGTTTGGTTGCCAAGAAAACTGTGGCAATGTTTTACGCTGTTGATAGTAATAGTAATCAACTGGGTAAGGCTTTTGGATTTGTTTATTTTCCTGCACTAATAGTAATCAACTTTAATTGTTATTTTTTGTTGATCTTGGTAAAGAACAAGCATGTATTATCGAAAATGCTAATGCATGCAATGCTATGACTGTAGGCAACAATATAGTTTAATAAAAGCCATAGTCACATTGAAATTTCAAAACATTTGTGGGTTATATTCTGAATATATGAAGGGTTAGAGGCCATCAGACTTTTTAAGAAATTTTTGGGTTGAGTTAGATATGAAGAAAATATTTTGCCCATCAATAGAATTCAGAAAGTCTTGGGGGTAAGACTCTTAAAACGGATAACTATTTTTTGTAAAAAAACATGTCAATAACAATGAAAAGAGGAAAAGTGGTATACTTTGGATCAGGATAAGAGATCAAAACAAGCCTCAAATCCAAAGATTTCTATCACCATTTCTTGAAATGTTTATTCTTTGTACAACAGTGTCATTTTTTGGGTGAGTATGTACAACAGTGTCATGTCTGACTTTTTCAGCATTTCATTTGAAGGGTCAATTTTTGTGATTTTGTGCATATGGAATTGGTTTTTTGAAATGGGTTTGATATCTGAAATTTGAAAATGGGTTTGATTTCATCTTGATTCTATTGCATTTCAAACTCAACCAATTTGTTTGAATGTGATGTATATAGATATATATATGCTTCAAGTTTTTTATTTTTAATTTTAGTTGGATAAATTGTTGTTTGTTGGTGAAATTGAGGTCATGTGGGTTTAAATTGATGTTTTTGTTTATCATCACTTTTGTTTATGTATCTTCATATGTGTTAAGCTTTATTAATCTGGGTTTGAGTTGTTTGAAGTGTGATAAAATTGCCAGATTTGTTTGTACATATTAGCTCCAATTTTGTCATTTATGTTGCATTTGTGTTTGTGTTCATAAAAATCAATTCAAAAACTTGGGGAGAAAGTTTGTAATCACTAGGTTTGTGCTTATTTATGTGTGAGAATATGTATTTTATCTTTCAAGTTCTATTATCCCCTTTTTCGATGAATTTCTTGACCCACAACAATGGTGGAAACAACTTAGAGAATACCCTAAAAGCTCCATAGTCATCTTCTCCATTTATTCATCAGATCCAAAGCTCACAGACCTGTGGGACTAAAGGAGGGGTGGATTCTGCAAAGGTACTCTAAACTTTTTAAATTATTATTTTTTTATTTTTTATTTTTACTACCCATATTGTTTGCTTCTTTTTTTTTTTTTTTTTGTGGTCCTTGCTTTATTGTTTTACCTTTTCTTATGTTTCTGATATACTAGGTGTAGTGGATTTTATTTTATTTCATTTATCACCGTGCCTTCAGGCACGGACATACACCAATATATGTATATATTAGAAAGTGTGTTCAAACCCATATGGTTTGCGGTTACAGTGACTGATATAAAAACTAGTTAGAATAGAAACAAAGTGACCCAAAGAATTCATATCAAAATTTTTTATTTACTTTATTCTATTTGTAGAATAGATACTTATGATCAATTGCAAAATTGCACAAAAACAAAGGCAGCAGAGTCCACTCAGCCAGTTGTGATGAGAGCAGCATATGCCTACAACAAAGTGATGGCTGCACAAGTCCCCACTGGAAAGTGATGGCTGCACAAGTCCCCACTGGACAGTGAGGAGTTTTTGGCTTTTATTTGAACTTTATAATCCCACCAAAACACTCTTATCAATTTTTGACCTTTTTTTTTTCTTCACATGCCTAGTTAGTTTGGTAGATAAGAATGAAAAAAATGATTGATGAAAAATTTGTATATTTCTTATTTTCTTACCAGGTGTGATTTAATAATAGTAAGATTTATTGTTAGAAATATCTTAAAATTAAGGAGTTTTTTTTTATATTTTATTTTAAATATTAGACTGTTTAACTTGTTTAATAGGCAAGCTACTCTTGAAGATAGTGAATCTCATTATTCAAATATAATTACATGTGTTAAGATAAATTTGTAACCACATATATACACATAATATAGTTTATTATGTCTACATAGTAATACGTTATTAAATGATAGTAGAGTAATGTTACGTACCTCGAATATGACCTTAGCTCGAATGACTTGAATTTCTGTGCACCAGTTGTTCGGTAAAAAAGTTGACAGCCGCGATCGACAAGGTGACAACCGCGGTTGTTAGCTTTTTTGCTGGACAAACGGCCGAATGACCGGCCGGACGATCGGTAAACAGAAATTCGAACCATTCGAGGCAAGGTGAATTCGAGGCACCAAGGATTACACATGATAGTACTATATGTTGGTGATGGTATGATATCACAATTATACTAAATTTTTTCCTAACCTTTTCAGTAACAACAATGATTTATTCCACTAATTTGGAAACACTAATTAAGCACTAATGAAGTGAAAATTCAAAAAAAGAAAAAAGAAAAAAAGAAAATCTAAAACCAAAACATCACATCAATGAGTGGAGCCCACCTCCTAAAGCTCCCTTACAGCTCATAATTTAGAACTCCCAAACATTTTTCTTTCCGTAATGGGATAAGATCAGTAGGCTACTACCGCTACATACCCTCTTCAAATTTCGTTTTGGTGGGAGCTCGATATAAGTCAGCTCTTAATCAAATAGTTACATGGTCATGTGTGTGTCTCACTGTCCTTACTCTAAAAAGTGTTTGCTTCCTCCTATATATGAATGTAAGGCCAGTGTGCAATAATTCAACAAAAAGCTAAGTTCTCTCAATCTCATGAGCTTTGTGGGCATTTTCTAGCACTTTTATATGATAAAACAACCTCTTTCCCAAATGAGTTTTTGCTCATTCCAAATTCCAGTAACTTTCCGGCGACTCTTAGCCGTTTTTACGATGTTTATGGCAATATCAGGACGACTAGCAGATTGCAAATGTGCTTTTGAGGCTATTTTCAACTTTGGCGATTCGAATTCCGCCACGGGCGGGTTTTGGGCAGCTTTTCCCGCACAGTCCGGGCCTTATGGGATGACCTACTTCAAGAAACCGGCCGGTCGGGCTACTGATGGGAGGCTCATGATTGATTTCTTAGGTAAATTTTTAGATAATTAATTTCTTTATTGAGTTAATTTCTTTGCAAACTTGCATTTTCTTTGTTGGAAGATAGAAATTGATGCACAAGTTATCTCATTGTGAAATGTGAAGTGTGAACACACACACACAGATGCCAGGCACACTTTCTTGCATTTTCTTTTCAGCCAAACAGTGAGCATAATGGTTCTCTTAGGATGAGGATCCATTTGGCTGATATGAACATTGGCATTTTTTGTTTGTGTTGTTGAACTGTGTTCACACAAATAGTGCAGTTGTCTTGTTCTTCATTGGATCTTCCATTATCTTTTTAGTGCTCAACTACTTTTCAAAGACACAATCTCAAGAGTGTTTAATGATTTAATTATATACTAAAAATTAATTAATTTTTGTTAAATCATTGAACTAAAAAATTATTAACCATGAGTGGAGAGACTTTTGAAATATTAACTAAGTTCTGGAAAAATTATCACATAGGTTTACCTCATATCCTACCTGATATGTTCATACAATTCTATTGGTTTCATACCTATTATTTCTTATACATTACATAAAATAACCAATAGATAATTGAAAAAATACACAACATAATTGAAAATTTTAAAAGACAAAATAATTCCTCCTAAGTTTTAAGTGACTTAAAAAATAATGTGGTATAATTTTAATAGTAAAAAAATAATAATAAGTTGGGTTGTTCGATGTCATCATCATGTATAGTTCCAATTGTGAGATAAGTCAAGGCTAAGTAGGTTTCACATTTTTTTTTTTATTGGTCCATATCCATATGAGATAGTTTTGGAACGATGTGAATCACTTACCCAAAACGAGGCCCATTTTAACATCCAATGGTACCCCCAAAATGGCCTCCCAAGTTTTCAATTTGGTTGGCATCACATCAATTTTGATATTAAAAATCTAGCAAGCTCCCAAAATTCTGTCTCAATATAATTTTAGTCATATCATTATATTTTGAAATTTTCATGAATGAGAATTCTTAATATCTCATATTGAAATAGAGAAACAGAGATAATTGAAAACAAATGATCTCTTAACCAATCTAGTTAGATAATCTTATTTCGGGCAGTAAAATCTCTATTCAAATCTATTTTGTCCCTTTTCTCCTACCAACTCTAAGATTCATTTTCTCCTACCACTTCTAAGATTCATTGTGTGATTTGATTGAAAGGATGATTTAGGCAGATGATCCGATCTTATTAGAATAGCACTTCAACGTTTAATCAAGCATAACATTAGATAAATTAAAACAAATGATACTTGAAAAGTAGCCATTATTAAACAAAAAAACCCATCATTGTAATTTACATTTTCAAGATTATTATTACTACATTCTGATATACAATTCTGTATAGTTTTTTTTATTTGTGAATCACTTTTTAGCAATTTTTTAATGGTCAATTAAGATTGTTTTTTTCTTGGTAGCTCAAGCTCTAGGGTTGCCATTTTTGAGCCCATATTTGCAATCAATTGGATCAGATTACAGACATGGGGCCAACTTTGCAACATTGGCATCAACAGTTCCCTTGCCAAAAAGTTCCCTATTTGTCTCTGGGCTAAGCCCTTTTGCTGTGGCCATTCAGCTCAACCAAATGAAGCATTTCAAGGTTAAAGTTGATGAACCTCAATCTAATGGTAAAAATCGAGTGCACCATGGTGCTTCTACATTCAATTGATTATTTTGTCTACTCTTATTTGGGTGGAGAATATTTTTGACATTTTTTAATATTTAGTATGATGAAAAGCGAAGTCAATAGAAAGTATTTTCTATTGTCATTAAAAAACCGAGTTAATTTTGGCTGAAAGCATTTTTTACCACCACCACTTACAATCATTGTCGTTGCCACCACCTTTGCTTCACCCACACCACCTTACTATCACCACTAGAACCACCAATACTATGATTTTCAAGATTACAACTAAACACAACAAAGTGTTTTTTTTGCAGAAGACGTTTTTTGAAAAATATGTTTGATAAAATGATGCATAACATTATATATTTTTATTTTATATTTTATAATTAATATTTAGTTAGGCATATTTAATTCAGTATATAATAGTATAGATTTATTTAATTTCTTAATTTTGATTTGATGCAATTTTTGTATTCTATTAGCTATGATTTTTATTTATTATCTTATTAGTTTCTTATTCTCCAAGAAATAGGTTAACTATAAAGTTGTAAGCCTTAGAGTTATGGAGTTGAAGTTGATATTTGATAAATAAAAATTGAGAGTTTTCTTAATATTATTCGTTCGTAGGGAGAATATTTTTAATTCGAATTTGATCGTGGTTCAATTTTGTTCTTTGCTCCTCTTTTCGATACGTTTCCCTACATCATAAAATATATTTTTAAAAAAAAATGATTTTTATCAAAAAAAAAAAAAAAAATGTATACTTCTAATGAGAATGTGAACTTTATTTTTTTTAGGTAGATAACTTTGAATGTTGATTGATTTACAGGATCAAACAATCTTCCACAGACAGACATATTTGAAAAATCAATATTCACGTTCTATATTGGTCAGAATGACTTCACTTCCAACTTAGGATCTCTTGGCATGAGTGGGTTAAAGATTGTGCTTTCTCAAGTGGTTTCCCAAATTGCCGCCACCATTAAGGTCAGCATTTTCACCGACTTGGGTTTTGTCAATAGAGTATAAATTCACAATAAAAATGCTAAAAACACATTACTTTGTTATGCATTTCACCAGAATGAATGTAATTTTGTGCACCCTTTTTTTAAATTGTTTTTTAGTGGAAAATTTTGCGTTTTTAGCATTAATGTTTGTGAAAAAAATTATATGGACTCAATAGACAAATATACTTAATCTTGCATTAAAATGGAGTTGTTGACAATATTACATTCGTCCCAGATAAAGTTTATATTCCAGTAAAATGAATGCACTACTGTTAGTGCTACATTCTGTAGACTTTTTAAAAAAATTTATGTGTTTCTTTTTATTGATTTACAATATATCACAAAATTAGGTTGCATAATAAATGGACCAATGACTTGAATATATATATATATATCATGAAATTAGGTACTTAGTGGTGTTTTAGAAAGTCGGTAAAAAGTTGATTTTTTTGACTTTTTTGACAAAAAACTAAGTTATTTTGGGTAAAAAAACTGACTTTTTTTTAACTAAAAACACTAAAATATCAAAAAATTAGTTTTTTTTAGTGTGGTTCTAAAAGACCCCTAATCTTGCACCAAAGTGGAGTACGGGTAGCACTGCATTTGATCTTGATAGGGCTCACACTCAAGGAGAATGAATGCACTGTTGTCAGAACTACACTCACTGCACTTTTATCAAAAAGTTTAGAATAAATTTTACTTTACTTCTTATGATTTTGAACCATATGCAATTTATTCTTAATGTTTAGAAATTAACTATATAACTCCTATATGATTTGTAAACTAAAGTCTACCGTTTATTTTTTCATCCAAATTAACTGACTATCGGTTCACACGCTCATGAAGAGAATAAGTTTTATTTAAAACTAAAATACCTTTACACATCTTTAAATTTACAAAAACATGCCATTCTTCCCTAAACCTATATATATACACACATACATACACATAATTTTTTTTTTTTTTTCATTTGTTCTCTAATGGCTACCACTATATGTATCAATGAAGTTTGTTGGGTCAAAACAGTGGCAAGCAATCAACAAAAACCTTTTAGTGGGTTTGATTTCATTATTCAATTTTTGATTATGGTTGGTAGGTTTGATTAGCTTGATTGTGTTATGAACTTTGGTTGACGTATGGTGGGCTTTTCACTGGACTCTGTTTTGCTATGGGTGACTAATCTTGATTTGATTACATGTGGCGATGGGTTTAATTTCTTTGTTCAATTTTTATTGAATTTCTGGTTGGTGGGTTTAATTACCTTGATTATGTTATGAATTTTGGTTGAATACAGTGGGTTTTTCACCGGTCTGGTTTTCCAATGACTCTTGAAAACTGGTGAGCTTCGTCTTCTCAAATTGACTCCGGAGCTGCGTGTGCGAAAACAATTTTAAAAAATTTGAAAACAACTTTCATGTTTGCTAAAAAGCTTGTATTTTTCAGAAAATTTCCAAAACAGTTCATAGAACAAGTATTATCCGAAAATGAAAACCCAACAAAATAATCCCAAAACATCAAAACCCACCAAAGGAAAAAAAGTGCAAGAACCAAACTGAATCAAAATCATAACTTGAAACACTTTGAGAACCAAATCCAGGAATAGAAACATTCACAAATCTGAACAAAAAAGCAGATCAGAAATAGAAAAAAAGAGAAAAGATTGTGAATCTACAATTCCATGGACAACTCCAGCCTTTTTAGTTGAATACGGTGGGTAATCCATGAGCAATTGACTTCCCATGGAAATTGTGCAAGTGTATTGGTGAGCAAGAGGAAGAAGACGAGAGTATAAAGGTTAATTTACATGTTTTGTTAATAGAAGTTAGTGTGCATTTTAGTTCACAAATCACGTGCAGGGTTATGTGATTATTTTTAAATAATAGGGAATAAACCGTGTATGACCCAAACCATAAGGGGTGAAGCGAAATTTGCTCAAAAATTTATATAATTTACAATGTCCACCAAACTTAGACTGCATAATATATGGTCTAGTGACCTTAATGTTTATGGAAATTCAAGGAATTATACGGGCTAGGAGGACGGACATTTCTGGTACTTAATCTAGCACCGGTGGGTTGTTACCCGTCGCTTTTGGCGGAGCTACCACACAACAGCTCTGACCTTGACGCATTCGGATGCGTAATTTCCTATAACAATGCAGTGGTGGACTACAACAACATGTTGAAGGAAGCTCTGAATCAAACTAGACAAGCAATCCCAGATGCTTCTCTGATATATGTGGATACTCATGCTGTTCTGCTGGAGCTCTTCCAGCACCCCACATCTCATGGTATGGTTCGATTCAAACCAATGCCTCAAAAAAGTCACATAACTCATATCATACCATGTGTATCTTCAATTTATGGGATTGACAATTAATGTATACATGTACTAGTAAAATTATGTCCTTGAATCACTTCATTATTTAGAAACAACATTAATCGTTAGATTTTCAACTATATTATATAGGACGTTTTCATAATTGTTAAATTTATTCAATTTAAATTCTTAATTATGGCATATAAGACATTGTTTAAAAAATGGTCTGTTTTATTATATAAATAATAATAATTAGAATTGCTTACAAAGTTGGTACTACTTATACTTTTATAAAAGTTGCAAACGTGAGATTTTAAATTTGTGGATTGTTTATGAAAGAAAAAGATAAAATAATAAGTAAGATTAGTCTGGTTGGCCAGAACTTTTGCACTAAATTACAAGGTTAAGAATTTGATTTCCTATTCCTTATACTAGAGGCTTGAAAAAAAAGAAAAGAAAAAGAAAAAGCAAGAGATATAAATAAAAAAATTTCCCACCTTTCCTTTCTTTTTTATTCTCTCCCCAAATTCTTCATGAATACACTATGAAAAAGTGAGGAAGTTGAAACCATAGTCTTCTACCTTGAAACCCTACTATTCATCCAAAAGGGGTTCTTTCCTTGAATCCATATAGAGATAAGAGATATTATTTCTCTGTAATTTTACAATAATGTAAAAAGTATTAACTAATGTACTTGCAAACATGTCAACTATATCATATTGCAATTTATGTTTTTGTTGCCACTATTTATTTTTCATTATTTTGACACACAAATAGAACAAGTTCAAGGTTGTCACACTCGCATGTTTGATGATGAAACAGGATTGAAGTATGGTCCAAGAGCATGTTGTGGATATGGGGATGGAGATTACAATTTTGACCCTAAGGTGTACTGTAGAAACACTAAGGTGATCAATGGGAGTACTCTCACAACAACCGCTTGTAGTGATCTGTACAACTATGTGAGTTGGGATGGAATACATGTCACTGAGGCTGCAAACAAGCTTGTCACATATGCTATTCTCAACGGCTCTTACTTCGATCCTCCATTTCCTCTTCATCAGCTTTGTGATCTCAAACCTATGGACTAATGTATTTATCTTTCTGAACTTAGGATTGTAATAAATAATACAACAATGTGTTAATTTTTAGTATATAATTAAATCATTAAACACTCTTGAGATTGTGTCTTTGAAAAGTAGTTGAGCACTAAAAAGATAATGGAAGATCCAATGAAGAACAAGACAACTGCACTATTTGTGTGAACACAGTTCAACAACACAAACAAAAAATGCCAATGTTCATATCAGCCAAATGGATCCTCATCCTAAGAGAACCATTATGCTCACTGTTTGGCTGAAAAGAAAATGCAAGAAAGTGTGCCTGGCATCTGTGTGTGTGTTCACACTTCACATTTCACAATGAGATAACTTGTGCATCAATTTCTATCTTCCAACAAAGAAAATGCAAGTTTGCAAAGAAATTAACTCAATAAAGAAATTAATTATCTAAAAATTTACCTAAGAAATCAATCATGAGACTCCCATCAGTAAGCCGACCGGCCGGTTTCTTGAAGTAGGTCATCCCATAAGGCTCGGACTGCGCGGGAAAATGCCCAAAACCCGCCCGTGTTGGAATTCGAATCGCCAAAGTTGAAAATAGCCTCAAAAGCACATTTGCAATCTGCTAGTCCTCCTGATATTGCCATAAACATTGTAAAAACGGCTAAGAGTCGCCGGAAATTTTTAACAAAGTGTTTTGCCATAAACATCAATCAATATAGAATTACGTATAGTTAGCTTAAGATTCTACAATTAGCAGCAAATCCATAAAGTGGCCATAATGTAGAAAATTCAATTAAAAAAAAAAAAAGAAAGAAAACAGAAGAAGAAGAAGAAAGATTTGGCAGCAGAGAATTATTACCGTTGGAAGCAGAGACTCCATAGAAAGATTCAAATCGAAGCTCTGTCAGATTGAAATACTCAAACCCATCTACACATTTGCTAACAAACCCAACAACAAATAGAACCCATAAACCCATAACCATCCTCATAGCTTTGAATCTTTTGATATCTTAGAGAAATCTTAATTCTTGTTGAATCTTTGATATCATTTGAAACACGATCAATGGGTTTAAATAGGTAATGCTGTTAATTTTATTTCTATCCTCTAAATTATTATTATTATTATTATTTTCTTTTATCCTTTAATTATCAATTTAATTTATTTAATATTCATTTTTTATTTTTTATTTTTGTTCATATAGTCTAATTGGAGTCTTGGAGACCATTCATCCAAATCAATAATAATAAAAAAAACTAGGAAAATTTACCTATGAATCTCATTTGGGAAAATAGTGATTCATTTAGTTTTAAGAGTTTTCTTTTAAATGAATTAGTCATTTTTATTTTTGGAAAGGATGATTTATTTAATTTGGTGCTATTTGAGTTTACTTGATTGCCCTTCTGTGAATATTTTTTCCAAATCTTTTAGTCATTGTGAAATAGAAATGGAAATGTTATGTGTGTTGGGATATTTTTTGGGGATTTGGGTGGGTCATTTTGGTAACATTTGCTGGGTGGATGTTTAACGTGTTCGGTATCGAGTGTTGAAACTCATTTTTTGGTGGTGTGGTGTTTTGGCAGGGGAAGTACGGAGTTTGTTTGTTCCGATCCTGGGTGGAATTATTGCAAGGTACATGCATCGGTTTGTTATGTTTTAAGTTTAATGTTTTTTGCATTTTGTTGCGTTGGTTTCTGCGGTTGGTTTGGTGTGTTGCTTTATTATTGTGACCCATTTTTGTTGTTACGATGATTCGTTGTTGTGTTTTGTTGTGTTGTTTATTGTGTTTCGTTGGACTGGTCGGGCAGATGATTAAATGTGATTGTGTTGTTTTGTTTATGTTGGTTTTTTGACAGAAAACATTTTGGGTTATCATTAATGTATCACATGATGTTAGTACGTCTATTATGTACATATGTAGCGTGCCACACGTTTGTGGTTTTTTTTTTTTTTTTTTTTTTTTTTTTTTTTTTTTTTCTAGGTGCGATGATTTTAGGAGGTATCACATTTGTCTGGGGGGTCGTAACATTGTGCACAACACACTAGCTGTCATTGTTTTAGCCCATCAACTGTTTGTGTTACATGCGTGTTTTGGTAATGTTTGTGTAATTGTAATGGTGTAGTTAATTTCAATTCTTATTTGTATGGGTGTAACATATCCATTCTTATTAGTATGAGTGTTTTGGTAATGTTGGTGTAATTGTAATGGTGTGGTTAATTTCAATTCTTATTTCACATTTGAAGTTTTAGTGTGTTACATTGATTGGAGTGTTACGTTTGAGAAAAGTACAAGTAGTTTTTTAGTGCATTACATTGATTGGAGTGTTATGTTTGGAAAAAAAATACTCTAAGAAATTTTTTAGAGCATTATTTTGTTACATTTGACAAAAATACACCAGAGTTTTTTAGTGTATTACATTGAAGTATTACGTTTTTGTTTGTAATGTGAGATTTGTTCCAAAGTGAGGGAAAATCCAAACCTCTATAGTGCGGATTGTCTAAATGTATAATTTCACATTTTGAGAATTTCACTTTTATCTCTAAAAAATTAAATCCAAATATATAAGGGACTACCTTTTTATATAATTTCTATTTTAATAGGACCTATGGGTTTGTGGAAGGTAAAATTATCTCCATATGGAAAGTGAGATGGTGCGTCCAATCCTTTGTACTCTATAAAGACATACCACAATATCAGTGATCATTCCCGACCAGGATAGGTCGGGAGGACCCTCCGATGATCAAGGCAACACCCTAATAAGCTATAACATATAAATATTTTAAAAGGAAATAATTATGAAGCAGAAGCTAATCAAGATTGAGTACAATTGGCCTGAATTGGATTCACTCACTTGTCCCATTATACTTTGCATGCTTACCCATTTATAACTATTCTTGTTCAAATTTCATCAGTTGGGTCTTGTTTTGATTGAAAGGTTTCTACCTATACCTGGCTTTCTACCTACACCTAAACTTACCCCCTCTTTAAAATTTTTTTTTTTTTTGAAAAATGCAACAATATATATGATACAATTAAGCCCAGTTTGATACAGTTAATTGAGATATTTACAATTTTTTTATTTTATTTTACAAGGTTGTATCAATGTGTTTCGTAACTTATGATACAAAAATAATTTAAATAAGTTCAACTGAAAACTGAAAGGATGTTTTTAACTATTATTTTCTTATTATTAATTTTTAATTTTAAAAAAATTATATCGAAAATAGGTTGGTTACATTGTAAGAGTTTATATAATTTTTGTAACACTTAATATATATTTATATTGTCAACACTTTGGAGAGAAAGGAAATTACCGATCATAACTGGTAAAACTCAAATTCAAGCATCATGCTACATAAAAAAAAATGCTACAACTGCTTAGCTAATCTTAATTATAAGTCAAAATTTAAAGAGTTAGTTGAACGATAAAATTTTAAAAATAAGATTTAAAATTTCAAATTCGAATTACTCTAAAGGATACTGGAGTTTTTTTAATTGTTAATTTTAAAATTTTGAAATAAGTTAAAATATATGTAAATTAATTTGAATACTTGATTATAAAATAATTAAAGGTAATAATAAGTTACAAGTCCTAAGTGTAGTTGATCCTTCCAACCCACCAACCAAATGTTTTGAAGTTGGATTGGATCTTTTGATGTAGTGGGTCCACCACATAGAATAGTAGGGTTGAGCACATTCCTCTCCATTCCCTATAAAACTAGGGTGTGCCGAAAACAAAACATGGGTGGTCTGAAATTGCCCATTCCATTTATATCTAGAAAACCCAAAAGCTATAAATGAGATTGCCCATTCCATTTATATCTGAAATTGCCCATTTCATTTATATCTGAAATTGCCCATTTCATTTATTAATTAACATTTGTGGTGGATCAAGCCATGTTCCATTGTTCTAATGAGAAGTCAACACAAATTTAGGGCGGTAGGTCACACCTCTCACTAATATTAATAAACAAAAGAAAAAGAAAGTATTATTTCATGAGAATTTTTATATAAATTTTGTATCAGTTCATGAGAATTTTTATATAAATTTTGTATCAAAATAATGTTACAGCATCATTTATATAATTAAAGATATCTTAATAGATTCTTTATTATAAATTGATATGGTTGAAACTCAATAAAATTATAAGTTTTATATATGAAATTTTTATTTATATATTGTTACTCATTAATAAAAAGATTACATTAATTAACTATTTACATGAATTATTTTTGTGTGTATATATATATATCACTATCACGACAAAAGAAAAGACGAAAATATATATATGAGTTGGGATCTTTTGTTTGATATTTCTACTTTTCTCTTGTTTCTAAGGTATTTTTCTATTATATGATAAATTTTTCTAACAATCGTACAGTGAAAATGGATTTGGATAGAAGAACAAAAGATATCCAAATAGAAAGTACCCCATCTACAAAGTCGACATCCACTTAGTGTTCTATGGATTCTAATTAAACACATAATATTTGTGCGATATAATAGGATTCTAATTAAGCATTTTTTATATAATTAATTTCACTAACTAGAAATTAGTTGGATGTAATTTAACTTGTGAAAAAAGTAACCCATGGAGCAAATTTCTGTTAGGATGACGTTCTTAACTAAGATCGGTGAGACTCGAAATAACAAATAAGGAAGAAAAAAATAAATCAAACAAATCACACACACAAGAATACAAGGATTTACGTGATTTATCCTAGAATAGGGCTACGTCCACGGCTGTTGGGGTTTTCACTATGATTAGAAAAATACAACTTTCTCTTTTTAACGTAAAAGAGGCATCACCTTATGAACAATAAGATTGAGTGAACAGTACTTATCAAGGTCCACCGACCCAACAAATATATAGAGCCATCATTAGATCTATCAATGAATTTTGTGAGTGAATGATCAAATTTAAATATTTAATTTACAAAATATATTAACGTAACATAGTCTGGTGTTTAGACACCAAACTGAAAAGAAGTCATTCTCCTCTTAATAATAGAATTCTCAATTCTCATCATTCATTACTTCCATCAAAACATGATGTTTAGTTGAATGGTTTTGGTGTTGTAATAAAGTAATGTACAAAACTACATCTTAAAGAGGCCCTATTTCAAAATTGCATGAAGTTTTTGAAGATGTTGAAAATTAACAACTGTGCTATATGTACAGAAATTATTAATTTATGGGTAAATTATGCAAATAGTCTCTGTAGTTTACACGATGTGTCAATTTGATTCCTGTAGTTTCAATTTGCTCGATTTTACCCCTTAATTTAATGAATTGTGTCATTTTAGTCCAATAAATAACGGTTGTTAAGTTAATTTAACCGAAAGTCAAACAATGTATCAATTTGATCCATGTACTTTACATGATGTGTCAATTTGGTCCCTGTACTTTCAATTTTCTCGATTTTGATAGGGACTAAATTGACACATTGTGAAAAATACAGGGACCAAATTGACGTATTGTTTGACTTTCCGTTAAATTAACTTAACAACCATTTTTATTGGACTAAAATGACACAATCCGTTAAATTAAGGGGCAAAATTGAGTAAATTAAAATTAGAGGAACCAAATTGACATATCGTGTAAACTACAGGGACTATTTGCATAATTTTCTCTTAGTTTATTGACACAACCATTCTTTAAATGATTTTTGTACAAATAATTTTATTCAAAGAAAAAATCATGATTATTGTGTGTTTTTGAGATTAATCACAATTTAACAAGGAGATCAAAATGCCACCACGTTTGTTATTAATGACACCAAATTTCCTAACTTTTTCTTGAGCAAGTGTTGAAAAACTTTTCATTTCCTCTTAATAAAATTTTTTTTGGGAAAAGTGGGGAAAGAAAAATTGGAAAGCATTGAAGAAGCATGTGATTGAAGGATTTGTTTTCTTGGGCAAAGCTCACAAAGGGAATTTCGTGTCACACTTGTCTTCTTCATCTTCTTTTTCTTGCATGCCAAACACGCATTGAAATTCTCTACGTAGAATTATAGAAATAGACATCTTTTTTTTGATCGGCATAGAAATAGACATCTTAATACTAGCATATAATATATTTATATATATTTGTATCATATGAAGAGATACATAGGCATTAAAATTTGTAAGTATACATATAGTTATTAGAGTAGGGTGCACACGTAATACACGTGTAAAGATTTGTAGTTTATAAAAATAGAAGATGAATAGAAACCGCTCATAATTTTATCTATGTTTGAGAAATTTTAAATATCTAAATCAGTTTAATTTTTTCCGCATGACAATTTTTAGCTCATCAATTGTTGTGGGTATTTTTAGAATATAAAATAAAAAAGTGTGATGAAGAAAGTGTTTAAAGAAATGGACATGCTCATTTTATATAGTATTTTAGCGATGCGTGAAAACAAGATATATTTATAGTTTATATTTAAATTTATAAATCGCTTTATGATTGAAGAGAACTAATAATAATTTTGGACGATTTGATGAAAGAAAAAAAATTGTTCTAACAATTATTGAAACCATTACTGATAAGAAAGGTATTCTTGAAAAGTAAAAACCGTAACAATGTTCATACCAACTCATAACACAATAAACATAATATAGATTTCTATTAGTTGTGAAGTGATTGTCATTGGATTTTGAAATTTGTAAAGTGATTTGTTAAGAAAAAAAGGAAAAAAAAAAAGAAAGCAAAGAAAAAGCAAAACAGAGAGAAATTTTTTACTTCGTTTTCAGTTCTTATTTTCTTCCCTCTCTACAAAGTTCTATGTAAATTCAACATCTAAGGCACATTTGTTTTCCAAGTTATGGCTCCGGATTGAACTAACACTACAAAAAATTAAGGTTTTAGAAATCAAAATTTATGTACAAAATTATTTTTTAGGAATCAAATATTTTTGTTGCGAAAAATGCCGTCATTATATTTTTAGCAACAAATATAAAACATTAGTAATGAATTATTATCCTTTTGGAATCAAATTTTTTGTCTCAAAAAATTAACCATTTTGAGATTGGTGGTTTAGGATGTTTTAAATAATACTTTTTGACTTTTTATAATAAAAAAAATAAGTAGAAAAGTAAAGAAAGTAGGTAAAAAAGTAAAGAGGAGATGTTGATAGATGTGACTCAAATAAGTGTATACATGCAAAAAAAAAAAAAGTGCACTTTTTTAGTGCATGCCAAACACCTATAAATTATTTTGTCTCTAAAAGCCTATTTATTAGTAGGAGTGGCAATTAGAATCCAACTCGACGAGGACTCGGCCTCTTGACCTCGATTAAAATAGTTTTTTCTCAAAAAATACCCCCGACTGGCCGGGGATGGTATTTGAAAATGAATCCCTAATAATTTTTGGGCCGGGAATAGTGATAGGTTTCCCCGCCCAGAACTGAAATTGCTATTATACCCCTATATATATACATATATATATATATTATATGTGTGTTTCATTTTAGGGTTTAGGTTCACTCATCACACACACACACATACGCACGCACGCACTCTCTCTCTATCTCTCTTCTCCATCCACTCTCTATGAGACTGTTTCTTCTCTCATCTCCAAATTCCACACACCACACCACCATCACGACACCATCTCTCTCTCTCTCTCTCACCTCTGTTTGTTGCATTGTCTCCAATGTCGACGGCGGCGTGATGTCTTCGACGACTTTGTCTTTAACTCCGTCGACCTCTAGATCTAGACGATCTGAAGATCGTCAGCCACCTCTTCGCTACTGCCTCTCTCTTAGTTTCGAACACTCTCGACGGAGGAGAAGGAGAAGTAGATCAATCCGAGAGATCTACAACCACTGTTTGACGGAGAATGTGTATCAACATGCATACATATAAATATATATATATATATATATATAGAAGTTAATAAACTGACCAATAGCACAAATTTGAGTGTTGAGTTGGTCCAATTCGATCTTGAGAGATGAATTGGAGTGATCATCCAATCTGACTTGTTCTACTATTTGTTGATGATCATGTTCATGGGCAGCAATAGAGGCATCATCATCTACACTAACCTTGGTGGTGAAGAAGATTAGGGCAAGGAAGATGGGAAAGAGTAGGAGAAACTTCAAAGCAGTCATGCCCTTAAGGTAAGGAAGACATGGATTTTCAAGATTGGGAAAACCCGATCTCCGTTAAGGGGCGGGGGCGGGGGGTAATGGATTCCTCGCCGAGGATCAAGGGCGGGAACGGGGAATTTTATACCTTCGAGGATCGGGGACGGAAAGCGTAATCCCCGGCTCGACCCCGGCCCATTGCCATTCCTGTTTTTTAGCAACTATCCTCGTGACGATGGAAATAAGTTTCTAAATGCTTTTTGCAACAAAATTTTAACTTTTAGAGATCAAAATATTTGGTCTCTAAAACTTTTATATGTTGTAGTGTAATAGTGAGCTGTCCCCTCACTAAACTCACGCTTGTTTTCCTCTTTGGCCTTAGGACTGATAGCCCTAACGGACTATGAAATACCTCACACGAACGGATTCAAGTTTAGGCTGAGAGATGGTATTAGGAAAACAGTCTGTTCGGCTTAGGGGTGATCGGTCGTCCGAGGGGACGTTTGGTCGATTAACCGGTCAATTGTAATTTTTTTTTTATTTGTTGGGATTTTTTTTTGAACATTAATGTTTAATGTTTTTGTATTTTTTATTAAGTAAAAATCATAATTTTATTTGTTTTATTATTTTATATAAAAATAATTTAACAATCCCACACTAATAATTATCATCAAAACAAACACAATTTTACTAATCCCCTCACTATCAATCCCCTCTATCCTATTTCTAAAAACAAATGAGAGCTAAGAGTAAAGAGCCACGGTCATATCCGAAGACATAGCACCCTTCTTGTGCCCTCTGGGCATGGCCCACTCTGCACTCACCTCTAATATTCAAATTATTCATTTTGTAAAATTTGTTAAATAAATTATTTATATAAAAATTAAATTAATTGAATATTGGTAATTTTGTAATTAGTTTACAATTATCTTTTAAAATAAATAATTTATTCTCAAAATCACATTTTTAGTCTCTTTTTCTAAGACAAACGTAATATAATTTTCAACAATGCTAGAGGGCCCAAATTTTGTAGTTCAAAAGTAGCTCAAATAGCCAAAACGACGTCGTTTTGAGTACAAAACAATATTCAAATGGCCAAAACGACGTCGTTTTGGCCATTTGAGCCACAAAATTAGGGCCTCCAAACATTTTCCTATAATTTTATGACTATCAATATTTAATCAATCTAAATTTTTATATAGATAATGTACTTAATAAATTTAATTTTAAAAATGAGTTCGAGTGGGTCCCATTGAGAGTGCATAGCAAGGGAAGGGAGTTAGTCCATCTACAAATTAATGCCACACATGGAGCTGAATGGCAGACATTCAACTCCCATTTACAAAGTAAAATGATTTAGTGTGTGACAGTGTTTGCCATTTCTTTTGAACCAACAAATTGTACAAATATGCACTAAACAATGCACATGGGTGACCCATTTTTACATGAGAAATATTATTGGAGAAATTGTGTATTTCAGTGTAAATTAAAAAATATATATATAAATTAATGAAAAATTTTATCAATTTTAATAATTATAATTATAATTTTTTTCATGAATTTATAAATAGTTTATAAAAATATCATTGATTTAAAATATTCTCAAAATTATTCACTACTATTGCATTGTACTACAAAATATTTTAGCCGTTGATTACTGTGATTCCGCGTGAAGACCACACCAATTAACTCTACAAATGAATTAAGTCATATCGAGTTGAAGTAGACTTTGGGTGTTAGAACTCAACTTGTTAAGAATTAATTGAGTTCCAACTTAGCTCGAATTAATTCAATTACATAATGAGTTGAACTTGAAAATAAAATGTAAATTTAAATTAATTTGTATATTAAGAGAAAATAAGATAATTGTGAACAAAACGTAAAAAAATGCTCATACTAATAATCAATTTCATCAATCATATATATAAATTTACATAAACACCAAACATAAAAATATATACACTAAATTAATACAAATACATTTTATATATAATTTAAAATAAATACTCTTTTCTTTTTTTTTTTCTTTTTTTTTTTTGTAATCATAAAGCTCATTTATTTTGTAAATGAACCGAAAACTGGTTCATGAATAACTTGGCCAACCCTTTTTATTTTTTATTTTTTAGGTCTTGACATTAAGGAAGCCCAATTTTCATGTACTAGCCCAAATTCAATGATCTTTGGGCTTTTCTTCATTTTTTTTAGGGGTGAGCATGGTCCGGATTGGATCGGATTAAGGTAAAACCAGGACCAATCCATTATCTACTGTTTCTTAAAAATTAGAATCAATCCAATCCGTTTAAATCATGAAACCAATCCGAACCAATCTATTTAAATACGGATTGGATCGGTTTAGGACCACGGATTCACATAATTAAATAACAAAATATATATATATATATATATATAACACTTTAATTTCATAAAAATATAAATATAGTGCTATATTAGTTTCACAATAGCAACATGCTTTTTTTATAATAGCGACATACTGTTCTAGAATTTAAATAACTATAAAAAAACTGGTTTCATCATAAGTATTTAGACAATTATAAATTAAAACTAAAAACTAACAAATAAAAGTAATAAAAGAAGATATTATACGGTTTTAGGTTTGAGTTTAGATTTTATATAGAATAAGAGAATATATTATGGGAGATGATGTATAATAAAAATATAGACTATTTGTATACGGTTCGGATTGGTTCCAATCCAGAACCGTAGGGTTCAATCCGGAACCAATCTGTAGACTACGAATTTTTAATTCTTCAATCCGAAACCGAACCGCGAATTCAAAAAACTAATCCAAACCTATCGAATTGGACTAGACTGGATCGAATTACGAATTTCATGAATTCCTTGCTTAGTCCTAATTTTTTTAACTATGAAATCCAGTGGGCTAAAGTGCACTTGAAGCCTCCACATTTCCTTATTAAAAAGGCTTTAACGACTAATTATTTCACGTGTTGCTTTTCAAAACTAATGATGTGCTAAATTTTTTATGGATATGACAATTTGGCCCAGCTTTGTTAACTAATTAGGAAATAAGGAATGATTCACTCAATATATTTTGTGATTTTTTATTTATAAAAATATTTAGATAAGCAATGTCACATGTTATTTTTGCACTACCATTTGGAAACAACCTACAACAATCACATATTTAAAAAAAATAGTAAAGGGAGTTTTTTTTTAGTAAATCACATTCTTAAAACTTATATTCTTTTTGAATATTCTATTAGGTCTTATTTAGTGTAATAAAACCAAATCACCCTTCCAATTCTTGTTTATATTTTAAAATTAATACACAATAAAAAATAATAACAATTACTTATTCCATAGATAAAATCTATCCCTTATTCTATATAGAAAATTTCTCATCATTTTAGGAAAAATCTCCTCATTCCAGGGAGAAAATCTTTCCCTTATTTCATGAAGAAAATTTTTCCCTTATTATAGGAAAAAAAAACATCTCTCTTTTTTCACAGAAAAATCTCTCACATTCTCAAAATCCTAAATTGTCTATCTTTTGAAAATCTCTCATTAAATGTTGATGTGAACTTTCACATTACAAATGCATGCTAATAAATAATGGAAATAAGTTTCTAAATGCTTTTTGCAACAAAATTTTCACTTTTAGAGACCAAAATATTTGGTCTCTAAAACTTTTATACATTGTAGTGTAATAGTGAGCTCTCCCTCACTAAACTCACGCTTGTTTTCCTCTTTGGCCTTAGGACTTATAGCCCTAACGGACTATGAAATACCTCACACGAACAGATTCAAGTTTAGGCTGAGAGATGGTAATTAGGAAAATAGTCTGTTCGGCTTAGGGGTGATCGGTCGTCCGAGGGGACGTTTGGTCGATCAATCGGTCAATTGAAATTTTTTTTTTTATTTGTTGGGATTTTTTTTGAACATTAATGTTTAATGTTTTTGTATTTTTTATTAAGTAAAAATCATAATTTTATTTGTTTTATTATTTTATATAAAAATAATTTAACAATCCCACACTAATAATTATCATTAAAATAAACATAATTTTACTAATCCCCTCACTATCAATCCCCTCTATTCTATTTCTAAAAACAAATGAGAGCTGAGAGTAAAGAGCCACGGTCATATCCGAAGACATAGCACCCTTCTTGTGCCCTCTTGGCATGGCCCACTCTGCACTCACCTCTAATATTCAAATTATTCATTTGTAAAATTTGTTAAATAAATTATTTATATAAAAATTAAATTAATTGAATATTGGTAATTTTGTAATTAGTTTACAATTATCTTTTAAAATAAATAATTTATTCTCAAAATCACATTTTTAGTCTCTTTTTCTAAGACAAACGTAATATAATTTTATGACTATCAATATTTAATCAATCTAAATTTTTATATAGATAATGTACTTAATAAATTTAATTTTAAAAATGAGTTCGAGTGGGTCACATTGAGAGTGCATAGCAAGGGAAGGGAGTTAGTCCATCTACAAATTAATGCCAAACATTGAGCTGCATGGCAGACATTCAACTCCCATTTACAAAGTAAAATGATTTAGTGTGTGACAGTGTTTGCCATTTCTTTTGAACCAACAAATTGTACAAATATGCACTAAACAATGCACATGGGTGACCCATTTTTACATGAGAAATATTATTGGAGAAATTGTGTATTTCAGTGTAAATTAAAAAATATATATATAAATTAATGAAAAATTTTATCAATTTTAATAATTATAATTATAATTTTTTTCATGAATTTATAAATATTTTATAAAAATATCATTGATTTAAAATATTCTCAAAATTATTCACTACTATTGCATTGTACTACAAAATATCTTATCCGTTGATTACTGTGATTCCGTGTGAAGACCACACCAATTAACTCTACAAATAAATTAAGTCATATCGAGTTGAAGTAGACTTTGGGTGTTAGAACTCAACTTGTTAAGAATTAATTGAGTTCCAACTTAGCTCGAATTAATTCAATTACATAATGAGTTGAACTTGAAAATAAAATGTAAATTTAAATTAATTTGTATGTTAAGAGAAAATAAGATAATTGTGAACAAAACGTAAAAAAATGCTCATACTAATAATCAATTTCATCAATCATATATATAAATTTACATAAACACCAAACATAAAAATATATACACTAAATTAATACAAATACATTTTATATATAATTTAAAATAAATACTCTTTTCTTTTCTTTTTTTTTTCTTTTTTTTTTTTTTTGTAATCATAAAGCTCATTTATTTTGTAAATGAACCGAAAACTGGTTCATGAATAACTCGGCCAACCCTTTTTATTTTTTATTTTTTAGGTCTTGACATTAAGGAAGCCCAATTTTCATGTACTAGCCCAAATTCAATGATCTTTGGGCTTTTCTCCATTTTTTTTAGGGGTGAGCATGGTCCGGATTGGATCGGATTAGGGTAATACCAAGACCAATCCATTATCTACTGTTTCTTAAAAATTAGAACCAATCCAATCCGTTTAAATCATGAAACCAATCCGAACCAATCAATTTAAATACGGATTGGATCGGTTTAGGACCACGGATTCACATAATTAAATAACAAATATATATATATATATATAACACTTTAATTTCATAAAAATATAAATATAGTGCTATATTAGTTCCACAATAGCAACATGCTTTTTTATAATAGCGACATATTGTTCTAGAATTTAAATAACCATAAAAAAACTGGTTTCATCATAAGTATTTAGACAATTACAAATTAAAACTAAAAACTAACAAACAAAAATAATAAAAGAAGATATTATACGGTTTTAGGTTTGAGTTTAGATTTTATATAGAATAAGAGAATATATTATGGGGGAGGATGTATAATAAAAATATAGACTATTTGTATACGGTTCGGATTGGTTCCAATCCGGAACCGTAGGGTTCAATCTGGAACCAATCCGTGGATTACGGATTTTTAATTCTTCAATCCGAAACCGAACCACGAATTCAAAAAATCAATCTAAACCTATCGAATTGGACTAGACTTGATCAAATTACGAATTTCACGAATTCCTTACTCAGCACTAATTTTTTTAACTATGAAATCCAGTGGGCTAAAGTGCACTTGAAGCCTCCACATTTCCTTATTAAAAAGGCTTTAACGACTAATTATTTCACGTGTTGCTTTTCAAAACTAATGATGTGCTAAATTTTTTATGGATATGACAATTTGGCCCAGCTTTGTTAACTAATTAGGAAATAAGGAATGATTCACTCAATATATTTTGTGATTTTTTATTTATAAAAATATTTAGATAAGCAATGTCACATGTTATTTTTGCACTACTATTTGGAAACAACCTACAACAATCACATATTTAAAAAAAATAGTAAATGGAGTTTGTTTTTAGTAAATCACATTCTTAAAACTTATATTCTTTTTGAATATTCTATTAGGTCTTATTTAGTGTAATAAAACCAAATCACCCTTCCAATTCTTGTTTATATTTTAAAATTAATACACAATAAAAAATAATAACAATTACTTATTCCATAGATAAAATCTATCCCTTATTCTATATAGAAAATTTCTCATCATTTTAGGAAAAATCTCCTCATTCCAGGGAGAAAATCTTTCCCTTATTTCATGAAGAAAATTTTTCCCTTATTCTAGGAAAAAAAAATATCTATCTTTTTTCACAGAAAAATCTCTCACATTCTCAAAATCCTAAATCGTCTGTCTTTGAAAAATCTCTCATTAAATGT
Source organism: Camellia lanceoleosa (assembly GCA_025200525.1). Classification (NCBI taxonomy): domain Eukaryota; kingdom Viridiplantae; phylum Streptophyta; class Magnoliopsida; order Ericales; family Theaceae; genus Camellia; species Camellia lanceoleosa. The sequence continues at coordinate 92,543,142 of CM045763.1, forward strand.
TGATGTGAACTTTCACATTACAAATGCATGCTAATAAATAATATCTCCTTATCGAAACATACATACACTTAACATTACATGAGTGTGTGAACATTAACATTGGGTACGACTACCTATTTGTATTACAGAATTAATGTGAATATTCACATCTTTATGTATTTACTATGTTTGTGCCAGTATGACTATTAATATACAACCAACCTTCAAAAAAACAAAACACATACCAAAATACTACCTGAATGTTCACAACAAATAACAAACATACAACTAATTTTGAAAAAAAATAAAAATCATATTAAAATATAATATGAATATTCACAGTTTACAATTAACATATAACTATCCTTAAAAAACTATACTTATACTAATGTAAACATTCACACTACAATGTGAAAACATAACATAAAATTGCAAAAAAGTAAAAATCGAATATTTTAATTGTTTAATGGTAACAAAAAATGATTGTTCAACTAACAAGGATAGTAACAAAAATAACAAATATACAACTAACCATCGAAAAAATAAAATTCATATCAAAATATAATGTGAATCTTCATAGTTCATAATTAACACACAATTAGTCTTAAAAAAACTAAAATCATACCAATATGAATATTCACATTGCAATGTAAAAACACAAACAAAATTAAAAAAGTAAAAATCAACTATTTCGATTGTTCAATGGCAATAAAAATGATTGCTCACCCAAAAAGTATAGTTACAATCAATATATAAAAAATCATCAAACAATGTATAAAAAATCATCAAATAGTTCATATATGTTGACGCACATTTTTAAAAAAATCTGTATATAATCATTTCTGGCATAACCGACAAATAAACTACATAATATCGTTGGCTACACAAATTGAAGAAGAGATTATGGTTTATTTATAACAATGGAAAAAAAAATAATTGTTCATCGCCGGTTTACCATCATCTGTGTTGCGAGTCCATCATCATCTCTATTATTGGTGTACATGTATAACTAACATTCTTTTCCAAATGTTCTTCCATGGCAGAATTTTATTATAAAATAATGGTGAAGAAAGATCTTTGATCATTTGAATCTTCACATTGAGACAAAGAAAATACTAAAAATAATAATCTTCTATATTTATATACAATATTATATATATATCATAAATGAAATATATGTAATAATAATTTTATCTCTCCTAAATATATGGTCTAATATAGATATATAATATAATAAAAGTTCATAAGGGTAAAATAGTCTACATAATCCTTCTAATATGAAAAAAAGGATCTGTTGAAATATAAATTTAAATGGATTTGCTAGGTACCTGGAAAAACTCATTGCCCTAAATGGCTCGATTGTCAGAAACGACGTCGTTTTGACCTTTTTTTTTTTTTTTTCTTTTTCTCCTCTTTGCTTCCTCTTCTTCCTTCCCCCTGGACAATCTAAAAAATTAGAGGAAGAAGAAGAAAAAAAAGAAAAAGAAGAGCCCAAAAAAATCAAACAGCCCCAAAATCTAATCTGAGAAAAAAAAATCCAAATCAAAATCAAAATCTAAAATCAAAACCAATTTCAGTAGTTTTTTTTCCCTCTCTACTTTCTCTTTTTCCTTCCCCTGGGCAATCTGAAAAATTAGAGGAAGAAGAAGAAGAAAAAAAAAAACAAACAGCCCCAAAATCTAATATGAGAAAAAAAAAAATCAAAATCAAAACCCAAATCAAAATTAAAATCTAAAATCAAAACCAATTTTAGCAGCAAATTCAGCACCCAAAAAAAAAAAAGAAAAGAAAAAGAGAGAAAAGAAGAAGAAGAAGAAGAAGAAGAAGAAGAAGAAGAAGAAGAAAAACAACCCCAATTCCAGCAAAAAAAGCCCTAATTTCAACACCAAAACAGTAGCAATTTGAGCAAAACAAGACCAAATCAGCAACATTTTTTTTTTTTGAGCTAATCTGAGATGTGATTTTTTAAAGAAAAATCAAACCCATTCTCTTTCTCTGTCTCCGATATGGCTAGATCATGGCTTTCCATTCGGTAAGCGAAGTCATCTCTGGTATCCTCTCTTCCTCTTCCTCCTTCTCTATTTCTCTCAGTTTGTTTGGGTTTGGTTCAACCTTTAAGAGAGAAACGAGAAGTGGAAGGGAAAGAAGAAAAAAAAAAAAGTTAAGACGACGTCATTTCCGAAAATCGAGCCATTCGAGGCAATGAGTTTCGAGCTACAAAACATTTTCCAAATTTAAATGTATGGGACTATAAATCTTCTAAATAGGATTTATAAATAAATCTCTCTAACTTATGTTGGAAAAATAATATTTACCAATAAATCTCATCTCACAAACAAGTACTTCAATTAGTCCCAAGTTTTTTCTATTAATCTGTTAAGTCCTATTAGTGAAGAGTTTTTTTCCGTGTGGTCTTATTTTTTATTTTATTTTAGTAGTGTTTTGGTGGACAACTATACCATTTTATTAATGTGACAGATATGATATGATACTCTAATGTAGCAGGTATTAATGTGACACTCCAACAATGTGACACTCTAAAAAAATTAAAAACTCCTTAGTGTACTTTTTTTAAATGTGACAACATGACAAGTATGATATAACACTTCAAAACTTTTACTCCAAAAAAAATAAAAACTCTTTAGTGTACTTTTTTTAAATATGACAACAAGGGGAGTATAATATGACACTTCAAAAAAAATAAAATTTCTTAGTGTACTTTTCACAAACGTGACAATGTGACGGGTATGATGTGACACTTTAAAAAAAATTAAAAATTTCTCAGTGTACTTTTCCCAAAATATGAAATGTGACACTCCAACGTGGCGGGTACGATGTGACACTTTAGAAAAATTAAAAACTCTTTAATGTACTTTTCTCAAATGTGACACTCTAACATGATAGGTATGACGTGACACTAAAAAACTCTTCAGTGTACTTTTTCTAAGTGTGACACTTCAATGTGGTGGACATATGAGTCATTATACATCCAAAAGAACAAAATGGATTACAAAAGAAAATATGAGACTATAGGTTGGTTTGGCATAAACTTAAAATGTTGAAAAGCCAAAAAGTTACAACAAAAGTCAAAAAGTTCACACTTTTTGGAAAAAGTTTATAGGGGAAGCCTATAGATTTTAAAGAGTATTATTTTGAAAGCTTGTGGGGGAAACTATAGGGCAAATATTTTGGCCTTTGCATTTAACAACCCAAAAGTCAAAAAATCAATAAGAGTAGAATAATCATTTCAGTTTTACTATAATATTTTATTACACATGTTTTCGTAAAAAGTTATCCCAAATATACATATTTTTTTCTCTACTTTTCTAGCTAAAAAGTTTAAAAGTACACTTATTTAAAATATTTCAAACACTCACTATATGAATTATAAATCCAAAATATGAGACTTATTGGCAAATCTCCCAATAAGTTAACCCACTTTTCAAAATTAAAAAATGTAATGAATTCCACTTAGACATTTTCCCTAAAAACCCTAACCAATTATGGCGCAAAAAGTTCATGAGTCTGTCCAACTGCCAATTTGAGGGTACCCGTCAAATCTTCCATGCGTAAATGACAATAAAAAAAAGGGAAAATTATCCAAAAGTCCCATATCAGCATTAGCAACCCCATTTAGTCCTACCAATTAACGCATATACTGATAGATCCCATATGTGATAACATTATCACTAATAGGTCCTATTTTGATTTATATTTTGATATTATGGTCGCTTCTACCCCTTCATTTATTGTGTCACACCTCACTATCACACGTCACACTGTCACACACGTCACACAACAAAAACTACTATAGGGCATTTTTCCCAATGTGACACCCAAACACACACTGTCACACTGTCTCACTGTCACACACGTCACATAGCAAAAAGTACTATAGGGCATTTTCCCCAATGTGACACCGAAACACACACTGTCACACTGTCACATAGCAAAAAAGTACTATAGGGCATTACTCCCAATGTGACACCCAAACACACATTGTCACACTGTCTCACTGCAAAAAAAGTCACACAGCAAAAAGTACTATAGGGCATTTTTCCCAATGTAACACTCAAACACACACCGTCACACTGTCTCACATAACCCAACAAACAAGGGCATTTCAGGAAGATACACATACCGCAGGACCAAACGAAGTAATAAAAATATTTAAGGACTAATTGCACCAACATTTCACATTACGGGACTTATCAGTAACTCTCCCTAAAAAAAAAAAAAATATATATATATATATATATAAACAAAAACAGTCGATGTTTTTCACAGAGCACCTGATAGAGGTATTCATTCTTTGAATGTTAGGTCTTGGTTTTTGTTGTTCTTTATGTCGTTGTTTGTTTGATGCTTCCGTCATCGTATTCATTGTATATGCCTGTTTCCTTTTGATGGGTGGGCAGACTTTTATTGTTGCTTTGAATCTTAAATATTAATCTCCCATTTTTATTGACCTTTGAAAATTATAGTTTGTGTTGGCATTTTCTTGATGTGGGTAGTTAATCTTCTGATTTGATTAATACTCACTTGGGTTTTCTTTATAATTTTGGGAGAAATTATTTCGTGGGTATCTCTCTTTAGTATTTAAGATTTAGATTTCTTTTGGGATTTTAAAATTTTGATTTCTAATTTGAATTTGTAACTAATTATGCCATGAAGCACTGACCCTTCAAAATAAGTGTCGTGGCTATGTCGATGGCGAGGACACTTGGGGACGCCAACTAGTTTCTTTTTTTCTCTTTCTTTAGTGTTTTTGATGGATGTTGGATGTTGAATGTTTATTATTTTTTGCTTAGATTTAAATACTGATCATCCATAAAAATGATATAAATGGTAAGTGTTAATTTAAAATTGAGTGTTTTTTTTTTTTTTTTTAAATGTCAAATTCATGCAAGTTTTTGTTAATTTTGATTGTTTATGGATGTAATCTACTTGGCAAATAAAAATATATCAAACAATATTTTATTTTTGTGTCATTGTTGTGTCTGTGTCCCCCTTGTTTTTAAAATCATCATATCCCTTGTCTATGTCCGCATCTGTGTTCACGTCCGTGCTACTTAGATTATGCCATTGCAGCCACTTGATTCCTGATAAGATACGAGAGGCAGAGGAGGACTCCAAGAGCTTAGCATTGGACTATGATGCTGATTAAGTCACACCACTGTTATCTTAGCAATTCAGCAAAATGCAGTTGTATGGTTAGTTAGTTAGATAATATGGTTAGTTAGTTAGAGAGTTTGTTTAGTGAGTTTGTTATAGCACTCCTATATATATATATACAAATCTGTAAAATGTTTCTTAGAGTGATGAAATAATATTCAAAGATCAATCTTTCTTCATGGTATCAGAGCTGCAACAAAGCTCCAACGAGCAAGTTTCATCAATGGCAGATTCATCTTCTTTACCATCAAATCTTAATCTTCTCATCTCAAATTTTGGATCATTGGTTACTGTCAAGCTTGATTCTACAAATTTCTTGATATGGAAGAGTCAGATGCAAAACATGCTCCGTGCTATGAATCTCTTAGGATTTGTCACAGGATTGATTCAATGTCCTGCTTCAAAGATCATGGATTCATCTGGAAAAACACTTCCAAATCCAGAGTATGCAAAGTGAAAAACAATTGATGCACATCTCTTGAGTTGTTTGACTGCTACACTATCTCCTACTGTGTATTCATCAATTCTCCATCTTTAACACAGTGCTGAGGTAAGGAAAGCGCTTGAAAAACGGTTTACATCTTTGTCTAGATCAGATATCCATCAACTAAAAAATAAGCTTTAAACAGTCTCAAAGAAAACCTCTTCAATGGAAGAATATCTATTCAAAATCAAAGAAATTTCAGATCAATTGTCACTAGCCTCTGCACAAGTTGATGATGAGGATTTGGTATTAATGACTTTGAATGGTCTTCCTAGTGAATATGATGCATTCACTACTGCTATTCGAGCCAGATCTGAAGATATTTCTATGGATGAGCTATGCTTATTGTTGTGTTCCGAATCTATTCATATTGAGGCTAAGATGAATAATTCCAACACCAGCACTGATCTCAATGTTGCCTACACAGCAGCCAAAGGATTTACTCAACAATATCCGTACTCTGGTTTTAATTCTCAATCTTTCCATTCTGGATCAGAAAGAGGTGGTTATTCACAATCTAGAGGTCGCAACACTTATAGAGGAAGAGGAGGCAGATATATGCAATCTCGAGGAAGGTTCAACAATCGAAATAAAGATCGATCTGCCTTTTCTCAAGGCTGTCAGATCTGTGGTGGTCTCAGTCATTCAGCTTTTGACTGCTGGTACCGTATGGACCCAAATTTTCCACCTAGAACATCATAGACTTCTCGATCACCCTCCGATCTGGTCCTTTTAAAGCCTATCTGACCTCTCAGCTTCTAATTCAGATTACGACTTCAAATGACACAAGTGTGCCTTGGTACATTGATTTTGCAGCCACCAATCACATGACAAATGATCTTGCAAATTTTTCTCTATATGAAGCCTACCCTGGACATGATCAAGTAACTGTAGGTAATGGTACTTCCTTACCTATTCATCATATTGGACAAGGTCTTTTACCTACTCCTACTTATTCTTTTCATCTTAATAATCTTCTCCATGTTCCTTTCATTTTCTCCAATCTTCTCTCTGTGCATCAGTTGACAAAAGATCACCATTGCATTGTTGTTTTTGATGCTCATTCTTTTGTGGTTCAGGACAAAGTCACGAAAAAGGTTCTACATAAAGGAGTTAATAACAATGGGCTCTATCAGTTCAGTGCTTCTTCTTCTCCTTCTTCACCATATGCTTATCAATCCTGCTTTTCTACTTCTGATCCACTATGGCATAAAAGGCTAGGCCATATTTCTCATGAAAAATTTCAAAGTTTAGCTTCTCATTTACCTGTTTCTTTTTCTGACAACAATAAATCTATACCTTGCATTGATTGTAATATGTCCAAAATACATAGATTGCCTTTCAAATTGTCAAATTCCTCTGTGAATTCTCCTTTTTCTTTAGTTCATAGTGATGTATGGGGCCATTTTGTTACTACAAATACCAAATTTCGGTTATATGTTTTGTTTGTTGATGATTACACTAGATTCACTTGGATATATCCTTTACTTTACAAGAGTGAAGTTTATGCTAAATTTCTTGATTTCAAAAGATATGCTGAAAATCAGTTTACCACTTCTCTCAAAATTTTGCGAACAGATAATGGGTCTGAGTTTGTGAATAAACAAATGGATTCTTATTTGTCTTCTCAAGGCATCATTCATCAAACCAGTTGTCCATACACCCAAGCTCAAAATGGTGTTGCCGAAAGGAAGCACAGGCATGTAACTGAAACTGCCATTGCTCTTCTTCACCATTCCTCTTTGCCTTTGTCTTTCTGGTTTGATGCAATTGCCACAGCTGTGTTTCTTATTAATCGTATACCCAGTTCTGTTCTTAAAAATGTTTCTCCATTTGAAGCTTTATTTCATTCTGCAGGCTCGACATTTTTCGCTTAAGGTTTTTGGTTGTCAATGCTTTCCTTGGCTTAAGCCATATATCTCTCATAAACTTCAGCCCAAGTCCATTCCCTGTGTCTTCATTGGGTATCATCCTACTATCAAAGGATATAGGTGTCTTGACCCTATTACTGGAAAAATCTACATCTCCAGGCATGTTCTCTTTAATGAGTCATGTTTTTCTTTTTCCTTATCCACTTCTTCATCTTTTTCTTGTTCTTGTTCTTGTTCTTCTTCTATTCCTTCTTTCTTTTGGTCTTCACCCTCTACTTCTTCAGTCTCACCAAATTCAGCTTCTCCTTCTCCTAGTTTTCCCTATATTTCCAATTGTCCTCCTTCTGTTCCCATCAATTCTATTACCATTGATCTTCCACCTGTTTCACAGCCATCTGCTGTTCCCAGATCACCACAATCTGCTGCTCCCATATCCATTGTCCAGCCATCTGCTGCTCCCATCTCTACAGTCTCCCTTAATTCCCATCCTATGACCACACGGTCTAAGGCCAAACTTCCTGTGTGTTTTCAAGCTACATCTGTTTCTGATCTTTCTCCTCAGCTTCTCAATTCTGAACCTCGTACTGTCCAAGAAACTCTTCGCTCTGCTGTCTGGATTAAAGCTATGCAAGAGGAGTTTGATGCTCTTCAACTTCAGGGTACCTGGACTCTTGTTCCCTTGCCTTCTTCTAAATTGGCAATCGACTGTAAATGGGTTTTTCGCATTAAACGACATTCTGATGGTAGTGTTGCCAGGTACAAGGCCCGACTTGTGGCTAAAGGTTATTTGCAATAGGAGGGAATCGATTTTCATGAGACCTTCAGTCCTGCTGCTAAGCAGCCTACTATTCACATTTTTATTTGCATTACTCTTCATAATAATTGGCCCATTACTCAGCTTGATATCTCAAATGCATTTCTCCATGGATCACTTGAAGAGGAAGTTTACATGACTCAACCTCAGGGATTTGTGGATCCTTCTTATCCTACTCATGTGTGCAAACTTAAGAAAGCTCTTTATGGCCTTAAACAGGCTCCTCGTGCCTGGTATTCCACTTTCTCAGCTTTTCTTCTCTCGCAGGGGTTTCATAACAGTCTGTCCGATACTTCCTTGTTTGTCAAACAGACTCCCACGAGTCTTACTCTGCTGGTTGTGTATGTTGATGACATCCTTTTGACTGGTAGTGATTCTACTATTCTCACTCAACTTCTTCAGCAGATGCACTCGGTCTTTTCTATGAAAGAACTTGGGTCTTTATCCTATTTTCTGGGCATCAATTCAAGTATGTTCCTACATCTGATCAATTAGCTGATCTGTTTACCAAACCTTTGTCTGGTTCTCGTTTTCATTATCTCAAAGACAAGCTGATGGTCCTTCCTTCTCCCATCAGCTTTGATAAGATACAAGAGGCAGAGGAGGACTCCAAGAGCTCAGCATTGGACTGTGATGCTGATTAAGTCACACCACTATTATCTTAGCAATTCAACAAAATGCAGTTGTATAGTTAGTTAGTTAGATAATATGGTTAGTTAGTTAGAGAGTTTGTTTAGTGAGTTTGTTATAGCACTCCTATATATATACACAAATCTGTAAAATGTTTCTTAGAGTGATGAAATAATATTCAAAGATCAATCTTTCTTCAATTCCAAATGTGTAATGATTTGTATAAATGTTCAGTTCTCACATTTTATAAGCATCCCTAGCATTGGTTTCAAGTCACAAAAACAGTTTCTCAAAAAATGGGGTGAGGTTGCATACATTTTACCCTCTCCAAATCCCTCTTAAGCGGCAGCCTCTGGCATTAGGTTGCCATAGTTGTATAATCTAATCTTGTCATGATTGTATATGAAGAAACCCTTGCATGGGTCAAATAAGTGATTTTATTTTATTTTTAATTGGATTGCCTTGACAATGGAATCCAAGTCTAGTTTGATCACATGTGATGTGACTACGTAGTCCTGATAAATTTGAGGAGGAATATATTTTACAAATTTAATGTAGTATTTGTTTTCCTTTGACTAGCAACTGTTCAATATGCAGTTTGAGAGTACATTAATTCAAAAATTATGATTTTAATTAATTAATTAACATGCTAATCCAGGCCTCTAACTAGTGTTTAGACTTTTTGCTATGGACATGGAACTTTATTAGATAGATAAGTTGTTAAAGTTAGCTAGAGAGACAGTGAAGGGGATTCTTAATAGTTGCTTTCATTAGATATTTATAGATTTGGGAAACTGTGTAGAAACTAAAGCATATTAGGGAAGAACTCTTAAAATAAAAGAGTTGGAATATAAGGGTAAATTTTTTATAATGAATCCAATTATATGGTTACATATCAAGAAAAATCCAAATTACCTTGTGATTTAGGTACAGAGTGGAAAGTGCCCTTACCCTTGTGGCACTCTCTCATGTTACTTTTGGGATCCATAACTTAGGTAAAAAGGGTCATTATTTTAACTTTATATAGCCAGAGGTATCCATCTATGGTTATAACTATGTTGTGCTTTGATGTCAAAAGTTAATTTCAGGTTGTCTTGGTTTGCATACATGTCATGAATGTAGGAAGAACTTTTTGTTGTACCATGTTGGCCATTTAGGCGTAGCCAACGTTTGTTCCAAGGTAATTGTTGGGGAGTTAGGTATGTACATGCTTTCCAATGTGACTTGTTAGTTGATTTCCTTGGGAACTTACATACTCGAATTTGGCAGTCTTACGTTGGAGATTGAGATGGTTTTGAGTGGGGTGGATGACTAGAAACACAAAATTCAGGGGAGAAAAGATTATGCAAGCATATGCCAGTATATATAAAGACTTTGGAGAAGTGTTTTCTTATGTTTGATTTTGAAGAAAAGTGAAAATTGAGTTCTAGAGATAAGAATAATATGGACTCATAGGTTGGGAATTAGTGAATTCTACTTAGAGAGGTGCGAGGCTAGTTCGAAAATGTTTTTTCTGGATGAGTTGTGTTGCAAGTTTGATGTTATTGATAAGACATATAACGGACACCAGAATACTGTGGGTAGAGTTGAAAATGTTGATCATGGGCATTTTGTATCAAGTTCTTCTGGATTTAAGTTATTGCTTTTACAAAACTGGGGTTGGTGTTAAACAAAGAGAGGTCTGGATGATAAGCCAAATATTCTTGAAGTATTAATCTGCAGAAAGCACATGAATTATGAAATACTGCCGGCACTGCAGCTTGGAATCAGGTTATTGTCTACCCTCTCCACTGATGGATAAATTAAAAGAAATGTCTTTTTCAAAATCTTGTATTTATGGATTTGAGTCATTGACAATGGCTCACTTTAACAGTTTTTCAAGCTCTTGGTCATGAATGTTTGTGGAATATTATTTATAAACTTAAGTTATAGTTTATCCAAATAACTGAATAATTGTTTATTAATTGAGTACTTTCTCTATTTTTAATTTTTTTTTGTTTGTTGAATATCATCTTTTAAATTATTATACCTTTTTACTTTGTAGGCATTTCGTTGGGCAGTACATGGTATTGCCAAAGGAGCTCTCACCTAATGACTTCAAATCGACCCAAAGTACTTGGATTCAATATTCTAAACAGAACCCTAAAAGTCTTCCTCCAGGCACCGTTACTGACTTTCAGTGGAAAGATTACTGTCCTGCAGTGTTTAGGTTTTTATTTACATTTCATTTTATTTTGATTTCATTTTTTAGGGATTTTTTTTTAATTGAAGAAGTTTTTCCTTTTCATTTTGGTTTGGGTATTCCTATTCAGTTTTATCTAATTATTTCACATAACCCTATGGGAACATTTAATCTAATATAGGCTTACCATGATTTGAGCGTTCCCTATTCAGTTTTCTGGTCAGTGCTCGTGCTCGTTTGTATCTTTCTGTAAGTAATGAATTTAGGATATGAATTCACATCTTTATATTTTTCACTGAAACATTAATTAACTTTGGAGAATCCACTGGATACGTGTTCTTATGAAGCTCAATTGTTTCATGTCTGTTGAAACTATCAAATTTGAAATTTTAAGAAGAAAGAGCTGATTTAGCCTCTATTCCTCAGACATCTACAAGAGCTTGGGAAATATTGATTATGCTGATTATATGCTCTCAGTCTGTGGCCACGAGACTTTAATGGAGATTTCTTCACCTGGGAAAAGCGGTTCCCTGCTTTTTAGGTCCAAGGATGATCGATTTGTGATCAAGACCTTGAGGCAATCTGAAATGAAGGTAATAAAAAAACGAAAGTTTGCGACTCCGCGTATGTTTGGTTTGGAATTTTCAAGAACAATTTTAAAAGTTTTCAATCCATATATATATATATATATATTTAGTGAATTTTTTTAATATTTTAATAAAAAAAATTTAGTTTTTATATTCACTTAATCTAGATATGCGTAAAAAGTACGAAATTTGAGCAAAAATCTTTCAAAAATTCAAAAAATATATATACATAAATTCACTACATTTTTGTATTTTGTTGTATTCAATGAATATTTTAAATTTTTTGTACAAATTTTGTACTTTCTAAGTGCATCTAGATTAAATGGATCTAAAAGTTATTAAAAATATATATATATTAAAATATTTTAAAAATTCACTACAATAAAAAAATACAGAATGAAAACTCTGGGAACTATTTTTGAAAACTCCAAACCAAACATCTCTCTCATTCACACTGATAAGTCCAGAATTATTGTGGAATTACATGCTAAATGATATGCCTATTTATTAGCATGTGATTTATGAAGTTTAAAACTACGATATTTATTCAAGAAAGAGTTTATTTTATTTTATTTGAGAATGATATTACTGAAAAGTGATGTTATTGTTGACACATCCTAAAACAACATTCTCTAACGATGCATATCTATGCTGGTCAAGAGTTTTTTTTATTTAAGATATTCATTAATGGATTTGTAGGTGTCATATTTTTTATTTAAGATATTCATTAATGGATTTGTAGGTGTCATATTTTTTATTTAAGATATTCACTAATGGATTTGTAGGTGTCATGTATAGTTACTCTACATCAAAATCGCCAAAAAATAATAAAATAATAGGAAGTTAATATGCATTGAGAGTGTTCATTTGCTTCTTAATCTTGGGTTATAATTTTGGGAGAATTTCAAAATAATTGCAATTTCATGGAGGTGCAAGTGGGCTTGTGTCTTGTGCAAGTGAAAGTATATAACTCTCACTCGCACCCACTTGCACCTCTATGAAAATGCAATTATTTTGAGTACTTGTTTATTTGCAATTCTCTCTATAATTTTTTACTTTCTATTTAGATGCTCTGTGAAATGCTTCCAAACTACTTGCGCCATGTTGAACAATATGGAGCGTCCTTGTTGATCAAGCTGTATGGACTTCATGCTGTGAGGCCGATTGGAGGTCTAAAGGTAAACGTGATGAAATTGAATTTCTTTGATGCTTTTACTGTGAGGGTATATAATTTTTTTTGTTTTTAATCTGATGTAGTAATTCATTTCCCCCCCCCCCCCCCCCCTTCCCTTAGGCTGAATTATTTACCGTGCTTCAATTAACCACTTTACATGGCTACAGGTTTACTTTGTTGTCATGGAAAATGTATTACAGTCTGATCTGTACATACATAGGTGCTATGATCTCAAAGGTTCATCACAAGGTCGAACCATCAGCAAAGCAGAAGACCATGAGAGAGCCACATTTAAGGATTTGGATCTTGATTTTCTCTTTTATCTCGAGCCCTTGACCCGTCATAAACTTTTAGCGTAAGTTTATCACTCTGTTGGTCTCGCTTATCATTACCCTCATTGCGAAGTAACTAAAAATAAATAATTAAATACATAAAGATTGAAAATTGATAATTTGATTGTGGGTTATAAAGGTAGAGAACCCTTGTGTGTGAGTGATTTTCTGATCACACTGCCTATCTTAGTGATTCAGCGGTAAAAACACAGGCAGAATAGATGGCACAGATAATAATACAAAGACACAAAGGATTTAACGTGGTTCGGCAATATTGCCTACGTCCACGGGAGGCCGAGGTAATTCACTATATTGAATGAATGGTAAAATTACAATTAACTCACTGTAATTCCCTCACTCTCAAAAGCTTGAAATTGTCAGTGATACCATTAGCTTCTAGTTGTATATCTTCTGTGTGTGTATATCTCCCCCCATATATACCAGAGAAGTTAGTGGAGAGGCCACTAACTTTTGAGCTGGCTTGCCAGCCCACTGATGCACTTTTGGCAGCTTTCCAGGCAAAAGCTCTTCATTACTTCACATGGCCTCCAGTGGCCTCATGGCCAACTCACATGGCCTCGTGGCCAACTAGTTGGTGAGGTATTGGCCTCAAGGCTTTCTTCACATGGTTGTACATCCACCTAACCAAGATGATATTATATATAGGCAGGTATAGCCGATCTATCAACTACCTCGGCTTAATTATTCTTTGGGAATCTCGGCCTTTGGAAATTAAGCCGAGGTATGAGAAATGAGAGCCCTTTATCCTGGATTAAGATATCCTCGGAAGTAACCTCGGAGAATCTTAGATTACCTCAGCAAAACTTACTGAGACACGTCAACCTCGGCTGACACGTCGGCGTCACCTTGCCACGTGTTAATGTACAGAAATATAACCCCACAACTGCCCCCTAAGTTCTATTACCTCGGCATACTGAGGTGATGGAACTTACATTGGAATTCTTTCTCGTACGTCGGCTTAAAATTCTCTAGCCGAGATCATATATTTTAGGCCGACATGTCCTCTTAAAAGAACAAGAATTTAGATCATCACTCCTTCGCTCATGAGCTGTCATGCATCATTTTTCAACCGTTCTGCTAACGCGTTTGAACCTTATTGGTCCATGCTGGTGACGCGCCTACATGCCGTTTTTTCTCTGCTGCTCGACGCGTAGCGTCTTCTAGGCACCATAATTGCCGTGTTTTGTCAGCTTCAATTTTGGACAAAACAATTGCTCTCTCTCTCCTTTCACTTTTTTGCATTTCGATTTCTTGCTCTCTCTCTAAAGAGTTCTTTCTCTTCGACCGCCATTGCTCCTTGCGTTAAGCTCAGAATCGCCTCCATCCGCCATTTCTGGCTCACATCGCCATTGTCTCCGCTGTTCGACCTCGTGGCTCACTCGCTCTATTTCTCCGTAAACCACCGCTCCTTTTTTCCCAAATTTTTAATTGTTTCTGGAATTTCCTGCTTCTACTGTTCTGCTTGTCATTTGATTTGTAAATCGTTCACCTGTGTATGTATTATTTTCTGGCTTTGCACATGCTGTGAACACTTGCACTGTTGCATCTCTGTTCTTGGTCTTCTAGCCTTTGTTTTTTTTGAATCTGAAGCTTCGTTCTTGCTTTTCTATTTTCCAGATTTCTGCCTTCCATACTCGTTCTTTGTAGATTTAGGTTTGGGATTTGTTTGTAGGACCTTCAATCCTTAGGAAAAACTGAAACAGACTTTACAAATTCATACCTAGGTTCAAGCCGAGATTCCAAGAACCCTGTAGATCTCCTTTTTGCTGTTATCCAACTCTTTTATATCAAAACCATGGGTGTGTGGAGAGATAGGGTCAATTCCCCAACTAAACTAGAATTTTTGAGGCAAGAGTTCTCCATCCCAAACGATGTCCATCTCAGACTAGCTGGGGAGAACGATTCTATTATGCCCGAGGATGATAACATGCCCTTTCCTGTTGTAGCCTTTGTCCAATGTGGACTTCAGTTCCCTCTAGATCCCCTCTTCCGCGAAGTCCTTCACTACTACACCCTCAACCCCATGCAACTCACCATTAACGCCTATAGAACGCTTAATGGTATAATAACCTTAGCTCGGCAGGAGAGTGTTAGGATCACTCTTGCCGACATCTAATACTGCTACACCATGTGTGCCCTGAACCTTAAGGAAAAAGGTTATGTGTACTACCTCAAGCCGAGGTCTACTGAGTATAAAATCGTAGCCGACCTTCCTGACTCCAACAAAGGTGCTGGGGATGACTACCTTATTGCATCTGGTAACTGGGAGTTTGGCCCAGATGAAGAAGTCCATCTTTTCCCTCTCCCCCGTACAGTAAAAGAGGGCAAGGGTAAGAGACCGACGTTAACTGTTTAGCTGTTGCTTTCTTCAAATTTTTCCAAAAATTTATCTGTTTCTGATGTTATGTTCTGTTTTGCAGACGTTCGCAAGCCTCCCAAGGACTTTCGCCAGTCCTATTTCCCAGGGAAAGGCTTGAAGAAGCTCCTGGACCTTCCACTCCAGAAGCGCAAGGCTCCACTGCTGTTGAATTTCATCCCCACCTACAAGTCAACTTTGGCCGACGTTCCAAAGAAGAAGAAGAAGAGCGCTTCTCCACCAACTGCCACGATTCAAACCACATCCACATCAGGAACCGATCAAGAGTCCACACCTGACCCAGCCGATTAGCCTTCCACATCGGCACCATATTTGGTTCCAGTTCAAGAAAGAAAGCGTCGCCGACGTCTTGTCAAAACTGCCGAAATGGTGCGCCCGAAGCCAGTAGTGCTAGACCTTTTCACCGACCTTCCAGCCGACGTAGATGCTGTGCCATCCCAAACGGCACCTCCACCAAAGCCAAAAAGAGTCAAGAAGGCCCAGCCAAAGGCCAAAGCTTTTGAGGCCGAGGTTGAAGATGCCCTGCCCATCTCCCAGCTAACCTTAACTATGAAGACCACCTCTGCACCCGCCAAAAGACCTGCTGAGGCCCAGCCATCAGGGTCTACTCAAGCAAAAAAGCCGAGGTCATCGTCTGCGACGACTTCGGGATCTAGAGTTCCCAAGGTTCCTTGGGAGCCCAAAGTTACTCTTGAAAATAGGCCCGTCTATGCCAACGAAAGTGCTACCGACGTCAACATCGGCGTGGCACTCAGCACTGCAGTTCTCCTTGAGGGCGATCTTGAGCGTAACGCCAAGATGAGTGGATATGAGAATTACGCCCTCATGTTACAGCGTTCAGTCCAAGTAAGTCTTTGAATTTGATATTTTGTCTTTCATACTTGTAAAATTTTGGAATTTTTTGTGATAACCTTTGCCTTGTGAACTTTCAGGCCATCTAACACGCCCACTCCTTCTCTATACAGGCTTTTGAAACAAGGGACGAGTTAGCCGAAATGAAGAAGGAGTTTGCTGCCCTCCAGAAACAAAACAGGAGTCTCCAAAATAAGATGAAAAAACTGGAGGATCAGGCCGATGAGGCAACTAAGGCTAAACAGATAGCCGATGAAAAGGCCGAGGTCAGTCAAGTCGTTAAAACCGCTATAGCTCACAGAAGGAAGTCAAGAAAAGCGACCAGCCGAGAAAGAGCTCCAGGAAGCGCTGGCTACAAAGGATGCCGAAATAAGGGCTGCCGATGACAAGGCATACGCCCAAGGCATGGCCGATGTGGCAGAAGATTATAAGCTTCAGGTCAAGCAAGCATGCAACAGGGGATTTTCCCTAGGTTGGAATGCTTTGGCCAAACAGCTTGATCTTCCTGCCGACTCGCCTTGGCGCAAGACCAAGGCCATTCGTCTTCCCTTTCCTCTTTCTCCACCTTCAACTCAGGTTGAAGAAGAAGCTGATTCTGAAGTCGAGGTTGAAGATGAAGGTGAAGATGAAGATGAAGCATTGGTCAGGAAATCCAAGGAAGCCATTGAAACCAAGTCACCTCCTCAGGGCGATCAAGTAATGGATTTAACCCAAGAGGAGGATGAGGAGGTTGAGAAGGTGCCCAAGGAAACTGACCCCACCCACCTATCATCTGACCTTCTGTTGGCTGAGCAAAGCGTGGAGAAGACCTTGGCCGAAATAGACGCCGAGATCGCGGCTGATAAGGAGGCCGAGGTTGTAATAGAGAAAAACACCGAGGTCGCGGCAGAAAAAGATGCAGAGGTTGCGGAGCAAAAAGATGCCGAGGTGGTTCTTCCAGAGCCCTCCGAGGTTCCATCCCAATCATCTGTTCAAGTTGAAGAAGGACAGCCCTGATGCTTTTTGTACTTTGTTGTTTTTTCTTTTATTTTTTTGTACTTTGTTTTGTTCTTTAAACAATGTAAGCTGTCTTTTGTGGCCGATGTGCCCCTTTGTTGCTAGTCCATTGTGCCTTCTTTATGTATAAATGCAACTTCTTTTCTCTGGATGCCTTAGTCCTTCATTTCCCTTTATTGCTTCTCGGGTATGATAACTGCAAGTTTTACTTCGGCAAGATACTGACCTGCATTCTTTTCATAAAATTCAACAAGTATAAAACATATACTATCCAATTGTTTCAACGAGTGTTTAATCGATAATCTCAATCTGTCTTGCTTGTAAATTGCTACAAATTTCAACAAGGGTTAACAAATACAGTAAACTTTTCTCAAGTTATATTCAAGTATTAAACAGTGATCTACTTGTAAATTGCTGCAATTTTCAACAAGGGTTTAAATCATATACTTAGCTTTTACTTCAACCTGTAAATTGCTGCAAATTTCAAAAGATGATAACATGTCGGCTTAACTTCAACCTGTAAATTGCCGCAAATTTCAACAAGTGTTTAAGCAATAATCTCAACTTTTACTTGAACCTGTAAATTGTTGCAAATTTCAACAGATGATCACATGTCGGCGTAGCTTTAACTTGTAAATTGCTACAAATTTCAACAAGTGTTTAAACATCTTCCTTGGGTTGTCCAACCAGCAGATTGCTATAAGTCTGTAGGCGATAACATCGGCTTCCCTTCGACTTGTAAATTGCTACAAATTTCAACAAGCGAAGAGAAACAATTATCTCGGCTTGACTCCAACTTGTAAATTGCTACAAATTTCAACAAATGAAGCCAAGGAACCATCTCGGCTTAACTTCAACTTGTAAATTGCTACAAATTTCAACAAGCGAAGCTAAGCTTTGTAATCGGTCTGACCAACTTGTAAATTGCTACAAATTTCAACAAGGGTTAATATAAACAATAAACTTTACTCAAGTTAAAACAGGTGTTAAACAATGATTTACTTGTAAATTGCTACAAATTTCAACAAAACAATAATCTCAGCTTTTATTTGAACCTGTAAATTGATGTCGGCGTAACTTCAACTTGTAAATTGCTACAAATTTCAACAAGTGTTTGAACATCTTCTTTGGCTTGTCCACCTTGTGGATTGCTATATGTCGGTCAGCAATGGCATCAGCTTCACCCTGACTTGTAAATTGCTATAAATTTCAACAAGCGAGGAGAGTAGTAACCTCGGCTTAACTTCAACTTGTAAATTGCTACAAATTTCAACAAGCGAAGCCAAGCTTTGTATTCGGTCAAACCAACTTGTAAATTGCTACAAATTTCAACAAGTAGTAGACTTTGTATTCGGCCAGACCGACTTGTAAATTGCTACAAATTTCAACAAGTGGTAGGCTTTGTATTCGCCGCACTAACTTGTAAATTGCTACAAATTTCAACAAGTGGTAGGCTTTGTATTCGCCGACCGACTTGTAAATTGCTACAAATTTCAACAAGTGGTAGGCTTTGTATCTTCTCGCCTCAATGTGAACCTGAGTTCCTCTTGGGTTCTCATTTTTCATGTCTTCCAGCATCTTTATGAGTCATATGTGTTTATTGATGACATCGGCCAAGAATAATGATCATCTTAATGGTAGAAAAATTTCAAATTACAAGTGTTCCAGGGTCTTGGCAAGGCTTTTGCCTTCATTGTCCTCAAGTCGATATGCTCCATTACTTAACAATCAAGTAACTCTCAGAAGGCCCTTCCCGCTTTGGGGCCAAGCTTGCCCTCCCTCGATCTTTCTTGTTGCCGACCACTTTTCTCAAGACTAGGTCACGACTTGAAAATCTCTTGGGTTGACTTTCTTGTTGTAAGCTCGCAAGTCATGCAAGTACTTTGGTCAATTGCGCCTTCTCTCTTCGTTCTTCCAAAAGATCCAGATCTCGGGCTAAGAGTATATCATTAGTCCCATTTTCGACTCCCTGGGTTCGGATCCCTGGGATGTCGACTTCCAGTAGAATGACTGCTTCTGTGTCATAGGCCATGGCAAAGGGAGATTCCCCTGTTGATCTTCTCGGCGTAGT
The DNA here is from genome assembly GCA_025200525.1 of Camellia lanceoleosa. Lineage (NCBI taxonomy): Eukaryota > Viridiplantae > Streptophyta > Magnoliopsida > Ericales > Theaceae > Camellia > Camellia lanceoleosa. The sequence goes on from CM045763.1 coordinate 92,562,687, forward strand.
CCGATATGCCCAAAGCACATTGGGTAATTCATCTACCCACTTCCCTTTTGCTGCCTACAACCTTTTCTTTATTCCATCCAAAATTACTTTGTTAGATGCTTCTGCTTGTCAATTACTTTGGGGGAAACTTGGTGTTGAAAAGTAATTCTTGATCTTGAATTTCGCACAGAAGTTCTTGATGTGCTTGTCGTCGAATCGCTGCGTTGTCGCCACAATGGCTCGGGAATGCCAACCGTGATGATGTTCTTCCATATGAAATTTTTGACGCCCACATCTCGGATTTTAGCAAGAGGTTCTCGCCTCTATCCACTTTGTGAAGTAACTGCTGTTACCGGAAGTATTTTCCGCCCATTGCTTGGGGAGTTGTCCGACAGATCCATGCCCCATTGGGCAAATGGCCAAGGGTCGATATCGATTCAGTCGGCACTGGGTCGATGAATCAAGGGTGCAAACCTTTGGCATGGTTCGCACTTCTTCACATATCCTTCTGCATCCTTTTGCATGTATGGCCACCAATACCCTTGGGTAATGGCCCTATGGGCTAATGATCTGCCTCCAGTGTGACTTCCACAAATCCCTTCATGAATTTCATATAAAAAATCTTCAACTTGTAAAGGGTGTACGCACCTTAGAAGGGGTCCAGTGAAGGACCTTCTGTAGAGATGTTCGTCCGCAGTCAGGCTGAACCTTGCCGACTTCAGTCTGACTTTGTGTGCCTCCTTATGATCTTCTGGCAGTTTTTCTTCTTTAAGGAATGCAACAATTGCATCCATCCAACTCGGCCCCATGTCCACACACATTGCTTCTTGCTTTGCGTCCCGTGGTTCTATGCTCGGGCCCGACATGTAGTCAATCATAATTGTTCTTGCCTTTCCAGTCTGCATTGAACTTGCCAAGTTGGCCAATGCGTCGGCGTGGTCAAGTATCATCTCGCTAACTTGAAGAAGTCGGCGGCTCAAATAACTCGCTAATCGATAACCTTTTTGCATATGCCGACATCCTCGCCCCTCGCAAAATCTCCCGTTGATTGGTTAACAATTAATTGTGAATCACAAAAAACTATTACCTCATCGGCTTCTGCTGCTGCTGCCAGTTTTAGTCCTGCAATCAATGCTTCGTATTCAGCTTCATTGTTTGAGGCCTTGAACCCCAAACGGATGGATTGCTCTATTATCTCTCCATCTGGGGATATCAGCAATACTCCTGCCCCCGCTCCTCGTCGGTTTGAACTTCCGTCGACAAAGAGTCTGAATGAGTCGCCGATGTAGATGCTGCACGGTCTAAGCTTTTCCGTTCTTTGTTCTTTTGCTGTCGGCCGGGATGCTTCTTGCTTGCTGGGACCTGGTTCATCTCGGCTCAAGGGAGGCCGACGTTCGACGGACTCCGGCGTGAATTCTGCCACAAAGTCGGCCAAAACTTGGCCCTTGATTGCTGTTCTGGGCCTGAATTCCAGGTCATACTGGCCCAAGGCCACTGCCCACCTTGCAATTCTTCCTGTCAAGTCTCCTTGTTGTAACAGGGATTTTAATGGGTGCTCTGTTAGTATCAAAATCTTGTGTGCTTGGAAGTAGTGGTTCAACTTCTTTGAGGCCATAACTAAGGCCAACATTAACTTCTCCAGTGGTAAGTACCTTGTTTCAAATACGCTAGGGTTTTACTTACATAATAGACCTTCTGCTTCTCCCTTCTCTTCGGATTAGTAATCAGCTCACCGCTGTTCTCGACACGGCTAAGTAAAAACAACTCTTCCCTGCTCGTGTCGAGAGGATCGAGCCGTGATCATGTACTTTTTAGATCGGCCAAAGCGGCCTCACATTCTTCGGTCCACAGGAAGTCTGCAGTCTTCTTTACCAGGTTGAAGGAGGGTTTACACTTGTCTCGAGCTTCGCTTATGAACCGTTTAGGGTCAGCCCCGCCAAGGAGCATTTGAACCTGTTTCGCCGAGGTTGGGCTCTGTAGATCTAGGATGGCCTTGATCTGATCTGGGCTGGCCTCTATTCCCCTTCTTGTTACCAGGTATCCTAGAAACTTACCAGATCCGACCCCAAACGCGCACTTTGATGCGTTGAGTCGGAGCCGATATGTTTTGAGTATGTTAAATACCTCTGCTAGGTCGGCAAGATGATTTTCTGGCTCCTTGGTCTTTACAACCATGTCGTCGATGTAGACTTCCACTGTTTGGCCTATCTGGTGTTTGAACATTTTGGTTACCAGCCTTTGGTAGGTTGCTCCTGCGTTTTTTAGTCCAAAAGGCATCACCCTGTAACAGTACAGGCCTTTCGGGGTGATGAACGTCGTCTTCTCCTCGTCTGAGGGGTACATGGCTATCTGATGGTACCCCCTATATGCGTCCAGGAAGCTCATCCTACCATGTCCAAATGTAGCATCCACCAGCTGGTCGATTTTTGGCAGAGGGAAGTTGTCTTTGGGACATGCTTTATTTAGGCTTGTAAAATCCACGCAAACCTTCCATTTACCGTTTTTCTTCTTTACCACCACAGTATTTGACAACCATGTTGGATAATTGACTTCTCTGATGGCCCTGGCTTCTAGAAGTTTGTCAACCTCTTCCTCCACTGCTCCGACGTGTATCAACGTCGGCCTCCTAGCTCGCTGTATCACGGGTTTAGCTGATCTGTCGACGTTCAGTCTGTGGCATGTGACCTCGGGGTCAATACCGGGCATTTCATAAGGTGTCCAGGCGAACACTTCTATGTTTGTTCTTAAAAAGGCCTCCAGTTCTCTTTCCTCTTCTCGCTAAGCTCGAGCCGAGAAGAAAAAGCGCCTCATCGCCTCCCGACGAGAATTTTCTTTTAGTGATTCCTCACTTTTTCGTCGGCTCTTTGCCGACATCATCTAGGACTTCCATGTCCTCGTCTTCAACTTCGGCTTTGGCTGGTTCTCGAATGTTGCAAGTAGTCTTCATTGCTGCCATGGAGCAATTCTTTGCCTGCAGTTGATCCCCTCTAATTTCTTCAATCCCATGCTCTGTTGGAAAGCGCAGTAGTTGGTGCAATGTTGATGGTACTGCCCCCATTGCATACAACCACGGCCTGCCCATGATGATGTTGTATGGTGAGGGTGTATTAATCACGATGAACTCGGTCTTGATCTTCTTATTGCCTGCTTGTACTTCCAAGGTTGTGGCACCCAGTGGCCACGTCGGCGTGACATTGAAGCCGGCCATTAGGCCATTCGATTGCTCCAGGTCGTCGGGGTGAAGGCCCAGCTCCTTGTAACATCTAACGTACATGATGTCACAAGAGCTGCCTTGATCTATCAGGATGCGTTTTACTTGGCAATCCCCAACCTGGAGGGATACTACCAAGGCATCGTTATGCGGGTGCTGGACCATCTCTAGGTCGGCCTCGGTAAAGGTTATCATCGGACCTTGGCAATCTCCCGGCCGAGGTCTTTTCAGTCCGACCTGGTTCACGTACTGCAAGTGTTTTACTCTTTGGGTTTCTCCCCGAATGTCGTTCTCATTCACCTTGGAGTGAATCACATTTACTACCCGAGGTCTTTCTACCCGGGGTTGCGGCGGTGGTGGGGTCGCCCCGAGGCAATCCCCACTGTTTCTTCCTCGCTCGTTTCATCGACAAGGTCTCTGTGGCCTTGCCTCACCAGATCTTCCAAGTGTGCTTTTAAGGCTCGCAACCTTGTGTTGTATGTCCGTTGTGATATGAACAATGTCTGTCCAATTTCTTCCCATAAATTCCCGGTTTTGCCTTGTTCTGAAATAGGGTTGGCTCCGAATTTTTCCTAGGACCTTTTGAATTGGAATACGGAACACGGTTGTTACTGCTTGTTTAGCCCTCAGCTCTACCTCTGCCTTGCTGAATCCGTTGTTACTGGGCGCTTGAGCCGCCCCGCCTCCCCTCTGCTTGACCTCGCTTTGGTGCCGATGTATCTTCCTCGGCTCTGGCGTACTTTTCGATCCTTGCCATGAGTTTCTCCATGTTCTTTGGCAGTGTCTTTGCCAAAGATTTCCATAATGAACAATCTTCTTTCAGGCCGTTCTTGAAAGACACGACCGCTACCTCCTGGTTGCATTCAGGTATTCGATTGAACACCTCGTAGTATCTTTTTGCATAGGCCCTAAGGCCTTCATCTTTACTGATCTTTAAGGCCATTAGAGAATCCACCCTTAATGGCTGCAGCTTGTTCGTCACAAACCTGGCCACAAACATCTCGGCCAGGCCTTCCCACGTCCTTACGCTTCCCTTTGGTAATCTATGGAACCAATCCGATGCAATCTCCCCAAAGGACGATGGGAATACTTTGCAGAGCAAAGGCTCATTTCCACTGTATAATGCCATTGAGTTTAAAAATAATCCAACATGGAAGTTAGGGTCTGACTTACCATCATAGATTTGGAACCTCGGCATGCTGAATCTTTTTGGAGCCTCAAATTTGTCCAGTTCTACCGAAAATGGTGTCCTCGGCTTGACGAGTGAGGTCACCTCGGCTTCTGCTCGTTTTCCTCTTGAGATAATTTCTCAAGTATTCTTTGCTCCTCCCCGGAGCTCGGCTATCTTTCGATTTGAGTCCCTTTGGTACACTACTCTTGGCCTCGTGGTGTGCCCGTTTTGACCTTTCTCCGTGGGTTGTGTCGAAGCAGAGAGCCTGCTTTTGTACATGCCGATGTTCTCTGGGTTCCTGATCCGTTGTATGACACGTCCTCTGGGACTTCTCTTGTCTAGGTTTCTCTCGTCCGACCTCCCCAGAAGGCGGGTGAGAGTGCCTTTTGCTCCTGGAGCGTTGTGATGCTTCAGGAATTATCTTCCTTCCTCCATTCTGAGTTTTCACTGCTAGGATTGGCGTATTCTGCAGTGGGTACGGCGGCTGCATGACATTGTTTTGCATCATGAAGTTGACGACCGACTGCAGGTCTGCCAACTTGTTTGCCAGGTCCTTGACTTCCTCATCCCTTCGTATGCACCTATCCCTCCATACCTGAAGGTTGTCCTCCTCGTAGTATCTGCCCTCCTGGACGACGTCTTTTCCCCCGTGCCCTTGGTCACGGGTTTTGTCGTTGTGGTTGTTTCCTTCGACGTCAAGGTCAATAGGCTCACACTCCCAAATGAGTGTTGCCCCCGACCTTCTCGTTTTGTGCGTTACTGGCCATCTATTCGTCTTTCTTTCCCACAGACGGCGCCAAATTGTGTGAGTGATTTTCTGATCACACTGCCTATCTTAGTGATTCAGCGGTAAGAACACAGGCAGAATAGATGGCACAGATAATAACACAAAGACACAAAGGATTTAACGTGGTTCGGCAATATTACCTACGTCCACGGGAGGCCGAGGTAATTCACTATATTGAATGAATGGTAAAATTACAATTAACTCACTGTAATTCCCTCACTCTCAAAAGCTTGAAATTGTCAGTGATACCATTAGCTTCTAGTTGTATATCTTTTGTGTGTGTATATCTCCCCCCATATATACCAGAGAAGTTAGTGGAGAGGCCACTAACTTTTGAGCTGGCTTGCCAGCCCACTGATGCACTTTTGGCAGCTTTCCAGGCAAAAGCTCTTCATTACTTCACATGGCCTCCAGTGGCCTCATGGCCAACTCACATGGCCTCGTGGCCAGCTAGTTGGTGAGGTATTGGCCTCAAGGCTTTCTTCACGTGACTGTACATCCACCTAACCAAGATGATATTATATATAGGCAGGTATGGCCAATCTATCAACTACCTCGGCTTAATTATTCTTTGGGAATCTCGGCCTTTGGAAATTAAGCCGAGGTATGAGAAATGAGAGCCCTTTATCCTGGATTAAGATATCCTCGGAAGTAACCTCGGAGAATCTTAGATTACCTCAGCAAAACTTACTGAGACACGTCAACCTCGGCTGACACGTCGGCGTCACCTTGCCACGTGTTAATGTACAGAAATATAACCCCACAACTGCCCCCTAAGTTCTATTACCTCGGCATACTGAGGTGATGGAACTTACATTGGAATTCTTTCTCGTACGTCGGCTTAAAATTCTCTAGCCGAGATCATATATTTCAGGCCGACATGTCCTCTTAAAAGAACAAGAATTTAGATCATCACTCCTTCGCGCATGAACTGCCAGAACTGCCAGAACTGCCAGAAATGGCCCAGTGGATCAACCCTGGCAGTTCCAGCTTCTTCCTGGGCCATTTCTGTCGTGTGTCTGTGAATGACTTTGGATGCGGGTGCAAGAAAATTCAAAAAGTGTTGCAGGGGTGTATCGCTAGCAACGAAGGAGTTTACACTTGGAATGTTTTGATTTTTTGCAAAAAAGTAGGTAAAGCGAATAATACCAAAGGCCCAAGGGTTGCCTATATTCCAAGGGTCACAATTAATTCTCGCCAGTTTGAAAATTTTCAAACATCCGCCAAAACTGTCTTTTCAATACCCTATGGTGACCTATCGTGTCACTTATTGCCCAACGCATAACCTACCCCACTGCGAGATTCTGACATGTGTACGACCACGATCCACCGCCCCTTTCCACTCCCCTATCTATTCCACTTCACTTCAACACGTGCCCCGCCGCCTCTCGAGCCCCGCGCCACCCCATCCACCCTTCACGGTCGGCTATCTTCATGGTCGGCCCCTCCACTAGGCCACCCTTTACGGTCAGCTATCTTCGGTCACTCCACTCGGCCACCCTTTACGGTCGGTTCTCTTCATGGTCGGTCCCTCCACTAGGCCACCCTTCACGGTCGGCCCTCTTCATGGTCGGTCCTTCCACTCAGCCACCCTTCATGGTCGGCTCTCTTCACGGTCAGCCTTCCTCATGGTCTGTCCCTCCACTCGGCCACCATTCGCAGTCGTCCCTCCTCATGGTCGGTCACCCCGCTCGGTCAGTTTTCACCCTGCCGGTCTTTCACAGCCCTCATTCTCTTCAATATTCCCTTTATTGGACTAAAGCTGCACTCGGGAATGGGGGACTACTGACATGGGTAAGTTCATAAAGATTAGAGCCCACCATTTAGGGCCCAACACATATCTCAAATGTTGAAGCCCAGCACTGCCGAAGCCCCATGTAGCAATAAGAACCAATGACATCAAGACACATGGCAAGAAAAGGGTAAGCCACATCAGCAGACAAAGATCTGCAAAGTTATTGCCACTGCACATCGTCATTAATGAGGCCTCCTTACAGCATTTATTGCGATGACCCCTCTCTGTCGGGACAACACGCCCTCACCCTGAACAAGGTAAGCTACAGCATAGACTTTCAGCTAAGGTAACAGGTCGAAAGGGACAACGTAATGATTACCAAAGGATATAAGCAGACGTCGAAGACATATAGAAGGTTAAGCTTTTCTATCTCTAATTCATCCATATACTCCACTTCTCTTTCTAACTTGCTCGTCGGAGGGTTCGCTGGGGGACTCCCCGTTTCCCATTGGACTCTTGATCAGGTTCCCCCGTGGGCTTGGTCATTCGGACATAGGCTTGAGGAGCGTGGATAAGTCCGACCCGTTCCACTTGGAATGATCTGCCTCATCAATTTCAATCATTCAATTCAATCAACTGCTAAGCCATCCGAACAAATCATAATGTATAGGAGATTTCAGAGCCTCTGGGGAGGTCAGTGCAATTTTCCCTTCTTGTTACGACTCCATTCTAAATGATGGAATTGCTTGTAAGTGCCTTTGAAAATGAAATAAAGGACTTCAAATGTAGGTTTGATCTATTTAATCATATAAAATCATGGGGAAAAAGTTTACAACGTTACCGTACCATGCTTCACGTATCTTCTTGAGGGGATGCGTACATTTTGATAGCATTAAAATCTACGTAGTTCACAATTTCTTAACGTCTTGTAGGTCCTTTTTTGTTCTCCTGCAGGTTCCAACAACACAACTCATAGTGACACTGTAAAAGGGTGTAAGGACTCTGAATGGGCTCCTGCTGATATTTGCCTAATACATAACAGGTAAAATGGCCTTTTCGCAGATTAAAATAAGTTCCTTAGGGTTGGTTTGGGAAGTGGGTTGGCTTTTTAGCTTTTTTAGGTATTTTAGCCTGGGCTAAAAAATCTGGTTTGGGAAGGACTTTTTGGCTTTTTTGACTTTTTTTGTGAGAGAAGAGTGTAATGATTATGAGTTAAATGTAATGTTTTGTTTTTTGTTGCTAAAATAGCCTATTTTGTCTTTTGTAACTAAAATAACCAAATTAGCCCTTCCCAAACGGACTCTTACTAGGAAATTTATTTATATAAATTATTATTATTTTCCTAAAATATTTTAGCGTCTATTGCTAGTTCAACTCAACTTGGGTTTCTCTAAACCAAAAAATCAAAATGACACCCTACCTCTGTTCTTTGTCCAATCTAGAAGCGAACCAAAGATGGTATATAATGGACTTAAACCAAGTCAAGTTGGTTGTGTTAAGTACGTGCTTTGGGTCTGACAAATCTGATTAGATGCTATTAAAACCCTCTTATTATCAAATACTAAGAATTCACTCCTGTGTGTATTGGTTATTTTCATACTAAAGACACTTAGAAGTTTTATTATGACATTTTCACTAAACAGAGGAGGTAAAAAAAGGATCAGAATCTATCAGACACAATAGTTTTAAGAATTGAATAAATTGTAAAAAGTAAATCGAATTGTGAATCGATTATAGATTCTATCCCAAAAACTCGTAGACTCATATCTTTTTATGATAAATTGCAAATTGAATCGTAAGATTCTAATAATAGAAGTTTTGTTTTTCATACTGTGTATATATATATATATATGTATACACATGTTGGTGGTTGGGCAAGCGGGGAGGGATAAAATGTCATTTTGATTTATGTTTCAAATTTTATCAAAACTGAAACAAATGTCATTACGATATTTTTGTTTGAAATGTTATCAGAAGTAAAGAAAAAATAAAAAGATCCATCGTTGTTGTTTTTTGGTGGCGATAGGTAAACTCCAAATGATCTGTTATACAATGCGGGAGAGGATATAACGGAATAGGCATATGTTAACAGGTGCCCTTGGGGCATTGTTATAGAGCATCGGGTTAGGGTTGAAAAGTGTTTTGGAAATAGATGGAAAGGTTAAAAAGAATCTAGAAAATCATTGAAAAGTGGATTGCTAACAATGTTCTTTGAAACATGCTATTGGCAATGAATTTCCAACTTACAAAAACATCAATTAAGAATACTGAAACTTAGTCAAATTCAATAAAAGAAAAGTAATTTGGATCAATAAAGATACAATAAAAATAAACAATCCGATAACCCATTGCTCAATCTTCAACAATTCTCTGCTGCTGTTTGTTGCAGGCCTGATGCTAAATTTGGAGTGAAGATGCCAGCACGTGCCGTCGGAGTAGGTAGAAATGGAAAAGACGAAATGGCATTGAACCAAGAGGTTGAAGGGGAATGCTGCAATGTTTTGTTGTACTTCGGAATAATAGATATTCTTCAAAGGTACAACATGAGGAAGCGCATCGAGCATGCTTGCAAAGCAATACAGTATGATTCGGTGTCAATCTCAGCCGTAAGTCCCAAAGTATATTCGGCTCGTTTCCAGGATTTTCTTTGCAAAGTATTTCAAGAAGAATTGTGACCTTGGTACCTTTTCACAGAGAGTAAAATCAATATTTTCATCTATGAAGGTTTCATAGAAATGATCAGGTTGTAACACTCAACAAAAAGTTCATTATGTGACCAAAAATCATGATATTGATACCATATTTTTTTCATTGTTGAGGTCTTATATATGCATATATCCTTCATTAGTTAATAGAAGGTAAAATGTCTTCTTTCATTTTTTTTTTTTTTATTTGGGTAAATTTCACTAACTTCCCTTGAGGTTTAAAAAAATACACCAAACTTTACAAGTATGACATAATTACATTTTACTCCATTAAGATTTTAACTCTCATATAACACTTTTGTTTATTTTTCATCCATCATTCGTTCATCATATAAATAAAAAAAAAATGATATTATCATTAATTATTTTCGTATTTGCACACTATCTGTGTTAGTTTTTTTTATTTAGCCTTACTAAAGGGCATGGTTGGTGTAACCGTGGAAAATTTACAGGATTTTTTTTTTTTTTTTTTTGATATATGGCCATATAGATCATACCATAGATGATGAAACATAGCCTAGTAACGGTTGGGCAAGGTTATGCAATACATATATATACATGTGGTCCTTGAATTCACTGCAACCTTTCATGTTTGTAATGGATTGTGTGGTCATATGGTTTGTCAATTCATGAACAAAAAGATGTTTGTATGTTTTAGAGGGCAACCATGAAGGGCCTCAATCATGGACCATGCTTATTAGATGTGAACAAGAAGATGTTTTGTGACAAGGATGTGGAGTTATGAAAGAATCCAATTTTATTCATTCATTTATTAAGAGGGAGAAAATTATCTTCTTATTTGATTGATTTTTATTATTATTGGAATTCACTATTTTGGACCTCACTTAAAATAGTGAATTTAATAAAAGAATCAATCACATAGGAAGTTAATATTTACCCACATGAATGAATATTATTCTCCCCCATTACTTATAATGGATCCAATAAAATATCAATCTTCTATTAGAATTCATTATTTTGGAGCTCACTTAAAACCATGGATCCAATGAAAAAATCAATCACATAGGAAGGTAATATTTATCTAGATTGGTTCTTTCACTGAAGTCAATTGCTTTATATCTGGATCCAATAAGAATTTTTTTTTAAAAATCAATCAAAAAAGATAAGTTTTATGTGATTAATTTTTAAAGAATCAATCATATAAGAAGATAATGTTCACACCTATTTGGTGAGTGACCAAATTTGAGACACTGTGCACTAAATGGATGATTGTGATAGTTCATTGGGGGAGGTGATGTTTACATGCACATATAATCAATGGAAGGTAGAGTCTTCACATCAATGTGAGGCCACCCTTGAATGGGCCTTCAACAACACTCAATTTGTTGATGCCCATCTTTAGATTAATTAGATAACACACAAGCCCATGCTCTTCTTTCATTCATATTTTTATTTTATTTTGTTTTAACTAAAATCATGATTAGAATAAAACTCACTCTAGTTCTAGAGCACTAACTTATCGTGTTGATATGATATTCTCTGATTAATAAGAGTAGTAGTCATAGAATGAATAGAGTTGACTTGACTTCTTTTGATTGATTAGGTAAAAGACAAAGTTTATCTTAATGATAGCTTTTCACGTTGAGTTATTAATTGAGAGTACTACAATCATATCATATTGAACTTATGAATAATTTTTTGAAAAGTAAGTGTGATTGAAGCTTGTCGTTGGTTGTGTTAAATGGATGAACTATGGGAGTTGAGATGAAAATGTTAAGCTGAGGTGGTCCATTTAGGTACAAAGATAAGTGGTCCTTTCAACCAATTGTATTCCTTTTTGTCCCAAACATAACATGCTCTTGTTTTTTTTATATATATTAAGGCCTTGTTTGTTATAATTTAAAAATGTTAAAAAATTAAAACATTATCATCTTATTTAAGTCATATCATCTTATTTAAATCATATTACTTCTCTATCACATCACTTCAAACCCAACCCATATTTCATAAAAAATTAAAAAATGTACTTATTTTGATCATTCTAAACCACCCCTAAGTATAGGTTATAGTGAATAACTAAATTAGGAAATGAAAATTTGTTTAATATTTTGAATAGGGATAGTACACAACTAAATCAAGAAATGAAAATTTGTTTGTGACCAATTGGTCTAATCGACGAGGATGAGGCACTATTTTACCAGATTTTTCTTACTCTTATTTGCTTTCTACTTATTGTAAATAATTTTATTTTAAAAAAAAAAAATACTGATGAGATTTAAATGATAAGCTATTTATTTCATATAAGTCCTACCTAACTTTATTATAAGTAGAGGTGATAAATGAATCAAATAGTTTAAGTTCAACTTATGTTTGACTTGTTAAAAGCTCTTTCGATCTCAAACTTAAACCCATTTTAGAACTCGTTAAAATTAGGGGTGCAACTTGGGCGGGCTCAACCTGAGCAACCCGAACCCAGCCCGATATTTTTTTAAGGCTTGGACAAGATATTTTCAAATTCGGTACGGGCTTAGGCAAAGACATCAAACAACCTGAGCAACCCGAATTATACATATATAGATATATAAAAATATTATATATATATATATATAAATTATTAGCCATTACATGATATTAAAGTAATTTAGATTATTAAATCATATTGAATATGTATTATATATACAAATAACATAAAATCTTACTTTTTTTTTTTTTTATTCACTCATAAATTGTAAAGACTACTATAATGTCATCTTTCTTACATTATATAAATTATTTGTTTTGATCGTATTAATGATTTTGTATATATAAAAAAAAAATGTAAATAGAGTCAAATTTTAATAATTTAATAATGTAACTACAAAAAAAAAAAATATACAATTCGGGCAATTCGGACAATTCGGGTTTAACTCGGGTCAGGCTTAGACATGCAACCTTGGGTTACAATTCGGCCTTGAGTGGGCATAGATAGATCTCAGCACAATTTAGACTGGGCTTGGATAACCTCTCAACCCGACCGAGCATGCCCGAGTTGCACCCATAATTAAAGTTTTTAAACCAAACTTGAATAATTTGTTCAGCTTAGTTCAATAAGCTTAAAACTATATAAAAATATCAAATTACTCGAGCTCAACTTGACAAAAAATTTATTTGTAATTGGTTCAAAAGTTTAACGAACCAAAGTTGAATAAATTTTAAAATTCGTTAAAATTTTCAAATCAAACTTGAAAAAAGACAAAAAGTTAAAAAGTCACTATTCTATTTAAGTCACATCACCTCTCTAACACATCACTTCAAATCAAACCCATATTTCATAAAAAGTCAAAAAGTACACTTATTTAGTCTTCCCAAACTAGGCCTTAATTATTTAGCTCGTTTATCATCCCTAACTACAATTCCTAGACAACTACTGCACTTGTTTTATTTTTTGCCAAATGCTTGATAGAAAAAAAATTGTAAAAAAAATAAAAATAAAAAATCAATGCCCCACCAAATGAGAAATAGAGAAATTAATAACAAATTAGCAAAATACAATTAGTTTGTATTGGACAAAATTTATTTATTTATTTATTGATTTTGACATTAATTTCTCATTTTTTATTTATCTAATATGTCCCCAAGGAATTGAAATGAAATAAAGTTTATTGTGCATACCGAAAAATTAGTTTCTAACCAACAACTGGGGGGGGGGGGGGGGGTATTACAAATTTATGATAAAACTTATAATTTTAATTTGCTAATATTTATAATGTTTATCATTCATTTGTAATTACTTTTTTTTGATCTCCACTATTAAGCGTGTGTTTGGGAAGCGTGGTTGAAGCTAAATTAGCCAGATCACGACAAAAGAGACTTATTTAGCCACTTCACGACAAAGGCTCTCCAACGGATTGGAGCGGAACCCGCATTCGGGTAAATTCACCAAAACACCCTCAAACATCCTGTCTGATTCATTTGCCACAACGCCAAATCCAAACACACAACACAACCAAAAACCTAGGGCACTGACAAAGTGAAGAGGCGATTAATGGCAACCAGCGGCGACGACATCTGAGCCAAGCTTTTTCGAGGAGATCAGGCCGGAGTAGTCATCTGCGGCGGCGAAGACGACTCGCGAACAAGTCGGCAAATCGGACGGTTGGGCCCTAACGTTGGCGGTGGCGAACAATAGACGGAACCCTCTCAAACACCACCGATCTTCAGGTAACTCTTTCAAATCCTTCTGATTCATGTCTGGAGTTCCTTTCTCCAGACATACAACGTTAGGATTTTTCCCAAAATTGAAGGAAGTGTGGAATCTATGTCTTTAAATTTTTCCATATTTTGTTTTTCCAAAGTTTTTTTTTTTTTTTTTTTTTTCCATTTTTGGTTCATTACAAATCCAGCTCATTACTGACCTATTGAAGTGATTCGTCGTGCTTGGGTTCACACATTTTGGCCACAAATATATATATATATATATACATATATCTGTTCTTATATACAAATCTGTAACTCTGTGCGTAATGAGGGCGACTGGGTTGAGATCCGTAAAACACTCTCTTCTTCTTTTCATTTTGTTCTTATAATTATCATTAAAAATTTGCCTTTTCTCATATCACAATTTAAAATGACAAATTTTGTGCTTCGGTTCATACATTTTCTTCAGATCACAATCTGATTTGGGTTCATATTCAAAGCTGATTTTTTTCAGATTTGTTGATTTTGTGCTTGGGTTCACACATTTTGTTCTCATAATTATAAAAATTACAAATTTTAGATCACAAGTTCAAATTGATGTATTCATGAAATCTGATTTATGTATTCATGAAATCTGTGCTTGGGTTCACTAGCTGAATGAAATCTGTTTTATGAAATTGATGTACACATTGGTGGACTGCTACTCTCTACCCATTTTGTAAATAAATTTTGAATCAAATCTGTGAATGCACTTATGTTATTGGGAATGAATATCAGATTCTGGTAAAGCTCTATTCAGATCCGTAAAACACTCTGTTGTCCTTTTGATTTTTTGCTTATAATTATCAAGAAACCCTCTAAAATTTTAGATCACACATTTGAATTCATGCATACCAATGGTGAATGAAATCTGAATTATGTTATTGATGTATACATTGTTCCACTGCTACTCTGTAGCCATTTCTGAAATAAATTCTTAGGTGCCGTTTGGTAACATTTACGTTTTCATTTTATATTTACAAAAATTTTAAAAACTCAAATAAAAACATGTTTGGTAAATTTTTGATTTATAAATCAGTGGTCTTAGTTTATAAATTTGGCCAAAAAATGAAAACACAAAAAATGTGTTTCCGTTTTGAGTTTTGAGTTTTTTTTTTTTTTTAGCACCCAACACTAGCCATCACCCGCCACCATTTTCCACCACCGTCTTCTGCCAACACCACCCAGCAACCACCACCATCCGCTACCACCACTCACCACCTACCTGCCACCACCATCTACCATTCGCCACCACCAGCCACCCACCACTACCACTCACCACCCGCCACCACTACCACCACCACCACCACCCACCACTACCATCACCCACGCGCCACCCCCCTGCCAGTACCACCCACCACGCACCACCCACCACCACCACCTCCTACTCGCTACCACTTGCCACTGTCACCCACCCAGCCACCACCACCACCCCCACCTGCCACCTACTTGGCACCATCCGCCATCTGCTACCCACCTACCACCACCACCACCCACCACCCGCCACCACCCACCACCACCACCCACTCGCTACCACCCACCACCGTCACCCACCCACCCACTATCAACCCCCGTCACCACCCACCACAACCCGCTTCCACCACCACCACCACCACCACCCGCCACCGTCACCCATCCACCCACTACCACCACTTGCCACCTATTTGCTACTACCACCCACCCGCCACCACACGCCATCCGCCACCCACTTGCCACCACCACCCACCACCCGCCACCTACCCACCTACCACCAGCACCCGCTGTAGACACCCCATTTTTGACCGTCCTCAAGACTTAGACGTCACCGTTTGAACACTCGGTGATCATCCACGTTTGTGTTCGTCTTGAGTTCCCGGAGGTCTCGGCCACACGCTTTGCCTTAGGATCTCTCGACTCGACTGTTTTGTGTTTGGTTTTGCACCAAACACTTGTGTTTTGCCTTAAAGGGGCAAGGAATGGCTTGTAGGCCATCCCCACACATCACCGGCCATGGCTTGAGGCCATCGGCCAGTATTTTGTTGCCATCGGCCAGATGTTTGGCCGGTCGGCACTCTGGATGGTCGGTCGGCCATTTATTTTGTCAAAATAGCATTTTTGGCTGGCCGATCACTATGCATCTGCTTTTGCAGATATTTTTATGCCAACTGTGCTAGCTGGCATGCACTTTTGCCCCCCTCCATGCACATGTATGGAGGGATTTCACTCTTGCTAAGCATGTTTTGTAAGCTTTGCAAGAGTGATCTTCTATAAAAAAGAGGCCTCTCCTCCCTCCTCTAGGGTTAGAAAAAAGCTCAAGAGGTCTGGTTTTTAGGGTTAGAAGTGTGTGTCTATTTTATCTCTATACCTCCCTCCCTTTTGAGTTAAGTGTGTGTTTGTCTTTACTATTGCACACAAACACCTACCGTTACACCTTTCCTTAGTTGCTGAGGCATTAGAGGGTTGATCTTTGACTTTTTGAGCTGGTTTTGATCCAAGAAAAGGTCTGGTCTTGTGATCTTGGAAGTGTTCTTCAAGGGTGAGTGTTCTTGCCCTTTATTCCCCATTTTTGCATAGCTTTTTTGACTATCTTGAAACTATTTTTAGACTTTTCATATAACTTATAAAAGTCTTGTTTTTACTTGCTTAAAATAGTTGTTTAAGAGTGTTTTGTTGTTTGGGGTTGTTTGACCCCTCTTAGGCCTTGTTAGGCCCTATTTTTGTGCATTTTTGGTGAGCTCTGGGACCACCTTGTTTGGGCCTCCTCACCACTAGAGTCTTGAGGGATTTCAGTGGTGAGGATGGTAGTTTAAGGTCCCAAGAAGGAGAGGGCCACCCCCTCTCCTTGTTACCTTCAAAAGTTGTCATTTAAGCCTCATGTGTGAGCACCATTCTTGAGACCTTGTTGACCATGTTTTCAGTAGGTATTTGGTAGTATTTTTCCATATTTTACCTCTGTTTTTACTTGGTTTAGACACACAATGCCTGCCTTGCATGCTTGTCTTGTAATGCCATGTTTTAGCCTTAACATGCCTTGTGCTTTGAGCCTTATTTCTAGCATTGTTTAGGCCTAGCTTTGTGAAGCTTTTATGCTTGTTTTAGCATGATAAAGGTCTGTTTTTGGTCATTTGGGTCATCCATGCTTTGCTTTGTATAGCTACCATGTTATTCCCCCTTGTATGCCTTGAGCATTGACCCCTCTAGCATGCGATCATTGCTTTGTTTCAGTGGTTTGGAACCACTTGACATGCCATTTCAGTCCTTGTGGTATGCTTGTATGCTTGCATTTGATGCCCTTTTAATGTGTTAGAAGTTTGCTGTTTCATGCTCCATGTTTGTGCTATTGTGTATGCCTCTAGGATTAGATCATTTAGATGCCATCTAAGTGGTTTTCGGGGCTTATTTTGGCCTGATTTGGGACTGTTTTGATTCACTTTGTTCATTTGTTTCATGTGTCACATGATCATGGTTTAAGTCATTGGGCTAATTCCAAGCTTTTATGCATGCTTTGCTTGTTTTGATTAGTTGGTTTGGCACCTCTTTTTCATGATTTTCAGAGCTTACATTGCTTGCCATATGCCCATATTTAGCCTCTTTTAAGTGTGCTTAGAAATTGCTTCTTTAAGCCTAAGTAATGGACCATGTTTGCATGCATGCTTGTATGTGCTTTGGCCCTTATTTCCTTGACATTTGGCCACTGTTTTGGGCCTAGTTGAGAGCTGCCCAAATTAGTCTAAGTCCACCCTTTACATGTTGTTACATGTCTTACACTTTGCATGCTTTGATTGCATCTTGTCTTGCATGTCCATTAGCCTTGTATGTTGTTGCATACTTGGCCCATCACATGCTTGTTTGTGTGCTTCAACATCCGTATTACATCTTGTATGTTTGTTGGTTAGCATTGATGCTTCATGCCTTGTGTGCTTATTTGCATTGTCATGTTGCATACTAGCTCACATGCTTAGGTTGCATGGCATTGGCATGCATGCTTTGCCTCTTGAATTGAGTATGATAGAGGTTGAGCTCATTGTTTGTTTATGTGCATTTCATTCTATATTGAAAATGCACAACTTGGTTCCTTGGACCATCACGCATTGAAATGCGCGATTGGTGGTCCGAGAATCGAGTACCATGCCCCTTGGAGTCATGAATATGATAAGGAGTGTGGTTGGTGCAAACATTGCTTGAAATGCATTGCCATGCCTTGTTTTGCCCTCTGCTGCTGTCAAAACAGGTTCTGCAGGAAGCTTTGGCTGGTCGACTACACCAAGTGCCGATCGACCATTTATGGATGGCCGATAGCTCCATAGATGGTCGATGACCACCCTGCCATGGCGGGTGACCATTCCCCTTGGCCGGTGGTGTTCCACAATGTCCAGAGAGTGTTCCTTGGGAATTTTGCCATTTTCAGAGGAGCAGAGCAGGGAAAAAAGAGGCAACTTATGCATGGTGGCGAATTTCCGAGCGAAATCGAGCGCACATGCATTGGACCCTCTTCCCGAGACTGATTTTTATTGCTTAATTAGCTTAGTTAATTTGCTTAACTAGTTAATTGTCTGTAATATTTAATTAGCTTGTAGGTTAATTAATTTGTATATTCTTTTGGTCCCTCCGAGCGAGGGCGAATTTGTAATAAGTGTGGGTGCGTGTGTGCATGTCTTCCAATCCCCACTTCTTTCTCCCTTTTACTTACCTGCTTTTGATGGTTAGTATTAGGGCACGTTTAACTTAGCATACCTTATGCTATGCATGCGTGCATCATTCATCAGTCTTGCATGCACCAGGCTCAGCGCATCATGTTAACTGTATAGTATTTCGAATTTCAAACTTGAATACGTGCATCAAATTGTTGCATTTCACATGTCATCCTTAGATTAGCCGAGCCTATTCTAATGACATTTTGTATGCGATGCATTAGCCATTTTTAACATGAACTAGGATCATGCATGATTACTGACTAGTTCATTGTTTTGGCACGGAGTACGATGTAAGTATTTATGCTTTAGCATCTCGCATGAGTGTGAATGTTAACATGACAACATGCTTACCATGCGGCTATATGCTTACGTGATATTACTGTCTGAATGCTTGTGGGTGAAGGTTGGATTGCTTGAGTTGGAATAACTCATTGAAATCCATGTTTTAGCCTACTCGTGAGTAGCAAATTTCAAACCATTTTCCAAACAAACAGATATGCAATGCTCTGTTCCAAATTAGGCGATCTAGTCTATACTTGTTTTGCTGCGTGCATCACATAGTAATTCTAGGCTAATTAACCGGAATAAGAACACATAACGTTTTCAAAATTAGATATCATGGTTAGTAGAGGCCGATCTTCGGATCGGGCGAGAGGGGGTGCTCATAGCTGACCTTCCCCAATCGTACCCAAGTTCCCGAGCCAAAGCAACTTTGGTGATGACGGACACGTGGCCTTAGGCAAACAAGTCAGGGTTTCGTAAATTCCCCCATAAAAAATATTTAGGTGGCGACTCTGTATCTGGCAAAGCAGTCCATGTTTGGCACTTCTTTACAAAAATCTGTTTTCTCAAAACGATTTGCCGGATTTGGACTCTTTGGTTCAGATTAAAAACCGACAACAAATCGAGTCCGAACTGTAGCATGAGGCCCAAGGGCGCGTCTACAACTGTGTGCCTTTAATAGTGAGAGATTGATATTTACTCTTAGAACCAATCAACTATATTTTTACGTTTGAATATAATATAAGTAGACATTTGCTGAAGGATGCTATAAGGTATTTATGGCTTCATTTGTGGGCTTTCATCAAATGAGTTTCTAGCATTTTTTTCCTTGTTGACATTTCTATTATTGTAATCATTTGCTTGATGGGTCAAACACAAATACAAGTATAGAGTAATATGCTAATCAAATTGGCTTGTATAGTTTTGTATTTATATTTATGTCTGGCGTATTGGTTTATGTTTGTTATGAAGCCAAGTATCAGTTTTGATTGGATACATTTTCATTTTAATGCTTTCGTTCTATTTTCATCGTTGAAGGTTATGATTAAAAATTTGAAGCAAGTAGTGAACGTGGTTTTGAAGTCATTCCAAGATCCTCATCCTCGAGTGTGATGGGCAACTATTAATGCAATTGGACAGTTGTCTTCAGATTTAGGCCTAGATTTGCAAGTTCAATATCATCAATGTTTGCTACCAGCTTTGGATGATTTTAGAATCCCAACATCCAAGTTAGTTCTTTTGGTGCTTTGACAATTGTAAATTTTAGATGGTCACAATTGATTTTTTATCTTGTCCTTGGTCCTGCAAATATCAATTGCATGATTAAATCTGGTATGTATTTGTTGAGTCACTTTTAGGTATTTTGCTTTTACTTTTTACTTATATTTTCTACTTTCAAGGATTTATATTGACAAGTTTGGTAGTCCCTGATATATTCTCCAGTTCGGATTTTATGTTTTTTTTATACCAATTACTATGGATCAATGTGATTTTGGTTGTTCACTTGTGTTTTGGCGATTTACATTAACAAACTCTGAAATACTTCTGTAAGTAATGGTGAGGGCTTCATTCGAAAAAACTTTCTTGAGAGCCAAAACCTTGGTGTGGGGAAGTGGTTTGGAAATACTCTTCAGATCCTGGAAGACGCCAATGATTCTCAACTAATCACCTGCAAAGATACAAATACTCCGGTCGGGGGTGCCGGAATTAGCACTCCGACGGATAAGTCAGTTCCTCTACTCAAAAAAGCTTGTTCATTAAGTTTTTAGAAGTGATTCTTGCATACCTTTACAAATCTGAAGCTCTTGTATTTATATCCATTCTCTAGACCTCGGGGCCAGAGTCTACTTTTTATTTATTATTCTTTCATTTGTACTGTTATGCCTTCTTAAGTCTATTCGGCCTTAAGAACGTATTCGGCGTCCTAGTTGAGCAGAATGGAGCCGTTCAGTTCCCGGCTCCTCGGGTATACCAGATTTCGTTCCTCTATTTATTCGGCTCCCACAATTGCCCCCTGCCGCTCATTAATGTCAGTTGGGTGAAATGCTTGGTTCCGATTTTCAAATACTCTGAACCGAAGTTTGGGGGTTAGACTTATCACGCGGACGTTTAATTACTCCCCCTTTAATCGTCGTCTCAACTTCCCGCCCATTCGTACACGCCTATTTATTATGATTGAAATCTGATGTCCTTTCGAATCCGTGTTCTATGACGCTGGTTGCTGGGTTGTTCTTCGAATCGTTCTTGCAATTCTTCCATCTGTGATACTCTCTTCATTTTTGTAAGTTTTCCTCTCCCCTGCTCTGAAGCTTTTCCTAGTTTGTTTATGCCGTCGCATGTTCTTATAGTCAGTAGGTTATGGCGAAACATTTGAAAGACCTCCTTTCGTCAGATCGAATTGCTGGCTTTAGACGCCATTTCTTTATTCCTGACGATGTCCACCTGTCGTTTGTGGCGGACGGCACTCTTGACATGGAGAGGGAGGACAAAACCACGATTGTCTTTCCCCTTTTGTCAATCGCAGAGGGTGGAGTCTGCTTTCCCCTTCACTCGTTTCTGAGGGCTGTTCTTCGCTATTGGGATTTGATCCCTTCCCAGCCTAATGTGAATTTCTTTAGAATTATAATGGGGGTCGTAGCGCTGAACCGTTGCCTTGGAATTAATCTTGGCATTCCTGCCATTCGGCACTGTTATGCTTTGGCCAAGTCCTCTGGTCAGCACGGGCGTTACTTCCTCAGAGCTAAGGATACAGATCATCAGTTGATCACTATGCTTTCCAGCTCTGGGAAACGAGTTGATGATGTCATGGTTGTTGTCCGCGGCAACTGGGAGTTCGGCGAAGGAGAGGATCGTGTCGATCCTATTCCTAGACGTAGGGGCGAACTAGGTCGCCGAATGCCCTCTTGCTCGTACTGTGTGTTCATATTTGCCATACCCTGTTTTCTTGAGTCTTACGGCTTGTCTTGTGCAGGGAACGATTTGAAAAAAGTCCAAGCTTCAACTGACGACGCCGTTCTTTCGGACATTAGGATTGCTCTTAGTTATTTCGGCCGTCGCAGTCTTCATAAGCAGGGAAGAGCGGCTCACATTCTGCTTTGCTACGAGCCTACATATACAACCTTTTCGGCTGCGGAAAACATACCGATTCCGAAGGGGGAAGATTTTCTCGTCGCTCGTATTTTATCCGACTTCAAAAACTTGAGACAGGTAGGTTTTGAAGGGTCCGATTCGGAGAATACTGAAGTATCCGATACTGCCGAATCAGATCAGTCCGAGGCCGAATCTGAGGAGGTATTGGATTCTGCCGATCCTCCCTCTACTTCGGGGCGGGGGAACCTTTCTGTTGACGACGTTCCTCAACGTACAGACAATCTTTCCATCTCAGGCTCCACTAACATGGCTGGGTTAAGCCTGACAAAGCTTCACTACAACATTTTCTTGGTTTAGTGACATTTGAAAGTGCCACAAAACTATTCTTCTAATGACATTTTTTGGTCTTGTGGCATTTTGAACAAGTGTCACTTCTATCAGTGCCACGGTAGATACTTGCAAGTGTCACTGCACCATCATGGCTAAAAACTTTCAATGACATTTTAATGTCATGGTAGATATTATTTGTGGCACTATCAAGTGCCATTAAAAAAAGAGTTAGTGACACTTATAAGTGTCATTACACCATCAAGACTAAAACCTTTCAGTGACACTTTAATGTCATAGTAGGCACTATTCGTGACGCTATCAAGTGCCATTCGTGACGATAATTCATTGTAGAACAATTTGATCCGCTCTTGCGGAGACTCAAACCGCCAACCTCCCGCACTATAAACCTTATACACCACACTCTTCCCATTACAACTCTATAGCACCACATGATTATATATGCAACATATATTATTTATATAGTACATACATCTATATTAATATGTATAAACATAATTATTTTATTGAATGTAATTTATGTAAAATAAACTATTTACTACCAAAATAAAAAAAGACTACTTTTGGCGACTAAAAATATTTTTTAGTCGCCAATTCTATACTTTTGGCTACTAATTATTTTTTAGGTTCTAAAAAACTTAACTTTTGTCGACCAAAATTGGATTTGATCGCCAAAGATGCACTTTCAGCTACCAAAATTTTGGTCACCAAAAAATTTTATTCCTGCCTTAGGATTTTAGTTCTCTAGCGCTAAAAATGACCACTTTTGGCGACTAAACTTATTTTTTAGTCGCCAATTGTAGACTTTTGGCTACTAAAATTTTTTTTGCCACCAAAAAGCTTTACTTTTGGCTACTAAAATTTTTTTAGTCAGTAAAACCCATATAATCAGCGACCAAACTTATTTTTAGTCGCCAATTGTAGACTTTTGGCTACTAAATTTTTTTAGTCACCAAAAAGCTTTACTTTGGGCTACTAAAAATTTTTTAGTCACTAAAACTCATATAATCAGCAACCAAACTTAGTTTTAGTCGCCAATTGTAGACTTTTGGCTACTAATGCTGTTTTGGTCGCTAAAAGCTATACTTTCAGCGACCAAATTTTTTTGGTCTGGAAATTTAGTCGCCGAATATGCTTTTTCCTGTAGTGTATATTGAGTTTAATTCATTTATTTTTAATCATTTACTGCATTTTAAAATTTTAGAAAATATATTGGCATTTTTTATTTTTTCAAAAATGTCATTATAAGCTTGGAAAGTTTTTGGCTTAGTAGCATTTCTCAAAATGCTATAAAATATTTGTTCATGACACTTTTCACCTAAGTGCCATAAAAAGTAATTTGCACCTATCTAGTGTCCTGACATTTTTTAAAAAATGCCATTGCAACTAAAGTTTAGTGGCATCTGTTGGTAAATGTCACGAACATAATTTTTTGTGTCATTATTTTATAAAATGCCATAAAATTAATGTGACATTTCTTTATTGAAATACCACTAGAGCCTTATATGTTTTGTGGTTCCATGGCATTTTTCTAAAACATTTAATGCCAATTTTTATTTTTGTGGCATTTTCTAAAAACATGCTATTAGTGTAGTGTCACTAAAGTATAAATTTGTTGTAGTGACGTTTCTGTTGTAGTGAAATGACACTTTTTTTTAATTGAAATGCCACTAAAACCTTGTATGTTTGTGGCTCTATGACATTTTTCTAAAAAAAAACCACCAAATATTCTTTTTGTGACATTTTTTAAGAACACGTCACTAGTATGGTGTCACTAAAATATGTTTTTGTTATAGTGTTGTGACACTTGTTCATTGAAATGTCACTAGAGCCTTTTATGTTTGTCGTTTTGTGGCATTTTTCAAAAACGTGCCACTAAACATCATTTTTGTGGCATTTTCTAAAAATATGCCACTAGTGTAGTGCCACTAAAGTATGTTTTTGTTGTAGTGCTTGCTAAGAAGGCGAATGCGGAGAGGTTAGCCGCACGGGGAAGAGTGGAGGGCCTTTCGACCGAACCGCCCACCCGTGAATCTCAACATTCCCTCCCAGTTACCGAATCGAGATCCTTGGGAATTGTTGAGGAGGCAGTAACAAATAAGAATGCCGAATCCACATTGGTTGGGAAAGTCGTTCAGGATGTTGAGGGAAAGGCGGAGAAACGCGCTAGGGATCGTGAGGTCGGTTTAGAAGATCACGGCGGCAAACGTCTTCGAATGGAGGGATCGAGTGAGGTTGTGCCCTTTGTGATTCGACTGATGGTAAGAAACATGCCGGTTCCTTCGGATGCCTCGGCGCTTAAAGACCCAGAGGTCGCGTTCGGCGTGGCAACGTCTTTGTCGTTGCCGTCTGATATGGAGGCTTTCCAGTTGGAACCGGATTTGAATGCGACAATGTTAGCCGCGCAGTCGGCCCTTTTGGTGCGTATTCTGATTTTTCCTTCACTTCATCCAAACATTGTTCGCGTTACGTTTTTTGAATTTTTCTTTTGCAGACCGTTGGTAGGATAGCCGATGTAGGCCGCCGCCATCTCGACGCCGTCAAGCAGATTAGTCGTTTACGAAAGCAAGTTGAGGGCCAGAGGAAAAGGGCCGAGGACGAATTTTTAAGAGCGAACCAGGAGGCTTCTCGGGCAGAGGCCGCGGTAGAGAAAGCTCGTGATGCGGATAAGTTGAGAGCGGAGGCCGAGAAGAAGGCCGACGATATGGAAGCTGCACTTGGCTTGTCCCAAAAGGCAGTTACCAACCTGAAGGCTGAGTTGGCTGAAATGAAGGCGGCGAAGGTGATTGCCGATTCAAAAGTTTTCGAAGCCGGGAAAGAGGCTGGACTCGCCGAGTATATGGACTAGGTCTCTCGGTTTGAGAATCGGGGCTTCAAACATGGTTGGCACAAGGCCCTTGCTGCAGCTGGAGTTTCGCTGAATATGCCAATACCGTATGAGCAAGTGGACATCGATCCGTTGGAGACTGATTCTGAGGGTTGATCTTTACGATACACAATTATTATGATTTCGAGAAAGTACTTTTTCCGTTTGTTTTTGTTATTTTGTATTTGTTTATTAGACATTTTTCATGCGGGCTGATATTATAAAATGTTATGATACAGAAATGGACGTCGATACTTTTTTGTAGTTATAAAATGTTATGAATTCTGCTCAATGTGCTGATGTTTCTGTAATTTTATGGTGATACTTCTTAATAGATCTATAATCTGTCCTTGCCTTAGCCAGGGCACGAGCGTGAAGAGCCGAATGGTTCATACTCGTGGGCTGGCCGAGGCATCTTTGAAAAGGCGGCCGATTAGATTAATATATCTGCCCTTGCCCTGGCCAGGGCGCGAGCGTGAAGAGCCGAATGGTTCATACTCGCGAGTTGGCCGAGGCACCTTTGAAAAGGTGGCCGATTAGATTAATAAATCTGCCATTGCCTTGGCCAGGGCTCGAGCGTGAGAAGCCGAATGGTTCATACTCGCGGGCTGGCCGAGGCATCTTTGAAAAGGTGGCCGATTAGATTAATAAATCTGCCTTTGTCTTGGCCAGGACGCGAGTGTGAAGAGCCGAATGGTTCACACTCGTGGGCTGGCCGAGGCATCTTTGAAAAGGCGGCCGATTAGATTAATAAATCTGCCCTTGCCTTGGCCAGGGCTCGAGCGTGACAAGCCGAATGGTTCACACTCGGGGGTTGGCCGAGGCATCTTTGAAAAGGTGGCCGATTAGATTAATAAATCTATCCTTGCCTTGGCCAGGGCTCGAGCGTGAAGAGCTGAATGGTTCAAACTCGCGGGCTGGCCGAGGCATCTTTGAAAAGGTGGCCGATTAGATTAATAAATCTGCCCTTGCCTTGGCCAGGACGCGAGCGTGAAGAGCCGAATGGTTCACACTCGTGGGCTGGCCGAGGCATCTTTGAAAAGGCGGCCGATTAGATTAATAAATCTGCCCTTGCCTTGGCCAGGGCTCGAGCGTGAAGAATCGAATGGTTCACACTCGTGGGCTGGCCGAGGCATCTTTGAAAAGGTGGCCGATTAGAGTAATAAATCTGCCCTTGCCTTGGCCAGGGCGCGAGCGTGAAGAGCCGAATGGTTCACACTTGTGGGCTGGCTGAGGCATCTTTGAAAAGGCGGCCGATTAGATTAATAAATCTGCCCTTGCCTTGGCCAGGGCTCGAGCGTGAAGAGCCGAATGGTTCACACTCGTAGGCTGGATCAAGGCCCTTCACCCCTATATCACCGACATTACCTTCCCTATTCCGAATTTGAAATCGAGAAGAGCGACGATGAGGAGGCCGATTAACTAAAGTGTAATGCAACAACAGACTTCACTATGAATAAATAGGCTTTCATTTTCAATGTCCGTCTTTGATCGTAAAATATTTTGATTGTAAAATATTTTTAGTTCAAACGTGTCGATTCATTCTATTGGAATATTTAGATTTTGATTAGAATATTTTGCACTGCATGGTATAAACGTTCAGAAATGCATTAGTGGGCCCTAAGGCGTCATGCACCTAAGGGGCTCCGTATCCGGAGACTTGTTTTGACCAATCGTGACATCCACGAAGGGCGCTCCGAATCCGGAGACTTATTCGACCCCAAGGGGTCATGCCCCAAAGGGCGCTCCGAATCCGGAGACTTGTTTTGGCCAATCGTGACATCCACGAAGGGCGCTCCGAATCCGGAGACTTATTCGGCCCTAAGGCGTCATACACCAAAGGGGGCTCCGAATCCGGAGACTTGTTTGGGCCAATCGTGACATCCACGAAGGGCATTCCGAATCCGGAGACTTATTCGACCCTGAGGCGTCATGCACCAAAGGGGGCTCCGAATCCGGAGACTTGTTTGCGCCAATCGTGACATCCACGAAGAGCGCTCCGAATCCGAAGACTTATTCGGCCCTCAGGTGTCATGCACCAAAGGGGGCTCCGAATCCGGAGACTTGTTTGGGCCAATCGTGACATCCACGAAGGGCGCTCCGAATCCGGAGACTTATTCGGCCCTAAGGCGTCACGCACCAAAGGGGGCTCCGAATCCGGAGACTTGTTTGGGCCAATCGTGACATCCACGAAGGGCGCTCCGAATCCGGAGACTTATTCGGCCCTAAGGCGTCATGCACCAAAGGGGGCTCCGAATCCGGAGACTTGTTTGGGCCAATCGTGACATCCACAAAGGGCGCTCCGAATCCGGAGACTTATTCGGCCCTGAGGTGTCATGCACCAAAGGGGGCTCCGAATCCAGAGACTTGTTTTGGCCAATCGTGACATCCACGAAGGGCGCTTCGAATCTGGAGACTTATTTGGCCCTAAGGCGTCATGCACCAAAGGGGGCTCCGAATCCGGAGACTTGTTTGGGCCAATCGTGACATCCACGAAGGGCGCTCCGAATCCGGAGACTTGCTTTGGCCAATCGTGACATCCACGAAGGGCGCTCCGAATCCAGAGACTTATTCGGCCCTTAGGTGTCATGCACCAAAGGGGGCTCCGAATCCGGAGACTTGTTTTGGCCAATCGTGACATCCACGAAGGGCGCTCCGAATCCGGAGAGTTAT
This sequence comes from Camellia lanceoleosa, assembly GCA_025200525.1. Classification (NCBI taxonomy): domain Eukaryota; kingdom Viridiplantae; phylum Streptophyta; class Magnoliopsida; order Ericales; family Theaceae; genus Camellia; species Camellia lanceoleosa. The sequence continues at coordinate 92,590,383 of CM045763.1, forward strand.
TCGACCCTAAGGCGTCATGCACCAAAGGGAGCTCCGAATCCGGAGACTTGTTTGGGCCAATCGTGACATCCATAAAGGGGGGCTCCGAATCCGGAGACTTATTCGACCCTAAGGTGTTGAGCTCAAACATGTAAAAATACGAAACCTTGCATTACAACGACGTGTGTACAAGTATCAAGCCCACAGGTCGGGTCATTGATAAAATTTACGTAGATGTGTTGAATTCCATGGCCGTGGCAGGCTTCTTCCTGACATGTCTGAGAGCCGATATGCCCTCGCGCAACGGAATCTATCGATAGGGCCGCCCCAGCCGGCCAAGCTTTCCATCGGCCGGCCTCCGGTCGGCTGGTAGTACCTTCTTTAGGACCAGTTCTCCTGGATTGTAACGGCGCAACTGAACTCGCCGATTGTATGACTTAGCAAGCTGCTGCTGATAACGTGCCATGGATGCTAAGGCGCGGTCTCTTCATTCTTCAATCAAAACCAGGTCCAGGGCGAGCATCATGTCATTTCGGCATGTGTCAAAGGCTTGCGATCTCAGAGTTGGTAAGCCGATCTCTGGGGGTAAGATTGCCTGGGTTCCGAAGCATAAGGCAAACGGCGTTTCTCCGGTAGATCGTCTTGGCGTTGTACGATGGGTTCACAGTACACTCGGCAACTCTTCAACCCATCTGCCTTTAGCACTTTCCAGCCTCTTTTTGATGCCGTCCAAGATGGATTTGTTTGAAGCTTCCGCTTGACCGTTACTTTGGGGGTAGGTCATGAGAAGTAAGGCTCAATACCATACTTGCACAATTCTCGGTATCGCCACAATCGAATCGAGTACCATTATCCGAGATCAATGCTCTTGGAATGTGAATCGTAATGATGTTCCTCCACACAAAGCGCTTAATGTCGGAATCTCGATATGGGTTAGAGCCTCCACTTTGACCCACTTTGTGAAGTAATCTGCTACGATTAGAAATCGCTTGTTCGGGCCCTCGGCAATGGTCCTCGATATCAAGTCCCCATCGAGCAAACGGCCAGGCTTGTGATAGAATTCAAAGCTTCACGCCGATGGGTTAGTGGGGAGAACTTTTGGCATTGTTCGCATTTCTTGACATAATTTTGTGCGTCGGCTTTCATCGTCGGCCAATAATATCCCTGTGTTATCGCCCGATGGGCCAGGGAGCGTCCCCCCGAATGGGCACCACAGCTGCCCTCGTGTATCTCAGTGAGCAGCTCTTCCACTCTGTCCGGGTGCACGCATTCCAAGTACGGACCAGAGAGGGACTTTTTGTAAAGCCCTCCTTGTGGATCTAAGTAGTACCGTAGGGCCTTGTTTCGCAACTTGTGTGCTTCTTTTTTGTCCTCTGGGAGTTGCTCAGAAGAAAGGAATGCAGCAATGGGGTCCTTTCAACTTGGAGCAGATTCTATAATGTTGATGTGGGTTTCGTCCGAAAGGCCGATACTTGGTTCCGGAGCGAAACCTACTTCGATGGTACGCTTGAGCTCGGAGTTGATGGCGGAGGCTAAGCAAGCCAGGGCATCCGCGTGTGTATTTTGATCGCGTGTTATTTGGTTTAGTTCATGATGGTCGAATTTCGTCAGCAAGGAGTTAGCCGTTTTCATATAGGCCGCCATACGCCGTCTTGCCGCAGACTCTTCACCGGTGGTTGATTACCAATTTTGAGTCACAAACACCAACACCGGCCACGAAAGCAGATGTGCGTTCTGCAGTCCGGCTAAAAGGGCTTCATATTCGGCTTCGTTATTTGATGCTTTGAAGTCGAGCTTGACGGCCTGCTCAATTACTGCGCCGTCTGGAGACATAATTACGACGCCGGCGCCGCTGCCCCGTTGGTTAGACGATCCATCACATTATAACTGCCAAATGTCCCCAACATAAATTCTCCAATCTGGCTTTGATCGAACTTCGGCCTTTGGCTGGACGTCATCAGGCTTGAGGTCGGCAAGCCCTCTTGTGAATTCGGCAACAAAGTCAGCAAGCACCTGCCCCTTGATTACAGTTTTGGGTAAAAATTGAATGTCGTATTGGCCGAGTTCGAGAGCCCACTTCGAAACACGCCCTGATGCTTCTGCATTCCGTAGTACTGATCGAAGGGGATAGTCTGTTAGCACCCTAATGCTGTGTCCTTGGAAGTAATGCATCAGTTTTCTTGCTGCCATGACCAAGGCTAGGACGAGTTTTTCCAGCGGTAGGTAGCGTGTTTCGGCGTCCACCATTGCCTTGCTCACATAATACACTGGCTGTTGCTGCCCTTCCTCTTCTTTTAATAATACGGCGCTGACGGCCCTGTCGGAGACTGCCAGATATAGAATGAGGGGGTCACCGGTGGCGGGTGTTGTTAGAAGAGGTACTGTCCGGAGGTAGGTCTTGAGCCCGTTAAAAGCTGCTTCGCATTCGGCGGACCATTCGAAAGCTCTGCCCTGACGTAGTGTCTGAAAGAATTGTCTGCAGTGATCAGAGATCGGTGATGAACTGTTGAGTCAAAGACCATTCCCGTCAACTTTTGGACTTCTTTCACTGAACGGGGGGAACTTAGTTCCAAAATTGCTGTGACTTGCCTCGGGTTGGCTTCGATTCCTCGGTGGTTGACAATATAACCCAGGAATTTGCCGGAGCCGATCCCGAATGCGCATTTGGAAGCGTTTAGCTTCATTCTGTATTTGCATAGGGTGTTGAATGTCTTTTCCAGATCGGCTATATGGTTTTGTTCTTCTTTGGATTTGACCACCATGTCATCGATGTATACTTCCATAGTGTGTCCGAGCTGTTCTTTGAACATCGTGGTGACCAGTCTTTGGTAAGTTGCCCTCGCATTCTTCAAATTCAAAAGGCATAACCTCAGAGCGAGGGTTCCTCTTGAGTGAGGAATGCGCTTTGTCCTGATCATCCGGATTCATGGCGATCCGATGGTAGCCTCAGAGGCATCGAGGAAACTCATGCGCCGGTGGCGTCGTCGCATCGACGAGTTGGTCAATTCTAGGTAAGGGAAGCCTTTGGGGCAAGCTTTGTTCAGATCCGTGAAATCGACGACACTCACCAAGTTCCATTTTTTTTTCACCACCACTGTTGGAGAGCCACGTGGGGTAGGTGACTTCTCTAATTGCCCCAGCGTCAAGCAATTTGTCAACTTCTTCTACAACGGCGGCGGTGTGTTCTGCGGAGGATCGCCGGCCTTTCTGAATGATCAGCTTGCACCGGGGGTCGACATTGAGGTGGTGCTGTAAGACTGACGGGTCTACTCCCGGCATCTCGTATGGAGTCCACACAAAGACGTCGAGGTTGCCGAGTAAGAAAGTGATCAGCTGCTGTCTGTCGACCTGGCTCAGAGAGGCGCCGATCATAAAAAACTTTTCCGGGCTTCCATCAATGTCAACCCGGTCTAAACCTTCTGTGGCCTTTTCGTTTGGTTGACGCCCGACGTCATCTAGGATCTCTCGACTGAGCACTTCAATGGAGTTTACTTGCAGTTCCTTCGGCGTCTTGGCGGCGAGAAGGTAACATGCTTGCGCTGACTGTTGAGAGCCACGGATCTGCTCAACGCCGTGTTCCGTTGGGAAACGTAGCAGCTGGTGGTAGGTGCTTGGAACGGCCTGCAGAGTATGCAACCATGATCGCCCCATGATGAGATTGTACGGCGACGGTAGCCTGGCGACCAAGAATTCCACATCCACCGTTCTGGAGCCAGCTCGAACGGGTAGACTGATCTTTCCCAATGGGTACTCCGGGTTGGCGTTGAAGCCGAATAGTGGATAAGGAGCTGGAGTCAGATCCGAATCGTTGAACCCGAGTTTGATGAAGGTTTTATAGTACATAACCTTTGAAGTGCTTCCCTGGTCGTTAAGGACGCGTTCGACGGTGAACCTGTTTACGCATAGCGCAACAACCAGAGGATCTACGTGAGGGAGTGTTACGCCGCTCAAATCAGAGTCGTCGAAGGTGATGCTTGGCGCTTCTCGGAGTCGGGGTCGCTTTGTTGGTGTGAGCTGATGCTGGGGGCTTGGAAGTGACTGGATTGCATGTGACGACCCAGAATTCTTCCCTCCGCTCGAGCGGAAGAGTTGACGCTCGAGCGGACTTTTGGAGTTTCCAACAATTGTGCAGACGGCCTGAGATTCTGGGAGTTGTGATTCTCCGCTCGAGCGGGGGAGTTTACGCTCGAGCGACGCGTTGGTCTGACGCTTTCGGCGGAAGAGTTGACGCTCGAGCAGGCCTTTAGGTTAAGTTGTATTTCTGAGGTGTGGGTTTATTTTGGTCATTTTTATTAGTGTATTTGGAACCTTCTTATTTTATTTTGGAGTATTGGTTGTGGTGGTAATATGATGGCAAAGTAAGATTGGGCCAAAAGCTTTAATTAGAATAAATTGTCGGCGACCAGCCGTCACTCTTTTATCCTTTTGTTTGTCCACACTTTGAATTTGGATGTGAGGTTAGAACCATTGGAAAGCTTATTTCCAGGGCTTCAATTTGGACACAAGAATGACCTAAAACGGAGTTCGGATGGGAGAGTTATACCTGTTCAAAGTTTCGGAATCTGTGCTGAGGGTAGGTCCGCTCGAGCAGAAAACAGTCCGCTCGAGCGGGGATTACGGGACAGCAGCTTTAAGAACGGGATTTTTGGATCATTTCATAGATTTTCTTCAACCCTCTTCTTTCCTCTTTGCCTTAGTCCGAAACCCTAACTCTCAAACCTTTGATTTCACTCATTCTTATCAACAATCCACTATGGTTTTGGCATGTAGGATGGAGAACTAAGGAGGATCAATGTTTTTACCCGATTAAAATTTGGATTGGTGAAAGTTTCTTCTCAAGCTCACCCCTTTGCTTGATTGTTGAGGTAAGGGTTAAAGACTCTTTAATGTTTACATCCATAGATAGGTTGGAGGTGTCTTCATTGTGTAATGGTGCAAGTTTTCATTTATGTTATGTATATGGAAGAAATTATGAGATTTTGGGAATTTTGGGGTTTGAACATTGGGGGTTTTATGGTTTGAAGATATTGGGAGTTAATTGATGGGTTTAAATAATGGTTTATGAGTCCTAGATGTGTAATTGATGGAAAAATAGTGTTGGGATAATAAGTTTGATTATTTCTTGAAATCTCATTATTTTCTTGAAACCCTAAGTTTCTTAAGGATGATAACCAAAGATTTAACCCAAATTGAATGTAGAATAATGAAATTGACGTATTGAATTATGTATATACAAGTTTAATTGGAATTTGGTGATGTTTGAAAATAATGTTTAAAATTGGCGAATGAACTTTGTTGGGAGTATTGTAAATCATGTTTTAATGAGAAAGGAAATTGGGGGAAAGATTTGTTGATGAGGTGGGTGATGTAAACTTGGCTATGAAATGTTGAAATGAGCTTTGGCAACTTGCTTTGAATTATGTTGAATTATATTGGTGGCATTGAAGTAAATAATATGGATTCTAGTGGATGGTGACGAATATGTGGGATTGCGTTGGTTATGTTAAGTTATGTTAATAATGCTGAATTGAATTGTGAGGGATCATAATAAGTTGTGTTTGAATTATGTTGGAATTCATGTAATAATGTAAAGGAAAAATTAGGGAATTGATTTAGTAAGAATCTGGATGACATGAACTCAATTGTGGAGTGTTGAAATGAGATTCAAAGATTTAGTTTGAATTATGTGGAAGTGCAAAGTGATGTGTAATTTGGATAAAGAGAATTAATTAAGAACGAAATAAGTTTTGTGATCCGATTTCTTTGTGTATTACAAATTGTGTAGGACAACGTAAGGCATCAAACAAACAGCCAAACACTGTGAGTAATAGTACCTCAATCATATGTTATTTACCGTTAGTCATTATTGTTATTGACATTCTATCCTCCGTGAGTTAATGTGTTAACATGTGTGTTGGTTGAGAATGGAGGTGAACGTTAAAAGAGTGATCACACACCGGTATGATTCTGAACTTATTCTGTATTTTGGGTTATGGCTAATGATTATTGTCAATGTACCATCCTAAGAATTACCTATACTTCTGCATAAGAATTGCATACAACTATTAACACTGTGAAGTTGATTTATGAATTGGTCTGATTTACCTTCGGATTGTAGGTAATGTTAAGATTCTGCTAATTACGAAACAAGCATATCTATGTACAAAGAACCACAAGGAAACATTGTACCATATGTTTTGTTTGCTATTGATAATTAATGTTACCATTCAGTTATCAGCAACGTTCTGTAAACTTAAGTTATATGTTTTCAGTATACCATGAAACGAAATGATTGATTCTTGAAAGGCTATGATATGTTGAAAATGAACGAACGAATATCCAGTTTCTAAAAGTATTTGTGGCACCCTTAGTCCGGATGGCCCTCGCCCGGGGGTAACAATACCGTGGCCTATGGCCCTCGCCCGGGGGTAACAATACCGTGGCTGTTGGTATCAACTTTGTGGTCTTCGGACCTACCTGTTGTGGTCTTGGACCTACCTGTTGTGGTCTTCGGACCTACCTGATCTGATGGCTAATGGGTGTACCACATATAATCTTATACAAAATCTAAATATGGAAATGATTATGAAAATGATTACGAAAATGGTTTGAAATCTGGAAATGCATAAGACTCTGTTTCTGATAAGACTATGCATCAGATATGAATATTTTCTGGTATGGAACAAAGTCTTTGTCAGACGGAAGTGCTACACTTTGGTGGAGCCACCTCTGGAATCCGTCGAGCCACCTCTTGAGTCCATACATCCATTATTTCTGTTACCACGCTTATATGCTCTGTTATTTCCGTGATTGCTAATTACGCTATTTCCGTTGTTTCGTATTATCAAGTATTTCGACCCATGGTCGTTTCTGATCCAGAGGCCTATGGTCGTTACAGATAAATTGGGCTTAAAGCCATTCTCATATGAAATTGGACTATAGCTATTTTAGAAATAATCACGGCATGTAATTAATCATATGTATCTACTGCTACATGTTTGGTTATTCGCATTTAAATATTACATTATTTATGTACTATTATTCACCGAGTTCGCTCATTCTCGTATTTTGTCTGTTCGTTTACAGAGGTAGCCAATCGGGAGTTCACCCCAACCTTTAAAGCTTGTGTTCCTCTTGTCAACCTTGAGGCGTCCAGGCACCACCTGAAGCCGTTCGTTTTATAAAGTTTTGCCGAGTTTCAATTTATACATTAGATGTCTATTTTTGGGTTGATTGTAATAATTCCTTCGTCATTATTATTTTTGTTATGTGCCTATTTGTGGGGTTAAGTCGAGGCATATGGATGTAAACTGTCTGTATAATATTTACTTAGTGTGATGTTGAGATCCTGGCATGTTAGAAGTCGCTCAATGGATGTTATTCGATGTATTTTATATTATTGCATGCTTCCGTTCAGGCCCCATAAGATATGTATAACAGGTTTAGTGTCTGGTTTCGAATGGGTCATGCCCAAACTTTTAGGGGCGGGTTTGGGGCGTGACATTGCATGTACAGTCGGGGCTATCGGCAGGCTGTATATCATATGCACGGTGTCAAGCGGGACGCCTCTTGGGCGACGTGCGTCCTCTGTCACCTCCTCAAGGTAATCGGTTAAGGCGTGGTGACCGTCGGCATTGTGCTGTTGGCCTCGAGGTCGTTGAGGACCTGCCCGTGGGAATCGCTCAGGAACCTTGAGCCCTGCCCGTTTGGACTTTGCTTTTTCTAAGGCCAGATCGCGGCGAAGGCGTTCGTTCTCAGCGATGATGTTGTCCAAACTCTGTTTGGTCTGTCTGGCTTGTTCTATGGTCGCTTGCATCGTCTCCGTCATTGAAGTCGTTGGTGAGTTAGAGTTCGAGGCGCGTCGCTGCGCGACGATTTCCTTTCCAAGCGTATTTGCCGGAGTGATGTCGTCTCTCTGTGCGGTCTCGTCGGTGGCTATCGGAGGAGCTTCAGTCACGTCTTTCATGGATATATTTGAGTATTCCCACAGACGGCGCCAATTGTGGGGAAGTGGTTTGGAAATACTCTTCAGATCTTGGAAGACGCCAATGATCCTCAGCTAATCACCTGCAAAGATACAAATACTCCGGTCGGGGGTGCCGGAATTAGCACTCCGACGGATAAGTCAGTTCCTCTACTCAAGAAAGCTTGTTCATTAAGTTTTTAGAAGTGATTCTTGCATACCTTTACAAATCTGAAGATCTTGTATTTATATCCATTCTCTGGACCTCGGGCCAGAGTCTACTTTTTATTTATTATTCTTTCATTTGTACTGTTATGCCTTTTCAAGTCTATTCGGCCTTAAGAACGTATTCGACGTCCTAGTTGAGCAGAATAGAGCCGTTCAGCTCCCGGCTCCTCGGGTATACCAGATTTCGTTCCTTTATTTATTCGGCTCCCACACTTGGTACTTGAGATCAATTTTTTCCCTATGAATGGGTGTCCACACTACCAAATATTTGCATCAAATGGCTAAAAATAACTTAGATTCCAAATCAATAGTTATTTTCCGACTTCCAAATCGAAAATTTCAGTTACAGCAGAAACTATGTAAGACAGATAGGGTGAAATAGAAGCGTGTCATAAGCCTAAGGAAAAATGGTTAGAGTTCTACTAGATGTAGATAAAGTGGGCTATTGAAGTGGGTGGGAGGATGTAACAAACAACATAGGACAAAAAATGTTATTGTTTGGAAAAAAATGTTTTTAGAGTTATAGCCAAACATTGAAAAACAAAATAAATGTAAATTATTTTACATGAAATTATTTTCGCTGTAAATTATTCAAAGCAAACGAAGCTTGAAACAAATAGAAGTTTTCTTTATTTATGTTGTAAATGATGAATTTTTTTTATTTTTTTATTTTGTTTCTTTTTGCAGATCCAACCTTTTTGAGTACGTGATGATATCTTCACATATCGATATTAGAGTTTACTATTGATATCAAAATAAGCTATAATATATATATGCTTTTTTATTTGTATTGTCGATACTTTTGTTTTGTTTTAAATGCAAAAATTTGAGTTCTTAAATATCAAAAAATATTAGTAATGTTAGAGGATATTTTATATATTTTTGTAAAGAATATTTGGTTAACAATTATTACATGGTTACATATATATTATTCTTGGTATGATTTTGTGAATGTGAATGTAGATGTACTTTATTTTAGAAAATAGTAATAATTGTTACAGGGAATGAATTAATAAAATATATATTTTGATTTTATGATAATAATTTTATTGCGACAATAATAAACTGTTGCTAATGTAATCATCATTATTAGCAACGACTTAAACTGTGGTAAATACAATATTAAACTAATTCCATTTTTTGCGACGTTTTAGACCGTCGCTAATAATACTTTTTGTGACGTCAAATATCATTGCTAAAAACATTTTGGCGATGGCAACCAACATCGTCACTAAAAGTAAAGTTTTTTCCCTTTTTTTTGTATCAGGTTAAACCGTCGCAAAAACCATTGATTAGCCGTCGCTATAAGAAAGTGACGGTTTATAACCGTCGCAAATATTTTTTGTCACGTCCCCTTCCGTCACCCCCATTTCCCATTAGCAAAACATCTTTGGCGACGGTATGTGGACTTTTTGCAACGTTTGAGATCGTCGCAAAAGGCCCGATATTTAGTAGTAATCTTTCTCTTTAATAATATGTCAATTGTGTTTGATTTGCTGGGGATTACATCTATAAGCTTTTTGATATCATAAATATAAACTTAGGACTATTTTGAAAAGATGATTATAATCAGTTTTTTAATTAAAAGCTGATTACAATCGACTTTTTGTGAAAGAGGGAAGTGAGTTATAATCTAAAAAGTGGATTATAATCCACTTCTCAAAAGAGGGCTTAACAACCACATATGGTCTTTTAGCAATGCAAACATCGGGACATATATATATATACAAGTAAAATAAACAGCATCCAATTGTCCAAACACGAACGGTTAGGCAAAATGGAAATGGATCAAGTTAGATAAAATGCTTCAAAATAGCTTTTATGTTGAAGATGTTATTAGAAACCAGCCGAGCCCAGTTGTCTGAGTCCGGTAAAATGTCAACCCCTTAAAAATTATTGCCATGATATATGTGGAAGAATTTGGGAAGGATATTGCCACAACATCAAAACTAAAAAAAAAATGGGTTAATTACACTAATAGTCCCTATAGTTTGGGACTTGTGTCACTTTGGTCCCTGACTTTTCAATTGTGACACATTTGACCCTGAATTTTGAATCTTGTTCCAAATAAGGACAATTGAAAATATTATTGGATTTTTCAAGGGTAAAATTGTCAATTTGAAAAAATATAAACTAATTTGACAAAAATAAATGTCAAAAAAATATTTTTAATTTTTTTAAAATTATTTTTATCCACTAATGATAAAATTATGTAAAATTAATAAAAATTACATGATTAATTTTTTAAAATTAATTTTACATGATCATCATTCAAACACATAATAAAAATTAATTTGGTAAAAATAAATAAATAAATGTCTAAAAGATTTATCAATTTTATATAATTTTATTTTAGTAGGTAGAAATAATTTTTAAAAATTCAAAAATATTTGTTTGGCATTTATTTTTGTCAAATTAATTTATATTTTATCAAATTGACAATTTTACCCTTGAAAAATCTAATTATATATTCAATTGTCCTTATTTGGAACAAAACTCAAAATTCAGGGTCAAAAGTGTCACAATTGAAAAGTCAGGGACCAAAGTGATACAAGCCCCAAACTATAGGGACTATTTGTGTAATTTGCCCAAAAAAAATTGAGTATTGTCAACTCGGTCTGAAGAAGAATTGGGAGGATTGGGTACAGCAACCTAAAGATTCTCTTCATTGTGAAAAAAGTTATTTTTGGAATTCGCATAATTCATCTCTACTACGAGTAGGAGATGAATTGTGTTTAAATATTCATTTTTAAATAAAATAATATAATATAAGGACAACAAGTGTTATAGATCAAGATCAGTAAGATGCTATTGAGCCAATAACTTGAGAGGCATAAACCTTAGGGGGTTGGCCTGATGGTCAAGACTTGGGCCTATGGTGTACTGTTTTCATGGTCTAAAATTCAAAACCTCCTAGATACAAACAATTTCTTCGGGTAAGTCCATACGGGACTTTGTCCTGGCTTTAAATGAACCCCCCTTAGTGGACAGTGAGATGGTTCTGCAAATTAGTCTGTCCTTTGAGCCGAATACCAAATCATATAAAATAAAAAAAATAAAAAACTTGAGAGGCATAAATATTAGTCCTAAGAATACAGGGGTCTTTTGGGAAGCACAAAAAAAAGCTAACTTTTAATCTTTTATCTATTTTTAGTCACATCACCTCTCACATTTTTTACTCACAAAAAGACAAAATAAATTAAAAAAATCAAAAAATCAACTTTTTATCAACTTTCCAAAACACTCCACAGTAAATGAATTTATGCTCAAGCTCAAGCTAATATTACTTAGGACTGGCCTTCAAGGTTCCCAACCATCATATTCGTCTCCCCAGAAAAGGAAATTTGAGAAAGGGAAAGAAAAGAAGGCCAACAAGTAGGTATGATATTTTATGATTTTTTCTCCCAAAAATGAAAAAAAAATGAAATTCCAAGAAAATACTTGGCTTATCAAATAATAATAATAATAATAATAATAAATAAATAATCATAACCAACTTTTTAGGCCAATTGTAAAAGGCAAGCGAGTTGAGCTATTTCTGCCTTCCTACCCCTCCATTTTTCTGTCCAACCAAACAGATAACTGTAAAACTGCGGCCGTTTATGCTACTCTCCCCTTTCTCTACACACTATTTTTCTATCCAACCAAACAAATTATTGTAAAGCTGCAAGAAATCGTGGGATTGAGGGCGTCTAGACTTTTCAGTCTTCCAAAAAATATAGACACCCAAAATAAGCAACAGATTTTGTTAAAAGCTTGGTTTGTAGAAAACTACTAGCAATAAGTAAAGAGGGAAGAAAATTCCAAGACTAATTTAATGCAGCATGCAACTTTTCTCTACCAAACAAAAGTCTAATAAAAGGCACACACAAACACCAAATCAACGAGTCTGGATCATCTGCCATGGTCTCGTACAATACTCTTTGCAATGATTCCAAAACGACATCTTTTTGAATTTTTTTTTTTTTTTTTTTCGTTCTCCTTTCTCTGTTTTCCTTTCTCTCTCATCCATCAAAACCCTAACCTGATTTTCCCTCTTTTCCTTTCTCTCTCATCCATCAAAACTCTAACGTGATTGAACCAAAACAGAGGAGAGAAGAGAGACAAAGCTGAAGGAGTAAAATCGGTGAGGCAAAACGATGGCGGCAAGGCGAGGCCTGATTTCTACTTATTGTAAACGGGTGTGGTTTAAGCGGGTTTGATTTCTTGAGTTTTGTGGGGTTAAAATCTACCACACTGCAATCCTGACAAGCTTAAAAATAAACCAAAAAAATCTATTGTCCCAAAACTTGGGACCATGAAACTGCCCGGATTTCTATGGTGTGTTTAAACTCTTTTGTATTGAGTTACCTCATAAATAAACTTGGTCATTTGTCTTGAAATTCTAGATTAATTTAACTTTTTTTTTTTTTTTGGGCGAATGGATTTCTAGAACCATTGAGGACGAACAATCTGATTGAAGAGAGAACCGACTAGCAGGAGAAGGACATGAATAATTGTAAGGACTTGATGGGTCATCATCATATTTACCATAGATCATGCCATTCATTGGATTACAAAACCATGAACATGACGAACATTGCTTCGTGGGTGATGAAGATTGACTGATGTTGCATGAGGGATCTCACCCAACTACATTTCAAGCTCCTCGCTTCTCGGCCATAGAATCGCCATTGCCCTCAACCTGCCTAACTCTGTTCACCTCTCTCGTTTCATGGTTTAGGGTTCTTGACAAATGAGAGAGAAGAAAAGCGGGGGAAAGGACCAAAAAAAAAAAAAAAACCTTACAAAATGACGTCACGACGTCATTTTGGAACCACCGCAAGAAGCATTCCAAGAGACCACGGCAGATGATCTGACAGATGATCCGAACTCGCAACAGCCTCTGTATTTCTCAAATTGTATATTTTTAAAAAGGTCTAACGAGATGGGAAGGGAAATTCTTCCTCTCTCCAACAAGCAACATATTTACATTTTTTCCCGTTCTCTAGAGCACGATTTGGCCTGTGGACTCAAGACCAACAAATGACATCTTAACTCGAAACATAACTCCTTACCTTTACTGCGAAGGTTAGTTTATCAGTGCCTGATAGTAAGCTCGGCCCTGAGATGGAGTATGCCATTGAGGAAATAAAGACTATCCTCGGCCATGAATGAAGTCCATGGTATGGCAAATAAGTTGCGGTAGCCAACAGCTTTGCCGCCTGTAAAAGTGTAATTGCCTTTGTATTTGCTAATGTACTCCTCTGTTGGTTTTGATCGTGCCGCAAACTCGTAGTCAACTGCAAAAGTGACCGACCCTTTTTCCTGCATTCCGAGAAACAGCCCGAAACAATGGAACGAGCTCTGTTGGTCCATGTTGCAGTGTGCTGATAAGAAGAAACCTTGTCCACCTAGGTGGAACGCTTGGGAATACACTCGCCCGGATGGGAACAAATTTGCACACTCCTCTCGCTTCAGATCAAGGTAAACCACACATTGCTGTCGTGGGAGTTCAAACTCGACCACCTTTACGGGCCGATATTTGTAAGCTCGTTCAATGAAGCGTCGGTTTATGGTGGCGGACTCTTCTGCAGCAAGGGTTCTCTGTCGGTGTGGGGCCTCGGCTTTGAAAAATAGAGCCTCTAGCACAACCTTGGATGCAAGGTCGTGATCGAAGTCATTGCATGTTAAAACCTTCTTTAGCTTACGGGGAGACATGTAAGGATAGCGGATGTAGCGACCAAGGCGAGAACCTAAGATTTCTCTCCGCTCCTCAAGTTTTGGGTACTGGGCTCTGGACCACTTCAACACGAAATCATATACAGCATCTTCTGATGCTACCTGGAGATCATCACTAGACAAAACTGCTTCAATTCCGGCAAGGGGCAAGCTCATAACCTCGTCTTGGAACCTGGCCAAAGGTGCAAAACTAGTAAATCAGAGATCACAAACAGCATCCAACAGTAGTAGTAATCAAACAATGTTCACAGATTCAAAGGAAGAATGGCTCAAGAAAAGTTGGGCCTGTTGATAATTTTCATTTTTGATATTTTTAGTTTCATGTTGTAGTGAAGCAAAAATAATGAGAAGTTTAAAAACACCTATTGTGTTCATATTGATTTTATTTCTGCAAGAAAACAATTATTGGAAATTCAAAAAACAACTTATATCTTCTAACATAACGATGGGCTCACTTGGTTATGTCTTTGTAACGGGCAGCAAGGAACTGCTTTGCTGCGTCTGTCAAAGGCTGAACCGCTTCAGCCATTAAGACACTGGAAGGAAGCTCCAGATATAGCAACGCAGACTCGGGTGTCATGGGCAAATTGCGCAATAGTCGGCTGCAATACCTCATGCATGAAGCAACCTCAAACTTGTCTGCAGCCATCAGCACATCCAGCAAAGCAGGAGCACTAGTTGTAGATAAGGTATTGCTATACATAAAATTTAGGAGCTCCATGAGGGCAGCTTCCTCTGTTCCACGAGAGAAAAAAAGGGGCCGTTATTTAAGGTAGCATAACAGAGTCTATTCCATTCTCATAAATCACTTAAACAAGAGGAACTGTTCTAACAGAATTAGCATGACCTAAAACATACTCAACAACCATATTGTAGTATAGTAGAACACATAATTTATCTATTCCAAGTGCAACTAGATTGAAAAAGCTAGTCATATCAACCGTAGGATGCTTAAAATTTAATCCATACCAGAAGCGTTGATTCGTAGGGTTACATGTCGCTGCTCTGACTCCCTCATCCCATTTGAGAAGAGCTACATAAACAATTAAATAAAATGGAAATAAACATCATCCAGCAATTTTAGAAAGTTTAAAATTAAAATAAAAAAAAAAACTGCAAAAGGAAAATAATGATCTTTACCTTATAGAAAAATGGACTTTTCGCTGCCAAAATTGGAGAACTGATGTGCAAAGTTTTGACTCTCAGAACTGTAGAACAATCCATGCTCCAGTTTGAATCATTACTATTTCCAGCTTCATCATCTCCTACAAATCAATTATTCGAAGGCAAATACGGCAGTACATAGAGTTACATAACAGAACAATAATTTGTATAGTCGACCCAGAATAGCTAACTCATCGTAATTTTTTCTTCTCCAAATTTTCAAATTTTAAACTTAAAATACTAGTAATAATTGAAGATGCCTTGCGGGGCAGAATATGAATGGATGAAATCATATAAATTTGGACTGATTTCTGAAGCAAATAAAAATTGAAACATGAAAGAAAAAAATGCAATAACTTGACTGAAAAACTATTCCAATACCTGATGGTGATTCTTCAATCATTGCAACTGCTTCCTCATCTTGATTTTCACAGCCCACACCATCATCGGTATCAGGCTGGTTACAACTCAAAATCTGCTCCTCAGGGCATCCAACAGTATCCACCGCTGCCAATAAACCATGTCGGTTAACATTAGTGGAATTACACAAGGATTGCAAAAAAGTATGGTAAGTGTACACAATATGTATGACATTGTTACAAGGGGAGAAAAACCATCTGAGAGAAATCTCTCAATTAAGGAATCAGAAAACCAATCTACAATAAAACAATAATGAATTAACTGTATTGAAACTCATTAAGATCCAACCAGCCAAATATTGGGGGGAAATTAGAATAATACAAAATGTATTCCTGGATAAAAAATTCATGAAATCGGCCTAAAGTGTCAATCAAGTAACACAAACAAATTAAGCTTGAAAAAAAATGAACATAGCACAAAGCACCTACATTCATGTACAAGGAGAATAAAAGCATAACGAAGAAAGCAAACTGGACAAAAACCACGTGCAGTTTCAAGAAAAACAGAGAAATGATGAGGTGTAAAAATTAAACTTATAATATTTTGAAAAGGCATCCCACAAGCCAAACCACATCTTCATTCATCCACTTCATGCACACGATCTAGATTTGAAGTCATGCAATTCTTTCCTAGTAAATGAACATGCATAACCCTTTCCATTTTCACATCTGCTTGCATAACTGGCAATTGATTACAAACTCTGCATTAGAATCGTACAATTCACTATTCAAATCGTATGATTAGATTCAATTCGATTATGTGGGTAATCAATAAGAACAAGTTGAAAAAATTGCAAATAACTGTGACTCGAAGGTGAATCAGTAAATCGTGAATCAATCAATTCACTTTCGATTCATTGAAATTGATTTTTGTCCTCCTTTTTTGCTTTTTTATTGTTGGAAAAGGATTCACACAACCCTTTTAAGGTCATTAGGGTTACCATAAATTTCTGGCTCCTCATTTACACTCAAAGGCTCAAACCCTGGAAGAAAGAAAAAAAAAACAAAAAAACCTTCTCTCACCACAATATTCTAGGCTTACATATTCAACTTTATCTAAGGCCCCATTTGTTTTCAGTGATAGAATGGATGACATTCATAGTGAGGGAATTAATAGTAAGGAGATTGATAGTGAGGAGAATAAATAAAATTGTGTTTGTTTTGATGATGAGTGATATTCGAGACCCCAAATAATCTACCAAATTTTTTACCAAATCTACAAAATGTTTAAAAAAAAATGCCCAACATGTTAAAAATAAAAATAAAAAATAAAAAATTTCTAGGAGAAAAATAAAATAAATAAAACAATGATTTTTACTTAACAACAAATACAAAAAAAAATTAAACATTAATGTTAAAAAAAAATGCCCAACATGTAAAAACAAAAAATAAAAAATAGTCCGGCGGACTATTTTTCTAATATTAAGTGCTGGAAGCCCATCCGAATCCCCTATCCAAGGGGATTCATAATCCGAAGGGGATTACAAATCCTCTCTCCATCTCTCAAAACAAACACAAAAATAGTGGGTCCCACCTCACTATTAATCCCAACCCTCTCTCTATAACCCCAAACAAACGGGCCCTAAGTGTTTGCACTTATAAAAGGAATCTTTCAAAGGTATTAAGTGAGATTTTTGATCAAATTTGGAGATTTGGGTTTCTAACTCTTTTGAGATTATTGTTGCTATTACTTTTGTAGAAAGTTAAAAACATTGTAATTGCTTGGAAATTGCAAGTTTATTTTTGTTTACTTTTTTTTATTAAGAATGGTCGATAAGAAATATCCATAAGGGAAAAGCTAAAGTGGCGCTAATCTATCAGACCACGTGATTATCATTCAAAATAAAACTTTTTTATGTAAGTCTAAACATTACATGTTTATAAGATATAATTAATTTCAAATGTGCAAATACATTTTTCAATGTAATTTAAAAAAAGTGACTGAATCTTTACGATTCACGACTAGATTCAATTTGATTCGCAATTTGGTATAAGGCCATTTTGATTCACGATTCAAATTACAAACTTCAGCATCAATTTTTCCAATAACTTCGAGAAAGATTCCATTTAAACCATAGACTTAAAAAAATATCAACATTCCAATTTGCAGGATAATACTTCAAGCTGTAATTTGATCGACAGATACGAATTAAAATCAAAATAATGACATAGTCCCAATATTATAAAATTTCCCAAAATTGGCTGATCATATCAGCAATAAACTGTTTACAACACGTGTGTCCTAATCAAGTCAACTTTTTCGTCATTATGTTATATTAAAGGCTATATGTTTAATTAAATTAAACAAAATCATATCCGCTTTAGTACTACATCCCATGTAAATTAAGGTCTTTCTCTCCCCCTTAACATTTCCATTATTAAAATCTCTTTTACAGTTCAATCTACAGGTCTTGCACATGAATAAACTATCTTAACCCATTCTCTCAACCTATCTTCAATTGATTCTACTTTGGAACACTCATTTTATAAGCGTGTTAGTTTTTATTTCCATGTCCAACATCATGTCTCGTAAAACATCACTGGCCTTATAGCTGTCCTGTAAAATTTTTACAACACAACAATCAATCGTGGAAATTAAATTAGGTTCTACGTAATAATATATAAGGGCTTGGTTTCTAAAAGTGATGAACTCACCTCAACCAAACCAAACCGAAGAATTCTCCTCAGCTGACTAAAGTTTCTCATTTTCTGAAGTCTATCCTAATGATTACTCCCCAGATTTTCTCAGCAACCAAACTGAATTATACACACATAAAAACATCTAAATACGCACTTGTTTTATCATTAAAAAAATAATCAAAACAAAACTCAAATCCTGCAGATTCAAGCAAAATTCACAACACAAAAACCATAATGAAACACAGATAACTAACCGTTATCTTTCTTGACATCTTCTCTTCTGCGCTTCCGATGCCTAGCCCAATCGGCGAGACTGTGACATCCCTCGCCGTCCAACTGAGTCTCCGGCAAATCAGCCATAATCTCGACGCGGAGCACTCGGTCGGAGAAGTTACTATCGTTGAACGCAAAGCCGAAATTGCCGTCGCGACCGCCGTTGGGGAAGTAGTCGGAGTCCATCACCGTCCTCGGATCGAAAAGATCCAAGCTCATATCCCTCATACTTTCTCTCTCTAAAACACGTTCTCTCTCTAGAAGAAGAAGAAGAAGAAGAAGACAATGAAGGGAGTGTTGAAGATTTGAAAACCCTAATTTGATCACTTGGCTGTTATTATGTAACGAGAGAGAGAGAGAGAGAGAGAGAGAGAGAACCTCTGGAAACGAGCTTACCGACAAGAACTAATAAATAACAGAGAGAGAGAGAGAGAGAGGGGTGGCTCGGAAATGTTTTTTTGGATTTTTTTTTTAATTGGAGTATTTGCATATTTTTTAGGCTATTTATAAATTGGATATGCAAATAACAGGTTGGATAATAGATTTTTAAAGATGAAGAATAAAATATCAAAAAAATATGGGACATTTTTTTATAAATCTCTTTTTATATATTTATGTTTCATTTAGTTTACATTATTTTTTTATATTCTAATAAGTTTTATGAGTAATATAATTATCAAAATACCCCTAATAATATTTACATTTACAATGTGAATGTTACTCAGAATGTGAATGTTTACATCATTAATGTGAATGTTCACATATGTTTACAATCAATATGAATTTTCACACTGTCAATATAAATATTTATGTTGTAAAATATGAATGTTCACATTACTAAATTGTTAACCGTTTAAAAAATATTTGTAAGAATAGAAATGTCCATAAAATACTTTAAATATGAGACTTAAGATTTGATAGATCAAATGTTCAAATAATAAAATTTATTAAAATATAAAAATATCTTATGAATTAATTGGAATATAAATACTTGAAAAAGAATTTAAATCTCCTTGAAAAATAATTATTAGAGTTCTTAACGTAATTATATATTTTCAGATATTATGTTTGTTTATATATATTACAAAAATAGGTGGCTTGTAAGTATTTTACAATATTTTTCATATATTTTAATACTATTTCTAAATTAAGAGTTGTTTTGAAAAGTTAATTAAAAGTTAATTTTTTGATTTTTTTTTTTTAAATGTGTAAAAGAATTTTTTTTAAAAATGATATGATCTAAAATAGATTCAAATTTAATTTTTGACTTAACAAAATTCCCAAATTAGGCCTAAGTCATGCAAATAATAAAAGATATATTGTTGCGAGGTATATGGGATTGTTTTGAGAAGTTAGTAAAAAGTTGACTTTTTAGTTTTTTGATTTTTTTGATGACTTTTTTGGTGACTTTTTTTTGGCAAAAAATTGACTTCTTTTAGCTAAAAAAGTTGACTTTTTTGACTTAAAAAAGTTAAAAAAGTCAAAAAGCTAACTTGTTTAGCTTGTTACCAAAATGAGGCATGGAAAGTGCTGTTAAAATGAGAATAGTATTGAAATAATTAAAATTTTAATGTAATTATATATTTTTAGATATATAATTTACAAAAAATAGGTGGCTTGTAAGTGATTTACAACATTTCTCACATTTTTTTGGTGCTAATTCTGAATTAAACATGCAAATAACAAGTGATATTGTAATGAGACAGCGAATACAATTTGTACGTGTTGTTAAGAGAGCAATCATATCAAAATGGCTAAAATATATTTAATCTTAGGTATTTGATCCTATTTTAATATATTTTGACGCTATTCATAAATTGGGTCATGCAAGATATTGTTGTAAGTCATGCAAATAACAACTTGCATGATTGTTCTTCATATGAGAATAATATAAAATCAAAATAATTAAAATTTCAATGTAATTACATATATTTTATACAAAACATATTCCCATATAAAAATCTATATTATCCCAAAGCAAAACAACATATTTGCCAAAAAAGAGAATATGCGAAATCCCCAAAAGAAAAAAAAATGCTTTTATTTGGTTTACTTTTGTTGCTTTTCAATTGTGCATCTAATTTAAAGAGCACAATGATTTATATATATATATATATTTTTTTTAATTTTTTTTTTCTTCATTTTAGAATCTTATAAGAGAATGTGAGAGGTTGAGGGTTTGGAGCTTGCTAATCTGAATTGCAATAGCAAATTACTAATTATTTTTTTTTTGAATAAATTGACATACATCTCTTGCATTTTCAGAGAACTTTGTTGATTTAACGATACTATGGTGATCAAATATCATGTAATGTTTTCACTAATTATTGATACAAATTTTAGTACTCAAATTTGATTACTATAACATTATTGTTGTTGAATTTTTTATTCAAGACAATAAAATTACATCTCTAAAATCTTTAGAAAATGTTTTAGATAGGCTTTATTTTATCAATTTGACTAGTAATTTAGATAAATTCTAGAAAGCAAAGGCATCTTGGTGGTGAGTATTTGTAGATATTAGAATGTTAATTTGTTTTGCTAAAAGGCCATAGCAAGCTTTCTACATCTTTGGATAGTTAAAATTCTAAATTCTTCTTTAAAAAAAAAAAAAATAAAAATGTTTTGATTAATCCTTTGGGAAAAAAAGTCAACCTTTTTCGAATTGGGAGGTTGCTGTATTAATTTTGTCTTCCTATAAAGTCAAAATTAGAGGGATTATTATTTATTTGCTATATTAATTTTGTCTTCCTATAAAGTCAAAATTAGAGGGATTATTATTTATTTGCTATATTAATTTTGCCTTCCTATAAAGTCAAAATTAGAGGGATTATTATTTATTTATTTATTAAGGGTAAGCTTATACTATGCAGTTAAAAGGAAAATGTTTAGTGATTTATTTTATTGAAGCTTCTTATTACTGTTTTCTTCATTTAAAAAAAAAATTGTGTCAGTGTATTTTGTGTTTATTGTTTATGAGATAAAAAATAGTTTAAAAGATTAATTTCATTTTTATCCCACAATTAGGCCTCATTTGTCAACTATACATTTTAGTCAATTAAGCCTCTTTTGTCAACCATTATATCTTTAAACTATCAATTTCATCTATTTATCCTTGAAGCTTACTCACACTAATAAATCTTTTTTTTTTTTTTTTTGAGTTACATCAATCAACTTTTCCTCCCTACTTTTCTACACACATTTTTATAAAAAGTCAAAAATTATACTTATTTAGAACATTCCAAACCACCCCTATATATTAAATTACATTACCCTACAACTTATAAGGTTTAAGTTGTTTAAATTCTAAAATTGTCTTTTTTGTTCACCAAATTAAGATTTTATGGTTATTGATTCAAACAACATTTTCAATTGAACCACATTAGCTAAATTAAAATTTTTAGAGCCTAAATAGATAAAACTAATCATTTAAAAATGAAATTGAAATTAATAAAGTGAAGTTAACCCGAGTTTACACAAGCTAAAAGAAATTTATTATAAAAAAAAAATTTGAAAACAAATGTTTTTAACTATGTATAGAATGTTGATTTTCTACTTTTCTTGAACTTTTATGTGGTGTTTAAATCTTTGATTTATCAAGAAAAAGATAAATGAGAGGAAAATAAAATAATTTAATTCAATTTCTTTCATTATTGTACGAATATGAAATATTCTTCTCGTATAATCCTATTGATCAAGTCTGCATTCCTCCGTACGACGTCACTTTACTCCCTGAAAACACAAACGTGAGCTAGCCGACAGATGTGTGCCGGATACCTCTCCAATGCCTAAGTCAGAAAAATAGACAAATAGACAAAAACTCTGTGTGTTCGGGAATCAAAGTTGTGTTACCTCTCCATAGGTGATGTTGTAAGCTTTTATAGGTTCCGCGTGGCACAATCCTAGTGGGACTCTTACTCCTCCATGTAGAGTCCTCCTAGGAATCACATTCCTAAAAGATAATACTTATTCTTCAACACCCCCCTCACTGTTTAAACCAAGTGAGATAGTTTTACCTAGGTCGGATGTCAATACGACCGGGATAACATGGCCATACTAAAGCCGCAGACTAGACCGAGCTCCACCTAGCTCGGTTCTTCCTTTCACTGCGTGTACCTCGGTTCGACATACTCCAACCAGGCTGTTGAGATCATGCTAACCATACTGAGCTAGGACCGAACTAACCCATAGCATGGTTCTGAGGAAGGCTCAACATACTTTGGCTCAATATGGTATGACTAGGCTAACTGTTACTGTGCCGACCGTGGTGACCGAGCTAACCACCAAGCTCTTTCGGACCAGGCTAACTACAAGGCTCCTCTGGACTGGGCTAACTATTACCGCGCCAACTGTGGTGACCAAGCTAACTGCCAAACTCTTTCGGACCGGGCTAACTATGGCGCTACGACCGCAGTGACCGTCATTACACTTGGACCGAGCTAACACTTGCGATCCACTTGCTAAGCTCTTTTTACCGCGGCTGATACCTTTACCTCGGCTGACACCTTTACCTCGGCTGACCCCTTTACCTCAGCTGATATCTTTACCTCGGCTAACATTGCGGTCAACCAAGTTACTTCGGCTCTTCTCTCCGTTTGACTACCTTGCTTGGTAGCTCGGCCACAGTGTTGACCGCCACTAGGAAGTAGCTAAGTCCCATAGCTAGGTCCCGTGGCTAGTTCTCATAGCTAGGCCGTGTAGCTAGGTCTTGTAGCTCGGTCTCGTAGCTAGGTCCTATAGCTAGGTCCAATAACTTGGTCCTGTAGTTAGGTCTTGTAGCTCGGTCTCGTAGCTAGGTCATGTAGCTAAGTCTAATAACTTGGTTCTGTAGCTAGGTCCTATAGCTAGGTCCCATAGCTAGGTCCTAAAAACATTTTTGACCGCCACTCCAACCTAGCTCGGCCCAATTTGGCTACACAAATTCCCCTCTCAATTGCCCCTTTATTCCATCTGCGTAGCATGATTTGGGATTACCTGTTAACAGCCGAGCTAAAAACTTCAGCCCTTCAACCGAGCAATAACTTGGGGCGAAACCAACTCCTTGACTTAGTCAAAACTGAACTAAGAATGCCACACCACAAGCATCAACCGAGCTAAGAATCCCTCGTTCCACTTAGTCGAGCGAGGACTCCATTTATTTCGCCTTTGTTTCTTTTAGCACGGTCCAACGATCCGTGCTTAATATTTTTCCTTTTCACTTTGCAGACTGACTAGGTTGGCCAAGCACACCTTTGCACGCTCAACCGTGATACTATATCTTGCAATGTGAGGCTACCAAAGACCTCTTCTTCAAGTGTGGGTGGAAAGCAGCTGTGGCGCTACTCGGTCATAGCCAAGAGACCGAGGTCTTCCTAAACCCTCCTCCATATTTTATACCGAGCTCCATGGTGGATTATGCAAATATCATTCAGCAAAAATTTCTTCAAGCTGAGGAGGAAGATGATGCATCCCAAGAGCCTGGTAACAACGCCCAGCTCGGTCGCTAGTCCCTTTCTCCAACTCTAGTGGTCTCCATCCCACCTTTGCCTGTTGTGTCTGATGCGGTGCCTTCGACCGAGCTCAACCAAAGTGTGCTTGCCATAACCGAGCTACCTTTAGGTGAAGCCAGGGTTGAATTGGACGCTGATTTAGATGACCTCTTTGCATGACCATGTACTTTCTTTTCTTTGGATGCTAACTTTGGAAGCTTTTGTAACCGGGCTATGGCCCCTCCTTTTGTAATGTACTTTTGGAATGAAATCTTCAATTTTCTCATCTTTCTGTTCGATTTATACCTGCATCCATTATTTAACTATAACTTGTATGAAG
Source organism: Camellia lanceoleosa (assembly GCA_025200525.1). Lineage (NCBI taxonomy): Eukaryota > Viridiplantae > Streptophyta > Magnoliopsida > Ericales > Theaceae > Camellia > Camellia lanceoleosa. Next base: position 92,614,578 of record CM045763.1, read on the forward strand.
TATAACAATTTCTTTCTGAGATACCAATCTCGATCTCAACCTTGCAATCTACTTATCCCTGCCAACCACTCTTTAGCCTAGATCCTTATCTCGGCTAAAGAGTACCAAAAGTTGGTTATTCTACCCAACCACTCTTCAGCCTAAATCCTTATCTCGGCTGAAGCAGACTAAAAGTTGGTTTTTCCAGCCAACTTCTTCAGCCTAGATCTTTATCTCGGCTGAAGAACAATGAATGTTGGTTTTTCCAGCCAATCTCTTCAGCCTAGATTCTGATCTCGGCTGAAGAGAGCTCAAAGTTGGCTATTCCGGCCAACCCTGAGTGAAGTGTTTGGTTATTCCGGCCAAACTTTTTAATTGCCTCCCAGTCGGGCAAAGACTTGTTGGTCAAACCTGCCAACTTCTTGCATCCTAAATCCTTATCTCGGCTTAGGAGAGCTAAATGTTGGTTATTCCGGCCAACATAGAGCTAAGCATTTGGTTATTCCTGCCAAACTTCTTGATTGTCCCCCAAGTCGGGCAAAGACTTGTTGGTCAAACCTGCCAACTTCCTGCAGCCTAGATATCCTTATCTCGGCTTAGGAGAGCTAAATGTTGGTTATTCTAGCCAACATAGAGCTAAGCGTTTGGTTATTCCTGCCAAACTTCTTGGTTGCCCCCTACGTCGGGCAAAGACTTGTTGGTCAAACCTGCCAACTTCCTGCAGCCTAGACATCCTTATCTCGGCTTTGGAGAGGTAAGTGTTGGTTTTTCCAGCCAACACTGCTTTTAATGCCCCTAGCTCGCTAAAACAACTTTTACAAAAGAAAACAATCTATGCTGAAAAGGAAATTACTTGTTTTATTGAGGAAAAGAAAAATTACAAGTACTCTATAGGAAAGCTAAAAATAAAATAACTTGAGATTGGCAGTGTTCCACGGCCTGGGGATAACCTTGTTATCTCCATCTTCCAAGTGGTATGCCCCTTTTCTTGCTGATCAACCACTTCGTATGGTCTTTCCCATTTGGGCCCCAGTCTTGCCATCTCCGGGTGCCAAAGTGTTTCCCATTACTTTGCACAGCACCCAATCTCCAATCTTAAATTGTCTTTTATTTAGCTGCCTTGCCAACATCTGTGAACAGCTCCTTGCTCTCGAGTTCTTCCACCAGCTGTACATATCCTTTGGCAGCGCGGCTGCCATTTGCTGTGACGAAGCGTTGTTTGGACATAATTTGGTCTCCAAAGACCTCTTCAATTACCCCATCTTCGTTGGGGAACCGCAATACTTGATGGTAGGTTGAAGCTACCGATCGCATGGCGTGCAACCATGTCCTTCTCAATATTATGTATTAAGAGGAAAGGACTTTCAATACCTAGAATTCCACTTGTTTTGTCATGGTTCCTGCCTTGACTAGGAGGATTATCTTGTCCACTGGCCACTCTGGCATTGAGTTGAATCCGATCAGGGAAGATGTTGCAGGTGCCAAGTCTTTGTCCTCCAGTTTCAATTGTTTGAAGGTTTCGTAATACATTATCTCACATGAGTTTCCTTGGTCGATCAAAATCTGTTTGATGTCGAAATTCTTGACGCGTAGAGTGACGACCTATGCATCATTGTGAGGGCAGTATATCCTTGCTAAGTCTTTGTCCAAAAAAGATATGACATTTGTGGGTTCTGTTCTCCCCTTTTTGATGGTAGGTTGTGCATTTAGTACCTCCCTTAAGTACAAAGCCTTTTTGATCATCCCCCTGAGCTCACATACTTGCTCAGGTTCGAATACTCCATATATTACGTTTATTACGCCTTGAGGTGGAGCGTTGACCGGCATCCCATTTGGGTTGCTGTGGTTCTGGGGGGCTGGCTGTGTCCCTCCTTCTATGTATTGGTCCAGGTGCCCAGCTGCCACTAACTCCTCCAAATGCTACCTTAATGGTGTGCAATTTTTAGTGTGGTGCCCCTTTTCATCATGGAAGGTGCACCATGACCTCTTGCCATAGTCTCTTTGTGCTTCTCCTAGTTTAGCAGGCCATCGGACGAAAGGTTCATTGCGAATCTCGCTGAGAATCCGATAGATCGGTTTTTTGAACACCGTGGTAATGGCAGTGCGGACTCTCAACCTCCTTTTGTCTTGGTCCTCTCTGTTGTCCCACCTGCCTCGCCCGTTTCTGCTTGGACGTTCTACCGCGTTGACTTTTGCCGTAGTCTTTTTATCTGGTATTGCAGTTGTGCCAGATTTTGCTTTAGCGCGGTTGTCATCTTCCTCCACGTGAATATGTTGGTGTACTCTCTCCATCAAGGCTTCCATCGTATGGGGTGGCGTCATGGTGATTGAGTCCCTCAACCTGTTTCCGATTGGAAGACCTCTTTTGTATTGTGCAATGGCGAGATTGGTGGGGCAATCCCCAATCTGGTTGAAGGTCTCCCAGTAGCGGCTATTGTAAGATCTTAACGTCTCCTTGTCGCCCATGTCGATAGAGAGTAGCTGATCAATCTCCACCGGGGTTTTGGTGTTCGTTCTGAACCTTGTTACGAACGCCTCCGCCAATTGTGTCCAAGAGGCTATGTTGTCTTTTGGAAGCTTTTCGAACCAAGTCAAGCCTAGGTCGCCAAAGACTAGATGGGAAGAGGATGCACATCAAAGCCTCGTTTCGCCGATATACCGCCATAACCTGGCGGAAGTGGCTTAGGTGCATGTAGGGGTCTGTCTTCCCCTCGTACGTGGTGAATTTGAGCTGGAGGAAGCCTGAAGGTAGGGGCGCGTTCTCAATTGCCTGAATGAACGGCGAGGTTTGCAGCCTCGCTAATGTTTTGCCTGTTGGTTCGTAGGTAGTGCGCGATATTGGCATTCCAACCTTGACGCTTCCATGCGTTCGAGGAGCCAACCGCTAAAGGGCAGAAACTCTGCGAGGGTCGTGCGCCCTAGTGTCCTCCTTCCATCGTGCCCTTTCTTCTAGCACGGTTCGTAAGTCGGATGATCTAGGCAACTCCGTCTGCCTAGATGATGTCTGGTGCGTGCGTGAGGGCCGATATGTGCTTCCCTCAGTGTAAGATCTCTCAGATCTCGTTCTCTCAGACATGGAGCAACGAGTCCTGGTGGTTTTGGATTGAGTATCGCCTGTTCTGAGTCTTCTACTCTCTGCTCGTGATGGTGTGGTATGCCTACCACGATCTTTTGAGTGGCAAGGGGGCGTTTTGCTTTTGCACCCCTCTCCTATCGCCACCCCTTTTCCTTTGATCTGGCATTTCATAGACTTCATGTCCGCCGTCATCCGTCGTATTAATTCATCATGCTCCTTCACGCGGTCCTCCAGAACTTGAGGATCAATCCTTCGCCTTTGTTTGTCAGGACTTTGTGAGTGAGAGCGACGGGGGCTATTATTCTGCCTCCCTCTAGTATTCCTTCTGGGGTTCTGTCATTGGGGCTCCAAATCCGCCGTGGGAGGGATAGAAGGCAAACCTTCACGCCTCCCACCCCCTTCTGGAGTTTGTCCGTCAATGGCGGACTGCGGCAAATCTTCGTTGTGCGCCATTGATTCTTACTAGCAAGGAAAACTTGATCAAGATGTTTTGTTCTAGTCTGATGTTCCCACAGACGTCGCCAATTATACGAGCACGAAATATTCTTCTCGTATAATCATGTTGATCAAGTCTGTGCTCCTTCGTACAACGTCGCTTTACTCTCTAAAAATACAAACGTGAGTTAGCTGGCGGGTATGTGCCGGATACCTCTCCGATGCCTAAGTCAGAAAAATAGACAAATAGACAAAAGCTCTGTGTATTCGGGAATCAAAGTTGTGTTACCTCTCCATAGGTGATGTTGTGAGCTTTTATAGGTTCTGCGTGGCACAATCTTAGTAGGACTCTTACTCCTCCATATAGAGTCCTCCTAGGAATCACATTCCTGAAAGATCATGCTTATCCTTCAACACCCCCCTCACTGCTTAAACCAAGTGAGATAGTTTTACCTAGGTCGGATGTCAATACGACCGGGATAACATGGCCATGCTAAAGCTGTAGACTAGACCGAGCTCCACCTAGCTCGATTCTTCCTTTCACTGCGTGTACCTTGGTTCGACATACTCCAACCAGGCTGTTGAGATCATGCTAACCATACTGAGCTAGGACCGAACTAACCCATAGCATGGTTTTGAGGAAGGCTCAACATACTTTGGAATATATGTGTCTAGTTACATATATGTGCGTCTAGTTACAAACTATGGAATATATGTGTCTAGCTACAAACTATTTGCATAGATCTTTTCATTAGTTTTTAAATTTTATTTTTCAAAGAAAAAATCAAAAACAAAATTCATAGTATAAAATAGTAAAAAATTTGAATATTAATTGGGGAAAAAAAAACTCATGGGAAAAAATGATAAAAGAAAAGTTATCCAAACAAGGCATACGTAAATTGTCACAAAGGGAACTCAAGCCTCGAATGTAAAAAAATTAAAAATGAAAAATAAATAAAAATGAGTGCTTAACGAGGTTCGAATTTCCAACTTTAAGTGGTGGTGTTTGGCAATAATTTTTTTTTGAGTTATTTTTTATTTTTTAATTTTTTCACTAAAAGACATATTTTTTGTAAAAAAAAAAAATTCAAACAAAATATCACATCAAATCTCATAATCTTTCACTTTTTCTCTCACAAATATCATATCCAACTACAAAAAATTCAACTATCATCCCAAACCCAACTATCATCCCAAACATAAAAAAATTTTCTTTAATAATATCCTATAACTAAAAAAATTTACATAAAAATTCACTTTTCAAACACTCACATGATATCATGTAATATAATTTATACAAGTAAATTTTTTCATTTTGTTATTGGGAAGTCACTTTAAGCCGGGATCACTTTTGAAGGAAACGGACAATCATATTAGCTGATATGAAAATGGTTTGGATCAGATAATTGAATTGCGAGTCTTGTCTGGAAAATCTGTGTCAATTGAGAAGTTATTAAAGTTTTTCAATATTTATCTACATTTCAAATTTCTAGACTTTCAAAATGATAGTCTCAAAATAAATGAATAAAAAAAGAACTTACTTATTTTTGGTGTGTCTACATTATGTTGAGCCTGAGTCTTTATATAGGCATATATAACAAGTTATGCATACTTTATGGTTAGCTCACACCAAGATCATTGTCTTTCATAATTTTCAAGATCACGTATCCCTCATGATTAAACCAAATGTAAAATGAAATATGTGTACCATGTATCTTTCAATATTAGGCCACATCATGCATACTAAAATCACACCATATGTATTTAGCACATGATTTTCAACAATTTTAAATTGATTTTTTCTAAGATAAACTTAAATACATATAGTTATTTGTCAATCATATATATTAGTCACATCAACAGAAGAAGATAGTCTACTCAGTTTTATGCCCCTTATTCTTCTTTATCATTTAACAATTCAAAAATTAAAGCATGTATTTGCCTCAAAAGCTGAGAAATAATTATCTGTGATGAGTCACAACACATCAATTATTTTTTATAACTTCTCAACATAAAATAAAACAACTTTGATTGGTAGCTCGAATTTCACTCCTCCTAATCCCCCTAATTTCCATTTTCAGTAAACTGTTTTTTTTTTTTTTTTTTAACTTACCTTGCATTTTTTTTTTTTGCCATTTTTGGCAATTTCGGGGGATTCAGGGGCGGAGCTTTCGAGCTCCCCCGCTTTTCTCAAAAATAAAATAATACTACATATACTTCAGAATTATCTAATAATTACTCAGGACGAAAATCCTAGAATCATTTGAAAAATTCTCAACTACCCATGCCATGGAATTACTTTTGATAATTACATGGTGAACAGCAAAAATTTCCGTAAGTAAAAATGTGCCCTTTTCACTTTTTATACCTCAATGATGAGAATCAATTCTTGCATAAATTTTATTGCCACACATTAGAAGAGTGGAAGATTGCGGATGAAATTTTAAAAAATTAAAAGGTTATTAAAAGTTATTATATTATTTTTTAATTTTTTTATATTTTTTATAAAAAATTAAAAAATCAATGAAAATAGTCAATTTTCAAAAACGAGTTGTCACATTTACAAGTAAAAATAATTTATAAATTTTTTATATTTTACATAATATTACTTTAAAAAAAAAAAAAAAAAACCTTGTAAGAACTTTTTTAAATTGCAAGCTTAAGGGAAAAAGATTGATACAATCTAAGAGGTGATTAGATAATTAAAATTTGAACTAACTTCTTCTCTCTAGTTGTGGAGAAAGGTTTTGTGTGTTTTGATCAATTGAGCTCATTGCCTTATAATATGTCTCATTTTGATAATTTAAATTGTTCATTTTGTAATTCTTTGTGTAAATTATTGAGGAAAAAAATTTGTAAGTCTTTGTGTAGATTATTGAGGGGAAAATGATATTGATATGATAATCGCAGTAAACGCATAACTTCGTTGTAGTTGTTGATTTTGTAAGTCTTTATGTAGATTATTCAGGAAAAAATTATATCGATATAGGGGTGGGAATTTGCTACACGACTCAAACCGTACACGAAATTAGCATGTTAGATTTGATGATTTCCTAATACGAACAAGTATGTGACACGACCTGATAACAAGAATATTAAACAAGTCGTGTTAGTGTCAAATTTGTATAACACAAAATTGATATGAATAACCCGTCTAATGAAGAATTAACTTCAATATTATTTATACTAAAGAGTATCATGATATTTTTTTAATCTTCTACGTAATTGCATTCAATTTATTAAAAAGTATATGAAATGCAATTTTAAACTTATAGGTTTTGCTTTTGTATTAAATTGAACTTAATGTATTTTTTGTCTTTTTTTTTTTTTTTTTTTTTGAGTTAATCTAGTAAAAAAATATAGTAATAAAATATAATTGTTATAAATTAAAAAAATAAAATTAAGTTGAAATCAAATATTTTTATAAATAATTTCATTTAATAGAGATTAGTTTCATTAAAATTTAACTAGCAAAGGAATTTTTAATTTTTTTTATACATTTAATATTTTTAGTTAATAGTGAATTTTTTTTTACATAACACGTTAACATGACACGAATTAGACATGGATCGAAATGACACGACACGATAACATAAAATAATAAATAGATCGGGTTAGTGTTGAAATAATTCTAAAACAAACTCGAGATAATACGACACAAACACGACACAATACAACACAATGCCCACCTCTATATTGATATGATCGTAGTAAACACAATTTCATTATAGTTGCGTCCAAAAAAGTTAATAGCTATTTTCAAAACAGTGTTTGTCTATTTCTTTTAAAGACAAATTTGAAAAAATCCTGCATTTTCAATTTGAATTTTTATTAATAGATAATTTACATATAAAAACCTACAAGATCAACTATTAAAATCATCATAGTGAACTTATGATGGAATCCATATGCCCAACTGGACAAGATCAGACTTTTGTTCAACTCGCAAGAAACTAGATCCATTTAAATTCATCAAAAAATCATCTTACTATTTTTTATTTTTTTTGGAGGGAGGGGGGTAGATTACAATGTATGGCAATATGATAAAGTATAATGAATCAATAATTATAACATAAATTATAATTACATTACAACTCTTAAATGAAAGAAAAAGACCTTAAGCAAATACAAGAAAAAACTAATCCCGTACTACTGAGGCAAATTAAACTCTTGATCAATTTTGATGAGCAAGACTTAATTTTATTAAATTATAATAGTTTGGACTCATGAGTTAAATTTGGACTCTTGAATTGTATTTGCATTATGAATTTCGATAAAAAAAATTAAAAAATATATATATCAAATTTTATTCATGTTTTCTTTGTCTTTATAATTTTTTTTTTATTATCTAAATTTATAATTCAACCATTATCTTAAAATCAACTTTTCAAACTATTGATTTCACACAATTAGTTGAGATATTCAAACAAGTGCATCACAATATGTATTGCTTTTGACTATGACCACCCAAAAAGAAGGAAATAAATAATGGGTGGCTATAATGCATATGTCGGCTACAACATGGAATAGAAGAGTTATTATGGTAGTTCTAACTTCTCTTATGTTGAGGACTCGATTGGGAACCGACTTGTTTAGTAAAAAAATTAAAAAGTCACTAAAAAAAATTAAAAAGTCAATAATTTATATTAAAAAGTTAAAAATTTTATTTTCTTTCTATTTTTTACACATTTTTTTTAAAAAAAGTCAAAAAATTATCCTAAACATACTAATTTTTTTTAGTTTATATTTTAACAAAATAACCAAAAAGTTACTAAATTAACCTATTCCCAAATGAGGCGAATTTGAGAGATTTTGAGCGCCCTTGTTTTGTTTTGATGACTCCAATCACTACAAAAAAAATTAAGATTTTATTGGCCAAATTTAGGGATAAAATTATTTTTTAAGGATTAAATATTTTTATTGCAAAAAGTGCCATTATTATATTTTTAGTAACAAAAATTAGACATTAGTGATGAATTATTATCATTTTGGAACCAAATTTTTTGTCTAAAAAAATAAACCATTTTGAGACTAAAAATTATTTTGTTTTTAAAAGTCTATTTATTAGTGACATTTTTAAAATTTTATCACTAAAAGTCTTATTTTGAACTTTTTAGGACGACCTTTTAGCGACTGTTCTCATGATAATAGAAATTTGTCCATAAATGTCTTTTGTAACAAAATTTTCACTTTTAGAGATCAAAACATTTGGTCTCTAAAACTTTTATTTGTTGTAGTGAATATTTCATTTTGTAAGATATTTTATGTATATTATTTATATAAAAAAAAAATTAAGTCAATTTAGTATCTTAACATCTTTTATATTTTTGTGTTTGTCTTTGAAAAATAGATAATTTATTTTTAAAAAATATGCTTGTTTATTTTTTATAAACCAATGAGATAAAATGACAATATTATGATTATTAGATGGATTTAATTTTTTCTGTAAATAATATAAACTAAAAATTTACAGAATAAATGACTTAAATTGTCCAAACAAGACGCCTAATGGGTTGATTGGCCCCTCAAGCGTACCTCAAAAGTTATTATCATTGGATTAGGCAACCAAATCGTACCATTTGAGATTTAAATAATCTATTAAAATGTGGCACCTTAAATTAGGTTATTCATATGAAAAACTTTTTAACTATTGAAAAGTATAGCTTTAATTTTTTATATTATAAAAAAAAGTACAAATCACCTCCTAAATTATTGAAAAGTATTGATTTGTCTCCTAAATTATAAAAATATACACATAGACTCCTAAATTATTAACCCCTTCCCTTAAGGAGTTCAATTCGTAAATTTTTATAGTTTTGAGATCTATTTATATGCTTTTATAGTTTAGGAGATAAACTAATACCTCTCAATAGTTTAGAGAGTCCATTTGTACTCTTTTACAGTTTAGGGATCAAACTGATACTTCTCAATAATTTAAGAAATTTTCATATAAATAACCCTTTATATTTGTATGCTACTTTATTCAAGAAGTTATTTGATGGCTTTAAAATAATATTTTACAGTGTCACACTGGTTTTTAAAAAACTGTATAAAAGTGATGAGTCTTATACTATTTAAATTAATAAAATCAAGTTAAAAATATCACATGCATTTGCCTCAAGAACTTTAGATGTATGTGTAGTTTCTTTTTCTTTATTTCCTTTTCAAAAAATAAAATAAAATAAAGCATAATAAGAGATTATAATTATTAAGATATAAATTTATCGCATTCCATTTTGTTTGCAATGTGAGGGCACCTGCATCGATCGGGTCAGGACCTTTAATTTTAAATTTTTGTTCTCTTAAATCACTCATAATTATTGAATCATATAGAGATTCTTTGTGTTGAAATTCTTACATAATCCAACAGCAATGAAAGTTTTGGATCAAATACCATCGTATAAAATAAAAAAGTTAAATATAAGTGAAGACATTTATATATATTAAGGTGATGCATTGTAATTATTGAAAAGAGCAGTGCTAGCTATTCACTGTGGCTTTTAAAGTCGAATACGACAATATGTTTGGCATTGATTAACTACTAAACGACATATATCATGTAATAATTAATCAACACTAAACATATGATTGTGTTACCCCTTGAAAAATCAAAATAAAAATGATTTTACTTATTGGAAGGGATTACTAATTAACAGTTTTGCCAACATGCAAATGAAAGCACAATATTAACAAAATCAACAATTCTTGATAGATTATCTACTGAGCCTATCTGTCCAAATCCATGACATATATATAACATGACACAAGATAATACTTGACTCTCTAACCCTCTATTTTAATGTACTTCTAGCTGCATGATTATATTTTAATATTCTTAATATATATATCATGCGCCTGAAAGTATATTGAGACAAAAATTTGGGTGCAGAATATGTAAAGCAGGTTAGATTGTCAGAAGGGCCATAGGAGCTCCCTTCACTCCAATCCATAAAAGATCGAGGTAACCTCAATCTCCTAGTTCATGGCCACCCTTAGCCTGCATAGCCACCACATTCTTTCTTTGTATATATATACACATATTTTGCATAGCCAAGGGTATTCATGAACTAGAAGTGGTGGAGTATCCTCATTTCCTTCTGAGTCGGAGTAATAGAGAGCTCCAATAGCCTCCACAAAAGCCTCAACAAAGACAATTTGAAGGCAAAACATATATATCAAAGTATGTTCATACCGAGAAATGCTTGTTAGGGGGGTTTATATAGGCTATGAGATTATTCTTTTGACATGTAATCTGGACCATTGAATGTTAAAAATGTGAATTTAATACAAAATCTGGAAGTGATATAATAAGAATCTCTCTTTGTAGCTTTAATTTTACATGTCATTGGTTTGGAATACCCACTTCGCTAAATGTGATTAATTTGGTTGAAAAAGACATAAATGAGCATCTTTCACTTTGCTTTACATTTATTTGTTTATTGGTTATAACTTAGTGGGTATTGATTTAATGTAGGTTATGATAGGATTCTAATTCTATATATTGTGATTTAAAGATGTGTTTGGAATTTCAGAGTGTAGCGGTAATAGCATCCTAATATATTTTTGATAAATGGGGCCTTAATACTATTTGATTGGGTAGATTTCTATTCTTAACAATATGCAATTTAAACTAGAGTATAATTTTTGTATAGACAATTAAGACTCATAATTTTAAAAATAAATTTTGTTAATGGGCATTAATTCACAAAGCTTAAAATAATTATCCATTCTTTATGAGGCACTCTTATAAATAATTTATAATTGTTTCAAACTTATTAATAAGTGTCTTTAGGACATTTATTAACAAGATCCTTTAAAAATTGGGTTTTTTTTTTTAGGGTCCATGATAGGATAAAGGACATTCAATATTTTAATAATGTCTAAGGTCCCTCAAATTGATATAGAGAAATTTGACTTCACAGAGAAATCTTACCAGAATTTCTTTGGACTTTCCAAAGAAATTCACTTCAATCCAGAGAAATTCTCTTAGTCTAGAGAAATTTACAAAAAACTAGACAAAATTCCCTTCCAATCCAAAAAAATTCACAAAAATTCAGAAAAAATTCCCTTCCAACCCAGAGAAATTCACAAAAATTCAGAGAAAATTCCATTCCAACCTAGAGAAATTCACAAAAATTCACAAAAACCCAAAGAAAATTCCCTTCCAACCCAAAGAAATTCACAAAAACCCAGAGAAAATTCCTTTCAATCCAGAGAAATTCACAAAAACCCAGAGAAAATTCCCTTCCAACTAGAGAAATTCACTCAAACCAGAGAAATTCCCCCTCACAATCTTTCTCTGGTTGAAAATCATAAACCTCAATCTTTCTCTGGTTGAAGATTATGATTGTCAGGAGGGTGATAAAGAGAACATAACAATGCGAGAACATAGCCTCCTAGAATGCATTTTGAGGGCTTGGAGTTGCTTTGTTTCTGCATTCCTAAGACAGGTTTTTTGGTGCCTTATGCTTCTTTCTCTCAGATCATTCTCATTTAGATTTTTGATCAATTAATTCAACTGTTGACCTAGGAACTAGGAAATGAGTTTAGACTCTCTTTCTCTCTCTCTCTCTCTCTCTCATTGATTTCATGTTTGATCATCCATAGATGCCTTTTTTTCATTGTTTACAACTTATTTTTTTCCTAGGAGATGAGCAAAACTTGAAGTAAAAGCATCCTTGATCTTCCAATTTTAAATTAATGTTTAAAATTGGCCTAGTTTATTTCCTTGGCTGGAGTAATTTCAATTAAGAATTGGTAGGAGAGAAATAAATAAAGAAAATTTACATTTACAATAATACTCAAATCACTAGCTAGCAAGAGATCAATTTCAGTTGATAGGCCATGTAGCTAAATTTATTCATTGCAATACAATATTTAGTAGAATTAAAACCAAAATATATCAAAGTTTTACAGATTAAAAAAAAAAAAAAAAACTAAATCATACCAAGAACTTTCGCAAATCTATATTGCGCTAATCCATCTTAATTTTTGTTATGCCAAAAATCTTAACACCCACATATATTGAAGTTGATCTCATCGTCCATTTGGATTCATAATCTCAGAGAAAACAACAGTTTGATCCCAGTTGTCGATGATAGCGAATTGGCCATCGGAAGAGCGGATGACATCTTCGACAAAGTGAAAGTGGCTAGTGAGGCGGCGGCGAGGGAGGCCGTAGACTCTGTCTTCCTTGGTGAGGTGCCAGACTATGAAGGATTTGTCACGAGAGGATGTGACGATCTGTCTGAGTTGTCGATTGGGGTTGCGATTGCGGTCACCCAATCTCACGGCGGTGGAGGCAGAGGTGATGGCGGCGGTGGCGGCCATTGAAGGGAATGAAGTGAAGTTGGGATTGAGAGAGAGAGAGAGAGAGAGAGAGAGAGAGATGAAATAGAGAAGGTAGAGAGAGAGAAATGAGTTTGATTTGAGAGAGTTGAATTTCTCTGTGATAAATGAGAAGGGACCTTAAACATTATAAAAAAAAAAAATTGTGGATCTCTTCTATTATCAAAAATGGAAGAGGGATCTTAGACTAATTTTTCCTTTAAAATACTATTATCACATTATTGTACATGAGTTATATATATAAAAATTCTCAATATGGTTGTGGGGTTTTGTAATTGCCTTGTAAGCAAATTTTTTTTGTTGACTTTTATTCCATAGTATATATATATAAAAGAGGAAGGATTTTTACTTTTTAAATTGTTCTAATTAGAAGAATTTTAAAAGTAAAAAAAATTGACACATATTTTTAGGAGACTTAAATACATAAAAAGTAGAAAAAAAAGGGACTTCTTAAATTGATAATATTTCTTCTTCTTTTTTTTTATAACCGAATATTCGGACTAGCTTATGCACATCTCAACTAATCTTGAAGTCCTAAAATTAACGACCCGATAAACCTCAAATAGCTCCAAGGATTGAAATGTTTAGCCTTTATGAGATTTGAGCTTACAATCTTTTAAATGATATGCTATTTAATTATTTTCTCCTCCCACTAAACCAAACCCTTGGCATTGGGTTAATAAAAATGATAAACTACACTAGTGCAGTTCCAAAGTTATCCAATTGTGTAGCTTATCATTGTACTAGCCAAGCCATCTTCTTAATCAATTTTCTTTTACTTTATTTTCAATATACGTATTGCATATCACATCAAGAATTTAGTCATTCCAAAATTGTCTTCATAGATATAATAAGAGTGATAAGATTACGAAAGCGAACCTCTAGCAAGGTTTCCTCTCTCTGATGATACTTGCTATAAGTTGAAAAGGGCTAGTAAGAACATTTTCAAGGTTCTGACAATGACTATTTGACCACAGAAACTCAAGCCTCATCCTTGATCAAACATGGTAATAAAAAGCAAGCTCGCCTTCCCTTTTGATCATTTTGATTGATCATTTTGATAGAGGGGGATGGAGAAAGTGGACAACAATTCTTTGGTACAACTTTCGCATTCATCACATGAAGTATATCATTAATCATGTAATGGCAGCTAATGTCAATAAATATACAATATATTTGTTCCCAAAAAAAAAAAAAAAAATACAATAGATGAACTTTTACGACACAGTAACACAGCAAGCATCAAAACAACCTAGAGAGAATTCAGAAATTTAAAAATAATTCCCAGATGATCATCTTTGACATCCTCAAAATTCGGCAATCAGATTAGGCCTTTCTCCAATTGGCGGCAAATTTCCCAAAAGTCCAGCTCACAACAAGCTCTGTTCTGGTGGTTGAGCTGTTTGAATGAAAACCTATCCATTATGAAAGCAGAATCGAGAAGGGAAACATGCTAATTCTTGCCCTTTCCAATTTCTTCAAACAAACAGCAATCCATTCATCTGATTCCCCTAAAAGCAAAATTACTTTCTTCAGTTGCTCATGTGCTTTGGGCACTTTCAGGTAGGCTCATGGAGGCCCACCATGTGTCCATCGACACACCTCATTGCTGCAACCTGTTAAAGCCACCATTTGTTAGGCATCCTAAGGTTTTGCAGCCAAAAAGCGAAGAGAGAAGGTGGGAACTTGATATATGATCCATCAACCAAGAACCCTAACATGTTCCTCAATAATTGTCTGTGCATCATCAAATGTGAAGATAATGTTGTAGGCCTTCAAGTTTCTGAGAGGAGAATAGAAAGTCACTCTCATGGGAAAATATTCACAAGTGACCCAAAACTGCCTAGTCAAAATTCTCCAAGTAACAAACATTGTTACACCAAGCAAGGGCAAAGAGGTAACTTGGTGACCTAGTTACCCCTCTACCTCTCGGGTTTGAGAAAGGTTTCATTTTCATACCTAGCCTCATTGCTTTTGTGTGTGCTTCCCTTTCCAAAAACTAAGGCCAAGTTTGGGAAGACTAAATAAGTGCACTTTTTGACTTTTTATGAAATATGGGTTAGATTTGGGTTGGGTTTAAAGTGATGTGTTAGAGAGGCGATGTGACTTAAATAAGATGATGTGACTTAAATAGGATAGTGACTTTTTGACTTTTTGGATTTTTTTGAGGATGCCAAACTTGGCCTAAAATTAGAAAATATAATCGAAGCATCTTACTTGGAACGTGTATCATTCCAGTATAAGAAATGGGAATGAAAACGAGGTATATGATGCAACAGGGATATGGTCTTGGTCTTATAAATCATGCTATAAGTATTTAAGAGACTACTATAATACCAATTACTCCCTCCATCCCAATTTGTTTGTCCAGTATAGAAAATCCAACTTAGGCTTCGTTTGGGAAGCCATGGTTTGGGCTTTTTTGGCTATTTTAGCCACAAAAAACAAAATAGGCTATTTTAGCCATAACAAACAAAACATCACATCCAACCCATAATCATTACATTCTTCTCTCACAAAAAAACTCAAAAAAGCCAAAAGCCAAAAAGCCCTTCCCAAACCAAGCTTTTAAGCCCAGGCTAAAATAGCCAAAAAAGCCAAAAAGCCAATACATTTCCCAAACGGGGGCTTAAAATGCAATCATTACTTTTTAATTTAAAATTTGAAATATTTTGGCCACCATTGCCCTTCTACTAGAATTTTAAAATGTGTTTATAATAATTTATAGCAGACAATTTTGAAAATCTAACAAAATTTAGTATCCCAAAATAGAAAGTGGACAAACATTTTGGTACGGACTAAAATGGAAAGGTGGATAAACAAAATGGGAAAAGGGAGTATATTTTATTAGCTGGCCATCAAATAAAATAGTTACAAATTAATCATGTAAAAACGCAATCCTAGAAGCATCATGGCCCATTTGTTTTATATTTGGTTATGCAAAAACTCCATTCTCTCTAGATTTTAGTTCATTATATATATATATAAATATTTTTTCATCTTTTGGGAAACTTTTAAGAAAATATAAAGGAAAATTTTGGGATTGCTTTTGATTGCTAAATTCTCCATTTTGGAACAAAAGTGTACTATTTTTTTAATGTGCGTTCCAAAACATAAATCACTATTAGCATTTTCAGTAACACTGTAATGGAAGTTAATAAAGTGAAATGGCATGTTCTGAGTGTCAAGAGCTATAGCTACTCAGATAGAAGAAGAATGATGGTTTCACAAAGAAAAATGCTATGCATACACAAAACTCATATAGAATGATGTAAAAGTGGCATTTTTACAATTATGAGTACCTGTAATAGGCCTTTTGTTATGCAACAAATGGATCTAAAAAAGCCACATTGTTCTGTTTGAAATTTTTATATATAAATTTTGTTTGTATAGTGTTTTTACAAATTATGCAACCTGAAAGTTGGGTTCTTACCTTTCCATGAAACTCATGTTTGATCGGACCATCCAGCTCTGCACCCATAGCTATTAGCTTTGTCACTGTACTGTTAATATCCGTCACTGTAAATGATAAGAGTGATGAATATCCCTTCTGCATGGCATGTTCACTGAAAAGCTAGGGTTAGCATCTAATTCAATTAAATTATATTCCAATTTAGCCATAGATAAGGAAAATTTAGTATGATTTTTAAACATACGTCAAAGAAAAAATAATTTCCAAGTAAATTTACCATCATATTGAGAAAGCAAGCCAGAAACATAACAATGTTTTCCATGTAGAAAATTGATCAACAAGTGCAAAATCAGTTGAGGAGAAAGGAACAGCGTTTTTGGTGTACCATGCACTAAAATTTGGGAAGTAGGATCGATTCCAGTGGTAAGTAGATCCTAGTTTTTTATCACAATGTGTGGCAAGTAGGTAAATAAGGTCATGAAAACCACTTCATTTTTTGCATCTGGTTTTACTCATTATGAAGCAACAGCTAGATTGTCTCCTTATCCGAATCTAACGGCTGGAATTATTTTAGGTGTATGGTGCACCATAGAAAAAACCTATCTGAACAGAT
The DNA here is from genome assembly GCA_025200525.1 of Camellia lanceoleosa. NCBI lineage: Eukaryota > Viridiplantae > Streptophyta > Magnoliopsida > Ericales > Theaceae > Camellia > Camellia lanceoleosa. The sequence continues at coordinate 92,631,441 of CM045763.1, forward strand.
TACAAGTTTCAGAATATTGGATGAGTTCTAGCTACATCAAACATGGCAGGGCCCAAGAATGTGAAAAGTGTGGCCTTTTGCTCCCCAAGGCTTTATAAAAATGACTAGCTTTTCAATTGATCAAACTGGTGAAAAACATCTTATTTATTCTCTTGTGTGCCCATCCTAAATAAATGGAAGTAAAGGGATATATTTTTAATATTTGAAAGCACAAACTTTTAAAAGGTGTGTAAAATGAGAAAGGGAAAAGAGAGAGAGAGAGAGAGAGAGAGAGAGAGAGAGAGAATGAAAATCAAAACAAAACAAGAAAACAAAGAGTGAAGTTTAGAAATAAGTTTCCCCAATAACTTGTATGGTGCTTTTCCACTTCCAAAGTGCAAAAGTAAGCAGCATTCCCTTAAGAGGCACTTCTCAAAGCCCTCCATAAGCTATCCAAAGCCCAAAGAAGCACATATGAGCACTTCTAAGAATGAAATTTTAATCAACTGTCCTCTCACACTTATTTCTGTACAAAAAAATGTGATGAATTTTTGTCACAGCAAAATATTATTATACAAATAATGTAAGTGATAGTCCAGATTGTATCTAGTTATTATAAGGATTTGAACACAAACAAAATAGAGCAACTTCAGACATGATGTTAATTGCTCCATGGTTTAAGTAACCAAGCTATATTTTTTCATCCTTGGATTTTACAAGCCCTTCACAAGGCAAGTACATGAGGTAAAAACAAACTTACAAAAGTGCAGTAAAATATTTTGATCAAAAGCCTCGCCGTGAAGTCGTCAACCCTCTCCTACAGTCCCCACACTAACATATAGCATGTAATGATCATTTTAGAATCAAAATTTGCAGGCACCAAGGCTTGTATTAGAACATCATATAAGCAAAATTGGTACATATGGAATCGAACACTTCAATTTTGGCATCCTAATTTCCATCTAGAGGAAGTAATGGTGATGTTGATATATTAAATCCTCCTAGACATAGTTGTCAAATCGGGGTTCGTATCCTGAATCGAATGGGCTCGTACCGAATCGCGAATCAAATCGTGAATCGTAAAGATTTAGTCACTTTTTTTAAATTAGTTAAAAACATATATCTACACGTTTAGATGTTAAATATATCTTATAAATATGAAATAATTAGACTTAAATAAATGAAAATGTTATTTTGAATGATAATCACGTAATTTAATAGGTAAGAAGTTAACAGAAATTTCTATGCAAGATCACTATCTTACCTTTTTTCTTTTTAGATATTTCTTATAAACCATTCTTTAATAAAGATAATAACCAAATAGACAAATTATCAATTTTCTAGGTAACAATAATTAACAATGATATTGATATTTGGATAATAAGCATACATACTTTTCTAAGTAATAGTGAGCAAATAATAAGAAAAAATTATTTAGAATCTTTTATTTTAAAGCCTAAAACATTTAAAAAGGTATAATTGACCTCACACATGTAATATTCAATTATATTCAATTTAATAAAATAACAATAAATAATTCATAGTGTAACTTTAATCTTAAACATCTTTAGAAGATATATTATGTTTTTTAGGGAAAAAAAATGAGAAGAAAGGTTAAAAATATGTTGGGTCGGACTGAATCAGATTGGATTCTATTAAAAACTCCATGATCACTAAAATAATAACAAATCATGTATATGTGTTGATTATCTTGGTATTAAATGCTATTAGAAGTTATATTATGTCATTTTCACTAAAAAGATGGAGAAAAGAAGTTAAAAATATGTCGGACACAATAATTTCAGAAATTGCATGAATCGTAAAAAGTAAATCGAATCGTGAATCGTGCGATTTACTAGAGATTCACTTCCAAAATAGATTCGTATCGATTTTACAAAAATTGCGAATCAAATCGTGAATTGTAAGATTCTGATAAGAGATAGCATATTCCACTAGTAAGATATTTAGGTTTCAGCCAAGTAAAATCTTAAACAACTAGCAAATAGCAAGACTACTCCTGTACACGTGCACACACACTTCCCACGTCACCGCCCTACAGTACACTTCCTTACCACATCTTCAAGGCTTATGTCCAAATAGAACATCAAAACAACCATAACAGTAGGGCATCCTTACCATTGCCAAGAATGACATTGAAGATGAAGTTGACCATGATTATTGAGTTATTGCAAAGGATGAAAATTAGTAGATACAGAGAAATAGAGAAAGTATCAAACCAACATCCCAAACTGTCACGGAAACACTAATTGGGGATTTTGGGTGCGTTTTACATCATATCTTAGATTTCAGAAGTGAGTAGGAATACTCCAGGAATAATGCGTGGAATAATCCAAGAATGGATTTGAGAATAACAAAAGTGATGTAAGCGGTGATTTGAGAAGGATGTCTCACCATCATGAATTTCCTAAATGATTCAGTGGTTTGAGTGTAACTTTGAAAGTAGTGGCAATACTTGGAACAGAACAAGCACTTTGCTGCTTCAAATAAATATTTTCTATGATAATAGCACCATGAATTGCACATAGCAAACCCACGCTCAATACACCTGCAACTCCCATCATATGAAATGTCTTGAAAGCCCAATTATGAAACCCTTGAAAAAATAGGATGAATCGGAATACAGATGCTTATGTCAAAGCTAGGTGCAAAAAACCAACCAGACTGACCAAGTAGTAGTTTCACCTTGGCTCAGAAGGACCAATTGTTCCTAGCTTCTGTCACAACATTAGATCGACCAGCCTTATCACGCATACCTCAAAAGAACTAGCTATTTGCCTAATCTCAGTATTACAGGTCCAGGGTAAAATCGGTTCTCTTTTCTGTTGATCCAATGAACAACCTCAACAAACAGCAATAATTTGAGTACAATTCTGGCCTCTACCAATATATAAATCCTAAATGAAAGTTGAGATCATTTCTATGCATAGATACTGAGTTCATAATCACCCTCAAACATTTGATGATAAAACCTGAGTGACCACCTAACAAAAATTGCACCCAAAAAAATGCATTAAAATATATATATATATTTAAAAAAATTTCAAATGTTTTGTTTTCAAAGAACACACCCAAAAAAAAAAAAAAAAAAAATGAAAATGTAAAAAATGAAAAACCAACCAAACAGACCCAATCCTTCTTCTTTCTTTATCCTCTGATGCAAAATTTGGTAATCAGCTAACACAGATCATCATGAAATACAGGCAATTGGGTACTATTATCTAGTGAAGAACAAATAGAAGAAAACAATTTCTGTACTTGTATAGCCACAAAAATCTCATATATTGGTTTGAATTGACCAAAAATGGATCTAAAAATTAACGATAGGAAAAGGGTATCGAGTAACAGATCAAATAATTGAAACCCATGTAAGAAAGAGAGAGAAAGAAAGAAAGAAACCCGGGGGAATGTAAGAGGGCGAGTTTGAGAGAACCAGATTGGAGTTCAGCCCAACGAAAAGTGCAGACATTAATGGTGAAATCCAAGCCCTCTGAGTACAACTTCGCTGCTTTTGGAACGTCCTTGTGTAGTTGCAGTATCCATCTGAACGAAGCCCCCGCCATCCTCTCTCCTCCGAAGGGTTTCTTCACAAGTCACACACACAGAATCACAACACTCGTATTCGAGAACCACCTCGTTTTGTTGTTCTCAGCAATTTCTAAATTTGACAGTGGGGGCCTATGGCTAGAGCATCTCCAACGACGGTGTATCAATTTTTTTAAATAAATGTCTTTTTATGAAAAATGACTGAGGCCTCTAATTTTTGTGTTTTAAATAGTTTAAAATTATCAAAACGATGTCGTTTTAGCAATTTTAATGATATTTTGTACTCAAAACGACGTTGTTTTAGCAAATTCAAGCCATTTAAGCTATAAAAATTAGGACCCTCTACCATTGCTGTTTTTTTATACTAGTATTCCATTAGAGATTTAGAATTTTATCAAAATCACTAGTTGATTGAGCGGATAATCTAATGGATGATCGGTCGGTTGATCGACTAGGGTTTTTTTTTCATAATTTTTTACTTTTAAGTAATCATCCAAAGAAATGATCGGAAGGACATTCAGCAGACATTTGACAGCAACAATGAATAGTAATTTAATAAAAGATATATTAATTTTAATTTGATATATTTATTTAATAAAATTGTTTGAATAAAAAAATAAATTATTTTTTATCAAATTTAAATTTAATAAAAAATTTAAATAGCCATTGAAGATTGTCTTAAGTTACCTTGACGAGAACCAGATACTTCTCCACAAATAGTAGAGGATTAATACATAATTAAATAGTAGATGGTTAAAATAATCATTTCATCTCTTTATTCCATATCTCTTTTATCCTCCCATTTGTGTCCCATCTCTCATGGGACGCAATAGTCCTATATATTTAGAACTAATAATTTGAAAAAATTATTAATCCAGAGCAAAATTAAACAACTAAATAACGAGTTATTAGTCCAGAGAGACTATTAGTCAATCCTATGGCCTTACCCTTTAAAACAAACACTACCTGAGGGCACTTAACAAAATAGACTTATATAAGCCATTCTGATCATACTAATTTTTTATTAATATTTAAAAAAACAGTGTTGGTATAAGTATTTTAAGATTTATTGATGTATAAAAAAATGTTATAGATATTTAAATCTATACCGGCTCGTAATTTACACGAAATAACAAAAAGTTTAAGGGCGAACAGTTTCTATAATTTAAGGTTGGGTTTGGTTATGGTGTGCAACTTACACCTTACACCTTATACCTTACACTTACACCTTACACTTACACCTTTTGTGAAAAATTAAACCTTACACTTACACCTTTTTTGAGGTTGCACACCATATGCAACCCACTTACACCTTACACCTTACACTTATACTTACACCTTACACTTACACCTTTTGTGTAAGTGGCACATGGTGTGCACTTGCACACTTAAGAAAACTCCTTTAAGGTTAGGCCAAGTTTGACTAAACTAAAAAAGTGCACTTATTTTATCTTTTTATCTTTTTTGGGTCACATCAATCAACATCTCTTCTCTACTTTTTCTACATATAATACAAGAAAAGTAAAAAAATACACTTATTTAGTCTTTCCAAACTTGGCCTTAGTATCACTTTGATTTTTGATTTTTTAATTGTGACCCATTTAACTTTAAATTTTGAATCTTATTCTAAATAAAGACAATTGAAGATACGATTGCTCAGAATTAAAGACAAAGTTGTCATTTGGTAAACTATAAACTAATTTGACAAAAATAAATGTTAAAAAGATATTTTTGAATTTTTAAAAATAATTGATACATCTTAAAGATAAAATTATGTAAAATTGATAAGTCTTTTAGACATTTATTTATTTATTTATTTTTACCAAATTAATTTTTATTATGTATTTAGATGATAATCATGTAATGGGTGGTTATTAGGGTTTTAATGTGTAATCGATATATTTAATACATGAAATATTTTTAATTTTAGATTTTTTGATTTAATGGATAGGTTTAATAATAATATCAAAATTATCGCTATATTTGACTTTTGAAAAAATAGAAACTAATTTAATAAAAATAAAAACAATCACCCATTATATGATCATCATCCAAGCATATAATAAAAATTAATTTGGTAAAAAAAATGTCGAAAAAATTTATCAATTTTATATAATTTTATCTTTAGTGAACAAAAATAATTTTTAAAAATTCAAAAATATTTTTTTGATATTTATTTTTACCAAATTAATTTATATTTTATCAAATTGATAACTTTATTCTTAAAATTGAATAATGATATCTTTAATTATTCTTATTTGAAATAAAATTTAAAATTTAAACGAGTGCATCACAATATGTATTGCTTTTGACTATGACCACCCAAAAAGAAGGAAATAAATAATGGATGGCTATAATGCTCATGTCTAGTGGCGGAGTCAGGAATTTAATATAGGGGGCACCCATTAATTACAATCTCAAATTTTTTCTTCTCAAATCAATAACAATAACATAATAATAATTTTTCGAACTAATGTTAAACATTAAAAATTAATATCCATTACAAAAAGTGTTAAATTTTAAACTTTTACAATTGATCCCGACGAGTTTTCATCTTTTGAAATCTTTCCATAATAGTATGATTGTCAATGCCATCAAAAATATCTCTCTCGATGTAGACAATCAAGCTATCATTCATCCATTCATCACTTATTCGGTTCATAACCGATTCTTCACAATATTCATAGCTGAAAATACCCTCTCAACAGTAGCAGTCGCAACAGGTAAGATTAATGCTAAAGTTAAGAGCAAATACACCAATGGATATACTTTGTCTCTTCCAGTCTCTACCATTTTCTTAGCAAGATCTGCAATTCCATTTAACATTGAGAACTCACTACTAGATAGCATGTCGATAATATATGTATCAAGTTGATCATTAAGTACCATGAGCTCCATTGAAGAAAATTCTTTGGGATAAAATTCAGTAAGATGAATTAACTTTTTCCTGTCAAAACTAGAGAAAGAGTTAGATGGATTCAAACATGCCACACAAAGTAACAACTCAGTGTTCGACTCAGTGAAACGAGCATTTAGTTCTTGAATTTGCATATCTAAAACAGTGTAGAATAACTCAGCGCGATAGTGATGTAAGTTTGTAATTTCTTGAGCATTGCGTCTTTTTCTCCCTCGAGCTACAAACATATCTTCCATTTAGGGAATATCAATTTCATGCTTTTCACAAAAAGACAAAATATCATCAAGTAAAGATGTCCACCTGCTCTTCCTCATCTTTTGGAGTCGTACTTTAGAAATTTGAACTAAATTCATGGCATTAACAATATCTTGATCTTTCCTTTGTAGTGCTTGCAATAACTCACTTATAATAGCCAATATCGTTTTCATCAAATGAAGGTTGAATACAAACTCAAACGATTGAATTGAGTCCAACAATATATTTGCTTTTGCTCGTTGTTCTGAATTTGAACTATCTTCCGAAATCATTTCAAGCACATCAATCACTGTTGAAAACATACTAGCCAAGCTGACTAAAGTACCATAGTGTGAACCCCAATGTGTATCACCAGTACGTTTAAGATTAGTTTCTTGATTTAAGCCTTGCCCACTAGATAGCTCTCCAGTATTAAGTGCCTCAGCAACTTTTGCAGCTTGCTTCTCCCTAACAATATCTTGGCGTTTACATGATGCTCCAACAACATTCACCACATTAGAAACCAAAGTGAAAAGTAAAGCAATTTGATTATGATTCTTTGCCACGGCTACAAGTGCCAATTGCAATTGATGAGCAAAACAATGAACATAATATGCACATGGATTCTCTTTCAGTATAAGTGTTTTAAGACCATTGAACTCACCTTGCATATTACTAGCCCCATCATATCCTTGACCCCGCAATCTGAAAATACTCAATCCAAGTTTGGAGAATAAATTTTCCATAGCTTGTTTAAGTGAGAGAGCATTCATATTAGCAACATGCTCAATACCCAAAAAGCGCTCAATCACTTGGCTTTTTTTGTCAACATATCGTATTACAACTGCCATTTGCTCCTTAATTGATATGTCACGGGCTTCATCAATCAAAATAGAAAAAAGTGCATCATCAAGATCTCTAATAATCACATTGATAGTTTCAAATGTGACCACATTTACAATGTCTTCTTGAATATCAGGAGATGTCAACTTGATATTTTGTGGAACATTGCTCAATGTGACCATTTTGACATCTTCATTATGATCAGCAAGAAACTTGAGAAGTTCAAGAAAATTTCCTTGGTTACTTGAATTTGCAGATTCATCATGCCCACGAAACGCAAGTCCTTGTCTTAAAAGAAATTTAACGCAATCAACCGATGAATTCAAACGGGTTCGATACTCAATTCGAGCTTGATCAGATTGTTTGAAAAAAATCGTTTCAATATGTTGGTTTTGGTTTAACAAGTCTTGACAGTTACTCCAAGCTTGATTATGAGCACTATTGGGACCTCCAACATGAGTCTGAATTCTTTCTTTTTTTCTTCCAATTTGAGAAACCCTCACCAACAAAAGAATCACCACCAACTTGATCTCTAATATCGGGTTTGAAAAGATAACAACATAAACAAAATGCTGCATCTTTTGCTACACTATACTCCAACCAATTAGGAAATTCACTAAACCAAGCCTGATTAAATCGCCGAAGTTTTTGTCCAAATGATTTTTGTGGAAAATTATGATCACGAGGTTGACAAGGACCTTTTTGTAGATATGCCCTACGAATTCGGTCTCGATCATTAGCATTATAGTCCATAATCCGAGGCGTAGTCACGGATCTGCGGGAAGGTCTACTAAGTTGATTTCTATCGACTTTGTTTTGGAAGAATAATTTTCATCTTTTTCTTGAGAAAGAGACGATTCCCACTTTGATTTTCTTTTAAAATATTTCTCTATGACTGTTTGAAAAAACTAAAAATCAAAATAAAAATTCATAATCAAAATCTCAAACCCCCCACAAATTAAAATCTTCAATTTTAATACAAATCAAAAAAATTAAATTAGCACAAATAACAACAAATCAAAATTTTTAATTTTAGCACAAATTATAACAAATCAAAATCCCTAATTTAAATATTAATCACTGCAAATTAATATTTTTAATTTTAGCACAAATCAAATTCCTAATTTTAGCACAAACAATAACAAACCAAAATTCTTAATTTTAATATAAATCACCACCAATTAAGATTCATAATTTTAGCATATCAAAATCTCTTATTTTAACATAAATAATAACAAATCAAAAAAAAATTTACAAATCAAAACTTAACAAATAATTATAAATTAATACTCATAATTTTTATTTAAAATTAAAAAAAATAATAATAAAGTCACCTGTAAACAATGAAGAGAAGATACCAAGGTTGTAGTGTGGTCCCAAATCTGTGTTTTGTGATCTTAATTTGGTGAATCGCGAGTCGGTAAATTGCAAAACAACAAAGGGAAACAAAGAAGACAAAGAAAATATGAAGATACTTCACAAGTACTGTGAATAAATAAAAAAATAAAGAATTTCATATACTTATAGGGTTTTAGAGTTTTAACCTTATTATAATTGGAGTTGTGTGTACTCACCTAAAAAAAAGTTATGTATCAATATTTGATTGGGATTGGAATTCCTAAAAATAAAATAAAATAAAATAAAAATACAAACTTGGGCGTCTAAGTGCGTGGTGTGTGTGAGAGAGTGGTCAATGGGTGTGTGAAAGTAAAGGAGACCACACTTAAAAAAAATAATAAAATAAAATAAAAATTGCCAAAGTCAGGGGGGGCACGTGACCCCCTTGGGCCCAAGCTGCCTCCGCCCCTACTCATGTCGGCTAAAACATGGAATAGAAGAGTTATTATGATAGTTCTAACTTCTCTCATGTTGAATTTGAGAGATTTTAAGGGTCCTTGTTTTGTTTTGATGAATCCAATATTTCATTTTATAAGATATTTTATGTATATTATTTATAAAAAAAATTAAATCAATTTAGTATCTTAACATCTTTTATATTTTTGTGTTGGCCTCTAAAAAATAGATAGTCTATTTTTAAAAATATATTTGTTTATTTTTTTATAAACAAATGAGATAAAATGACAATATTATGATTATCAGATGGATCTAATAATTTTTTTATATAAATAATATAGACTAAAAATTTACAAAATAAATGACTTAAATTGTCAAAACAAGACTTCTAATGGGTTAATTGGCCCCCTCAAGCACCCCATAGGAATTTATACCTCAAAAGTTATTATCGTTGGATTAGGCAACCAAATTGTACCGCGTGAGATTTAAATAATCTATTAAATGTGGCACCTTAAATTATATTTAGGTTATTTATATGAAAATCTTTTTAACTATTAAAAAGTATCACTGAGAGGGAAGATTTGCATGACAATACGGCCGGGCTGGGGCTACGTCAGAGTTAACGGAGTGCTTGGCGCCGAGCTAACTCTGTTGATGCAACGGACTTGTACGGTCCGAGACCTCGACCGAGCAAGTGCAAGCCAGCCCTAGCCGAGGTTATCGGACTCGCAAGGTCCGAGACAGTGACCGAGCTATCGGATGACTCGGGCTAGGCCGAGGCTGCGGGAAGGCCAGCATGCCTCCGACCGGCCAACCGAGATGAATGGTTCCTTGCAACCGATGATTTAGAAGAAATGGTTGGGGGCCGGTATGCCTCACAACCGGTTGGTCTTGATGGATCGGTTGAGGAGTAACTCGGCCGAGGTGGTTTGTCTTTCACATGATCACCAAGGGACAGCTCGACAGTATGTAGCTCGGTTGGTGATCTTTCGCAAGCAATAGGCCGGTCGTGGTATCGCGGTCAAGGGTGCCACCTGGGCCAATGGTGTGAAGGAGAGGACATCTGCTCCACGAACGCCTCAATACCGTTAGACAGTTCATTGTGTACTGGTGAAAGGACAAAACCTTTACACGCGTAAGGTGGCGAGAGGCGCCTTGCCACTGTCGAGGGAAGAGACGAGAGGTAGTCTGAACTTGAGGCTGCATGGCCAGCCTAGAAATAGGGGAGGAGACGGACGTTGGAGGTATGCGAACTCGCTCTCATAAACACTCTCTCCTCATTGTCTTCTTTTCGAAATCTGACTTGATCGTCGGAGGGTCTTTTCGGCGCACCACCGCCGGGCAGCTCACCGTTTTTGTGTTGCAGAGATAGATGCCGTTACCAGAAGCTTGACGTTCAAGGCGTACGGAGAGCAAAGAATATTTCGCCCCCGTACAATTGGCGCCGTCTGTGGGAAAAGTTTGATACTTAACCCTTGTTCTTTAAGCTTCTTCGACCTTCTCCATGGCCAACAACGACGAGGTTCCGTTGTCCGTCGTCGATGGCGTCACTCCAGAGTATGTCCGAAGGAGAGAAGGGCCCCCCAATGTTCCAGCCATGGCGGGCCTGGACACCTCTTCGTGAGGAGCGCGTAACAAGCATGGGAGGAGTTCAGATCGTTCATAGAGTCCAGAGGGCCGCCGACGCCGAGGGGAGTCCCGTGAGCAACGCTTGGAACACAAACTCAAGGACCAAGATACCCTCATTCACAAGATGGCGGCAGAGATGGAGCTACTGAAGCACCACGTTAGGGGGAAGGGTGTTGCTGGAGAGGGCAACCTCAGTGAACACACCCCCTCCCCTCGTTCTGGCAGTCGCCACCAGAGAAGGACTCATTCAATCTCCATCACCAGGAACTATGGGGTGGGAGATTCAGACCAGCGAGAGGGCAGATCCTTCACTCGCGACAGCACCTATCGCCCCTCACGCCCATCGTCGACGTCGCGATACTCTGCCTCCTCCCATTCCAGGGATCTTAGGGACGTCTTTGGAGGAAAAAGCGCCGTCGGGAGGCTCGAGGGTGCGGCGCTCGGAGGTTGAGTGCCTAGTTCGTTCTGCGTGAAGAAGTGATGATGCCACCAGAGACAAAGCTAGTGGACAAAGAGCTTGCAAGGCTTCTGACCATGCCGTTGTCCCCAGAGATTGAGAGCACCCCACTCCTTCTTGGATTCCACCAAAATTCACTTTGTCGGCCAAGAAGCGGATCCGTACATGCATGTGAGTCATTAAGCAAGTGATGGTGTACCGTGAACGATGCCTTGATGTGCCTCATATTCCCAGAAGCTTGGGGATTTGGGCTTGAAGTGGTTTGAAAGGCTCCGGAGAGTATCAAGGTGGCGACAACTAGCGGAAGCCTTTGTCACTGATTCAAGACTAACACTCGAGCCGAAGGAGGTTGACCATCTCTGGGCGTCAAGATGGAGTCTGGGAGTTATTGAAGGCGTATAATCTAATCTTGAAACTTAGCGAGATTCTCGACTGCCCTACCAATCTGGCAATCACTCAATACAAGAGGGGTCTCCCAGTCGGACATAGGCTGCGAGATTCACTCACGATGCATCAGCCGACCACTATGGAATCTTTGATGCAGCGGATCAACGAACACATTCGTATGGAAGATGACGCCGCCTCTGCGACCGAGAAGGATAATCCAGTCGCGGTGGACAGAAGGGTAGCGGGGAAAGTTCACTCGGTCGGGCAGGAGGAAAACCGCCCCAATGACCGACCAAAAGATCAGCGTCGAGGGACCAGCCAAAATGACAGAAACAGAAGTCGCAGAAATGACCGGGCTGATGCACCCCGCGACGCAGCAGAAGATGCCAAGAGAAAACTGAAGGCGCGAACAGGGATTACCACGGTCTTCAAAATTCCCATCTACCGCATTTTGAGCGAGATCCGAAGAGAGCCTTTTGTTTGTTGGCCGGCCAAATTGGGGAGTGCACAATGAGGCTTCAATCCAAAGTATCGCTGCACCTTCCATGAAGAACGGGGTCACCAGACAGAAGATTGCTTGCCGCTTAAACAGCATTTGGAGGAATTGGTGGCGGCTGGGCATCTTGACCAATATATTGATGGCGGAGTCAAGGCCGCGCCAACCGGACAAGACGAGCTTAACGGAATGGCCGCCCTAGAAGTGCCCCCGCAAGGTGTGATCAACGTCATCCATGGCATCATTGAACTAGCCAGGGTCTGCGAGCTAAGAGGGATGATCAAGAAGGCCGAGCATATGAGGGAAGTGCTCTCTGTCCAGCCCGTTGTAAAGAAGGGAAAAACCGAGGAGAAAGACGTCCTTTTGTTTTCAACCAAAGATTTGGAAAGGGTGCAAATGCCGCATAATGACGCCTTGGTGGTGACCCTTCGCGTCAAAGACTTCGATATCAAGAGAATACTGATCGACCAGGGGAGTTCGGTCGAAATAATGTATTATGACGCGTTCAAACAAATGAAGTTGGAAGACAAGGATTTGGCTCCTGCAACATCTCCTCTGGTTGGCTTCAATTCGCAACCAGAGTGGCCGATCGGAAAGATTATCTTGCCGGTCAGGGCGGGATCGGTTGTGAAACAGGTAGAATTCTGGGTGCTCAAGGTGCCATCAACTTATAATTTGATTCTGGGCAGAGGCTGGCTGCACGCCATGCAAGCGGTTGCTTCGATCTTTCACCAAGTCATGCGCTTTCCGACATCGAGTGGGCAAATAGAGGAAGTCTGGAGGGACCAGGTGATGGCCAAGCAATGCTTTGTTGCGATAAATGGCAGCCGAGCGGCCAAAGGGTTTGTTCAGATGATCGAGGGGCCCGAGGGGAAGGAGGTCCTAGAAGATGTGGGTAAAAAGGCCGAGGAAAAATCAGTCGAAGATTTGGTGGAGGTGCGCATTGACGAGAATGATTCGACCAAGTTCTTCCTCCTAGGATCATCCTTGTCTAGCGCCGAACGGGCGGATTATGTCAGTTTCTTGGTTTCCAACTTGGAGGCTTTTGCATGGACGCCTTACGATATGCCTGGTGTCGACCCAAGTTTCATTTGCCACCAGCTGAATGTCTTCCCTAATGCGTGGCCAGTCATACAGAGGACGCGTCGTTCGGCCCTGCACCATGCTGAAGTAGTGGCGGAGGAGGTGAAGAATTTGCTGGAAGCCGGGGCCATAGAGGAGGTGCAATACCCTCGGTGGATATCTAACACGGTGGTGGTTCCCAAGAAGAACGGCAAGTGGCGAGTTTGCGTTGACTACAAGACTGTCAACCGCGCTTGCCCGAAGGATAGCTTTCCTCTCCCTCGGATTGACCAGTTGGTGGACTTAACCGCTGGCCATCAGAGGTTCAGCTTCTTGGATACATATCGCGGCTATCATCAAATAGCCATGTACGAGCCGGACAGGGAGATCACGTCGTTCACCACCCCCAGAGGCTTATGTTGCTACAAGGTCATGCCATTCGGATTGAAGAACGCCGGAGCAACCTTTCAGCGAATGGTGACAAAGATGTTCGCTCCTCTTTTGGGCCGAACTATGGAAGCCTATATTGACGATATGGTGGTGAAGAGTAAGAAGAAGTCCCAGCACCTCTCCGACCTAGCAGAAATGTTTGCCATACTCAAGCGCCACAAGCTTCGCCTGAATGCCTCTAAGTGCGCCTTTGGGGTTGGCACTGGGAAATTCCTAGGTTTTCTGGTCACAAACCGGGGAATTGAGGCCGACCCATCGCAGATCGAGGCAATACAAGAGTTGGAGCGCCCTAACTCCACGAAGGACATGCAACATCTTGCCGGGATGGCCATGTTGAGCAGTTATCGGTAGGTCTTCGGATCGTTCTGAGCCCTTCTTCAAAACTTTGAAGTCCAAGTTCTTTTGGGATGAAGAGTGCGGCCGTGCTCTGGCGGACTTGGCGTATCTCTCTTGATACCTATTTTGGTTACACCTCGACTGGCGAGGAGTTATATCTCTACTTGGCGATCTCTCAACATGCGGATTGGCCTAATCATGTCTTGAGGCATTCACTTGCCCATTTTCTATGTGAGCAAGACTACGCTCCGGCGAAGCGAGGTATCTTCCTTGGAAAAATTGGCGTTGGCTCTCATGATGGCGTCGAAAGCGGCACACTACTTTCATGCCCATACAATAGTGGTGTTAACCGAGTTCGCTCAAGGTGCTCTTGAAAAATCGGACTTTACTAGGAGAATTAAAATGGGCGTGGAATTGGGTCATCGACATTAAGTTCGACCGCACATGATCAAAGCCCAAGCCCTTGTAGATTTTGTGGGAATTTGCCCGAGAACACATCCGGTCTGTCCGGTTGATTTGATTGATGCGGTTAGCACAACCCGGGGTTACCAACAGAGATATGTGATGGCTCGTGGCGGCGAAGAACAAAGCTTAATGAAATAGCAAAGGCCGATGACTCGTCGAAAGAAGAACCCAGCAAAGACGTGCAAGGAGACCTGATTGAGCCTACCAGAGACTTGGAATTGAGGAACTCCTAGAATCCGTCTGATTGCTGGAAGCTGTTCATTGGCGAGATGTGGAAGTTGTTCGTCAATCGTCATGGAATTGTCCAATAGGCAGACGGGCAATTTGGTTATTGAGCAACAGCGATTCGCTCGGCTTCAGCGTCAATAATGAGGCGGAGTATGAAGCCCTCCTCATGGGTCTAAGAAGCGGCGAGAATGAAGGTCACACCCTTATGGTGTTCATGACTCCAAGTGGTGGTCAATCAAGTCTCGAGGAGTATGAGGCCAAAGATGAAAGAATGGCCAAATGTCGAGCATTAGTGCGGCGAAGTCAAGAAGTTCGATGCCATCAGAGTTGAACAGATCAACCGCGAAGGAAACACCACGGCCGATGAATTGGCCTGTCTCGCTTCCACTCAGACAACCTTTCCTAATCCCTTGATGATTGAATATTTATCCCGGCCAAGCATTGAGGAACTAGAGGCAACCGAGGTACTCTGCACCGACTTGGGACCTTCCTGGATGGACCCCATCGTCGCCTTTTTGAAAAATCGAATTCTACCAGAAGAAAAGAAGGCGACCCACAAGATCTGGGCAAAGTCAGAGCGGTTCTGGCTCTCACCTTCCGGAGCCTTGTACAAGAAATCTTTCACGGGGCCGTATTTGAAGTGTGTCCACCCCTCTAAGGTGGAAGCTTTCCTCTATGAGATCCATGAAGGCATCTGCGGCAGCCATACCAGGGGTAGATCTTTAGCCTACCGAGCAATCTCGCAGGGTTATTGGTGGCCATGCATGCAGGCGGACGCGCAAAAATACGTTCGCCGATGTGAAAAATGTCAGAAATTTGCTCACTAGATCCACCAACCAGCAAGGGAGTTGCTCTCCCTCACAAGTCCTTGGCCGTTCGCACTCTGGGGATTGGATATTGTTGGACCACTCCCAGTCGCACCGGGCAATCGCAAGTTTTTCATCGCCGCCACTGATTATTTCACCAAGTGGGTGGAGGCCGAGCCACTGGCAACCATTAAGGAGAAGGACGTTAAGAAATTTGTTTGGCAAAATGTGATCACTTGCTTTGGTATACCCAGGGCGCTCATCTCAGATAATGGCACTCAATTCGATGGGAAACTCTTTTGCGGATTTTGCGAAGAGTTGAAAATTGAGTTCTACAATTCAACCCCGGCTTATCCTCAGTCGAATGGTCAAGTAGAGGCCTCAAACAAGACCATCCTGGACGGGTTGAAGAAGCGGCTTGAGAAGGCAAAGGGAAAGTGGGTTGAAGAGCTTCCTAATGTGCTATGGGCATACTGCACTACACCAAGATGATCGACCGGGGAAACACCGTTCGCTTTGGCCTATGGTATGGAGGCTGTCATTCCACTAGAAATTGGCATGCCAACCATCCGCTCAGAAAGTTTCCAGCCAGACCTGAACAATGAAGCCGTGGCATTAGAGTTGGACCTTGCTGAAGAAAGACGGGAGCGCGCATTGATCCACATAGCGGCCTATCAGCAGGAACTCTCTAAAAAATACAACAAGGTAGTGCACCCTAGGCTATTCAAGATTGGGGATTGGGTCCTAAGGAAGGTGCTTGGCAACATAGTGATCCCCGGCGAAGGCAAGCTCGGTGCAAATTGGGAAGGACCATACAAGGTGGTTGGTCTTGCTGGCAAGGGGGCATACCATCTGGAAGACTTAGACGGCAAGGCTATCCCCAGACCGTGGAATGCAGCAAACCTTAAGGTCTTTTACTTTTGAAATGTAATTTGTCTATGTTGCCTAGCTTTTTTAGACCTCTAGCCCTTTGGCATGTGATGTAAGAGATGGCAATGTTTTTGTAATGAAAATTAGTTTCTTTTTGTTTGGTATTACATTTGTCCAATGATATCACAAGACACAAAAGGCAATTATGGATGCCAGGAGCAAGAACCGACCTGAAGGTGACCGGACTGTTTTCCTCGGAATGGGAGCAGACCGCACAAGCGATTCATTATGGAACAATGCGCATTAGGGAAATTTGGTTTTGCCCGCCTGGTGGGAATGTTGGCGGCATGACCAACCTAACTAAAACATTGGTGTTTTGCCTAATGTAGGAGCCGAGCTGATTTTGCTCGGCCCATCCAGCATATTGGTGGATTGTCCAATATGGGAAATGAGCTGATTTTGCTCGGTGGAATTCACAATGTTGGTGAATTGTCCAGCAATTACTGAAATTTGAATTTGCTCGTAGAAGAAAATATTGGCATATTAAACAATTTCAAAAAGGTGGGCGATTTTGCTGGCCGGCTAAGTGTTATAGCCAAGAACAAGGCCGGCGGATTTTGCTCGCAAGTACAAAATGTCATTTTATTTGGAAATGCAAGGCGCAAGGTTACTTGAAGGCCTGTTGTCTTGATTCCCGACGCGATTAAAGCAAGAAATTCACACACACGTAAGCGAGCGAAATAACGGATGTATACGAGCAAAAGTGCGATTCATTGATAGAAATAAATTGACAAGTGGGGGGCATAGCCCGGTTACATTGCAAAACAAAGAAGAGAAAAGAAGGAAATAAAAAACAAAGGAAAGCAAGGAAATGAAAAGTGAAATCTTCAGTCAAGGTTCCGCTCGGCTCCCTCCACCGTCAACTCGGCGCTCGGGGCTGTTTGCTCGGGCAAGATGTCTTCGGCCTCATTGTCAGTGCCCTCCACCGTGAGAACCTCTTGATCAATCACTTCAACTTCAGCATTTGGAGATGCTTCGGGTGGAGGTTGCTCGGTCTGTTTCGCGGCGGCAGCTTCTTCCTCAGCCTCCTTCCTCGCCTCGACAATGAGACGGTTTTGCTTTCGACAGAGTATCACGAGCATATATCTGGGATATAAGCGGTGGCGGATTAATGAACCAGCGGAGACTGACCTAGACCAACTTTCTCCTGGCACTTTCCAACGCCTGGAAAAAGATGTCTTTGGTCGCTTGGACCTGACGCTCGTAGGTCTTCTCGCCTTGCTTATATCCTCGGTCTTCTGCGTCCTCTACCGCCTTCTCCAAAGCTTCTTTGTTGGCATCACGAAGCTTCCTTAGCTCGGCGAGGTACCGAGCTTTGGCCTTCTTCACAGCCTCCTGCTTGTCAGCATCAGCTCAATCGACCTTCTGCTGCAGCTCATCTCGCTCCGCCGCGATAGCCTCATTCGCCGCCTTGACTTGGCAGCATACGCTCTTTGTTCTCGGCGATCGCATCAAGCTCTGGCGCACCTTTATCATCGATGCGTCGCTAGATAATTCTTTTGTGCGGCCTGCATGCAAGAGAAAGGTTGTAAGTGTTTGTGAAACCGAGCAAAAACCGAGCAAATAGTTGAAGAAAAAATTGAAAGCTTACCAGCATGATGGATTTCGCCGCCGACCGTAGGACCTTTAGGTCGGACAGCTCATCGTGTTTCTTCATATCTGCTGGAAGGATTAACCCCTTGGTCATATTAAAACCAAGGGAGTAATCCATGTCGTATCATGAAATCTCGTAGGCCCGGCGGCGTTATCCTAAACTTCGGCGCCAGTAGGTGGCTAGGCCCTTGCCCTTGGATTTGCTGGTGCGAGGTTGCTCGGCCTGGTCGCCGACTCGGTGGAAGCGACCTCGGTGATCTTCATCCACAAGATTTTGCGGCGGATCCTTCCTAGGCCTTTTCTTTGACGGCGACTGTTGCTTTTCGGCAAGTGCAAGCAACCGGTTTGAAATTTGAGAAGTTCCGGTTGCCGAGAGGGTGGGACTCGCCTTCCTCCCCAGTTATCATGGACTTGATGGCTCTGATCTTTGCCATCTCACCTTTCGTGATTAAGGGAGCGAGTCGACCATTGGGAGAGTTGGATGCAGTTCGGGAGGGCTCACGCGAAAGTCGATGACTCTGCTCTTCTTGGCGCTGGTAGTGGTATGTGCCTTTCGAAGCCGAGTAGTTCAAGCCTCCTTTCTCGGTGCGGCAATGAAACTCGGATGGCTTCCTGGTTGGCTTGATGATAGTCGGCTGCCAAGTATTTATCTGCAAGAAGTAAACAAGTGTTAGATCGGCAGAAGATAACAGAAATAAAATGCAGCTAGAAGATAGCACGGTCAATCGGGCTACTTACCCGCACTGCCAAAATCTTTCCTGATGTACCACCCCTGTATGGATGCATCGGTGTCTTCGTAGCGACCGGACACCCACAAAAAATCATCATCGTTGGCTTCCTTGTCCGGGTTGCCCTCGACGAGTTTTGCTCGGCCCTTCTTTACCTTAAGGTACCAGCAAAACCCACCCTTATTTTTACTGAGGCTATATTGGTGGAAAATTTTTGCGAGGCCGAGATTAAGACCGAGCCTTCGGTTCAGCTTGGCGATGCCATTTATTATTTTGTACGTGTTGGTGGAGACTTGGGTGGGACAGAGCCTTGTCTGCCTCAAAAATTCGCAGATCAACGGTTGCACGGGGAAGCGGAGCCCTCCCTCGACGATGGAAACGACCGTGAAGGGGCACCGGTCTAAGTCTCCCCACGGAGTATCCCCTTTTTTAGCAAGCTCTAACACTACGTCGGCCGGGATGTTGTAGTCTCTACGGAACTCGGCCATCGCGCCGAGCGTGCTGACCATAAGCCGGTATTTTCCCATCTAGGTGTAGACACCCCATTTTTGACCGTCCTCAAGACTTGGACGTCACCGTTGGAACACTCGGTGATTATCCATGTTTGTGTTCGTTTGGAGTTCCCGGAGTTCTCGGCTCGCGCGCCTTGCCTCAGGACCTCCGAACTTGACCGTTTTGTGGCTGGTTTTGCACCAAACACTTGTGTTTTGCCTTGGAGGGGCAGGGAATGCTATGTGAGGCATCCCAACACACCACCGGCCGTGGTTAGAGGCCACCGGCTGCCTGGTGTTGCCATCGGCACTATATTGTGCCGGTCGGCACTATTTTGGCAAAATGACCATTTTGTCCTGCCGACACCCATACAGTTGTTTTTTGAGATATTTTCAGACAGCTGTATGCCTTTTGTTTCCCCTCCATACACGTGTATGGAGGGATGAGCCCTTTGTTAGCTTAGCTTGTAAGCTTTACTTGCCTATAAGAGAGAGGCTTCTCCTCTTGGCTCAAGGTTAGACATTGAAGGGCAAAAAACCAGAGCTTATACATACATATATATCTATATCTCCCTCTCTCTCCTCTTGTGTGTGTGTTTTTGGACCAAAAAGTGTGATTTCACCTTACTTTTGCACCATTACACACACTACTACACCTTAATCCGAGATTGGGAGGCTTGGAGGTTTGTTTTGTGTGATCTTGGACTGGTTTTGATCACTAAAAGAAGGCTGGACCTTTTGTTCTTCAAAGGATCTTCAAGGGTAAGAACATCACTTTAGATTCCCCATTCTTGCAACTAGTTTCTACCCCTCTTGCTTTGTGATTTAAGCTTTGTGCATAACATAAAAAAAATCTTGCTTTTACTTGCTCAAGAACATTCATTGAGGTCACTTTTGCATTTGAGTGAAGCCTCACTCTTTTAGGCTTTGTTTTGGTCCTTTTGTGCCTTTATTTGGAGCATTGTCTAACTTCAGTGTTTTTGGTCTTCTCACCACTGAAAACCAGTGGGTTTTCAGTGGTGAGGGAGGTGTTTGGAAGTCTCATGTAGGGGAGGGACACCCCTCTCCCCTTTGTCCACCTTTGGCTTTCATTCTTGGCTCATGAGGTAGCATGTGTGCATGCTTGCATTTAGCTTCAGTTCAGAATTTTTTTGAGTGTTTTGGAGCATGTTTAACCTCTGTTTTTGGTCGGATTTGTGGCCTCTAGCATACCTCTCATACTTGCTTTGAAATGCTCTCTTATGCCTAAAAGAATGACATGCATGTAGGCCATGTTCTTTGCACATTTTAGCTTGATTCCATGAGGGTGTTAGCATCATATTACCATGTATAAGGGCCGTGAGCCATTGATTTTGCCATGTATAGTATGCTTGACATGGTCACTTTGTATTTTAGGCTTTTAAGCCTCATGCATTTTGGCCCCTAGTATGTTCTACATTGATTACCCTCATGATTTGGCATCATTTGTGACCTTATTTCAGTCCATAAATCATGTTTGTATGTATGCATATGTAGCCTATTTCATGCTTTAAGGGTGTGCTCTTGTATGCATAAGGATTGGCATTGTGTATGCTTGCATACTTGGTGCATTTAGAGCTGCCATGTGGGGGATTCTGTCATCTTGCATTCTAATGCTCTGTTTTGGTGGCCTAATCCATGCCATGAGTGGCCGGTAATGATGGAAAGATACTCTCTTTGATACCTTAAGTTTAGGCTCATTAATTTGCATAATTTGTATAACATTTTGGTCACCATTTTGGGCATGTTTTGCCCTTTGTTTTGGGGAGGCTTGAGGGCTGCCCCATTGTGGCTAAGTCCCTCATTGCATGTTTGTTATATGCTTGTTGCATGTTTGGTCCACTAGGTGTTGTAACTGCTTGATTCCATTGCATACTTGGCTCGATGTTTGCATCACACTAGCATCTCACGCACTTTGGCATTTTGCATGTAATATGTTAGTTGTGTGGTACTTAGTTTGCTAGCATCCTAATTTCCATAATGCATTATTGATGCATGTTTGCATGGATTGCATTTCATCACTTGGTTTGGGGTGTCAAACCAAGTGTGGGAAATAAAGGGGTGTTTGTACCTCAAGTGACAAAACACACCTTAATTCCCATGTCACTAGGGCCCTTGACCTTAGCATGATAGGGCCTTGGTTCCCATTGTTGTGTTGCATGCATTTTTACATTAAAATGCAACCTTGGTATCTTAGGCTATCATGCACCAAGGTGCATAATTGATAGCCCTAGAACCAAACCATGTTTCCTTGAGTCCCATTCATGATAGGAAGCATTGGCCATGCATAAATATGCTCAAAATCAATACCATACTGCTTCTTTCTTGTTCTTTGTCAAGCGATGATAAAGAATTTTGTGCCGGCCGTGGAAAGAGTCTTAGGCCAAACCTTTGTATTTACGGCGACGGACTATCTTCTGCGTGGCACAAGCGGCCGGTGGTAGTTTCCTCGGACGATGGCACTCGAGAACACAAGGAAGATTTCACAGGACTTTGGCAAATTTTGGAGAAAGCGGTAATAAAAAGAGGCGTGATGTACGGTATAGGCTTTCGGGCAAGTCGGATCGAGCACGCATCATTCGCGCACCCCGAGGTAGGGCTGAGGCCCCATTTCTTTTATTTATTTGATTTATTTTTAATAATTAGAATTCTGTAATAATTTATTCGTCTATTCTTGGTGTATTATTATTTGGTCTCTCAGTGAGAGCAAAATTGTAATAAGTGTGCGTGTGTGTATGTCTTCCAATCTCCATTTCTTTCTATCCCTTTTATTTACCTGCTTATGTTGGTAGATTAGGGCATTTCTATCTTAGCATACCCTATGCAATGCATGTGTGCATTCATGTATTTGTTTACATGCATCGGGCTCGGCACATCATGCAAACTGCATCGTACTTTCAATTCCAAATTGAATACGTGATAGTTGTTGCATCTCATGTGCCATGTTGAGGTTAGCCGAACTGTCTAGATTACATCCCTGTATGCGATGCATTAGCCATAACATGAACTAGGACATGCATGTTTGCTAACTTGTTTATTGTTTTGGTACGGTCTGATGTAAGTATTTTACGCTTTAGCATACCACATGCGTGTGAATGTTGCCATGACAGTATGCTTGCCATGCGGCTAAATGCTTACATGATAAACTGTTTGAATGCCTGTGGGTGGAGGTTGGATTGCCTGAGTTGGAACAACTTGTTGAAATCCGTATTTTAGCCTACTTTTTTTTTTTAGAAGGGATATTTTAGCCTACTTGTGAGTAGCAAAATCTAACACGTTTTTCGAGACAAAACGGATATGCAATGTTTAGTTCCAAGTTAGGCAATCTAGTCTATACTTTTGTGTTGTGCGCATCACATAGTAATTCTAGGTTAATAACCGGAATAAGAACGCATAAAGTTTTCAAAAACGGATATCACGGTTAGTAAGGCGGTCTTGGACCGGCGAAAAGTGCTCATGGTGACCTTCCTCGTCGTACCCAAGCTCGAGCCAAGACCACTTTGGTGATAGCGGACATGTGGCCTTGACCGAGTCGGGGTTTCCTAAATTTCTCATTTTAAATATTTAGGTGGCGACTCTATGTCTGGCAAAGCGATCCATGTTTGGCACTACTTTTCAAAAATCTGTTTTCTCAAGCGATTTGCGATTTGGACTCTTTAGTTGATTAACCGACACAAAAATCAGTCCGGCTGTTAGATGGAAGCCCACGGGGGCGTCTACGATTCTGGCGACTCTATTTGGGAGTTTAGAGAGCTTGACTCGAACTCGTGATATCTGTTTTGATTTCATTTATGTGTCTCTTTGCATTGCATGTGCATTAGTGCGCCTAGGACACCGTGTTGGCCATCTGCTATTCTGGCGATTTGGAGGCTTGTCTTGTCAAGGCATGTCCATAAAATTTGACGGTTCGCGGACTCTGCCGATATAGAACACAAACCCGGTTTTGCGGGGCACCCTTTTGACCATTTGACCTAGTGCATATCGAAATCCGTAGTGACCATTCCAAACTAGGGCGGGTTGCTCACCCGATTTTAGGTTGTTTGAAACATTGCGTGCATAGTGAAACACTAGCTCGACAAAATAGGGCGAAACCCTACTGACATAGGGGTGTATTGGCTCGCATTTATCTGCTATGTGCTTTCAGAATGTATTTCTACAGGAACACACTTGTCAGTTTGCAAGATTGGGTATTAGGCCTGAGGGCACCGGTGACAGTATTTTGGGGAATCAGTTATCTGTGGGTACAAGATTCAGACTTAGGGGCAATGATTGAAGCGATGATCGATTTGAGGAGCGATGTATCGAGTTAAGCGTGTTATCCAACCGTGTGTTGTTTATTTTATCTTTGTTATCTTTGTCGATTTTGTTTATTTATCGCTTTGTTTATCTTTTTATTAGGTAGTTGAGCACGATTGCTACCGACCAGATAGATATCCCCGAGCACCACAGGTCGAGGCCGTCGACTCGCCGATCGAGGATCGATAGGCGGACAACGATGTACTACTCACTACCCCGGTTACTAAGCGGAGGTCGATAAAGCGAGGACATCGATATAGCGGTCGATTCGAGCTTTATCTACCCACGTGTTCGATGGGGATCGAGGATTTTGTGTCACCAACAGAGAGGAATATATACGATAATCAATCGAGCGAATAGTATGGCTAGTTTGGAGGAGATAGTGCGCCACCTTCAAGAGATCATAAGCGTCTGCGGAGATGCCGTCGTCGGCAGATTCGCCAGAACAGCAGCCATTGTGAGGAAACGAGCGAAGACAATTGCGAGCTAAGCGAAGAACCGAGCATCCGCTTCATCAAGTTCCTCACCAGAGCTCCTAATGTTGGGAGACACCAATGCTCGGTCGTCTGAGCGCCACAGGACCACCCCACCTCCGACCCTACCTCAAATTCAACCTCGGCTATCAAAACACCCACCAATCTAGGACTCTCCCTTTGAGTTTGAGGTGATCCCTTTGCATTAAAATTGAGCAAGCTTGAAAAGTTGTTCAAAAGGTCCCAAGGAGTCAAGACTATCCCGACATTGAAGATGGTTACAGCCCTTTTGTGTGTTGCCCGGCAATTCAAAATGCCTCATATTGATCGGTTTGATGGGTCCGGGGACCCCATGGTACACTTAAGACTGTTTTCGGACGTTCTAAGGACAATGGGCCTCAGCAGGCTTCAGAAGTTGTCTTTATTCGGCCGAACCTTGTCAGGTGTGGCATCCGCGTGGAATGCCAAGCTAGAAGATGACGTCAAGAGAAATTGGGACGAAATGGCTGAGGCCTTCATCGCGCAGTACTCGTACAACACGCAGATTGAGATTACGACCCGTGATCTCGAGACAACTAGGCAAGAGCCTAAGGAAAGTTTTTCAGAGTTTGTAACCAGATGGAGGGCCAAGGCTTCAATGATGACCTTGAGGCCTACGGACAAAGACCAGATTCGGATGATTGTCGCAATCTGGTAGAAGTTGATGCAAAAGATGATAGTAGTCCCATTTCCCACTTTTTTCGACCTCATGAAATGGGGGTGCAGTTGAAGATGCCTTGAAGCAATTTGGATTGATAACGATCGGGAGCAACCCGAAGGACCTTCAACCGCAATACTAATGCAAGCCCGAGTGGCGTCTACTCTGAGCCTCCGAGTGAGCATGGTCACCACTAACCCCCACAAAGAAATCTGGCGGCTTCGCCATTCTCGGTGCGTCCAAGTATCCATAACCAACCAAATACCCACCCAGAAACACCAGAACTTTCGCTCCACTCTATATGCCCCTATCCAAAGCTCTAGGGGTTTTGATCAAAAAAGGGCACCTGAAGCCCTTAGAGCCTCGGCCCCTACCAGAAAAACTCCCTCCTATCTATAATCCAGCCAAGTATTGTGCATTTCACCAACAGCACGGTCACGACACCGACCAGTGCTATCGGTTACGCCATGAAATTCAAGACCTTATCGATAACGGGGTAATTTTACCTCCCGAAAAACCCAATGTTACTACAAATCCCCTCCCCACCCATCACCAAGCTCCACCGCCCAAAAGACTCAATTTCATCCATACTGGGGCCACGTTCTACGACCCTAGTATCTATATCACTCCTACCCACCTACCCAAGCCGGAGGTGTTCCTCCCTGATTGCACTGACTTGTGCATGATGGACATCTTTATGACCCAACCCAAGCTAGCGGTGGTGACCACTGAGAACAGAGGAAGGGAGATTCCAAAGAGGGAACAGGTTATTGAGTCAGAGTCTGCGGAATCTGGGAGTTATATGGGTAAGACATACAGTCCGAGTGACTACATTTCATCGATAGGCCAAGATGGGCCCGGAGTAGAATTGCCGACAGGGGGAGAGTTGTGCATGATCCAAGGATAGTGCAGGGACGAGGAAGATGATGTAATAGGCATGGAAGAGGATCGCCAATCTCCAATTTCTGATGACCAATACCCGGAGGGCGCATAGTTGCGTGGATTCGATTATGAGGATTGATAGAAGTCACCGTGGTTGGACGATCAACCCGATGTGGTAGGAGAATTTGCGGAAACCTGATTCGAGAATGAGAATATCGAAGCGGCGGAAAGGGTCGAAGAGCGAACACATCATGGAGGGCGTCGATGTCAAAATTTCCGAGATTGGAACATTTTGAGTGCGGAGATGATTGAACAATCGGTTGTGTCGAACAAGCAAGTTTTGAGGATTAGAGAGAGTTAGAAAGGCAAAGACCCGTGTGGAAGTGGGAACTGCTGTGTGCACAAGAACCGAGAATGCTGCGGGCATGTGGATGGTAGGTCTTCGGCGCAAGAAGATCATACCGGTAGGACGGTGTCTATCGACGTGATGGAATGTGGTGGGAAGATGAGGACCTATGTCTTGCCCACACGGATGAAGATTGGGGGAATAACCAACCCGATAACACTTGGTACCTTGGAGAGGTCGACCACATGACGAGAAGTGGGCGATATTTCAAACCCCCACACTTGGATCAACCAGAGGCCTCAGGCAAGGATAGGGAAGCCGAGAAGCAAAAGGAGAGGCAGCTCGAAGAGGAAGCCGTACTCAAACAGCTAAAAAAGATACAAGCAGACATTTCCATTTGGGGACTCATGGCCTCATGAGATACAGGCATTGTTTTGTGACCATGGACAAGGCCAAACTCTCCATAGAAACTACACGAGCAATTTGGTTGGTTTGGTCTTCGGAGGAGGTTCCCAGACATTGACCTTTTCGGATAAGAACTTACACGAGGCGTAAATCACAACAAACCCCTCTACATTTACGTGGAATGTAGAGATAAGTGAATCTGGTGGTACTGTCGATCAATCTGATTCTGCCATCAACGTCTGCCAAAGAAGGGCGTATGCAATTGGCTTAGCTGCAGATTTCATACCAACATTAAGTCATCGGCGTCACGATAATACAAGTAGAAAGTGATGGGAGCGGTTAAAGTTCGGACAAAAGGTTGGGCGGGACGACATGAGATAGATTTCCATGTCCTAGAAGTTCCCATGACTTTTAATTTGCTTTTAGGCGCCGTGGTTGCATCGAATTAAGGCGATGTCATCCACTTTGCATCAAATGGTGAAATACCCCTCTGGGAAGGAGTAGCCATCATTTTTAGAATTCATCAATCCATCCACCACTCGAGGTATCCACGCCTGTTCTGGAAATCGAGCATGGCATGGAGGACGTATTCATATCAGGTTTTACCTTGGCTGAGGCTCAGGTCGTACAGAATATCATGGCCGCTAATGAAGGGATATATGTTAGTGCCTGGCAGTTTACCTCATGAACAAACTCAATACATCCGGGATGGGATTAGGGAAGAGTGGCGTAAGGGCATTGCGGCGTTGGCGAAGTGTCGCTAACCCTCATACCTTGGCTTGGGTTACCGCCCACCAATGAAGATTGGGTAAGAAAAGGAAAAGAGATGGTGGAAGAGCCAAAGCAAAAGCAGATGGGAAAACCTTTTGAATTGATGCATCGGCCCATCCAGTACCACGAGCAGACGTTTAAATCGGAGGGGAAGACTTCCATTTGTGGTTTTCGAGCCATGGTGAATAAAGAAAAGAAAGCATGCGGGGTTTGAAATTTTCTTCGACTTGCGATTATCTGGGGATGATGTTCTTGAAGAGCGAACATCGACAGTTGATTTGAACATAGCAAGGAATTGGAGTCTGCGGACACGAGTTTGAAATGGGGTAGCAGCATGTCTACTTTCGGATCCTTTGATCGACGGTGTGCTTGGGTGATGGTTCTTCTGTCCATGATCGGAGGCAAGCAGTGCGGGCCTATAATCGGCTATTTTGGATGCATCCATCGCACCTCCCTCACTGGCGATCTGAGGAGGATTTTTGTCACAAGACCGGTCGGTAGTGAGAATCTGATTCCACCGAGTCTTGTGAGTCGGAATCGAGTTCAGCTCGTCTGAAGTCTGAGTCCGAGATTCTGGGGTGATAACGGATGCCATGATCTGTCCAAGTCGTCTTTTTCTTTCTTTGAGTCGGTTATAGAAGAATTGGATGATTTGGAAGTACATAATGAGAATGAGGTATTTGTGGTTTTAGTACTTTTCTGCCTTTGGTTTATTGCTTAAATCAAGACTTTCAAAATTTTGATGAAAGCAGCGAGGGCGAAATTCCTCCGATTTTGCAGCGACTAATTGAACAAGAGCGAGAGGTTTGTTAAACCCTTAATGGATGAAATCACTACCGTGAACATTAGTCTTGAGAAGGACTGCTTGGGTCGGTCGGGTCCACGTTGTCTTCCGAGGAACGCGAGCGCTTAGTCGCTTTATTAAAAGATTTCAAAGATGTTTTCACGTGGTCCTACGAAGACATGCCTGGAATCGATCCTGAGGTTGTACAGCACCGGATCCCTCTTGACCCCGAGGGCCGACCTGTCTAGCAGAAACTCTGGAGGATCTGCCCCGGTTGGGCCATTAAGGTCAAGGAAGCGGTCACCAAGCAGATTGATGCGGGCTTCTGTTGGTATCTGAATACCGACTTGGTTGGCCAACATTGTTCGATCTTAGAAGAAGGATGGCGAATCCGGGTATGTGTGGACTTGAGGATTTGAGCGAGCGATCAGGATGACTTTCCTTGCATATCGGCGAGTTGGTAGATTTCCATGGGGCATGCTTTGCTCGTTCATGGATGGCTTTTCGGGCTATAATCGATAGTAATGGCACCGAAGACCGGAGAAGGCGCTTTTACCACCGGGGTAAGTACATATTGCTATAGAGTGATGCTTGGGTTGAAAAACGGGGATACATATCAACGAGCTGCAACTACAATATTACATGACATGATCCATAAAGAGGTTGTGGTATACGTGGACGAGATGATTGTCAAGTCCAAAGAAAGAGAGGGCCACTACACCGCCTTGCAAAAGATTTGCAAAGGAACCGAGAATTTAATTGTAGTGAATCCTCAAAAATGTACGTTTGGTGTTACAGCGGGAAAAATGCTGGGATTTCTGATTACACAAAGGGGCATCGAAGTCGACCCTTCCAAAATCAAGGCCATCTTAGAAATGCCACCACCAATGACTGAAAAGGAGGTGCGAGGCTTTCTGGGTAAAGTGCAATTCATAAGGCGGTTTATCTCAAAACTAACCTTAACTTGTGAACCACTTTTTGGTCTTTTGAAGAAAGGAAAGAAGTTCCATTGGGACGGCCGATGCCAAGCTGCATTTGAACAGATTAAAGAGTATCTACAGAATCTGCCCGTGTTGTCACCACCAAAGCCGGGGAAGCCGTTGATATTGTATCTGTCAGTGACTGAGACTACAATGGGCTGTATGCTCGCACAAGAGTCGGAAGATAAAGTGGAAAGGGCCATCTACTATCTGAGTAAGAAGATGCTGGATTACGAGACCCGCTACACTCCGCTGGAGAAGGCATGTTTGGCCTTGGTATGGGCTACTAGGAAGGCTGCACTACTGTTAGCTCACTGTAATGTTGGTTTCACGACTTGATCCCATCAAATATCTTTTGAGAAACCCGGACTTACGGTAGGCTAGCTCGTTGGGCTTTGTTGCTCTCCGAATTTGATCTCAAGTATGTGACGCATAAGTCCGTAAAAGGGAGAGCGGTAGCGAGTTCCTTCCGACCACCGGTTGAAGGGATGAAGCGGTTGAGTACCTATTCCCGGATGAAGATATTACGCACATCGAAGATGAAACTTGACGATGTACTTTGGCCAGGCGTCAAATCAATATGGGTATGGGATAGGGTGTTCTTGATGGCGCTGGCGATTCCCGTATTCCTTTAGCATTCAAGCTTCGATTCAAAGTCTCGAACAATGAGGCAGAGTATGAGGCATGTATTGCCGGTTTAGAAGCTGCCCTAGAACTAGGGGCAAGGCGATTGGACGTCATTGGGGATTCGAACCTAGTTGTGTCTCAAGCTAAAGGAGACTGGAAAGTCAAGGAGGAAAAGATGATAATTTACCATCAGACCTTGGATTTGTTAATCCCTCGGTTTGAAAAGCTAAATTTCACTCACCTAGTAAGAGAGAACAACAGGTTTGCAGATTCGCTAGCAACTATATCTTCTATGATAGACATCCCATTTGGGGTCCGGATGCGTCCAGTCATTATTGACCAGAAATTTGCACCTGCCTATGAGTCAATCTCTGCCATAGATGAAGTGCAGGATAACAACCCTTGGTATCACGATATATGGAATTTCTTGAAAAGTGAGGCATATCCACCAGGAGCAAATGCCAAGGACAAGAGGGTAATCAGAAGAATGGCTGTTCAGTTTATCATCTGCGGGGGTAAGTTGTACAAAAGAGGTCATCTGGGAATGCACAAGCTGTGTGTGGAAGCCGAAGAGTCGAAGCGCTTGATGGAGGCCATCCATGGAGGAGAGTTTGGGGCACATATGAATGGGGTGATGCTGGCACGAAAGATCCTCAGACAAGGCTACTACTGGTCTACCATGGAGGAAGATTATATCGACTTTGTTCGGCGATGCCACAAATGCCAGATTCACGCAAACCGCATGAACATCCCATCGTCAAAGCTGTACAACATGACATCGCCATGGCCGTTTTCAGTTTGGGGGATCGATGTGATTGAGCCAGAACCGAAGGGTCGAATGGGCATGAGTTTATCTTAGTAGCAATAGATTACTTTACAAAGTGGGTCGAGGCCCAATCTTATGCCGTGTTGAAGGCTTCACATGTCGCAAAGTTTATCAGAAACAACATTATCTGCCGATATGGAGTCGAATGAGATCATTTTGACAATGGTTCTCACTTCAAGAAGGAGGTGATTGATTTGTTGGAGAAGTATAATGTGGCTTTTCATAAGTCATCTACGACGGCGCAGACCAGCGGAGCGGTTGAGGCCGCCAACAAAACATCAAACACATATCGCGAAGATGGTGGAAACCTATCGGGACTGGCCAGATAAGTTGCCGTTTGCTCTGTGGGGTTACCGAACTTCAATTAGAACTTCTACCGGGGCGACTCCGTATTCCTTGGTATATGAGATGGAGGCTGTTCTACCCATAGAGATTGAGGTCCCGTCTCTACGAGTATTGGCTGAGTGTCAGATAGCTGAGGCAGATTGGCAGAAAGGTATTCGAGAACTCATGCTCTTCGATGAAAGGAGATTAAAAGCACTGCACCATGTCCAAGGATATCAACGCAGAATCACCAGCTTTTAACAAGAAGGTTAAGTCCAGGAATTTGAAGGAAGGAGATTTGGTGCTCAAAGACAACCGAGCTCCCATCCACGACCCAAGGGCAAGTTCGACCTAATTGGACGGGTCCCTATATCATCAAGTCTATCCGTCGTGGAGCATGGTTCGATGGACCTAGATGGCCTAGAGTTCTCCCAACCGATCAACATGGACAAGTTGAAGAAATATCACCCCGAGAGGCTCACTAGGCCGAAACCCTAAGGGCGACCTAGGCAAAATTGAGCACAAAAATTAGAAAATATAAAAATTGAGCTCATAAAGTTGAAAACCCGCTAAGGGCGGCTTTGGCAAAAGTTAGAGTGCAAAAGGAGAGTGAAAATACTGAGTGAACCCAAGCCCAACTACGAAGGCTTGATTCCCATCCTTGGGATACGTGGCGACTTCATCCACGAGTTCACCATAAACATTTTCCCCGATCACTTTGTCCAATTGATCATCTTGGTCATCTTTGTCCATCAAGATTCATCGCAATCTCCGGCAAAGGTTATTCAGACTAGGGGCAACTTTCCGTTGCCATGCGAAGGTCATGCAACTATTCAAACTAGGGGCAATTTTCCAATTGCGAGAATCGGTTGTGCATCTCGGACAAATTTCAGCGTGTCCAGCCCGATCCATATCGAAAATGGTTTTGAAAAGTTTTAATAAAAGTTAACTTTGTTCAAATTAATCTTTTACAACTAAGACCATTTTGGACCAAAGTGGGAAATTTTCAAGACCACGACTTTCAATTTCATTGATTTCAAATAGAGTTCTCTTGCTCTTGCATACAATTGAAGTTGCTTTTATTACATTCATAAAGAAAACTTGAAAGTACTAATAAAGTAATAACCGGACATGGTCAAGTCAAATGTCCTCGCGTGCTCCCGTAGTGGTTGAAGCCTCGATGCCAAAGTGGGCCCTTCAGCCTCTTCATTAAGCCAATCCAAGCACTCATCAGACAAAGTGCAACTGAAAACGGGAGCGGAGGCCAGGAGTTCTCTCGTCCTCCATCTTTGTGGCATACCGCCGCGGGCGCCTAATCGAACGAATCGGGTACTCTATTCCTTCCGGCGGACAAGTCTGATTATGACCGAATTGGCGCAGGATGCGGAATGGGAAGTAGAAGACACAGTGAGTCAAGCCAATCAATTGGATCCCGGGTTGACGGGTCATGCTGTAACTCATCATTGAGAGATTGAGCCAAGGGCACCGCCAAGCAATGCGGTCCGCGGACAAACTACACATCCATTCAAACCACCAACCCCCATCAAGGGCGTCAACTAGGCGTTGCCTGAAGAAGTAGCCACGAGCTGAATATGCTGGACAAGAGTCCACAACCTTCAGTTTATCCATTAACCACACCTGGGGAGGGATAAGAAAAAAAATGAGAGAATAAAGAATAGAAAGAAGTACGATGAGAGAAAAAGTGAGAAAAGGGTTTTTGTGAGAAAAACCGAGCCTGAGGGCCGAGTGATGTGAGCAAACATAAAAATGTGAGATGAGGTGGGAAACATTACCTGCAGTAATAGTGGACTCCCTGCTAATCTGATCGTCTCTCGACGATAAAAGGCGTCTAAGCCCAACAGTGTCTCAGCCAGGACCATGGCAATGCAGCTTTTGCCCTCATTCAAGCCTTGGGCAACTTCAATCAACCGGACACTGGGCCCTCCGGAACCGGAGACGAATAAAAAATGAGATAGCAGGCATAGACAGAGGGCGTGTCACCGAAAACCTTGCCAGTGATGGTCGCCACGATCACCAATCTCAGAAAAACGACAAACCAAGCTCGGAACATCTAATGTCCCATTACAAATCAAAGAACGAGCATCGGGCATTGAGAGCCCACACATTTGTCCTAAGGCTTGAGCATGGCCAAAGCGAAATTGGGACAGATTTCATTGCGCCTGATTCCATTAGAACTTGGAAATCTTTAAAAGTGGGACACACCTCTTGCCCGCTAAAGCTAAAGACATGTGTTAATGTTCCGTAACCTTGCCGCGGCATGGAGGAACGGAAAATGCAGCAATGGCGCAAAGTGAATAGTGCGTTTATGCTTAAAAGCCCGAAATTTAGCTTTTTCCGAGCCATCCAAGTTGTTAATCCAAGTTATGAGATTTTGAGCAAGAAATTCTTCCATTTGGAGTAAACTGGTGGAAATGAAGAAACCACGAGGTTGAGATCTTTGTAGAAGATAAGGTTGAGTGGAGGACACGTGTCAAAGATTCTCGCCGATGTCAAGATTGCGGTCGACCGCAGTGATAGTGCCGACGCCATATTTTTGTGCCGACCGCCAAGTATTGTGCCGATGGAAATTCCTCAAGTCCGGTGGACTTTCGTCAGCCGATGGTTCTCCCTTGGTCCTCTCGAAATGTCTATGCCAAATATTGGAGAATCCCACCATTTCCGGTGCTCTCCGATGATCAATTTTCACGAGTCGCGTATTTGCTTATCGAGTTGTTGTATCTTTGCTTATCGAGTTGTACTTCACTCTTTGAGTCGTCAATTTGTCTATCAAGTTATACTCGCACTTGAATCGCTTGTCAATACTTTGTTTTGCTTATCGAGTTGTAATTGGTTTACTACCTGATTATTACGATGTGATGCTTTGTTTTCAAAACACAGTTTCAATTTCAGTCACACTGTTGCGTGATGCCTTGCGATGCGATGCATAGAACGCGCAAATGTAACACCTTTTGAACAAACAGCTGTTTCGTTTCCATCATATGTTTCAAAAAAAAACCAACGCTTTTGAAGAATAAAACCTGCCTGAGGCAGTGCAATGTGCTTAAACTCCTAGTAAAAGGGAAAGTAAAGCAGAAGAATAGCAAGGTAGCAGAGTGCTAGGTTTGACGCCGGTAACCTCCCCCTTTTCGATCATCGTACCTTTTGCGCCCTTGTTCGGGTCAATCGTGTGATTTGGCACCCTTATCACTCAAGGCAGTCCAAGAAATCGCGCCTTCAGAACATAGATGGAGCTTCGAGTTGACCTCGTACCACAACTTTCGTGAGCAATGCTCGGGACATGCGAAGGATGTTCCTTCCCGTATCCTTTCGTATCTTGTGAATTCTTTAAATCATTCCAATCATACTGAGTTGCAGTACGTGGTATTCTAGCATCATGTTTGCCATATTCAATTTCCAGGTTTTCTCTATACACATTGCATTGTATGCGTGCTTTGCTTTACTGATATGTGTTCAAGTTTCTCTATATACACATTGCATTGTATGCGTGCATTGCTTTACTGATATGTGTTCAAGTTTCTCTATATACACATTGCATTGTATGCGTGCATTGCTTTACTGATATGTGTTCAATTTTCTCTATACACATTGCATTGTATGCGTGCTTTGCTTTACTGATATGTGTTCAAGTTTCTCTATACACATTGCATTGTATGCGTGCATTGCTTTACTGATATGTGTTCAAGTTTCTCTATATACACATTGCATTGTATGCGTGCTTTGCTTTACTGATATGTGTTCCAGTTTCTCTATATACACATTGCATTGTATGCGTGCTTTGCTTTACTGATATGTGTTCAAGTTTCTCTATATACACATTGCATTGTATGCGTGCATTGCTTTACTGATATGTGTTCAAGTTTCTCTATATACACATTGCATTGTATGCGTGCATTGCTTTACTGATATGTGTTCAAGTTTCTCTATATACACATTGCATTGTATGCGTGCATTGCTTTACTGATATGTGTTCAAGTTTCTCTATATACACATTGCATTGTATGCGTGCTTTGCTTTACTGATATGTGTTCAAGTTTCTCTATACACATTGCATTGTATGCGTGCTTTGCTTTACTGATATGTGTTCAAACTCTTCTATACACATTGCATTGTATGCGTGCTTTGCTTTACTGATATGTGTTCAAGTTTCTATATATACATATTGCATTGTATGCGTGCATTGCTTTACTCACATGTGTTCAAGTTCTCTTTCCATACACATTGCGTGCATACGTGCATTGCTTTACTCACATGTGTTCAATCCTACTATCTTGCTGCACACATTGCATGCATTATCACACACTTTTGACTGCCTTGTCATGCATGTCGCTAACGATATTGTACCTGTTAAGTTAGCTTTCTTTGCAGGCACGATATTGTATGTACGGCTCATTTGAGGCCGGTGCAACCGGACGAGCCGCACAGGTATCGTATCCTCCGCGTGAGACGTTTTGAGAATTGCATAATTCTCTTACATTCTTTCTGCATTGTAGTGTAGATTGGCATATTCTAGCTTATAACTGTCGCATGTGTGCTTCATTACAGCTTCCTTTGCATGATCATAAGTTATGCTCGGCTTCTTGCATCGTCGTGCATTTTGCCCCTGCCTTCGGGCGCATACCTTGTTTTGTCTTGCATGTTTGTCCAAGTCTTCGGCCTTGTCAAAAATGGGTCGTCTCTGGGCTTTGACATTCACTCCCGTCATTGTTATGACTTTCGAGTTCTGTCAAAGAGGGGCAATCAGACACCCCATTTTTGACCGTCCTCAAGACTTGGACGTCACCGTTGGAACACTCGGTGATTATCCATGTTTGTGTTCGTTTGGAGTTCCTGGAGTTCTCGGCTCGCGCGCCTAGCCTCAAGACCTCCGAACTTGACCGCTTGTGTCCGGGTTTTGCACCAAACACTTGTGTTTTTGCCTTGAGGGGCAGGAATGCTTTGTGAGGCATCCCAACACACAACCGGCCGTGGTTAGAGGCCACCGGCTGCCTGGTGTTGCCATCGGCACTATATTGTGCCGGTCGGCACTATTTTGTGCCGGTCGGCACAATTTTGGCAAAATGACCATTTTGCATTGCCGACTCCTATACAGTTGTTTTCTGAGATATTTTCAGACAGCTGTATGCCTTTTGTTTCCCCTCCATATACGTGTATGGAGAGATGAGCCCTTTGTTAGCTTAGCTTGTAAGCTTTACTTGCCTATAAGAGAGAGGCTTCTCCTCTTCGCTCAAGGTTAGACATTGAAGGGAAAAAAACCAGAGCTTATACATACATATATATCTATATCTCCCTCTCTTTCCTCTTGTGTGTGTGTTTTTGGACCAAAAAGTGTGATTTCACCTTACTTTTGCACCATTACACACACTACTACACCTTAATCCGAGATTGGGAGGCTTGGAGGTTTGTTTTGTGTGATCTTGGACTGGTTTTGATCACTAAAAGAAGGTTGGACCTTTTGTTCTTCAAAGGATCTTCAAGGGTAAGAACATCACTTTAGATTCCCCATTCTTGCAACTAGTTTCTACCCCTCTTGCTTTGTGATTTAAGCTTTGTGCATAACATAAAAAAATCTTGTTTTTACTTGCTCAAGAACATTCATTGAGGTCACTTTTGCATTTGAATGAAGCCTCACTCTTTTAGGCTTTGTTTTGGTCCTTTTGTGCCTTTATTTGGAGCATTGTCTAACTTCAAGTTTTGGTCTACCCCCCACTGAAAACCAGTGGGTTTTCAGTGGTGAGGGAGGTGTTTGGAAGTCTCATGTAGGGGAGGGACACCCCTCTCCCCTTTGTCCACATTTGGCTTTCATTCTTGGCTCATGAGGTAGCATGTGTGCATGCTTGCATTTAGCTTCATTTCAGAATTTTTTTGAGTGTTTTGGAGCATGTTTAACCTCTGTTTTTGGTCGGATTTGTGGCCTCTAGCATACCTCTCATACTTGCTTTGAAATGCTCTCTTATGCCTAAAAGCATGCCATGCATGTAGGCCATGTTCTTTGCACATTTTAGCTTGATTCCATGAGGGTGTTAGCATCATATTACCATGTATAAGGGCCGTGAGCCATTGATTTTGCCATGTATAGTATGCTTGACATGGTCGCTTTGTATTTTAGGCTTTTAAGCCTCATGCATTTTGGCCCCTAGTATGTTCTACATTGATTACCCTCATGATTTGGCATCATTTGTGACCTTATTTCAGTCCATAAATCATGTTTGTATGTATGCATATGTAGCCTATTTCATGCTTTAAGGGTGTGCTCTTGTATGCATAAGGATTGGCATTGTGTATGCTTGCATACTTGGTGCATTTTGGGGCTGCCATGTGGGGGGATTCGGGTGTCATCTTGCATTCTAATGCTCGCTTTTGGTGGCCTAATCCAGCCATGAGTGGCTTCGTAATGATGGAAAGATACGCTCTTTGATACCTTAAGTTTAGGCTCATTAATTTGCATAATTTGTATAACATTTTGGTCACCATTTTGGGCATGTTTTGCCACTGTTTTGGGGGAGGCTTGAGGGCTGCCCCATTGTGGCTAAGTCCCTCATTGCATGTTTGTTATATGCTTGTTGCATGTTTGGTCCACTAGGTGTTGCAGCACACTGATTCCATTGCATACTTGGCTCAATGTTTGCATCACACTAGCATCTCACGCACTGTGGCATTTTGCATGCTTAATATGTTAGTTGTGTGGTACTTAGTTTGCTAGCATCCTAATTTCCATAATGCATTATTGATGCATGTTTGCATGGATTGCATTTCATCACTTGGTTTGGGGTGTCAAACCAAGTGTGGGAAATAAAGGGGTGTTTGTACCTCAAGTGACAAAACACACCTTAATTCCCATGTCACTAGGGCCCTTGACCTTAGCATGATAGGGCCTTGGTTTCCATTGTTGTGTTGCATGCATTTTTACATTAAAATGCAACCTTGGTATCTTAGGCTATCATGCACCAAGGTGCATAATTGATAGCCCTAGAACCAAGAGCCATGTTTCCTTGAGTCCCATTCATGATAGGAAGCATTGGCCATGCATAAATATGCTCAAAAATCCAATACCATGCACCGCCTCATTGTTGTCTTTGGCCAAACAAGATTCTGCAGAATTTTGTGCCGACCGTAGGAAGAGTGCCGACCGCAAGATTGTATTCGCCGACAGACTATCTTGCAGCCGGTGGCCGCCACAAGCAGCCGGTGGTAGTTTCCTCCAGCCGGTGGCACTCAGCAGAACACAAGGAAGATTTCCTGGGACTTTGGCAAATTTTGGAGAAGCAGGGCAGTAAAAAACAGAGGCAGCAGTGGCACGGTATAGGCTTTCCGGGCAAGTCGGATCGAGCACGCATCATTCATGTACCTCGAGGCAGGGCTGAGGCCCCATTTCTTTTATTTATTTGATTTATTTTTAATAATTAGAATTCTGTAATAATTTATTCGTTTATTCTTCAGACTGTATTATTATTTGGTCTCTCCGAGTGAGGGCAAAATTGTAATAAGGGTGTGTGAGTGGGTGTATGTCTTCCAATCCCCATTTCTTTCTATCCCTTTTATTTACCTACTTATGTTGGTAGATTAGGGCATTTCTATCTTAGCATACCCTATGCAATGCATGTGTGCATTCATGCATTTGTTTACATGCATCGGGCTCGGCACATCATGCAAACTGCATCGTATTTTCAATTCCAAATTGAATACGTGATAGTTGTTGCATCTCATGTGCCATGTTCAGGGTTAGCCGAGCCTGTCTAGATTACATCCCTGTATGCGATGCATTAGCCACTTAACATGAACTAGGACATGCATGTTTGCTAACTAGTTTATTGTTTTGGCATGGAGTACGATGTAAGTATTTTACGCTTTAGCATACCACATGCGTGTGAATGTTGCCATGACAGTATGCTTGCCATACGGCTAAATGCTTACATGATAAACTGTTTGAATGCCTGTGGGTGGAGGTTGGATTGCCTGAGTTGGAACAACTCGTTGAAATCCTTATTTTAGCCTACTTGCAAGTAGCAAAATCTAACACGTTTTTCGAGACAAAACGGATATGCAATGTTTAGTTCCAAGTTAGGCAATCTAGTCTATACTTTTGTGTTGTGCGCGTCACATAGTAATTCTAGGTTAATAACCGGAATAAGAACGCATAAAGTTTTCAAAAACGGATATCACGGTTAGTAGAGGCCGGTCTTGGACCGAAAGAAAGTGCTCATAGTGACCTTCCCGATCGTACCCAAGCTCGAGCCAAGACCACTTTGGTGATGACGGACATGTGATGCCTTGACCGAGTCGTGGTTTCCTAAATTTCCCGTTTTAAATATTTAGGTGGCGACTCTGTAATCTGGCAAAGTAGTCCATGTTTGGCACTACTTTTCAAAAATCTGTTTTCTCAAACGATTTGCCGGATTTGGACTCTTTGGTTCAGATTTAGAACCGACACAAAAATCGAGTCCGAACTGTTAGATGGAAGCCCACGGGGGACGTCTACACTAGGTCATTTTTATTTATATTGTATCTCGGACAAAAATGTGTTGTGGTCGCTCGGACTTTGAGCTGCACCAGTGATAGTGCTGGACTGGCTTGGTCGGTCCTATTTGTTCTGCATGTTAAAAAATAAGGCCAAGGGGTTAGCAGGACAGATATTGCGTGGCTCCGAATGGAAATAGCTCAGGGAAGGATTTGGTTGGTCTCAGCTCGGTTTAACTATACGTGTGCTTTAGCCTCCTAGTTCGGATATAGCTTGGTTAAGAGCTACTTGAGGATCTAGTTGATCCTCTAGCTCGGTCAAGGTTAAAGGCGGAGGTTCCAGTGTTTTAGCTCGGTTCGTTCCTAGCTACCGATCTAATGGGATATTCGGCTCGGTGGCAGCCTCAGTGAGAGACCGCAAACAGTTTTTTGCTCGGTTACAGCCCTAAATATGGATCTAAATGAGCATATAGCTCGGTTTTACACAGGATTCATCCTGTTCATCCTAAGTTCAAGGCCGATTCGTGGGATCTAAGAGGAGCCAGGGGCACGAAGGCCCCCTTCAGCCCACCAGTTCTACTTTTCCTAGGGTGTTAAGCTATTGGGACTAAAAATGAAAGGGCCTCAAAGGCCACAGGCAAAGAACATGAAGAACAGTAGAACCAAGATGAAGAACATGCTCGAACAACTGAGAAATGGAAACTGAAAATGCAAGAAAAGGTAGTGTAGCTTACCAGAGGCAGAGATGAAGGTTAAGGCAACCACGAAGCTTCGTTTGCAGCCTTCAGAAGGGACTGAGATGGATGTAAGGCAGAGGCAGGAGATAGCAACAACAATGAGGGGTTTAGATGCTAGGGTTCGTCTGGGAGAGAAGAAGGAGAGTGAAGAGTTTGGGCCTCCTCGTTGGAATACAAAAGAGGGGGGAAAGGAACCCAAACGGCTGCGCCGTTTGAATTCTGCGCGTGCCAAACAGCTGGACGCACGATCCAACGAAAAGACGCCACGTGGCACTGAAAAGGCGGCTGTCAGTACGGCTGTACGACCTTTGATGGGACAGCGGAGGAAATGGCCGGCCAATTGAGACAGCTCGGCGATTGATATGTCGCCAACCCCTCTCGGCTGGATATGGACGCAACTGAATCGTGGCTCGGCGGCAGATGTTCCTCCAATCAAGCTGGGCCTAGCAGGGGCGCAACTCGACCTTAGCTCGGCGACAGATACTTCTCCGATCAACGCTCGGTTTGGCAGTGGCGCGACTTAACCATGGCTCGGTCGAGATGGTAAACCTAATCACGATAGCTCGGATGGGTTTAAGGGGCAATTGAGAGGAAAGATTTGCATGACAATAAGGCCGGGCTGGGGCGACGTTAGAGTTAACGGAGTGCTTGGTGCCGAGCTAACTCTGTTGACACAACGGACTTGTACGGTCCGAGACCTCGACCGAGCAAGTGCAAGCCAACCCTAGCCGAGGTTATCGGACTCGCACGGTCCGAGACAGTGACCGAGCTATCGGATGACCCGGGCTGGGCCGAGGCTGACCGAGATGAATGGTTCCTTGCAACCGATAATTTAGAAGAAATGGTTGGGGGCCGGCATGCCTCGCAACCGGTTGGTCCTGATGGATCGGTTGAGGAGTAGCTCGGCCGAGGTGGTCTGTCTTTCACATGATCACCAAGGGACAGCTCGACAGTATGTAGCTCGGTTGGTGATCTTTCGCAAGCAATAGGCCGGTCGTGGTATCTCGGTCAAGGGTGCCACCTGGGCCAATGGTGTGAAGGAGAGGACATCTGCTCCACGAACGCCTCAATACCGTTAGACAGTTCAGTGTGTACTGGTGAAAGGACAAAACCTTTACACGCGTAAGGTGGCGAGAGGCGCGCACTGCCACCTGT
Organism: Camellia lanceoleosa; assembly: GCA_025200525.1. Lineage (NCBI taxonomy): Eukaryota > Viridiplantae > Streptophyta > Magnoliopsida > Ericales > Theaceae > Camellia > Camellia lanceoleosa. Next base: position 92,672,626 of record CM045763.1, read on the forward strand.
CCAGGGAAGGACAGCAGAGGTAGTGCGCGCACGAACTTGAGGCTGCATGGCCAGCCTAGAAATAGGCGAGGAAACGGACGTTGGAGGTATGCGAACTCACTCTCACAAACACTCTCTTCTCATTGTCTTCTTTCCGAAATCAGACTTGATCGTCGGAGGGTCTTTTCGGCGCACCACCGCCGGACAGCTCACCATTTTTGTGTTGCAGAGATAGACGCCGTTACCAGAAGCTTGACGTTCAAGGCGTACGGAGAGCAAAGAATATTTCGCCCCCGTACAATCACTTTGGTTTCTTACATTATAAAAATGTACAAATGAACCTCCTAAATTATTTAGAAGTATCGATTTGGCTCCTAAATTATAAAAATATACAAATAAAGCCCTAAATTATTAACCCCTTCTGTTAAGGAGTCCAATTCTTAAGTTTTTATAGTTTAGGGATCCATTTGAATACTTTTATAGGTTAGGAGGTAAAGTGATACTTCTCAATAATTTAGAGAGTCCATTTGTATTCTTTTATTGTTTAGGGGTCAAAGTGATACTTTTTAATAGTTTAGGAGATTTTCATATAAATAACCCATTATATTTTTATGTTTCTTTATTTAAGAAATTATTTGATCGGTTTAAAATAATATTTTATACTGTGACACTGGTTTAAAAAAATAGTATAAAAGTGATGAGTCTTACTATTTAAATTAATAAAATCAAGTTAAAAACATCACATGCATTTGCCTCAAGACCATTAGATGTATGTGTAATTTCTTTTTCTTTATTTCCTTTTCGAAAAATAAGATAAAATAAAGCTTAATAAGAGATTATCATTATTAAGAGATTAATTTATTGCATTCAATGTTTGTTTGCAATGTGAGGGCACCTGCATTGATCGGGGCAGGACCTTTAATTTAAAATTTTTATTTTCTTAAATCACTTATAATTATTGAATCATATAGAGATTTTTTGTGTTGAAATTCTTACATAATCCAACACTAATGAGAGTTTTGGATCAAATACCATCTTATAAAATAAAAAAGTTACATATAAGTGAAGACATTTATATATATTAAGGTGATGCATTGTAATTATTGAAAGAGCAGTGCTAGCTATTCACTGTGACTTTTAAAGTCGAATATGACTGTGTTTGGCGTTGATTAACTACTAAACGACATATATCATGTAATAATTAATCAACACTAGACATATGATTGTGTTACCCTTCAAAAATCAAAATAAAAATGATTTTACTTATTGGAAGGGATTACTAATTAACAGTTTTGCCAACATGCAAATGAAAGCACAATATTAACAAAACAATTCTTAATAGATTATCTACTGAACCTATCTGTCCAAATCCATGACATATATATACAACATGACACGAGATAATATTTGACTCTCTAACCCTCTATTTTAGGCCTCGTTTGGGAATAGGTTTTTTTGTAACTTTTTGACTTTTTGGTTAAAATGTGATGTAAAAAAAACTAGTATATTTGGGATGACTTTTTGACTTTTTACGAAAAAATGTGCAAAAAGTAGAGAGAAAAAGAAAATTTTGATTTTTTGTTATGGGTTGTTGGCTTTTTGATTTTTTTAGTGACTTTTTGACTAAAACAGTCACTTGCCAAACGAAGCCTTAATATACTTTTAGTTGCATGATCATATTTTAATATTCTTAATATATATATCGGGCGCCTGAAAATATATTGAGACAAAAATTTGGGTGCAGAATACGTAAAGCAGGTTAGATTGTTAGAAGGGCCATAAGAGCTCTCTTCACTCCAATCCATAAAAGATTGAGTTAACCTCAATCTCCTAGTTCATGACCACCCTTAGCCTGCATAGTCACCACATTCTCTCTTTGTATATATATATACACACACATATTTTGCATAGCCAAGGTATTCATGAACTAGAAGTGGTGGAGTATCCTCATTTCCTTCTGAGTTGGAGTAATAGAGAGCTCCAATAGCCTCCCACAAAAGCCTCAACAAAGACAATTTGAAGGCAGAACATACATATCAAATTATGTTCATACCAAGAAATGCTTGTTAGGGGGGTTTATATAGGCTATGAGATTACTCTTTTGACATGTAATCTGGACCATTGAATGTGAAAAATGTGAATTCAATACAAAATCTAGAAGTGATATAATAAGAATCTCTCTTTGTAGCTTTAATTTTACATGTCATTGGTTTGGAATACCCACTTGGCTAAATGTGATTAATTTGGTTGAAAAAGACATAAATGAGCATCTTTCACTTTGCTTTACATTTATTAGTTTATTGGTTATAACTTAGTGGGTATTGATTTAATATAGGTTATGATAGGATTCTAATTCTACATATTGTGATTTAAAGTTGTATTTGGAATTTCAGACTGTAGCGGTAATAGCATCCTAATATATTTTTGATAAACGGGGCCTTATTACTATTTGATTGGGTAGATTTCTATCCTTAACAATATGCAATTTAAACTAGAGTATAATTTTTGTATAGATAATTAAGACCCATAATTTTAAAAATAAATTTTGTTAATGGGCATTAATTCACAAAATTTAAAATAATTATCCATTCTTTATGCGGCACTCTTATAAATAATTTATAACTGTTTCAACCTTATTAATAAGTGTCTTTAGGACATTCATTAACAAGATCCTTTAAAAATAGGTTTTTTTTGTTTTTTTTATTTTTATTTTTTAGGGTCCCTGATATTAAGATTTTATAGCATAAAAGACATTTAATATTTTAATAATGTCTAAGGTCCCTCAAATTGATCCAGCGAAAATTCGACTTCACAGAGAAAATCTTACCAGAATTTCTCTAGACTCTCCAAAGAAATTCACTTCAACCTAGAGAAATTCACAAAGATCCAGAGAAAATTCCCTTCCAACCTAGAGAAATTCACAAAAATTCACAAAAACCCAAAGAAAATTACCCCTCTCCAATCCAAAGAAATTCCCCCTCACAATCTTTCTCTGGTTGAAAATCATAAACCTCAATCTTTCTCTGGTTGAAGATTATGATTGTCAGGAGGGTGATAAAGAGAAGAGGACATAACAGTGCAAGAACAGAGCCTTCAAGAATGCATTTTGAGGGCTTGGAGTTGCTTTGTTTCTGCATTTCTAAGACAGGTTTTTTTGTGCCTTATGCTTCTTCTTTCCTCTCAGATCATTCATTTGGATTTTTGATCAATTACTTCAACTGTTGACCTAGGAACTAGGAAATGAGTTTAGACTCTCTCTCTCATTGATTTCATGTTTGATCATCTCTAGATGCCTTTTTTTCATTGTTTACAACTTATTTTTTGCCTAGGAGACGAGCAAAACTTGAAGTAAAAGCATCCTTGATCTTCCAATTTTAAATTAGTGTTTAAAATTGGTCTAGTTTATTTCCTTAGCTGGAGTAATTTCAATTAAGAATTGGTAGGAGAGAAATAAATAAAGGAAATTTACATTTACAACAATACTTAAATCTCGTTTTGCAAGTAATGCCTCATTCACTAGCTAGCAAGAGATCAATTTCAGTTGATAGGCCATGTAGCTAAATTTATTCATTGCAACACAATATTTAGTAGAATTAAAACCAAAATATATCAAACTTTTGCAGATTAAAAAAAAAAAAACTAAATCATACCAGAAACTTTCGCAAATCTATCTTGCACTATCCATCTTAATTTTTGTTATGCCCAAAAATCTTAACCTCCACATGTATTGAAGTTGATCTCACCGTCCATTTGGATTCATAATCTCAGAGAAAACAACAGTCTGATCCCACTTGCTGGAGAGAGCAAACTAGCCATCGGAAGAGAGGACGACGTCTTCGACGAAGTGAGAGTGGCCGATGAGGCGGCAACGAGGAAGGCCGTAGACTCTGTCTTTCTTGGTGAGGTGCCAGACTATAAGGGATTTGTCGCGAGAGGATGAGACGATCATGTCCGAGTTGTCGATTGCGGTCACCCAATCTCACGGCGATGGAGACAGAGGCGACGACGGTGACCATTGAAGGGAGTGAAGTGAGGTTGGGATTTAGAGAGAGAGAGAGAGAGAGAGAGAGAGAGAGAGAAGGTAAAAAGAGAGAAATGAGTTTGATTTGAGAGAATTAAATTTCTCTGTGATAAATGGAAAGGGATCTTAAACATCATTAACAAATATTGTGAATCTCTTCTATTATAAAAAATGAGAGAGAGACCTTAAATTAATTTTTCCTTAAAAATACTACTATTACATTATTGTACATGAGTTATATATATAAAAATTCTCAATATGGTTGTGGGGTTTTGTAATTACCTTGCAAGCAAATTTTTTTTTTGTTGAATTTTATTCCAAAGTATATATATATAAAAGAGGAAGGATTTTTACTTTTTAAATTGTTCTAATTAGAAGAATTTTAAAAGTAAAAAAAGTTGACACATTTTTTAAAAGACTTACTAAATACAAAAGTAAAAAAATTTGACACATTTTTACAAGACTTAAAATACATAAAAAGTACACAAAAAAAAAAGGGACTTCTTAAATTGATAATATTTCTTCTTCTTCTTCTTCTTTTTTTATTTATTTATATTTTTTATAACTGAATGTTCGGACTAGCTTACGCGCACCACAACTAATCCTAGAGTTTTGAAATTAACGACCCGGTAAATCTCAAGTAGCTCCAAGGATTAGAATGTTCAGCCTTTATGAGATTTGAACTTACAATCTTTTAAATGGTAAGCCATTTTTCTCTTCCCACTAAACCAAACCCTTGGCCTTGGGTTAATAAAAATGATAAACTACACTAGTTCAGTTCCAAAGTTCAATTGTGTAGTTTATCATTGTACTAGCCAAGAAATCTTCTCAATCAATTTTCTTTTACTTTATTTTCAATATACGTATTGCATATCACATCAAGAATTTAGTCATTCCTAAATTGTCTTAATAGATATAATAAGAGTGATAAGATTACCAAAGCGAACCTCTAGCGAGGTTTCCTCTCTCTGATAATACTTGCTATAAGTTGAAATGGGCTAATCCTTGATCAAACATGGGAATAAAAAGCAAGCTCGCCTTCCCTTTTGATCATTTTGATTGATCATTTTGATAGAGGGGGGATGGAGAAAGTGGACAACAATTCTTGGGTACAACTTTTGCATTCATCACATGAAGTATATCATTAATCATGTAATGGCAGCTAATGTCAATAAATATACAATATATTTGTTCCCCCAACAAAAAAAAATTACAAAAAATGAACTTTTACTACACAGTAACACAGCAAGTATCAAAACAATCTAGAGAGAATTCAGAAATTTAAAAATAATTCCTGGATGATCATCTTTGACACCCTCAAAATTAGGTAATTAGATTAGGCCTTTCTCCAATTGGCGGCAAATTTCCCAAAATTCCAGCTCACAACAAGCTCTGTTCTGGTGGTTGAGCTGTTTGAATGAAAACCTATCCATTATGAAAGCAGAATCGAGAAGGGAAACATGCTAATTCTTGCCCTTTCCAATTTCTCCAAACAAACAGCAATCCGTTCATCTGATTCCCCTAAAAGCAAAATTACTTTCTTCAGTTGCTCGTGCGCTTTTGGCACTTTCAGGTAGGCTCACGGAGGCCCACCATGTGTCCATCAACACACCCCATTGCTGCAACCTGTCAAAGCCACCATTGGTTAGGCATCCTAAGGTTTTGCAGCTAAAAAGCGAAGAGAGAAGGTGCGAACTTGATATATGATCCATCAACCAAGAACCTAACATGTTCCTCAATAATTGTCTGTGCATCATCAAATGTGAAGATAATGTCGTAGCCCTTCAAGTTTGTGAGAGGAGAATAGAAGTCACTCTCATGGGAAAATATTTCCAGTGTTAAGCATCTCCAACGGTAGTAGGTATTTTACCTATCTAAGAGCATTTCCAACCCAGTAGGTATATCATGCTTGTTAGTCAAAATGTCTAGTATAACTCATTTTTTTCAACTCTAATGCACTAGGCATATGATTAGGCATTTTAGCTCAATTCACATTTACTAGCTACATGTAGTTAGCCTTCAAACCTAGGCAAAATGTATTTAATCATTAGGATCATTTTCCTCCATCTTTGTTGCTGATGTGACATTTTATAAAATTAATAATATTTAGATGAATAGCTAAAATAAAGAGTATGGTTAGAGTAGAAACAAGAAATAGTTGATAGGCAAAATAAAATATATATTTTAAAGTAATGTTTAGATAGGTAAAATGCCTATTACCGTTGGAGATGCTCTAAATATTACTATAAAGTATATATTTTATTTTGCCTATCAACTGCTTTATGTTTTTACTTCAACCATGCGTTTTATTTTAGCTATTTATCAAAATACTATTAATTTTATAGAATGTCACGTCAATAACAAAAATGGAGGGAAATGATCCCAATGATTAAAAACATTTTGTCTAGCGTTGAAGGCTAGCTACATGTAGCTAGTGAATATGAGTTGAGCCAAAATGCCTAATCATATGCCTAGTACATTGAAATTAAAAAAACTGAATCACATTAGGCATTTTAACTAACAAGTATTATATGCCTAGTGCATTGGAGATGCTCAAGCGATCCAAAACTGCCTAGTCAAAATTCTCCGAGTAACAAAACATTGTTACAACAAGCAAGGGCAAAGAGGTAACTTGGTGACCTAGTTACCCCTATCCCTCTCGGGTTTGAGAAAGGTTTCATTTTCATACCTAGGCTCATTGCTTTTGTGTGTGTTTCCCTTTCCAAAAACTAAAATTAGAAAATATAATGGAAGCATCTTACTTGGAATGTGTATCATTCCAATATAAGAAATGGGAATGAAAATGAGATATACCACATGCTCTAAAATATGATGCAACAGGTGTATGGTCTTATAAATCACACTATTAGTATTTAAGAGACTACTAAATATAATACCAATTACTCTTTCCATCCCAATTTGTTTCTCCATTATAGAAAATCCAACTTAAATGCAATCATTACTTTTTAATTTAAATTTTGAAATATTTTTTCCAGCATTGCCCTTCTACTGGAATTTTAAAGTGAGTTTATAATAATTTATAGTGGGCAATTTTGAAAATCTAACATAATTTAGTATCCCAAAATAAAAAATGGACAAACATTTTGGTACGGACTAAAATGGAAAGGCGGATAAACAAAATGGGACAAAGGGAGTATATTTTATTAGCTGGCCATCGAATAAAATAGTTACAAATTAATCATGTAAAAACGCAATTCTAGAAGCATCATGGCCCATTTGTTTTATATTTGGTTATGTAAAAATTCTATTCTCTCTAGATTTTAGTTCATTACACATATATATATATATATTTTTTTTTCATCTTTTGGGAAACTTTTAAGAAAATATAAAGGAAAATTTTGGGATTGCTTTTGATTGTGAAATTCTCCATTTTAGAACAAAGTGTACTATTTTTTTAATGTGCTTTCCAAAACGTAAATCGCTATTAGCATTTTCAGTAACACTGTAATGGAAGTTAATAAAGTGAAATGGCATGTTCTGAGTGTCAAGAGCTATAGCTGCTCAGATAGAAGAAGAATGATGGTTTCACAAAGAAAAATGCTATGCAAACACAAAGTTCCACATTTGTACCCTTACCATACAGAATGATGTAGGAGTGGCATTAAAAAATGAAAGTGCAGAAATGAGTACAAAAGAACATTAGAAAGAGGTGTTGAACAACTTACGAGTTTTAAGCGTAAGAACAAAACCCAGCCAGCAAGAGATCAAGTAAAGGGGAAGGGACTGGAGCACAAAAGTAGGAGCAGGTCTTAGAAGCACAGAAGAGAAGAAGATGAACAGTGAGGGTGTGATTCAGAAAATGGGTTTTGAATAGGTACAAAAACGACGGGACTTTTCAAACGTTTTTTGATAAACGTGGGACATCTGTCGTAGTTTGAAGAATCAATAGACATGTGCCACGTGTCACAGACAGGACATAATGTCAGGTACGTGAAGCGACGGGTTGTGGCAGGTATAGAACTGAAGACCGAGCTAACCTAGCTTTGGTGGGGTTGAATATTTTAATCTCGGTGGAATTACTTATTTTAGTTCAGTTGGCTTGGATGTTTTAGCTTCGCTAGTGAAGAATAATCCCAAATCATGCGTTGCAGATGGAATTAAGGGGCAATTGAGAGGGTAATTTATGTTTGAATATGGGCCGAGCTAGGACCAGATGGAAATGGGCTGAGGTAATGGCTTGCATAGCCCGGTCCTTGATCCCGTCTGTTTGGCCAAGGCTATGTGCTAGTAGCTTGGTCTTGGTGCTCTAAATCGAGATATAGGTGGAAGAGAACCGAGCTGGATGACAAGACAAAGCAGAACCGAGCTAAGTGAGCACAGTTAAATCTGTTGTAAGGCGTGACAGTGTTAGCTCGGTTGTTTTGCTACCAGACCGTGGTAGGATCATCTCACTTGGTTAAGCAGTGAGGAGGGTGTAAAAAGATAAGCATTATTTTTGTGATTCCTAGGAGGACTTTACTAAAGAGAGTTGAAGTCCTACTAGGATTATGCCAGGCAGAAACAATAAAAGCTCATAGCAGGACCTATGGACAGGTATCACAATTTTTACTCTCTAAAACATAGAGCTTTTTGTCTATTGTCTATTTGCTGACTTAGGCATCGAAGAGGTATCTGGCACACACTCGTCGGCTAGCTCACGTTTGTGTTTTCAGGAAGCAAAGCGACAATGTTTGGAGGAGTGCAAACTTGATCAACAAGATTATACGAGAAGATTATTTTGTCCTCGTACAATTGCCGTCATCTGTGGGAAAGCACAAAGAACAAAACCTTTTGATCAAGTTTTCCTCTTTAGTTGAAACCAATGGCGCACAATAAAGATTTGCCGCAATCTGCTATTGATGGGCAAACCTCGGAAGGGAGATGGAGGCGCAAAGGTTTACCTTCTATCCCACCCATAGCAGAATTAGAACCCCAGCGATGGAACTCCCGGAGAGACACACGGGAGAGACAGGGCACCAGTCTCCGCCACTCTCAAAGTCCTGAAAGACAGAGGTGGAGGTTGGATCCTTAAGTTCTGGAGGATCGTGTGAGGGAGCAAAATGAATTAATAAGGCGGATGGCGGCTGACATGGAGACTATGAAGCGCCAAATAAAGGAAAAAGGGGTGGCGATGGAAGAGAAACGTAAAGGCAACACGCTCTCTTACCATTCAGAAGATCGTGACAGATAAGTCACACCATCACAGGCAGAAAGTAGGAGCCTCAGAATAGGTGACACTCAATCAAGGACCACCAGGACTCGTTACTCCAGGACTGAGAGAATGAGAACTGAAAGGTCGTATATCGAAGGAAGCAGCTATCGGCCCTTGCACATGCACCAAACGATATCTAGGCACACAGAGTTGCTTATGTCAGCAGACCTGCGAACAATACTAGAGGAGAGGGCCCGATGGAAGGAGGACACTAGGGCTTGCGACTCTCGTAGGGTTTTAGCCCTACAATGATTGGCTCTTAAGACACATGGGAGTGTCGAGGTAAGGATGCCAATGTCGTGTCTTGCGTACGAACCAACGGATAAAGTACTAGCAAGGTTATAGAGCTTGCTGTTCGTTCCAGCAATTGAGAAAACACCACTACCCTTAGGTTTCCACCAGCCCAAATTCACCACTTATGAGAAGAAGTCACACCCCTACATGGACTTAAGCCACTTTCGCCAGGTTATGGTGATAACTGGTGAAAGGAGGCTCTAATGTGTATCCTGTCTCCTTTTAGCCTTGGCGGCCTGCGTCTAACATGGTTCGAAAGGCTGCCAGAAGGCAGTATAGCCTCATGGGTGCAGTTGGCAGAAGCGTTTGTGACTAGATTCAAAACGAATACCAAGACACCAGTGGAGATAGACCAGCTACTCTCCATTGACATAGGTGAGAAAGAAACATTGAGGTCTTACAACAGTCGATATTGGGAGACTTTCAACCAGATTAGGGATTGCCCTACGAACCTCGCCATCGCACAATACAAACGAGGTTTACTGGTCGGTAACAAGTTGAGGGATTCAATGATGATGATGCCGTCCCTCACGATGGAGTCCCTAATGGAGAGAGTGCATCAACATATCTGGGTAGAAGAAGTTAACGCTCATGCCAAAGTAAAATCTAGCACAATAGCGATGCTGGATAAAAAGACTACAGCAAAAGTCAACACAGTAGAACAACCAAGCAAGAATGGGCGAGGCAGACGAGCCAACAGAGAGGACCCCCAAACAAGGAAGTTGAGAGTCTATACTGCCATTGTCATGACCCCAACCCGCCCCCATGGGTTAAGGACATGACCGGCTAGTAATCTTGTGATTACCTACGGCCTCAAACCAAAACGAACATAACTCGTCAGAGTAAAGGGGCCAAACGGAAGCAAAAATTTAAAACTTTGTCCATAGAGCGGTGCTTATATGCACAACAAACAAACCATACTCATATGCGTTAATAACCCACATCAAAAGTATAGTAGCATAAATTTCTTTATAACAGGATCATCAAACTGAGCCAACTCGTATCAGACTACATACAAATGTACACAAAACCCTTGCCAATAAAACAACATATAATTACATAACAAAAAGGCAAGGACGGGTCTCGCACGTGAGACACGAGGGCTGACTCTCCAAAATCTAGGTTGTTCTACACAGGCTTCACTGGGGCTGGGTCTGGACCTCTCTTGGCTCACCTATAAAGACATGAATGAGCGTGAGCGATAGCCCAGTGAATAATATCAATTACAGAATTTATGCGACAAGATGTAAAACAACGCTTTCTAAATGGCCTTGGGCCCAATTCATTTCTATAGTTAATATATATAAGGGTAATTTAAATCATAGTTCCGCACACACTGGCCTATTACTCATTCAGCTTTACATTCACTACGACATGGCCTTCGGCCCATTTGATTATGTCAAAACGGCCTCGTGCCCAATCATTCATTTCAAAACGGCTTCTGGCCCAATCATTCATTTCAAAACGGCCTTTGGCCCATTTATTCATTTCAAAACGGCCTTTGGACCACTTATTCATTTCAAAACGGCCTTTGGCCCACTCATTCATGTGAGAACGGCCTTCGGCCCATACATTTGTATCAAAATGACCTTTGGTCCATTCATGTTCATCAAAACGACCTCTGGTCCATTTATTTATTTCAAAACGGCCTTTGGACCACTTATTCATTTCAAAACGGCCTTTGGCCCACTTATTCATTTCAAAACAGCCTTTGGCCCATTCATTCATGTCGAAATTTCTACCATACATTCGTATCAAAACGACCTTTGGTCCATTCATGTTCATCAAAACGACCTCTGGTCCATTTATGTCTAACAAAATGACCTTTGGTCCATTCATGTTTAACAAAACGACCTTGGGTCCATTTATGCTTATCAAAATGACCTTGGGTCCATTTATGCTTATCAAAAAAACCCATTTATTCATTTGCATTAATATCTGACTTACATCCACAATCCCAATTAGCAATTTATAAAGCTTAAAAGGGAGTAAACAATTGAACATTTACAAGCATTCAAATATCGATATTACTCACAGTGATTGGCTTGTGGATTTGCTCTGGAGCTTGACCCTACACATTTCATGAACACAAAAGGGTCATTAACAGTTCAATCTGTTCTTTAATTCACATATTCCTCTTTAGGCTTTGTTATTATCTCATCAACTCATTTACAATGCTTAACATATGCCTAAGAGTGCTTACAAGTGAAAGAGAACGGAAAAATATAACACAGAATGCATTTAGAATTTTCAGAAAACAGGGTCCCCGCTCGAGCGTCAACTTCCCTTTCGGCGGACCCTAAAACCGCAAAAATCGTTACATGAAAAATGCGCGCGAGCGGGTAATAGAGCGCCGGCGGAAGGCTGTCTACAAAACTGCCCGCTCGAGCGTAAGATATCCCTCGGCGGATATCCACTCTGCAAAAAGGCTTGGGAAACGATTTTCCCTTTCGGCGAAGGTTCTCCGCTCGGCGGACCTCAAAATCTGGAAAATCCAGTTGTGTTCTTGAGCTTCATCTCGACATTCAAAGGCTCTAAATGCATGATTTCGGTCCAAACTTCACATAGTCATGTGCTAACATGGTACAAACATAGAATTACAACATATTGAAGCTCAATTTCATAATTTATCTACATGCATGGCTCATTTTCCACCAAACTCATTACCAATGTACCCATTTCATGCATTCAAAGCTTGTTCTTCCATGGATTGTACATGCATGTGACATATAACCTTCATTCCCATCTCATATGATGAAAAGATGGTCAAATGTATGGATTTCAACCAAAATTGCAACATGAGTCATGTAATTCAAGCTCAAATATGCAAATTCAAAACACTACATGCATGCATGCATATATAGTCTTCAAATTCATCAAAACCAACTCCTTTCATGTCCTAGATCACAAATTAATCTTCAATTCACAAAATCACAACCCAAATTCATGAGTTACGGGTTGGTTACTCACCTAGGAGCTTTAAACTTCCAAACTCTAGTCAATTCTTGAGTTAAATCTTCAAATTCCCAAGCTAGAGCCAAAAATTGCCCAAGTCTCTTCCTTTCTCTCTCTATAGCCGGCCTTCACACCCTCTCAAATGTATTTCTCCGATTTTGAAGTCAAAAGGAACAAATGAGGGTGTATATGACCCTTATATGGCTCCACTAAACCATATATAAAAATAATAAATAAAGGAGCACTTAATTCATTAATTTAATCGATTTAATCTAACCCGAATCAATTTTCAATTAAATTTCACCGTAGGCTCTAAAAATTATGCCAACCACAATGGCGTAATCAATTTCGGGTTCTATGGCCGATAAGGCCCTCAATTTAATTCCCGAAGTGGATGATTCAAACAGATTTTCCTACGGTGAACAGATAGAGTTCTAAAACCACATATATCCACATAATGGCACATAAAATCATATCAAAACATATAATCACATACATATTAGGGACCAATTAACATAATACAGAATAGGGGTATCACAGTCTTCCCCCCTTTAGGAAGTTTGGTCCTCAAAACTTAAGTTACCTTCGTCGGGAAACAAATGTGGGTAGCGTAGTCGTATTTCCTCCTCTTTTTCCTTCGTGGCATCCGTCCCATAGTGTTCTTTCCATTCTACCTTCACCATTGGGATGGACTTGCTTCTCAATTGTTTCACTTGCCAATCCACAATTCGTTCCGGCTATTCAGTATATTCCATATTTTCATCAATAGCAACCCGGTGATAATCAATCACATGAAACAGGTCTCGGAGGTAACCTCTCAACATTGACACGTGAAATACATTGTGGATTTGTTCAAATCCTGGTGGCAAGGAAACTCTATAAGCAACTGGACCAAGTCTCTCCAGAATCTGGAACGGCCCGATGTAACGGGGCGACAACTTGCCATTTTTCCCAAATCTGACTTGGCCTTTCATCGGAGAAACACGGATGAACACATGGTCACCAACCTCATACTCAAGAGGTCTTCTCCAGACGTCTGCATAATTCTTTTGTCGGTCCTGAGCTGTTTTGAGCCTTTGGCAAATAGTCTTGATCTTCTCAGAAGTGTCTTGCACAATCTCTGGCGCAAGCAAAGCTCTATCCCCGACCTCTGTCCAACAAATAGGTGATCTACACCTCCTACCATACAAAGCCTCATATGGTGCCATATCGATACTGGAGTGGAAGCTGTTATTATAAGCAAATTCTGCAAGTGGCAAATAATCTTCCCAACTCCCCTGAAAATCCAAGGCACACATGCGAAGCATATCTTCGAAGGTTTGTATCGTTCGTTTTGATTGCCCATCTGTTTGTGGGTTGAATGCAGTACTGAACCTTAGTTCTGTTCCCATAGCTTCCTGCAAACTCTTCCACAGCCTAGATACAAATTTCGGATCTCTATCCGACACAATAGATACTGGAACACCGTGTAAACGGACAATCTCGTCAACATAAATAGTAGCCAATCTATAAGCAGTAAATGTAGTTTTGACAGGCAGAAAATGTGCAGATTTAGTCAATCTATCAACTACAACCCAAACAGAATCCATACCTCGAGAAGTCCGAGGTAGGCCAACAACGAAATCCATAGTCACATGTTCCCACTTCCATTCAGGAATAGGGAGAGGTTGGAGTAGACCGCCTGGTTTCTGATGTTCAGCCTTAACTTGCTGACACTGAAGGCACTTAGACACATATTTTGCAATCTCTTTCTTCATTTTAGGCCACCAGTAGGTCTGTTTCAAATCCCGGTACATTTTATTGTTGCCTGGGTGCATAGCAAAAACGAATCTGTGGGCTTAATCTAAAACCCTCTTCTTAAGTTCCGGAATATCGGGAACACACATTCTGTTTCGGAATCTCAACATTTCATTCTCAATGCTAAATTCTGCTTCTGGACTCGCCTGAAATTCATTGATTACTTTTCTGAGGAACTCACATCCTCTTTCTGTTTCTGTTTGATCTCCTCAATAATTGCCGGCTCGGCTGTAATAGCGGCTATCAATCCGCCATGTTCACATACCACTACCTCAATTTCAGACTTCTCAAAATCTTGCAAGATTTCTTTCTGTTTGGTAAGCAAACAAGCCATACCCCCTGTTGATTTTCTTCTTAAGGCATCAACAACTGTATTAGCTTTCCCGGGGTGGTACTGAATCTCAAGATCATAGTCTTTTATCAATTCCAGCTATCTTCTCTGACGCATATTCAGCTCTTTCTACGTGAAGAAGTATTTTAAGCTCTTATGATTCGTGTAGACTTCGCATCTTGCCCCATACAAATAATGCCGCCAGATTTTCAAGGCAAAAACAACTGCGGCCAATTCCAGGTCATGCGTCGGATAATTCTTCTCATGTGGACTCAATTGTCGGGAGGCGTAAGCAATGACCTTTCCGTTCTGCATTAACACACAACCCAAACCCTTGTAAGATGCGTCACTGAAAATTACAAAATTTTCCGTACCTGAAGGTAGTGTCAAAATTGGTGCGGTGGTCAATCTTGTTTTCAGCTCTTGAAAAGCAGATTCTCTTTCATCATTCCATTCAAACAGTTGCCCTTTACGTGTCAATTGGGTAAGAGGTACCGCTAGTTTTGAAAAATCTTTCACAAACCTCCTGTAGTACCCTGCTAAGCCCATGAAGCTACAGACCTCTGTCACATTAGTTGGTGTAGGCCAATTCACAATTGCCTCTATTTTCTGCGGGTCCACTGAAATTCCTTCCTTGTTGATCACATGCCCTAAGAAAACAATTTCATCCAACCAAAACTCACATTTCTTTAGTTTAGCAAATAATTTCCTTTCCCAAAGTATTTGTAAAACAGTCCTCAAATGTTGTTCATGTTCAAGTCTATCTTTAGAATATATCAAGATATCGTCGATAAAAACTACCACAAACTCATTAAGGTAGGTTTTAAATATTCTATTCATTAAGTCCATAAATGCTGCCGGAGCATTAGTTACTCCAAATGGCATAACAAGGAACTCAAAATGACCATACCTCGTTCTGAATGCTGTTTTCTCAACATCCTCTGCCTTAACCTTCAACTGATGATACCCGGATCTCAAATCAATCTTAGAAAACACCTGTGATCCCTGCAACTGATCAAATAAATCATCAATACAGGGTAATTGATACTTATTCTTTATCGTTACCTTGTTCAATTCCCGATAATCGATGCACAGGCGCAAAGTGCCATCCTTCTTTTTCACAAATAACACCGGTGCGCCCCAAGGCGAAGTGATAGGCCGGATAAACCCTTTGTTAAGAAGGTCTTGCAACTGTTCCTTTAATTCTTTCATTTCATGTAGCCATCTCAGGGAGTTTTAGAAATAAATTTGGGTGCACAGCACGATCTCGATAGTAAACTCTATCTCCTGTCTACCAATTCCCAGTAATTCATTTGGAAACACATCTGGGAATTCTCTAACAATGGGAATATCATTCAATTCAACATTCACGGATTGTTCAGTCAATATATAACACAAATAACACTGGCACCCCTTCCTGATCAATTTACATGCTTTCATTGCAGATATCAAATATGGTGGAGGCACTACCCCATTTCCCACAAACACAATCTCTTTCTGTTCTGGTGGTTTAAACACAACCCTCTTTGTCACACAATCTATGGTGGCACAATATTTGGTCAACCAATCCATGCCCAAAATTACATCGAAGTGTCTAAAGTTTAAGGGCAATAAATCTACATATAGGGTAGCATCCTCAATATGCATGTCACAAAACCGATATATATAGTCACATAACACAGATTCCCCCGATGGAGCAGACATACATAACAAATATGGTAACAATTCTGGAGGTCTTTTCAGTCTAGATGCAAATGCATATGTCACAAATGAGTGTGTCGATCTAGAATCAATTAATACAAAAGCATCCTGATTACATATTGAGATAGTACCTGAGACAACGGCATTGGCATTCCGTGTATCACCCGGAACAAGCGCAAAAACTCTCCCCTGTCTCACTGTGTCCCCGGTAATAGCGGACCTCACAGTATTTCCCGGCTTTGGAACCGATGCAGTTGAACTAACTGCTAGTTTCCCATCGTTCTGATTGCACTCTCGGGCTATGTGCCCTTGTTTTCCACACTTGAAAAAGCGACCTCTGACGATATGAGACCCCACGGTGCCTTTTGCTCTGAATATTGCACATGGGAGGCGTGTCTCGGGAAGAATTTGAAGTAGTGGAGGAGCCGTGTTTTGCTTTTTAGAAATTTCTTCTTCTGAAAAAGCCTTGCCTTTTGTTACCCTTCCATTACATTCTTGGCTTGTCTAGCTATATTAGCCTCGATATGATGGCCTGTCAAGCACTCCGATGTAGGTCTCGACTTTAGGACATTCACCCTCTCTAGGATATCAACCAGAGTCACCTTGAAATGTCTTGCCTTCTTATAATCGGTGTCAATCACATGTGGTGCAAATCGCCAATTTAGTGAACTTGGCCTCATACTCACCTTGTCATGCTATCTTCTTGCTTGAGTTCCATGAACTCGGCTACTTTCCTGTCCCGAACACATTGCGGAAAATACTTGTCATAAAAGATCTCCAGAAATTTTACCCAATCCATATCTTTATGATTTTCTTGCATCAACATCCACCATCTTCTTGCTTCGTCTTCTAGTATAAAAGTGGCTAGAAGCACCTTCTGTGTCTCTGAACAGGGGAACACTTCAAACAATTTCTTAATGCCGAGGACCCACGCTTCGGCCTTCAACGGATCTAATCCCCCGTGGAACTGCGGTGGTTTCAATTTCTTGAATTCCTTGGTGAGAGCTATGATCCGGTCATTATTCTGTTCATTTGGCACGGGTGGTGCCTGAGGTGGAGGTGGCGGATGTGGTTGCTGCCACTCCTGTTGCTGTCTCAAAGCCTTTGCCATTTCTTGGATCAACCTTTCCATTCTGTCCATCCTGGCAGTAGAGGACTCCTCTATCTCATCACCTCTTGTTCTCACCATCTGATTAAACTTGCATTATATTTCATACAAAAGATCTAAGGGCGCATATATTCAAATAATTGCAATGCAAGTGAATTACAACTTGTAGCACATAATTTCTCGAATCAAAACATTTAAGCACATAATCAATGTTTCCAAATTCATATTCATTACGTGAATGCATCCTAGATCTTATCTAGACGCTTATTGCTCTTTTTGGACAAGTGTGTGAGTTATCAACTCGTGCTCTGATACCACTCTGTCATGACCCCAACCCGCCCCCATGGTTTAAGGACATGACCGGCCAGTAATCCTGTGATTACCTAAGGCCTCAAACCAAAACGGACATAACTCGTCAGAGTAAAGGGGCCAAACGGAAGCAAAAATTTAAAATTTTGTCCATAGAGCGGTGCTTATATGCACAACAAACAAACCATACTCATATGCGTTAATAACCCACATCAAAAGTATAGTAGCATAAATTTCTTTACAACAGGATCATCAAACTGAGCCAACCGGTATCAGACTACATACAAATGTACACAAAACCCTTGCCAATAAAACAACATATACTTACATAACAAAAAGGCAAGGACGGGTCTCGCACGTGAGACACGAGGGCTGACTCTACAAAATCTGGGTTGTTCTACACAGGCTTCACTGGGGCTGGGTCTGGACCTCTCTTGGCTCACCTACAAAGACATGAATGAGCGTGAGCGATAGCCCAGTGAATAATATCAATTACAGAATTTGTGCGACACGACGTAAAACAACGCTTTCCAAACGGCCTTGGGCCCAATTCATTTCTATAGTTAATATATATAAGGGTAATTTAAGTCATAGTTCCGCACACACTGGCCTATTACTCATTCAGCTTTACATTCACTACGACACGGCCTTCGGCCCATTTGATTATGTCAAAACGGCCTCTAGCCCAATCATTCATTTCAAAACGGCCTTTGGGCCATTTATTCATTTCAAAACGGCCTTTGGCCCACTTATTCATTTCAAAACGGCCTTTGGCCCACTCATTCATGTCAGAACGGCCTTCGGCCCATACATTCGTATCAAAACGACCTTTGGTCCATTCATGTTCATCAAAACGACCTCTGGTCCATTTATGTCTAACAAAATGACCTTTGGTCCATTCATGTTTATCAAAACGACCTTGGGTCCATTTATGCTTATCAAAACGACCTTGGGTCCATTTATGCATTAATATCTGACTTACATCCACAATCCCAATTAGCAATTTATAAAGCTTAAAAGGGAGTAAACAATTGAACATTTACAAGCATTCAAATATCGATATTACTCACAGTGATTGGCTTGTGGATTTGCTCTGGAGCTTGACCCTACACATTTCATGAACACAAAAGGGTCATTAACAGTTCAATCTGTTCTTTAATTCACATATTCCTCTTTAGGCTTTGTTATTATCTCATCAACTCATTTACAATGCTTAACATATGCCTAAGAGTGCTTACAAGTGAAAAAGAACGGAAAAATATAACACAGAATGCATTTAGAATTTTCAGAAAACAGGGTCCCCGCCGAAGGCCAACTTCGCTCGGCGGACCCTAAGGCTCGCAAAAGTACCGTTACATGAAAAATACGCCGGCGTGTAATAGAGCGCCGGAAGGCTCATCTACAAACCTCCCCGCCGGAGTGTAAGATATCCCGCTCGAGCGGACATCCAACTCTGCAAAAAGTGCTGGGAGCACGATTTTCCCGCTCGAGCGGAGGTTCTCCCGCTCGAGCGGACCTCAAAATTCTGGAAAATCCAGATTGTGTTCTTGAGCTTCATCTCGACATTCAAAGGCTCTAAATGCATGATTTCGGTCCAAACTTCACATAGTCATGTACTAACATGGTACAAACATAGAATTACAACATATTGAAGCTCAATTTCATAATTTATCTACATGCATGGCTCATTTTCCACCAAACTCATTACCAATGTACCCATTTCATGCATTCAAAGCTTGTTCTTCCATGGATTGTACATGCATGTGACATATAACCTTCATTCCCATCTCATATGATGAAAAGATGGTCAAATGTATGGATTTCAACCAAAATTGCAACATGAGTCATGTAATTCAAGCTCAAATATGCATATTCAAAACACTACATGCATGCATGCATATATAGTCTTCAAATTCATCAAAACCAACTCCTTTCATGTCCTAGATCACAAATTAATCTTCAATTCACAAAATCACAACCCAAATTCATGAGTTACGGGTTGGTTACTCACCTAGGAGCTTTAAACTTCCAAACTCTAGTCAATTCTTGAGTTAAATCTTCAAATTCCCAAGCTAGAGCCAAAAATTGCCCAAGTCTCTTCCTTTCTCTCTCTATAGTCGGCCTTTACACCCTCTCAAATGTATTTCTCAGATTTTGAAGTCAAAAGGAACAAATGAGGGTGTATATGACCCTTATATGGCTCCACTAAACCATATATAAAAATAATAAATAAAGGAGCACTTAATTCATTAATTTAATCGATTTAATCTAACCCGAATCAATTTTCAATTAAATTTCACCGTAGGCTCTAAAAATTATGCCAACCACAATGGCGTAATCAATTTCGGGTTCTATGGCCGATAAGGCCCTCAATTTAATTCCCGAAGTGGATGATTCAAACAGATTTTCCTACGGTGAACAGATAGAGTTCTAAAACCACATATATCCACGTAATGGCACATAAAATCATATCAAAACATATAATCACATACATATTAGGGACCAATTAACGTAATACAGAACAGGGGTATCACAGCCATTACCACAGTATTCAACAAACCTATCTACCGGATTCTTAGCGAGATACGCGATGAATCCTTCATTCGACGGCCAACCAAGTTGAGAGAAACGCAAAAAGGTTACGATGAAAGGTACCGTTGCACCTTCTATGATGAAAAGGGGCATCGAACTGAAAATTGCACACCATTGAGGCAACATTTGGAGGAGTTGGTGGCCGCCAGTCACCTGGACTAGTATATAGAAGGGGGAACACTGACCAAATTTCAGACCACACAAAGAAAGCGAGATGCCGGTTGACGGCCCACCTTAAGGCATAATCAACATTATACATGGGATTGTCGAACCTGAGCGGGTATGTGAGCTTAGAGGGATGTTAAAAAAAGCTGAGTACTTGAGGGAGGTGCTAAGTGCATAACCCACCGTCAAGAGGGGAAAAACGGAGGCAATGAACGTCATCTCCTTTTCTGATAGGGATCTAACAAGGCTACATTGTCCTCACAATGATGCACTAGTGGTCACTTTGCATATCAAGAATTTTGACATCAAACGAATCCTGATTGACTAAGGAAGCTCATGCGAGATAATGTATTACGAGACCTTCAAGCAGCTAAAATTGGAGGACAAAAACTTGGCGCTTGCGACATCTCCCCTAGTCGGTTTCAACTCGATGCCAGAATGGCCAGTGGGCGAGATAATTCTACCAGTCAAGGCAAGAACAATGACACAACAGGTGGAGTTTTGGGTATTGAAGGTCCGTTCCACTTACAACATAATCTTGGGAAGATTGCACGCCATGCGATCGGTGGCATCAACCTACCATCAGGCATTACGGTTCCCCAACGAAACCAGAGTGATTGAAGAAGTCTTAGGAGACCAAATCATGTCGAAACAGTGTTTCATCACGGTAAATGGAAGCCGTACTGCAAAAGGGTTTGTACAGATGGTGGAGGAGCCAGAAAGCAACGAACTGCTTGCAGATGTTGGCAAAGCAGCAGGACAGAAGGCAGTGGAAGACTTGGTTGAGATAAGGATAGATGAAAAGAACCTAGAAAAGTTCTTTTTGCTTGGCTCGTCTTTATCAAGCACTGAGAGAATAGAGGTCATAGAATTCTTGACCTCTAACATCGAAGTGTTTGCTTGGACACCATACGACGTGCCTAGTATTGACCCAAATTTCATCTGCCATCAACTTAATATCCACCAAACTGCTAGACCAGTTATTCAGCGGACTTGCTGATCGGCACTCCACCATGCAGAGATAGTGGTAGAAGAAGTAGGAAACTTGTTGGAGGCAGGAGCCATCAAAGAAGTGCACTATCCTAGGTGGATCTCTAACACTATAGTAGTGCTAAAGACGAATGGGAAATGGCGCATTTGCGTGGACAACAAAACAGTCAACAAGGCATGCCCGAAAGACAGTTTTCCCCTACCACAGATGGACCAACTAGTGGACCTAACAGCAGGGCATAACCGACTTAGCTTCCTGGATGCGTATCGAGGTTACCATCAGATTGCTATGTACGAACCAGACCAGGAGGTCACGTCATTTACAACACCCAGAGTACTATACTGTTACAAGGTCATGCCCTTTGGCTTGAAAAATGCATGGGCTACATTCCAACTAATGGTCACTAAAATGTTTGAACCATTGTTAGGTAGAACAATGGAGGCTTACATAGATGACATGGTGGTCAAAAGCAAAGATGAGAAGGACCATCTCAGAGACCTAGATGAAATGTTTCAAATTTTGAAGTCCCATAAGTTGCGTCTAAACGCATCAAAGTGCGCATTCGGTGTAGGGTTAGGCAAATTCTTGTGCTTTCTGGTGACCAACCGGGGTATAGAAGTTGATCCCTCTCAGATCAAGGCCATCCAAGATCTTGAGAGGCCCAACACAGTCAAAGAAGTACAATATCTCATTGGTCTAGCAGCCGCACTCAACCGGTTCATAAGTCGGTCGTCAGATAGATGTCGACCATTCTTCCAGGCATTGAAGGCCAAATTTGAATGGGATGATGAGTGTGACCGTGTCCTAGAAAGTCTAAAAGACTACATGACCTCTCATCCGTTGTTAGTAACCCCGATAGCAGAAGAAGAGCTCTTTTTGTACTTAGTAGTTTCACAAAGATGCAACAACAGTAGTGTTGGTCGACGAAGAAATCCGACACCTGCCTATCTTTTATGTTAGCAAGACCTTGCTGGGTGCTAAAACAAGGTACCTACCATTGGAAAAGATTGCCTTAGCTTTGATGATAGCCTTGAGAAAGTTTTCACACTATTTCCATGCAAACACCGTGATTGTCCTAACAGTTTTCCCCTTAAAGGCCTTGTTTGAGAGGGCGGATTTTTCTGGACGAATCTTGAAATGAGCAGTGGAGTTGGGGCTGTTTGATATCAAGTTTCAACCAAGAACCGCAATAAAAGCCCAAGCTTTAGCAGACTTTGTGGCTGAGTTCACACTAGGAAGTCATCATGTCTTCCCGATCAATTTGACTGACGAAACCAAAGCAAGGGGGGAAAGTGCCGCGGGAACTGCGCAGCCCCCAATGCAGGATGCCTAGCTACATGGTAAGCCATACAGGTTTGAGGATAGGAAGAAAGGAACAGACCATACTATTCCCAACGGGAACTCATCAAAAAGTAAAGACTTGAGGCAGTCAGACAGTGAAGATCAAACCTAAACAGAGGACATTGACCTGGAAGAAAACATCAGCAACGCTCATGATCTTAAGACATTATCTGATCCTTCTATTTGCTGGAAGCTATTCGTCGGAGAGATGTGAAAACTCTTCGTGGATGGAGCATCCAACAGGTACGGTGCAGGACTTGGCATAGTCCTCATCTTATCGGATGGCCTAACAATTGAATAGGTAGTCAACCTTGGCTTCCTAGCATTCAACAACGAGGTGGAGTATGAAACACTGTTAGTAGGCTTAAAATCAGCACTCTACATGAAGGCCACCGAGCTAATGGCGTATAGTGACTCCCAGTTGGTAGTTAATTAGATTTTAGGCGACTATGAGGCAAAAGATGATAGGATGGTTAACTACTAAGAGTTGGTCAGAAAGGAGATCATGAAGTTCGAAGTAGTCCGGATAGAGTAAATCGGTTGAGAGAAAAACAGTAGAGCAGAGGAGCTAGCAGGTTTTGCATCAATGGTAGATACATCTATCCCACACCCATTGCTAATCAACTTCTTACCCAGACCAAGTATTGAAGAACCCGAAGCAGCTGAGGCATGTTGTGCCGAACTGGGCCCTTCTTGGATGGACCCCATCATAGTATTTTTAAAAGACGACATCTTGCCTGAGGAAAAGAAAGAAGCCAACAAAATTAGAGCAAAATCCCAATGATTTTGGCTCTCTCCATCACTAGTATTGTACAAAAAATCCTTCACAGGACCTTACCTAAAATGTGTCCATCCCAGCAAGGTCGGGGCATTCTTGTTCAAAATACATGAAGGCGTCTGCGGAAGCCACCAAGGGGGAAGATCATTGGCCTACAAAGCAATTTCACAAGAATATTGGTGGCCATACATGCAAGAAGATTCAGAGAAATATGTCAAGAAGTGCGAGAAATGCCATAAGTTTGCACACCAAATACATCAACCAGCCAGAAAGCTTCTACCATTGACTAGTCCGTGGCTCTTCGCAATGTGGGGCCTGGACATAGTGGGACCACTTCCAACTGCACCCGACAACAGAAAGTTCTTTCTCACAGCAACAGACTACTTCACAAAGTGGGTGGAGGCAGAAGCACTCGCATCGATAAAAGAGAAAGACGTTAAGAAGTTCGTCTGGAAGAACATCATAACTCGATTCGACATACCTAAGGCTCTAATATCTGACAATGACACTCAGTTCAATGGCAAAATCTTTGGGGGCTTTTGCGAAGAATACAAGATAGAATTCTACAACTCTACACCAGCATACCCTCAAGCGAATGGCCAGGCTGGAGCTTCCAACAAAGTCATCTTAGACGGTTTGAATAAGAGGCTAGAGAGAGCAAAAGGCAAGTAGGCTGAGGAGCTTCCTCATGTTTTATGGGCTTACGGTACCACACCTCGGCGGTCAACTAGAGAAACGCCTTTTTCCTTGGCCTATGGCATGGAGGCAATAATCCCACTGGAAGTAGGCCTCCCAACTATTAGAAGTGAAAATTTTGACCCAAACTTGAATGAAGAAGCCATAACCTTGGAACTCGACCTTGCAGAAGAGAGAAGGGAAAGATCACCAGTTTGCATTGCCTCATACCAACAAGAGTTATCTAGAAAATATAACAAAATAGTGCATTTGAGGCAATTCAAGATTGAAGATTGGGTACTGCGCAAAGTAATGGGCAACACTTTGGTACTTGGAGATGGCAAGTTAGGACCTAACTGGGAAGGACTATACAAAGTGGTTGATTTAGCAGGAAAAGGGACATATCACTTGGAAGATGAAGACAACAAAGCTATTCCCAGGCCATGGAACACTGCCAATCTCAAACTATTTTATTTTTAGCTTTTCCTTAAAATACTTGTAATTTTTCTTTTTTCAAATAAAGCAAGTAGTTTTTCCAGCATAATTCTTTCTACTGTAAAAGTTGTTCTTAGTCATTGCCAGCTAGGGGTAATCAAGAAGGTTGGCAGGTTTGACCAAACATTCAGTCCTCTTCTTCAGCTAAGATAAGGATCTAGGCTAAAGAAGGTTGGTAGGATTGACCAAACACTTTCTCTTCTTCAGTCGAGATAAGGATCTAGGCTGGAGAAAGTTGGCAGGTTTGACCAACAATTAGCTCTCTTCAGCCGAGATAAGGATCTAGGCTGAAGAAGGTTGACAGGATTGACTAACACATAGTTCTCTTCAGTCGAGATAAGGATCTAGGCTGAAGAAGTTGACAGGTATGACCAACATTTAGCTCTTCTTCAGCCAAGATAAGGATCTAGGTTAAAGAAGGTTGGCAGGTATGACCAATATTTAGCTCTTCTTCAGCTGAGATAAGGATCTAGGCTGAAGAAGGTTGGTAGGTATGACCAACATTTAGCTCTCTTCAGCCGAGATAAGGATCTAGGCTGAAGAAAGTTTGCAGGATTAGGTATGGCCTAGCTAAATTAGTCTGGCTTCGCATGGTGCAAGAACATTAAAACATAATGACCGAACAAGAAGTTGGGGAAAATAGCAGATTTCATTCCATTTTGAAACGTTCGTTATAATAGGGGGGCTTGAGCCCGGTTACATTTTCACTAAATCAAAAGAAAAAACAAAATCAAGCAAAAAGGTCGTCCAAGTCAGCATCCATATCAACCCGAGCTTCGCTACTTAGAGGCTGGCCAGGGGTAGGTCGCAGTGTGCCCCTCACCAGATTTGACACCGTAGCACCACCCGAGCTGTCTAGAGATCGTGATCACAAATTGCAGGTGGGGCAATGTCTGGATCAGGGGATCCTTCCTCCTCCTCTCCCTTTTGGAGAAACTTTTGTTGTATGGCGTTGGTATAGTTCACCATGTAACTTGGAATAAAGTGAAGGGGAGGGTTCTGGAAGATCTCAATTTTTTGCCCCTGACCAAGCTTCAGAACAGCTGCCTTCCATCCACATTTGAAGAAAATTTCCTTCGCAACTTCACATTGCAAGACATAGGTGGCCTCCCCTTCTTTATAGCCATGGTTTTCAGTGTCTTCCATGTTCTTTTTTTGCTCGGTGATCTCAGTATCTTTCTTCTTCTCAAGCATGGCCAGTTCGCGTAGGTAGCGGTCTTTCTTTTCGGCCAGCGCCTTTTGCTTGTCTGCTTCCACCGCGTTGACCAGCTCAGTGAGTCATGCATTTTCAGATTCGAGCTCAGCCATTTTTTGCTTGGCTTCGTTTAGCTCGGCTGACTTAGTGCTAGTATCTACCACGATCGACCGTGCTGTCATACGAAGCTCCAGCACGCGCTTGTGGGAAATGTGGTTTTTTCGCATGGCCTGCAGAAGGAGAGGTAGTGATTATGTTAAAACCAAGCAAACAAAATGTGTAAAATGGAAAACAATTAGAGTGGAGCACTTACAAGCACCATTGACTTAGTGGCCGAGCGGATGGCCTTTAGCTCGGTCAAGTGGTTGTGGTGCTCCATGTCTGGTGGCAAACACACGCTTTTGGCAAGGTTGAAGGCAAGCGTGTGGTCCTTCTCAGCAACCATCAAGTTTGTGATGAATATAGCACGGTTCTTGTAAGTTATTTTTGGTGCCCATTCTGAAGGGCTTGCTCGGTCAGAGTGCACGGGCTCAGGGCTTGGCAGCGTGGTTTCAGGATGCACGGTGTCCTTCTCATCAACCAGGCGTTATGGCTCAGTCGAAGCAGTTCATGCACACTTGCTCGACCGAGATGTGGAGGCCGTGGTAGTTGGAAGGGCGACAATGGTTTCGCGGTGTTGGCCAGACAGCTCCAGCCCGGCTTGCGCTTCACGAGGGGCCTGCTCAGTGATAAGCGCTCACACGGCTCTCTTCTTTGCCATTTCTTGTTCTTCTATTAGAGGGATCAGGTTGATTTGGGGAAGAGTGGGGTCTGGTTCAGGTGATGGTTCTAGGAGAAAGTCAGTCACCCTGGTCTTCCTCCTCTCGCTATACCGGTAGGTCGGTTCGAAGTTAAGCGCAGCACGAAGAGCGTCTTTGTTGGCATACGGGTAATGTGATTTAAGGTGGTTTAGGTCTGCACAAAAGAAAGACAAGGGTTAGCACGGTGAGTAAGCTGGAACAACAAAGAAAAATTGAACCGGAGTATTCTTACCTGTAGTTCCTTTATTCCAGTTTATATTGTAGCCCGGTATCTGGCTTCCTGGTCTTCAAAATTTCTAGAAACCCAGAGGAAGAAGTCATCGTCATTTAAATCTTTATCCGGTGTGTTTTTTATTATTTTTTCTCGGTCTTTTCTTACCCTTAAATAGTACACCCAACCGTCATTATTTTGGCCGAGTGAATATTAGTGGAATAGCTCGGCCAATCCGAGGTTGAGGCTTAGCTGGCGGTTTACCTCGGCTATGCCATTTATTATTCTATAGGTATTGGTAGAGAGCTGGGTTGGGCATAGTCTTGTCTGCCTGAGGAATTCGCATACGAGGGGTTAAACGGGGAATCGAAGCCCGGCTTCTACGATGGATATCACGGTGAAAGGAACGAAGCCTGGTTTACCCCAAGGTGGGGTGTCTAGCTTGGCTAGAGTGAGATGGACATCGTTAGGAATTTCGCAGTATTGGCAAAATTCGGCCATGGCTCCAGGCGAATTCACTAGAAGCCGATATTTACCCATGTTAACTTATAAAATTGTTAGTATGTTCACAGTGGCCTAGATCGTTGCGACTGAGGCTTTGGTTGGCTCGGTTGAGCAAAGTCGTCTAGGGGCAAGGTGCAAAGGTGTGCCTGGCCAACCTAGTCAAGTTTGCAAAGTGGAAATAAAGAAATGTTATGCCTAGACAACTGGACCGGGCTAAGTAAAAGGGCAATTTAAAAGAAAGCCTAGCTCGGCTGCCAATGGTTGCAGACCATTTCGTAGTTCGGCCATGTGGCGAAGGCCAAACTCATTGTTTTTTAGCACGGCTGGTGATCAGTGCATCCTAGTTCAGTCAGATACAACCTTGAAGGCTGCAAACAGGTTACTAGCTCGGTCATAACACGATTTTTGGATCAAAAATCATTTTTGACATTTATTCGAAATCTGGATAGTGAGTTTTTAGGCGCAAGCGTGAGGTTTTTTGGGTGGTATTAGCTTAAATACTCAGTTATGGATACACATGCATATATATGATGACTTAAAAAATGAAAGTGCAGAAATGAGTACAAAAGAACATTAGAAAGAGGTGTTGAATAACTTACGAGTTTTAAGCATAAGAACAAAACCCAGCCAGCAAGAGAGCGAGTAAAGGGGAAGGACTGAGCACGTATAGAAGCGTGTCTCGAAGCCGTAAGGAAGAAAATGAACAGTGAGAGTGTGATTCAGAAAATGTGTTTTGAATAGGTACAAAAATGGCAGGACTTTTGAAACGTTTTTTGATAAACGTGGGACGACTGTCGCAGTTTGAAGAATCAATAGACATGTGCCACGTGTCACAGACAGGACATAATGGCAGGTACGTGAAGTGACGGGTTGTGGCAGGTACAGAACTGAAGACCGAGCCAACCTAGCTCAGTGGGGTTGAATATTTTAATCTCGGTGGAATTACTTATTTTAGTTCGGTTGGCTTGGATGTTTTAGCTTCGCTAGTGAAGAATAATCCCAAATCATGCGTTGCAGATGGAATTAAGGGGCAATTGAGAGGGTAATTTATGTTTGAACATGGGCCGAGCTAGGACTAGATGGGAAATGGACCGAGCTATGGGTTGAGGTAATGGCTAGCATAGCCCGGTCCTTGATCCCATCTGTTTGGCCAAGGCTATGTGCCAGTAACTTGGTCTTGGTGCTCTGAACTGAGATATAGGTGGAAGAGAACCGAGTTGGATGACAGGACAAGGCAGAACCGAGCTAAGTGAGTGCGGTTAAATCTGTTGTAAGGCGTGGTAGTGTTAGCTCAGCTGTTTTGCTACCAGATCATGGTAGGACCATTTCACTTGGTTAAGCAGTGAGGAGGGTGTAAAAAGATAAGCATTATCTTTATGATTCCTAGGAGGACTCTACTAAAGAGAGTTGAAGTTCTATTGGGGTTGTGCCAGGCGGAAACTATAAAAGCTCATAGCAGGACCTATGGACAGGTATCACAATTTTTACTCTCTAAACCACAGAGCTTTTTTTCTATTGTCTATTTTTTGACTTAGGCATCGGAGAGGTATCTGACACACACCCGCCGGTTAGCTCACGTTTGTGTTTTCAGGAAGCAAAGCGACAACGTTTGGAGGAGCGCAAACTTGATCAATAAGATTACATGTGAATATTATTTTGTCCTCGTGCAATATATATACATGAAAGAGCAAAATGATAGTTCAGTTTTGATTATGGGGTTTATAATATTTTTGAGTTTTTAATTTGTATTTTTTTAAGGTGAAGCACCAATTAATTTCAAAATATGATCTTATGAACTGTTTAGTCTTTCATTTTTTTGTTATGAACCTAAAGATCCCATTAAAATAGTAATTACATAAAATGATAGCCACTTTCGTGTTTGAACTTAATTTTTTAGGGATAAAAGTGGGTTTCTTAGAATGTAAAATTACACATTTGGGTAATTTACACTATAGAAGTTTTGGATCTTCCCTCATTTTAGAACAAATCCCACGTTATGAACAAAAACCTAACATTCTAATATAACACTCCAATAACATAACACTTTAATGTAACATACTAAAAAACTCCTTGGTGTACTTTCCCAAACGTAACAATGTAACACTCAAAAAAAACTTTTTGGTATACTTTTTTCAAACGTAATGCTTCAATGTAACATACAAAAATAAAAAATAAAAAATAAAAAATAAAAATCTTAGTGTACTTTTCCAAACGTAACATTCCAATAAGTATAATCCCAAATGTAACATATTCCAATGTAATACACAAAAACACTAAAAAAAAACTCCTTAATGTACTTTTTCCAAACGTAACACTCATAGTTTGAAATTATATATTTGTCTAAAACTTACTAAGGAATATTTGTATTTCTTTTGGAATGGTTTGAAGAATTTCACATTTTTAAATTTTTTTTTTAGTGTTACATTGAAGTGTTATGTTTAAAAAAAGTACACTAGAATTATTATTTATTTATTTATTTATTTATTTTTGTGTTACATTGGAGCGTTACGTTTGGAAAAAGTACACCAAAGATTTTTTTTTGTGTGTTACATTAAAGTGTTAAGGTAAGGAATTTTTTTGGAGTGTTATATTGAAGTGTTACGTTTGGAAAAAAAAAAAAAAACGCTAAGGAGTTTTTTGTGTGTTACATTAGAATGTTACGCTGATGAGTTTTTGTGTATTACATTAGAGTATTACACTAAATAATTTTGTTAGAGTATTATATTAGAGTGTTACATTTGAGAAAAGTACACGAAGAAATTTTTTTGTGTGTTACATTAGAGTGTTACACTAAAGAGTTTTTTTAGAGTGTCATATTAGAGTGTTACGTTTGGGAAAAATACACTAAGAAATTTTTTTGTGTTACATTAGAGTGTTATAATAAGAATTTTTTGTATGTGTTACATTAGAACGTTATACTAAAGAGTTTTTTTAGAGTGTTACGTTTGGGAAAAGTATAATATGGAGTGTTTTTATGTGTTACATTAAGGTATTATACTAAGACTTCTCTTTTTTAGTGTTACATTGGAGTATTACATTTGAGTGTTATATTAGAGTATTAAAGTTTGAAATTATACATTTGGCCAAAATTTACTAACTAGTTTTTGTACTCCTTTTGAAATATTTGAAAAATTCCATATCCTTTTGAAATGCTTGAATAATCCCATATTTTAAGTCATTTTTGTATTCATTTTGAAATGTTTTCCAAATAAAAAATATTTTTATATAAAAATTCATTCCAAATTTGATTCTCATATATTGTGTACTTAACCTTTCTAGCACAAAAGAAAAAAAAGAAAAGGAACATAATAGAAATAAGGGTATAACCATAAATCTAATTTTTAAATAATATATTAAATCTATCTTTCCAAAATCAATGGGACTAATTGGTCTATAAAAAAATTCTTAAGATTAAATGGATCACTATTCCTCAAGATGGGATTTATAGGTAAATTTTCTTTTTATTTATTTTTTAGTATTTTAATTAAAATTTTATGCTTTTTAGATTCACTTTAATTTGGATTATTTGGATATATTTAAAAAGTACAAATTTATGGGAAAAAAAACTCTGCAAAATTCACTAATACAAATAAATAAATAAAAAAATATATAAAAATACAAAAACACAAATATATTTTCATATATATTTTTTTGTGTTTACTAAATTGTTTTAGATTTTTTCAAAAATATTTTACTTTTAAATACATTTAAATTATGTGCATTTGTTCTCAAAAAAAAATTTGAGCATCCCAAAAAATAATTGAAATAAAAAAAAAATCACGACTAATAATAAAAAAACAAAAAATAAAAAAACTCAAACACAATTTTTGGAAATTCAAAACTAAGGTACAAAACAACTACGGATTTGGGGTGGCTCTTGTGCGGGAGTATATAGCAACCACTGTTGTGCAGCTAAATGGGCTCATTTTGAGGCCCATTTCGATAATCCGAACCGTTCACATTTTAGAATACATCAAGTAAAACATACTTGCGAAAAATAAGTTAATTAAATATCGTTTATCCATTCATCCACTTACATTTGTATTCATTTTAATACTTTAAATCACAATTGTTATTTATTTTTGTAGATACAAATGTGAGTGGATGAATAGGTAAATGATATCTGATTAACTTGATTTTTTGCAGGTATATTCTATTTGATGTATTCTAAGTATCTGTTTAGTAGCACTTATTTTCAGCTTAAATAAGCTTTTGGCTTAAATTGAGCTATTTTGGTGTGTTTGGTAGAACTTATAAAGATAGATTATAGCTTAAATTAATTGATTTTCAGCTTAAAAGTTGAAGCTGCTAACGGGGTGCTTAAATTTTTCAGCTTATGCGTGCAGTTGAAATGAAGGGGGCGTAATGACTTAAATGCCCCTCCAAAACTTCAAAAATTACCAAAATGCCAATATATGAACCCTTTTCTCTATTTAGACCTAACACTCTCCTCTTTTCTCACATAGTGCTCTTCTCTTCTGTTTTCCTCTCTTCTTTGGTGAATGACGAACTGCCTTCACATCCAAGATTGCAGGCAATCGTTCATGAGGTCTCCTGTTTTCCATTGATCTCTACGAAAAAAAGTAAGATTTCAAACCTTATGTTTGTTATATATATACACATCAATTTAGGGTTTGTATTTGTTTTTGGTTGCTCTACGCAATGGTGAGCATCCGATTACTGTGAAGCTCTCTCTTTTCTCTCTCTCTCTCACACACACACACACACACACATACACACACACACACACCACTATTTGAATGTTCAAAAAAACCCGACAAAGACTGAGAGTTATCTCCTTCGATGCTTCGATTCTGGTCTTTATTCATTGATTTCACTTCTCTTTCTCTCTCTCTCTCTCTCTCTCTTGACTATGTGTTTCGTCTCTCATTTTCTCTCTCTATAAGTGTTTGTGCTTTCTATTTTATTTAATTTTTTTTCTCTCTCTCTAGATAGATTTTGAAGATCTGCATTTAGATTTTGTATGTAAGTAGTGTTTGTGTGTGAATTTAGCTAAAAGGCTAGGGTTTTAGCCTCATTTTAGTGATTTTTTATATTAAATAATTTTCATTTTTTCAAATAATTCAGGCTTGAAATTATGAAAATTTTTCTTTCTTTTCCTTCATTTTCTCACTAACTAAATGGATCATTTGTTTTGTTTTTGCTTTGTTCGTCTTTTTGTTCATTAGTTAGGTTGAGTTTAGGCATTTCTTTTGCTAACAAGTTTTGTTTGCAAGTGCAATTGAGTGGTGCCTCTGTTTTATTTGAGGATTTTCTTTTTATGTTTTCAAAAAGCAAAAAATTTCACTTCAAACAAGGCAGACAAATTGATTTACCTCATTTTAGTAATTTTTTTAATTAAATAATTCTCATATTTTCACAGGATTGAGGCTTGTGATTTTCAAAAAATTTGCTTTCTTTTCCTTCATTTTCTCAGTAACCAAACGGGTTTGGTGTTTGTCGTTATTTTTATTTGTCTCTTTGCACTTTGGGAAGCGTGGAGCATTGTTTGAATTTTGTGCTTTTATTCTTATAAAATTGATGATCACATTCAATGGAGATTATTTCATGTCAATTTGTAGTTTCAAGTTTATGCATTAGTTATGGAAATTAAGTTTTGTTTGTGAGGTTAGAATCTTTTTGGAATGTGGACCAACACATCTCAGTATTAAACCAAATGAAAAGAATGCTCAATTGAGAGTAGACCAGATGGATGTAAGAATTATTTGTGATTCCCAAATTGAAAATAATGCATTTTATTAGATGTCATTTATAGGAGTTGCAATGTTGGCTATATATATACACAGAGTGTTGGTCTGTATTCTTGCTCATGAGTTACAGTCTTCCTAATTAATGTAGAGGTATTTCATCATCTAGTAGCTATTCTGGAAGTGTTGAGACCTTCGACTTGAGGTTCGAGGCGTTGAAATGTGATTGTGGTCTAAGAGCTGTGTAGACACCCCGTTTTTGACCGACCTTAAGACTCAGACGTCATCGATTGAGCGCTCGGTGATTATGCATGTTTGAGCTCCTTTCAAGTTTCAAGAGTTTTTGGCTAAGAGCCTTGCCTCCGAGCCTCTGAACTCTTTGTGCTTTGGCTCGGTTTGCGAACCGAATCTTGTTTTCTCTTCCTTGAAGGGAGGGAGAGGTCTTGTAGACCATCCTTTGGTGGTCGTAGACTACTTTTCCCACTTGAAGACTAGTTTTCGATTTTCAGAGCCTTCGGCCACGCGGCTTGTCTCGGGATTGGATAACGTTCTCTGTTTGGCTTGGTTTTTGAACCATGCCTTGTTGCCTCTTCCTAGAGGGACACTATGGTCTAGAAGACCACTTTTGTGGTTGTGGACCACTTTTGATGCCCGTAGACCATATTTCGAGGCTCCCGGCTACGCGCCTTGCCTCCCGATCTCTCGTCTTGCATCATTTTTGGTTTGTTTTCAGTACAAACCTTGTTTTCCTTGTTTGGAAGGTGGTACAAGGGTGGGAGACCAATTTTTCTCCTTAGAGACCACTTTTCTTCCTGCTAGCCAGTTTTCTGGTCAGCTAACTGGTTTTCTTGGTCTTTGGACCACCTTTTTTGGTTAGCCACCACATCACTAACTTGTTTTCAGTGTGCAGACCATCTCCTACCATGGCCGACCACTGTCTTCCTTGGTCGACCACTTACACTAGTCGGCCGACCAGTGTAAGTAGCTAGCTGACCACTTCAAGTGGTCGGTAGCTTTCCATCACCTTTTTGGAGATATTTTCTTTATAACTGTAACAGCTGGAGGGCACAGAAACCATCCTCCATACACGTGTATAGAGGGATGGCTCTAAGCCCTTAGCTTCCTCAACAAGCTTGAGCTTTGTTCTCTATAAGAGAGAACCTCTCCCCTCCTCCTCTAGGTTCAAAAAAATTGCCTTGAGAGATATACATACACCCTTGTCTCTATAATCCTCCATCTCTTTCATTTTTGTGCCTTAAAGTGTCATTTTATCACACTTTTGCACACAAACACATAGTGAAACACCATCCTTTTGTTGCTGAGGCTTCTTGAGGTATGTTTTGGAGTTTTTGGACTGGTTTGAGCTCAAAGAAGTTGCTGGAGTTGCAGCTTTGAAGGTGTTCTTCAAGGGTGAGCTTCTAATCCTTAAAGCCCCTTTTTTTGCTTAAGCTTTTGGACCTATTTTCATGCTGATTTAAGCTCAACTTTTTACTGCAAAAAGTTCTTATTTTTCATTCTTAACATGTTTGTTTAAGGTCACTTTTGTGTTGGGGGTGGTCTACCCCCTCTTAAGCCTTGTTTGGCCTTGTTCTTGTACCTTCTTTTTAAGTTATTGGGACCACCTTGTTTTGGCCTTCTCACCACTGAAACTCAGAGGAATTTCAGTGGTGGAAATGGTGTTTTAAGATCCCAAATAGGAGAGGGTCATCCATTCTCTTTGTGTTCTTGAATGCTTGCTTTGAATGCCTCATGTTTGAGCATGTTTGTTAAACTTGTGTTGGCCACATCTCAGCCTATTTTAGGCCTTATTTTGACATGGTATACCACTTTTTTTACTTGGTTTTTTCATCCCTTGCATGCTTAGTACACTTCTAGTGTAAATTTTACAAACTAGTTTTGTATGCTTCATGAAGTAGCATGCCTTTCTAGCATGTTTTGAGTCTATCTCAGCATGTTCTTGGTGTTTTTTTTCCATGTCATACCTTTGTTAAGGTTTGGTTTGGTTGGCCCTTGCATGCTCCTTGCACTTGTAGTGCAATTCCATGACCTAGCCTATTGTGTATCATGCTTTAACATGTCATTCTAGCATGCTTTTGGCTTAACTTTAAGAATCTTTTGTCCATGTTTTAGCATGCTCTAGCTCTGATTTGTGTTGTTTTGGCCACGCATGCCATGCTTTGTATAGCTATAATGCATTTTAGCTTATTAGCTTTGTGTATCAAGTCCACTAGCATGCATTGCTTGGCCTATTTGAATGATTTGGCATCATTTGTAATGTTATTTCAGTACATGTAGTGTAGTCATACACTTGCATTGGTCACCTATTCCATGCTTTGGAAGGTTCATGCTTTGTGCCTTAACATGAGTCATTGTGTATGCCTTCATGCCTAAGTTTGCGAGTTATCATTTCAGTGTTTATTTGGGGTTATTTTGCCATGATATAACTCTAATTTTTGTTGGTGAAGCCATCTTATGCTTGGTCTTGGTAGGTGTAGTGTAATCCACCTTATTTGCCTTGTATGCGTCATGCCTTATGCCTTTCATGCTAGCTTATTTTGACTTCCTTACATGCATGTTTTAGACTCATTTTGACATGTTCTAGGACTATTTTGGGTTGCCTCGACCATATGCTTCATGTTTTGTATAGCTATAGTGCAAGTGCCTATGCTAGCTTCAAGCTTTGGGTACCATAGGATGCTTCATTTGCATCATGTATATGATTTGGCATAATTTATCATGATATTTCAGAGCATGTAGCATTGCCATATTCCCACTTCTTCCATGCATCGAGTGCCTCCAAGGGTTGTGCATTTGTTGCCTTGTTTGTGGCCTAGCTTGTATGCTTGTATGCCTAGGCCTTTGAGCCTCCATCTTAGCATGTTTTGGTCTTTGTTTAGACCTATTTGAGCTCTGTCCATAATTGGTTCATGCCTTTGTACCATGTATTGCATGCCCTCTTTGTAGTCCTCTTTGCTAGCTTTAATGCTTAAGGACCTTTGCATGCTATACTTATGTTGATTGGATGATTTGGCATCATTTCATACCTTATTTCAGTGCACTTAGTGTTGTTGCACTTCCACATTTGTCACTCCTTGAGCACTCTTGAGAGTTGTGCTATTAGACCTAGTTGATGGGCCCTTGCATGTGCATGCTTATATATGCTTTTGTGCCTTAGTTTCATCACCATGGCCATTGTTTTGGGCATGACTGAGGTCTGTCTATTTTGGTTTAAGTCCATCGAGCATGTTATGTGAATGTTGTTGCATTGCATCATGTTGTTGTATGCTTATGTTGCCTTGCATTGTGTATGCAAGCATTAGCATTGTTTGCATGTCATTAGCTTCGTTAAGTTGATCATGTCACGTTACATTGAGTATGCCATGTCATTGTTTGCATTGTGTATGCCATTTTGTTGCTTTGCATTGAGTATGCATGCCATTAGCGTTGAGTATGCTATGTTACGTTGCATTGCATGTTTGCATGCTTGTCCCTCGCATGTTGTTTGCATGCTTTGTCTTATTGCATGTTTGCAAGCTTGAGTCGCTTTGCATGATTATTTGCATGCTAATGTTGCATTGCATTGAGTTGCATCGCATTGCATTGTGTATGCCATGCTTGTTTTGTATTGTTGTTTGGAATAGGTGTTAGTCCAAACACGAGAAACGAGGGACGTTTCGTACTTATAGTGATGAAACATGCCTCAATTCTCGGTCGCCGACGCTCTTGATCATACATGATAGAGTTCAAGGCCTTATGTGTTTATTTGTGCATTCATTTTACATTGAATTGTGCAATTTGGCTTCTCGGCCATCATGCATTGAGATGCGTGATTGGTGGCCCGAGGGTCGAGAACCACACTCCCTTGAGCTTAGGAAATGATAGGGAGGGTGGTCGTGCACACATATCTTGAAAATACATTGCCATGCCTTCTCTTGCTCTCTGTTGCGCTAAAGAACCGAGTCTGGCAAGAAAAGCGGTCGGCCGACCAAGAACATTAAATGCCGACCACTTTTTCTGGTTTTCAGCAAAGAAAAGTGGTCAGCAGGTGGTCACCCTCCTCAACAACTGGTCGGCAGCATCCCTACAGGTTCCCAAGGTAAGTTCGAAGCTTTCTGGAGCTTGGTGCAATGTTCTGAGAACAATTGCAAACAGAGGCAAGTTAGAGCATCGCAATGGATTTCCGAACGAGGTGACCAAGCATGCATACACTCTTCTCTCTCCGAGGGCATCTCTTTACTGCTTTACTTAGCAATTTGCTTAGCTAATTTATGCTTTGGTTTTGTAATTAAGTAGTTGAGGCGTTAGCTATTCATTTGTGTTGTAATAGCTTAATTAGTTAGCTTGTTAGTTAGCTAGTTTGTGATGTAATAATTAGTTTAATTAGCTTAGATTAGCTAGTTAGCTTCTTATTCGGCCCCTCTACCGAGAGGGCCAACTGTTGTAATAAGCATGCGTGTGTGTGATGGATGTCTTTCAACCCCCATTTCTTTCTTCCTTTTACTTAACTGCTTACGATGGTTAGTTTTAGGACATATTTGGTTTAGCATACCTTATGCTTGCATGCGTACATTCATTCATCTATATTACATGCACTGGGCTCGGCGCATCATACTAACTGCATTGTATTTCAATACCAATTTGAATACATGTACCAAGTTGCATTTCACGTGACATCTTAGGATAGCCGAGCCCATCTGTGTTACATTTTCGCATGTATTGCATTAGCCATCTTAACATGAGCTAGGATCATGTATGATTTCTAACTAGTTCTCTGTTTTGGCTTGGAGTACACTGTGAGTGTTTACGCTTTAGCATACTGCATGTGTGTAAGTGTTGCCATGTTAGCATGCTTGCCATGAGGCTAACTGCTTAGTTGATATAACTGTATGAATGCCTGTGGGTGAAGGTTGGATTGCTTGAATTGGAACAATTCATCAAAATCCTCGTCTTGGCCTACTTGCGAGTAGCAAACTTTAAACCGTTTTCAAACAAACAAACATGCAATGTTTTGTTCCAACTTAGGTGATCTAGTCTATACTTGTATGCTGTGCGCATCACATAGTAATTCTAAGTTAATAACCAGAATAAGAACACATGTGTTTTCAAAAACAAAATATCATGTTAGTAAAGGCCAATCTTTGATCGGGCGAGCGGGGATTCTCATTGCATCACCTTCCCTTCTCGTACCCAAGTTCCCGAGCCGAGGCAACTTTGGTGATGACGGACACGTGGCCTTAGGCACGAGTCAAGGTTTCCTAAATTTTTCCCAAAATAAAACATTTAGGTGGCGACTCTGTATCTGGCAAAGCAGTCCATGTTTGGCACTTCTTTATAAAAATTAGTTTTCCAAAACGATTTGCCGGATTTGGACTCTTTGGTGATTTATCGGTCTCACATTGCACTTTGTGAGATTAGATTCAGAGCCGTGACACGAGTTCGAACTGTAGTAGCTAATGAACAAAATGATTTCGCGCCATCACGCGCGTAGCCGGGACCTCCGGGCGGTCTA
Organism: Camellia lanceoleosa; assembly: GCA_025200525.1. Lineage (NCBI taxonomy): Eukaryota > Viridiplantae > Streptophyta > Magnoliopsida > Ericales > Theaceae > Camellia > Camellia lanceoleosa. The sequence goes on from CM045763.1 coordinate 92,711,297, forward strand.
CAGTTTCTGGCGACTCCGCTGGGGATTTAGAGAACTTGATTCGAACTCATGATATCTTGTTTTGTTTACACTTATGTGTCTCTTTGCATTGCATTTGCATTGGTGCGCCTAGGACACCGTGTTCACCATCTACTATTCCTGAACGGTTTGCCTGAGGCTATGTGCCATAAGGCGGACTGGTTACGGGCTCTGCCACGATGAGAACACAAACCCGGTTGTTACCGGGGAACCCTTTTTGACCATTCGACTTAGTGCATATCAAAATCCACAGTGACTATTCCAAACTATGACAGGTTGCTTACCTGATTGTTGGTCATTTGAAACCGCTGCATGCGTAGTAAAACCCTAGCTCCTGACGAAATAGGACAGGGAAACCTTACTCTACCATAGGGGTGTTTGGCTCTTACTTACTTGCTATGTGCTTTGAGGAGTGTGTCTCTTCAGGAATGCACGTATCAGTTTGCAAGTCTGGGTATCAGGCCTGAGGGCATCAGTGTTTGAAATCAGTTTTACTTGAGGGTATCGCACTGTGGCGAATTTGGACGCAAAGAAAGGTTTGAGAACAAGCAGGTGTTCAAATTTTACAAACACCGACTGTGTGTTGTCAGGCCAACTGTGTGTTGTCTTTAATTTATTCAGCTCATAACATAGCACACTGCACTGTCTGGTTGTTTATTTCCTTATTATGCTTTATTTATCTTTTTGCAAGGTAGTTTAGCACCATTGCTTCTGACCAGGCAGATATTCCTCGAGCACTCTAGGTTAGAGGTCAAAGACTTCATCGATCTGTGGATCTGATAGACGGACAACTAGTGTTCCATTCCTTACCCCAGCCATTAGACTGGAGGTCAAGAAGGCACAGTATCGGCAGAGCCAAGCGATCGCTGGTCCTTCCCGCCAGTAAGTAGTCAGACTGAGGTTTCCAAGTCTACCATAGAAACAGATATACCGGTTATTTAGCTAGATCAGCACAATATGGCAGGTAAGAGATGATGCGTCAGCTCCAGGAGACTATACAAACCATGCAGCGTGATGCTGCCTGCCAAACAGAAGTAGTGGCCCAACAGGCAGAGTCAATTGCTAGGCTACAGCAGCAAATCGGAGCATCAACTTCACACCCAGCTCCTCCCCCACCTGGAGTTCCAATACTCGGGAAGACTGCCAATGTCCAGGAAAATACGAATGTCTCAACGGGGCTGGTTCCACCCCCAATCCTACCTTAGTTGTCCAAAGCATCCACCAACTTAGTGGATTCACCATTTGAGTTCGAGGTGGATCCGATGGCACTGAAAGTGAACAAGCTAGAAAAGCTCTTCAAGAAGTCTCGAGGCGTGAAATCCATTCCGGATATAGAGGATGGATATATTGACTCGACCGTGACACTGCCAGACCGGTTTAAGATGCCGCACATACATCGCTTTGATGGGTTTGGGGATCATATGGTGCACTTGCGGTTGTTTTCAGATGTCCTAAGGCCGATGGGCCTCTCCAGATTGCAGAAGCTTTCCCTATTCGGCCGGACCCTGTCGGGTGTTGCGGCCATTTGGTATGCAAAATTGGAAGACTCTGTCAAGAGAAGCTGGGAGGAGATGACTAAGGCCTTTATAGCTCAATACTTCTACAACACGCAGATCGAGGTCACAACTCGTGATCTCGAGATAACCAGGCAAGTGCCAAAGGAGAGCTTCTCCGACTTTGTAACCCGTTGGAGGGCTAAAGCCTCGATGATGACCATCAGGCTAGTCGATAAGGATCAAATACGAATGGTTCTGCGCAACCTCCAACCTAAGCTCATGCAAAATATGATCGTCCTCCCCCTTTCTACCTTTGCGGATCTACATGAGATTGGGGTGCAGATCGAGGACACCATGAAACAGGGTCTGATTAACCATGAGAAAGAGTAGCCCAAGAGGGCATTCAACCGCGATACGAATGCAGGCACAAGTAGTGCTGTAGCTGCCAGAACTTCAGATGTTGGTACGGTTACCACCACAACCCCAAAAACCCTTACAGCTACCCCATTCACCGGTGCGTCCGGAAGTAGCTCACAAACAGCCATATATGCACCCCGAGGCCAGAGAGCCATCACTCCAGTTTACATGCCCCTGTCCAAAGCTCTGAGGGTTTTGATCAAGAAAGGACACTTGAAGCCCCTAGAGCCGTGACCATTGCCATATAAACTTCCTCCATCCTATAACCCAGCTAAGTACTATGCCTTCCACCAACAGAATGGTCACGAAACCGACCAGTGCTTCAGACTACGTCACGAGATCCAAGACCTCATTGACAATAAGGTGATCGCACCTCTGGAAAAACCAAACGTCACAACCAACCCTCTCCCACCACATAACCAAGCTCCACCTCCCAAACGCATTAACCTGATCCAAACTAGGGTTGTGTCATACGACCCTAGAATATATATCACACCCTTTCACCTACCTAAGCCGGAGGTGTTCATTCTAGAAAGCACAGATTTGTGCATGTTGAGCACCTCTCTAACCTAACCTGAACCAGTGGTGCTGACTATCGAAGATAGAATAGGGATCACTTTGGGGGCAAAGAGGAATGATGGTTTAGAGCCTGAGGGGTCTGTGAGCGTTGAGTACAACCCGAGTAGTTACATCACGTCAACGGGCCGGATTAAGCCGAAGATAGAGCTGCCGGTTGGGGCAGAGATCTGTGTGATTAGGGAGAATAGACCCAGTCAAGGGTTGGATGACTTGGCAGAGTTGGACGAATCTGTAATTCTTCAATGAACAAGATCCGGGGGACGTGACTGTCAACTGGTTTGATTTAGATGGGTTGGCAGAAGCTACTGGGTGGCTCAATGATGAGCTGGATATTGTTGAGCAACCTCAGCTAGAACAGGGACCGTCAGAAACGAGGACATTAGTAGTGGCCAGAATGGCCGGGAATTAGGAGCAACTGCCAGAAAGCACCGGTGTAAAGAATTTTGCTTAGAATACGGGCAGTTTGAATATGGAGGATGCTAAATAGCAGGCTACACTGACGCAGTTTGAGTAGGAAAAGATCGAAGATCTGGAAAAGGCTAGAAAGGCCAAAGCCCCTGAGGGGACGGAATGTGCTGTGCGCACATAAGTAGTTGTAATGGAACCGGACCGGTGTTTGTCGGTTGCTGATGATATGTGGTGGGAAGATGACGACCTATGTCTTGCCCACACAGACGAAGATTGGGAACGGAACCAACCAGATGATACCTGGTATGTGGAGGAGGTAGACAACATGACCAGGAGTGGGCGGTATTTCAAGCCTCTACATTTGGATCAACCAAAGGCGTCCGGAAAGGACAAAGAGGCAGAGAAGCAGAAAGAAAAACTGCTCGAAGAGGAGGTTGTGCTGAAACAGCTTAAGAAAATACAAGCAAACATCTCCATCTAGGGACTGCTTATGGCCTCAAGAGTTCATAGACAAGCTGTCCTTTCTGCAATGGACAAGGCCAAATTTTTAATCGACACCACGCCTGAGCATCTAGTAGGATTGGTTTTTCCAGGAGGAGCTTCCCCGATGTTGACCTTCACTGATAAGGGACTGCTGCCTGAGGCCTCAAACCTTAACAAACCGCTTTATATCTCTATCGAGTGTAAAGATAAATGGGTGCCAGTGGTCCTTGTTGACACAGGATCTGCTATCAATGTGTGCCCGTCGAAGACGACATATGCTACCGGGTTGAAGCCCGCAGATTTTGTGCCTACTGCCCAGGTGATAAGGCCGTACGATAACACCAGCAGAGAGGTGATGGGGATTGTACAGATTCGAACACAGGTTGGTCCAGGACAACACGATATTGACTTTCAAGTCTTGGACGTTCGCATAACCTTCAATTTACTTTTGAGGCGGCCGTAGCTGCACTAGGTGAAGGCGGTCTCTTTCACCCTGTACCAGATGCTTAAATATCTCCACGGGAAGGGGGTGGCTATAGTTTTCGGGAATTCTTCAATCCATCCGCCGCTAGAGGTTTCTACACCAGTTTTGGAAATTGAACATGGCGCGGAGGATGTGTTCCTGTCACGATTTACCCTAGCCGAGACTCGGGTTGTATAGAATATCTTAGTTGTTGATGAGGGGCTCTATGTCAATGCACAATCAGTTTACCTTATGAACAAGCTACAGCATATCCCCGGGATGGGATTAGGGTGCAGTGGTCGGAAAGGTGTTGCAACATCGGTTGAAGTGCCGTATAACCCACATGCCTTTGGTTTAGGTTATCTGCCTACCAAGGAGGACTGGGTGAGGAAATGAAAAGAGATGGCTGGAAGAGCCAGAGCAAAGCAGGCCAGGAAGCATTTTGAGTTGATGCACTGACCTATCCAGTGTACCCTGAACGGACGCTTTGTCTGGAAAGGGGAGGACTTTTCGTTTTGTGGCTTCCCAGAGCCATGGCTAAATGTAGAGAAGCAGCGCTTGCCGGGATTTGAGATTTTCTTGGACTTGCAATTGTCTGGGGATGATGTTGCCGTAGAGCAGACAGACCCACCAGCTGAGGCTAAACAGTGTAAGGAGGAGGACTCCGAGAACACAGAGATTGAAATGGAAGTAGCGCTGGCTTGTCTACTCTTAGATCCTCAGATCGTACAAGAGTGCTTGGGGAATGACTTCTCAGTGTTCATGATTGGGAATGAAACAACTGTGAGCCCATCTTCAAACATTCTGGATGCATCCATCACACCCTTCCTCGTCTGGCAATATGATGAGGGCTTCTTATCAAGTAGCACTAGGTCAGGTAGTGAGCTGGAATCTGATTCCATCGAGTCTGTAGAGTTGGAATCAAGTTCCAGCTTGTTTGAGTCTGAGTTCGGTATTCTTGGGGGTGACAACCTGGATGCCACAGTCCTGTCTAGGTCGTCTTTTTTGTTTTCCTTTGAGTCTGTTGTAACAGAGGAACCAGGTGATTTGGAAGTGATTAATGAGAACGGAATGGCTATGGCTTCCGAGTACTTTTCTGTGCCCTTAATTTACTGCATTAATCAAGACTTTCAAAATTTTGATGAAAACAACGAGGAAGAAATTCCTCTGGTTTTACAATATTTGCTTGATCAAGAGTAGGGGACGTTTGTTAAACCCTTGGTTGATGAAATCACCCAAATTAATGTTGGTACTGAGAAGGACCCGCGGCTGGTCCAGATCGGGTCCACGTTGTCTTCGGAGGAGCGCAAGCGCTTAGTCACTTTATTAAAAGATTTCAAAGATGTTTTCGCGTGGTTCTACGAAGACATGCATGGATTCGATCCTGAGATTGTATAGCATTGGATCTCTCTTGACCTAGAGGCCCGACTTGTTAAGCAGAAGCTCCGAAGGATCCGCCTAGATTGGGCCCTCAAGATCAAAGAAGAGGTCACCAAGCAAATCGATGCAGGGTTCCTGCTGGTATTTGAATACCCTACTTGGTTGGCCAATATAGTACCGATGCTGAAGAAAGACGGCAGAATTCGGGTATGTGTGGACTTTAGGGATTTGAACAAGGCCAGTCCAAAGGACGACTTTCCTCTGCCGCATATCGATGAATTAGTGGACTTCACTGCTGGGCATGCACTGCTCTCGTTCATGGATGGGTTTTCAGGCTACAATCAGATTTTGATAACACCTGAAGACCGGGAGAAGACTGCTTTTACCACCCCGTGGGAAACTTATTGTTATAGGGTAATGCCGTTTGGGCTGAAGAATGTTGGGGCTACGTATCAACGGGCTGCGACCACAATATTGCATGACATGATCCATAAAGAGGTTGAGGTGTACGTAGACAACATGACTGTCAAGTCCAAGAAAAGAGAGGGCCACTACACCGGCTTGCAGAAATTCTTCCAACGGATCAGAGAGTATCGGTTGCGGCTGAACCCTCAAAAATGTACGTTTGGTGTTACAGTAGGGAAAATGCTGGGGTTCTTGATCACACATAGAGGTATCGAAGTTGATCCTCCCAAAATCAAGGCCATCTTAGAAATGCCACCATCGAGGACTGAAAAGGAGGTACGAGGCTTTCTGGGTAAAGTGCAATTCATAAGACAGTTTATCGCAAAATTAACCTTGACTTGTGAACCACTCTTTGGTCTCCTGAAGAAGGGAATGAAGTTCCAATGGGATGGCCGATGCCAAACAGCTTTCGAGCAGATCAAACAATATCTATAGAACCCACATGTGTTTCACCGCCTGAGCTAGGGAAACCGTTGATTCTATACCTGTTAGTGACTGAAACTACAATGGGTTGCATACTCGCACAAGAGTCTGAGGGCAAAGTGGAGAAAGCTATCTACTATTTGAGTAAGAAAATGCTGAACTACGAGACCCGCTACACTCCGTTGGAGAAGGCTTGCCTGGCCTTGGTATGGGCTACCAGGAAGCTGAGGCACTACCTGTTAGCTCACTTCGTAATACTAGTTTCGAGATTAGATCCCATCAAATATCTCTTCGAGAAACCGACACTTACGGGTAGGCTAGCCTCTTGGTTGCTTCTGCTTTTCGAATTAGATCTGAAATACGTGACGCGCAAGTCAGTGAAAGAGAGAGCAGTAGCGGAGTTCCTAGTCGATCACCCAATTGAAGGGGATGAAGCAGTTGAGTACCTGTTCCCAGATGAGGCCATTCTGCATGTCGAAGAAGAAACTTGGACGATGTACTTTGACGGAGCGTCAAACCAATACGGATATGGGATATGGGTATTGCTGATAGTGCCCGAAAATTCCCGCGTACCTCTAGCATTCAAACTCTGGTTCAAAGTATCGAACAATGAGGCAGAATATGAGGCACGTATTGCTGGACTAGAAGCCGCTCTAGAACTAGGGGCAAAACGGTTGAATGTCATCTGGGACTCAAACCTTGTTGTATCTCAAGCTAAAGGAGATTGGAAAGTTAAAGAGGAAAAGATGAGAATTTATCACCAGACCTTGGACGTTCTGATTCCTCGGTTTGAGAAATTGAATTTCGCCCATCTGTTAAGAGAGAACAACAGGTTCGCTGATTCATTAGCAACTCTATCTTCTATGATAGACATCCCTTTCGGAGTCCGGATGCATCTGATCATCATTGAACAGAAATTTGTGCTGGCCTACGAGCTGATTGCTGCCATAGATGAGGTACAAGATGAGAATCCCTGGTATTACGATGTCTCGAACTTCTTGGAAAAGGAAGCGTATCCACCAGGGGCAAATGCCAAAGATCAGAGGGCAATTCGAAGAATGGCTGCTCAGTTCATCATCTGCGGGGGTAAACTGTACAAGAGGGGTCATCTCGGGATGCATAAGTTGTGTGTTGATGCTAAAGAATCCAAATGCCTGATGGAAGCCATCCATGGAGGAGAGTGCAGAGCGCACATGAACGGGGTGATGCTAGCTCGGAAGATCCTTAAACAAGGTTATTATTGGTCTACCATGGAGAAGGATTGTATTGGCTTTGTTCTGCAATGCCACAAATGTCAGATCCATGCAAACCGCATGAACATTCCACCGTTGAAGCTGTACAATATGACTTCACCATGGCCGTTTTCAGTTTGGGGGATTGATGTAATTAGGGCTGTCACTCCAAAGGGGTCCAACGGGCATGAGTACATTTTGGTAGCGATAGACTACTTTACGAAGTGGGTTGAGGCCCAATCTTACGCGGTGTTGAAGGCATCGCATGTTGCTAAGTTCTTCAGAAACAACATCATTTGTCGCTACGGGGTCCCGAATGAGATCATTTCGGATAATGGTTCCCACTTTAAGAATGAGGTGGTCAACTTGTTGGAGAAGTACCACGTGGCGTTTCATAAGTCATCTACATATCGGCCGCAGACCAACGGAGCTGTTGAGGCCGCCAACAAGAAAATCAAACACATTCTGCAGAAGATGGTGGAAACCTAAAGGGACTGGCCAGATAAGTTGCCATTTGCTCTGTGGGGCTACCGGACTTCAATTCGAATTTCTACTGGGGAAACTTCGTATTACTTGGTTTATGGGATGAAGGCTGTTCTGCCTATCGAAGTTGAGGTTCCGTCATTACGGGTATTGGCTGAGTGTCAAATAGCTGAGGCAGATTGGCAGCAAAGTAGGTTCGAAGAACTCATGCTCTTTGATGAAAGAAGGCTGAAAGCGCTATATCATGTTCAGGGTTACCAACGGAGAATTGCCAAGCTTTCAACAAGAAGGTTAAGTCTAGGAATTTGAAAGATGGGGATCTAGTGCTCAAAGACAACCGAGCTCCCATCCATGACCCTAGGGGCAAGTTCAGACCCAATTGAACTGGTCCCTACATCATCAAGTCTATCTGGTCGGATGGAGCCGTCATTCTGATGGACCTAGATGGCCTAGAGTTTTCCCAGCTGATCAATATGGACAAGTTGAAGAATACTATCTCGGAGTGGCTCGCTAGGCCGAAAACCTGAAAGGGCGACATAGGCAAAAGTTAGAGCATGAAAATTTTGAAATAATAAAAACTGAGCTCGCAAGGTTGAAAACCCAGAAAGGGCGGCCTTGGCAAAAGTTAGAGCGCAAAAGGAGAGTGTTAATACATGAGTGAACCCAAGCCGAACTACGTAAGGCGTGATTTCTATCTTTGGGATACGTAGGCAACTTCATTCTAAAGTCCAACCATAAACACTTCCCCGATCAACTTTGTTCATGTGATCATCTTGGTCATCTTCGTCTTTTTTACATTCAAGAGCTCGATTGTGATCTCCAGTGCAGTGTTATTTAGACTAGGGGCCACTTTCCAGTTGATGGGATCTGGGGTAGTGCATCTCAGTGATAGATCTCGAGCGTGCCCAGTTTTGATCCATATCAAAAAAAGTTTTGAAAAGTTTTAATAAAACTTGATTTTGCTCAAATTAATCTTTTTACAACTTAGACCATTTTCGGACCAAACGGAAAATTTTAAGTACCCACAACCTTCAATTACATTGATTTCAGTACAGAGTTCTCCTACTCTTGAATACAAATTGAAGTTGCTTTTTAGTACATTCGTAAAGAAAACTTGAAGGTACTGATTAAAGAAAATAAACTCGAGGCATAGTCAGGTGTTACTGCGTCCCCTCCTAGAGCTGGTAGAAGCCTTTGATATCAAAGTAGGCCCAACCTGCGCCTCCTCATCAAGCCAAGCTATGCACTCATCAGAGAGGTTGCAACTCAAAGTGGGAGCGAGGGCCAGAACCTCTCTCGTCCTCCAGGCTGTGGCATATCGAGCTAGCTGTGCGCCTCGGACCGGAAATGCAGCAGGGTACTCTATCCATTCTTCTAGACGAGTCTGATCATGTCCGAACTGGCGCCGGAATCGGAACGAGAAGTAGAACACGCAGTGTGTCAAGCCAATCAACTGAATCCCGGGCTACCGGGACATGTTGTAACTTATTGCCTATAGATTGAGCCAAGGGTAGTGCCAAGCAATACTAGTAGCGGATAGACTGCGCATCCATTTGCACCACCATCCCTCATCAGGGGCATTAACTAGACGTCGTCGGAAGAAATAGCCGCGTGCTGAATATGCTGGGCATGAGTCCACAACCTTCAACTTATCCATCAACCATATCTGGGGAGGGATGAAAAATGAGAGATTAAAGACTAGAGAGGTGTACGTTGAGAGAAAGGTGAGAAAAGGGTTTTGAGAGAAAAACTGAGCCTGAGGGTCGAGTGATGTGAGAAATATATGTGAGATGGGGTGGGAAACATTACCTGTAGCAGTAGTGGACTCCCCGCGAATCTAGTCGTCTCTCGGCGATGAAAAGCATCCAAGCCCCTCAGTGTCTCAGCTAATGACATGGCAATGCAGCTCTTGCCCTCTCTTAAGCCTTGGGCAACCTCAATCAAACGGACGTTAGACCCTCCGGAACCAGAGGCAAGCAAAAAATGAGATAGCATGCATAAGCAAAGCGCATGTTGCTGGAAACCCAGCCAGTGATGATCGCTGTGGTCACCGGCATAAGAAAATTGATGAACCAAACTGGGGATGTCCAATGCTCCATCGTGGATCGAAGACCGAGCGTCATGCATAGTAAGCCCGCACATCCGTCCTAAGGCTTGGATGTGGCCAAAGCGGAATTGCGGCAAAATCTCTTCATCGCGTTCAGATTCCATTAAAGTTTGGAAGTCTTCGAAAGTGGGACACATTTCTTGTCTGCCAAAGCTAAAAACGTGTGTAATCGGATTCCAAAACCTTGCCGCAGCATGAAGGAACGGAAGACGCAGTGGGGTGCGACTCAATGTGAATAGTGCATTTATGCCAAAGCCTCGAAAATTCACCTTTTCCGAGCCATCCAAGGTAGCAATCCAATTTGTGAGATTTTGGACAAGAAATGCCTCCATTTTGGTGGAAAACTGAGTTAGAATAAGGGAACCACGAAACTGAAACCTTTATGGAGGATAAGGCACTGTTTGGAGGACAAGTGTCAGAAAACTGGAGGTCCCCAGGCTAACTTGTCAGCCGACCACTTTTTCTGGTCGGCCAGCCAGTTTTTCTGGTCGGCCAGCCACATGAAGTGGTCTGCAAAACAAAAAGTGGTCGGCCAGCCATTTTAGTGGTCGGCCATGAGCATGAAAGTGGTTTGTAGTTCTTTCTTGCCTCCGTAAAGAGAGTACCTAACGCTCGAAGCATCTTTTCGAGACGCTGCCTGCCGCCTTTGTTTGTCTAAAATACATTTGTTTATCGAGTTGTTGCTCATTTTTTTTTATCTAGTTGTTGATTCGTTTAACGAACTATTTTTGAGTTGTTTTAACGAACATCTGCATCAATGCTATCAAGCTCAAGACCGAGAGGCCCTCTTCACCCTCTTCGGCTAAGCAGCCTCTACGCGACCATTATCGGCATCTCCGTCTGAATCGAAGCCGTCATCCTCGAAAGCCTCCTCGGTGTCGCCTTCACCCTCCGAACCGGAACCAGAGTCATCATCTCTATCTGTGGATGTCTCCGACTGAGGATGAGCTGACTCCTCTTCCTCGCTGGACTCATAATCCAGCTTAAGGTGTGCTCTACGGCGAAGTCAATGCCCCTCTCCTAATCGCCAAGAAGGCTCAGATGGTCTGGGTCAGACGGTGCGACTTGAAAAGACAGTTTGAATACATCAGCTAGAGTATGTATATTAGATACAAGAATGATGTATGGAGTGAGTGCATACAGATATAGTATGTGAATGTGGTGTGTCAGATGTGCTCTACACATGCAGTGAATCAATGTAGTGAAATGTTCAGTTTTGTATGTCATTAGAAGTATGATAAATACAAGGAAATTGAAAAATACCGGGATATCAGAGGAGTGCAAGAAGGTTCCTCTGCAAGACCATGCCCTGGAGCGAGGCCACCATCCCGAGCAATCCCTCAGTATACTCTCTAGGAGGCTATAGATGCAAGTTCAAGTCATCAGTGAATGAATAAATATCTAAATATCTGAATGATAAGTGAAAACTATGGAGCATACCGGTGGTGAGTTAGGGTCACTGACGTATCGATGATCAGGCAATGGAGGCTCCAATGGAATCTGGTATGGTGTCCTATATGCCGTCACCTGGGCTGAAGGTCCGCCATCCAAAGATATCGCCAAGTCGAGGGTATCCCTCTAGTCCCACCCCTCAATGTACCGGCCCCGTTGGTCGAAGGAATGTCTCCAGCTCGGGCGTGACTCGAGGAAGGCATGTCAGCAGCTCTCCTCCTGGGGGTACGAACACTTGTCAATGGAGGCATTAGGTATGTATGGACATATGTCGCGTAATCCTCCTTCTCTAGGAGAAGAACTACGCCAACACCCAACATAAGGTTCTCGACCTCTCGGGGAGTGAGCTTCTATGTGGACCACATGTCCAGTAGAGGCGCTAAGAGGATCTCTTGGGCTGGGTTGCCCATCGTTTGGCGCATGAAGTGATCCCTGAGAAATCAGGCTCTACCGACTGGTCCCTCAAGCAGAACCCTGTATTGGGAGGTGCTCCATGCCCCGGGGAACTGGAACTGAGCATACCTTGGCATGTTAATCCAAGATTGCCAAGTGATTTGCGAATAGCAAGTGCATAAACTGATTAGATGTCATAAATATGCAAGATGAATCAAAGCTGAAAGCATGAAGAACTGAGAGTTCTGGATTACCTCCATCGCCCATACAGTATCAAAGAATTACCAGAGATATGGCAGAGTCTCCTAGGGCCTGGGCCAGTACCGACCCTCAAATCTGTGTGAATAAGGGATCTCAAGAGATGCCTCGACCTTGAGCTCAGGGGCAAGCGTCAGGAAGTATGCATAAACCCACAGCTGTGAAAGGGCAAGACAGTGGCTGTCAGAATACAGAATGTATAGAAAATAAAGAATGCTGAGGGCAGAATGCGAATACAGAATGTATAGAAAATGAAGAATGCTCAGTGCAGAATGCGAATATAGAATGTATAGAAAATGCAGAATGCCGAGTGCAGAATGCGAATACAGAATGTATAGAAAATGCAGAATGCTGAGTGCGGAATGTAGACTACAGAATGTAATGTGTGTAATGTGTGCCGTGTGTAGTGTACAGATTATGAAAAGCAGAAATGTAAATCAAGAGGGCAAAATGTATCTCCCAGGCTCGCCAGTAGCCACCTAATATGGTCCTTCACTCGCGGGAGGTCGAGCTCATGTAGCAGTAAAGGGTAGCGAGGGCAGAGCCACCCCAATCAAAGTGCCGGACCTGTGATAGGTCCACCAGAGCGCCAAGAAGATATAGCCCGACTATGTTCCCTCTGTCGGAGAACAGTGTGGTCCCGAGGACGAACATCAAAAATCCTTGGGCGTACTGCTGTATGGCCTCAATGGTCTCGGGCATAGTCCTTCTGTACTGCTCGGCGAACCAGGTGTACCTGACCCTATCGAATGATCTGTCGATCGGCAGACGGGCTCCGAGCAGACATATCCAAGCAGCCTCCCACTCACCCATCTCAGCATCGTATGGGATCGGCCGGCCTGCCACGTCAAGGCCTATTAGTATGGAGAAGTCATACGGGGTCATCGTCATGTCTCTGGTGGCCGAGAAATGGAAGGAGTTGGTAGTATCCGACCATCTCTCTACAAGTGCACCCAGAAGGGTCCTGCTCGCTGGATGACGTGACAATCCCACACAAAATGGGCCAAACCCTGCCTCATCCACGATCTGTCAGACAGTATCTGGGAGATCCATATACCACTCCCTCACGATGATAGACTCGTAACCCCGTGTGAAACGGGAAGATACCTGCATTCAGAATGAAGAGATGTATTCAGTTTTAGAATGAAAGTATGAGCTGTGTGTTCAGAATGAAAAAGTGTACTGTGTTATGAACTGCGTGTTCAGATTGAGCAGTGTGCTTTGTTATGAAAAAGTGTACTGTGTTATGAACTGCGTGCTCAGATTGAGCAGTGTGCTATGTTATGACAATAAACCGAATGCTGTGTTATGAACTGCATGTTCAGATTGAGCAGTGTGCTATGTTATGAAAAAGTGTACTATATTATGAACTACATGTTTAGATTGAGCAGTGTGCTATGTTATGACAATAAACCAAATGCTGTGCTATGAACTGCGTGTTCAGATTGAGCAGTGTGCTATGTTATGACAATAAACCGAATGCTGTGTTATGAACTGCGTGTTCAGATTGAGCAGTGTGCCATGTTATGAAAAAGTGTACTGTGTTATGAATTGCGTGTTCAGATTCAGCAGTGTGTTATGTTATAAAAAAGTGTACTGTGTTATGAACTGCGTGTTCAGATTGAGCAGTGTGCTATGTTATGACAATAAAGCGAATGCTGTGTTATGAACTGCGTGTTCAGATTGAGCAGTGTGCTATCTTATGAAAAAGTATACTGTGTTATGAACTGCGTGTTCAGATTGAGTAGTGTGCTATGTTATGAAAAAGTATATTGTGTTATGAACTGCGTGTTCAGATTGAGTATTGTGCTATGTTATGAAAAAGTGTACTGTGTTATGAACTGCGTGTTCAGATTGAGCAATGTGCTATGTTATGACAATAAACCAAATGTTGTGTTATGAACTGCGTGTTCAGATTGAGCAGTGTGCTATGTTATAAAAAAGTGTACTGTGTTATAAACTGCGTGTTCAGATTGAGTAGTGTGCTATGTTATGACAATAAACCGAATGCTGTGTTATGAATTGCGTGTTCAGATTGAGCAATGTGCTATGTTATGACAATAAACCGAATGCTGTGTTATGAACTGCGTGTTCAGATTGAGCAGTGTGCTATGTTATGAAAAAGTGTACTGTGTTATGAACTGCGTGTTCAGATTGAGCAGTGTGCTATGTTATGACAATAAACCGAATGCTGTGTTATAAACTGCGTGTTCAAATTGAGCAGCGTGCTGTGTTATGAAAAGGTATACTGCGTTATGAACTGTGTGTTCAGATTGAGCAAAAGACTGCGTTATGAACTGTGTGTTTAGATTAAGGAAAAGACTGCGTTATGAACTGTGTGTTCAAATTGAGCAAAAGATTGCATTATGAACTGAGTGTTTAGATTGAGCAGTGTTATGAGCTGTGTGCCAACTGAGCAGAATGTTGTGTTATGAAGTGAGTGTTCAGATTGAGCAGTGTTATGAGCTGTGTGCCAACTAAAAAGAATGCTGTGTTATGAACTGTGTGTTCAGATTGAGCAGTGTTATGAGCTGTGTGCCCAAATGTGCTGTGTGCCCGAATGAGCTGTGTGCTCAAATGTGTTGTGTGCCCAAATGAGCTGCGTGCCAAATTTGTAAAATGCTGTGTGTAAATTGTGTATGTCATGAACAAAGTATTGTGTGGTGAGTTGTGTGACAAGTCAGTAGAATGCTCTATGAGAACTGTGTGTTCAAAATGAGTGAAGTGTTGTGTATGTGAATGTGTTCGGAACGAGCAGATATAATACATAGCAAAAATATGCAATGTGCAAGAAGTGCAAAATGCATCGCAGAAATGTAAAAGTGGAGTACGTACCTCATGCGCGTGATGAGATAGGTGGGACTCCGGCTCCCGTAGCAACAAGTCTGCGGGCGCCTGCCGTGCAAAGTCGGTAAAATGATAGAAGGTGCTAGGAGGTAGGATGTGCTCCTGCGGGTGGTACTCCTCCGGGTCGAATGACCGTATCCTCGGAGGCAATGGTATAATGTCGGGCTCATCCTCTACATGTGCAGAACCTCCACCATATGGAATATTGTCAGCCATTTGAAGAAATCTGTAAAAAGATGCAAAAATGAGCAAAATGAGCAAAAAGTCAACAAAAGTCAACTCTCGAGAAGAGAAAAAGTCAACAAAAGTCAACGCCCGAAAAAAGGTGCTAAACTTCGAGACAAACATACCTCAAGTGGTGAAAATGGAGAAAGAAGCTCTGAAAACAAATTCTAATCGGTTCAAAACGAAGAGAATCAAAAGTTTTCGGGAAACAACTTCGCGTGGGGCGTTGGAAAACGCGTATAAGGTGCAAATCTGAGAGGGAAAAGGGTCTAGGGAGGAAGAGAAGTTGATTTCGGCCTTGGAGGTGTGATAAAAAGTGATTTGGTTGTGTATACTTAAAGATCCGGCCTTGAAAAGACCAATCTGTCCCTGTTTTCATAAACTGGTCGGCCTGCCAGTTTTTTTGGTCGGTCGACCACTTTGGTGGTCAACAACTGGTCGGCCACTGGCCTAGGTGGTCGGCCACCCTTCTTGGGTGGTCTCCAAGGTCCCATTGTTCTCCCTGTGTATTTTGGTGATGACTGGAGTCCTCGGCTCTCGAGAAAGTACAAGGAAAGTACACTTTTCGGCGCGAAATGTCCCTGCGGGAACTTCAAATTCAAGTCTTCGATACGTGGCTCATCGTTACTTGTCAAGAGCAAGGTGTATCCTTTTTGAGTATGTTGTGACCCCTCCGAGAGGTAAATTGTAGGTTCCGGTTAAATTAATTTTGTTAAGGCTTATGTTTCCTTATTCGGCATTTTGTTTCGAACATGCTATTGAAATTGCACATTTTCTCGCATTGTTATGCACACTTTAAGCGCATTATTATGCACACCACTTGCTCGCATTGTTACGCACACCACTCATCGCAATGTTATGCACGTCTCGTTGCATTGTTGTGCACCCTATTTGTGTTGTCGCGCATGTTTTACTTGCATTGTTATGCTTGTTTGACGCGTATTGCTCCGCATGCACACTTTGCATTGTCATGCACTCTATTCGCGTTGTCACGCATGCATTTCGCCCGCGTTGTTACACACACTTAGGTTGCATTGTTATTCACTTTCCACTTGCGTTGTCACGCACTTTTCACTTGCATTGTTATGCTTGTTCCGGTTGCATTGTTATGCACTTTTCACTTGCATTGCTATGCATATTTCCATCGGCATCATATGTGCACGCATTTGTCTTGTACCTTGATGTAACGTTGAACATATGTTGCTAACTATATTATACCTATTGAGTTTCTTTCTTAGGCAAACACGATATTGTATGTATGATTCATTTGAAGTTGGCGCGACCAGATGATATCGTATGTACGATTCTTTCAAGAGAAAATTCGACACAATGCGAACTGCATAATTCTCTTACATCCTTTCTGCATGAGTTGTAGTTTGGTTTGAATTCGCTTGCTTAAACTATTGCATTTATTTTGCATAATTGCTTCATTATAGCTTTCTTTGCATGATCATAAGTTATGTTCGGCTTTGTGCATGCCATTCGCATCTTCTCCTTGCCTGCGGGCGCATCTATTTGTTATCTTGCCGGTTTGTCTAAGTCTTCGGCCTTGTCAAAAATGGGTCGTCTCTGGGTTTTGACATTCACTCCCGTCACTTCTTGACTTTCGAGTTCTGTCAAAGAGGGGTAACTGTAGACACCCCATTTTTGACCCACCTTAAGGCTCAGACGTCATCGATTGAGCGCTCGGTGATTATGCATGTTTGAGCTCGTTTCAAGTTTTCGGAATTTTTGGCTGAGAGCCTTGCCTCCGGGCCTCTGAACTCTTTGTGCTTTGGCTCGGTTTGCAGACTGAATCTTGTTTTCTCTTCCTTGGAGGGAGGGAGAGGTCTTGTAGACCATCCTTTTGTGGTCGTAGACCACTTTTCCCGCTAGGAGACTAGTTTTCGATTTTCGGAGCCTTCGGCCGCGCTCCTTGTCTCGGGACCGCTTAACGTTCTCCGTTTGGCTTGGTTTTTGAATCATGCCTTGTTGCCTCTACCTAGAGGGACACTGTGGTCTAGGAGACCACTTTTGATGCCCGTAGACCAGTTTTCGAGGCTCCCGGCTGCGCGCCTTGTCTCCCGATCTCTCGTCTTGCATCCTTTTTGGTTTGTTTTTGGTACAAACCTTGTTTTCCTTGTTTGGAAGGTGGTACAAGGGTGGGAGACCAGTTTTTCCCCTTGGAGACCACTTTTCTTCCTGCCAACCAGTTTTCTGGTCAGCTAACTGGTTTTCTTGGTCTTTGGACCACCTTTTCTGGTTGGCCACCACACCACTAACTTGTTTCCAGTGTGCAGACCATCTCCCACCATGGCCCACCACTTCAAGTGGTCGGCAGCTTTCTATCACCTTTTTAGAGATATTTTCTTTACAACTGTAACAGCTGGAGGGCACAGAAACTATAACACCCAGCACCCTCGTATATAATTATGGTATCTTTTCAGTCCTCTATTCTGTGTCTTTGAATGTCTATTGTGAAACGCTAGGTGCAAGTATGGTAAATTGCATGGAACTTAAACATATGGACTTCTATCTCTGAGTTAGGACACTATCTCGCTGCATTTGAATCATTTAAATCAAATTGGACATCTTAGAGACTTAATTTTCGTAAATTGATTTGGTATTTAGAATCTACATGATTTTTAAGCTTTAATGGGATTTTCGTGAAATTTTCATTTCAAGATGCTAAAGTTTATTGAAATTCGTCTTATTCTCCTATTATATATATATATATTATATAAGGCACCTTAGGAGATATTTTTTGAATCAACACTTGTGTTAAGAAGAAGAGAGAAACGTGAGAGTTAAAGAGGAGAATTAGGGGAAATCGTGGGTCATCAAGGAAGCTCATCAAATTGTTGGATTTGTGTAAATTACTTTAAGGTAACTCAAGTTTTGTTATAACTACTCAAAGATTACAACTTATGTTTGTGTTGTGTTTGACTCATGAAGATTATATGTTGAGTTATGAGGGTTTTGGCAATATTTGTATACTTTGACACTTCAAATTGAATGATGTATGAAGTTATACTTCAATCCTTAGTTTTATATCATGATTCCAAGCATATATATTAATATTAAGTGATATGGTTGTTGAACTTGAAAATAGGATGAAATTTGAGGAAGTAATAAGTTGTTGAAGCTTCTAAGTTGGGTTAAATTGTCGTAATCAAGTTTAAATCCATGCTTTGGTGATGGTTAAGTTGAAGTATTACATAAATTTACCCTTTGATTGTAGGAAAAATGAGATTTGGTTGTTGAATTTTGGTTTGAAATCGGCCGCCTGAATGGGTTGTCGTCCGCCGAAGTGAGGTCGTACGCCGAAAGGGAAAATCACCTCCCAAATAGCTTTTTTCGAATTATTCATTCGCTCGAGGAGGAATTTCGCCGAGCGAGAAATCGACCTCAAAGATTTTTGTAGCATTGTCTTTGGCCGAGCGGACAAACTGGAGCTCGAGCGGGGGGCCTAATTTTCAAAAAGAAGAATTCTTGCTCAGTTTTGCGTGCTTGATTCCCTAATGCTTTTAGAATACGTTTCTGATGATTTTAAGTTGGTTATCCATTCATGTGAAGTGTAATGATGCAGGAAATGATTCCCCAATGATTTAAGAAGAAAACAACTAATTTATAAGTTATGATTGTGTGCAGGGCACACTCCGGAAGAAACTACCACGCCGTTACAACGCTGTGAGTAATAGTGCTTAAATGCACCTTTATTCGTTATCATTATGAACTGTATTTTCTTTATGTGAGAACTATATTGCATGAAGTTATGTATGAAACAAGAAATATTATGAACTATGGAGACACTGATACAGTTTGTGAATTCATGTGGCCAAGGGCCATCTGTGTACCAAGAGATTATGAGGCCAATGGCCAATATGTGGAATACGATTATGTGGCTAATGGCCAATATGTGAAATGTGATTATGAGGCTAATGGCCAATATGTGAAATATGATTATGAGGCTAAAGGCCGACATGTGAAATGTGTATGTGTGTGAACTCGTGGACCAAGAAAATAAGGGGCCGAAGGCCATTACCTTAAGCTGTGAAGTTATGAAACTTAATGGTTTTATTTGTGAATATGTGAATTCCTCAGGCCAAGGGCCAAATGGGGAAATTGTGAATCAACAAATTGTCCTATGGGTACAGAAGCAGGCTAACTACACGGATGTTATGATATTTTGTTTTACATGTATATAAGTGCTATTGTTCACTGAGCTTAGCTCACCCTGTGTTCTCGTCGCTTTTGTAGGTAACCAATCGTGAGGTCGACTATAACCCAAATACGTTATACTTTTGTCAAACTAGACACAGCCAAGCTTTGGATTGGAACCCTCCTTTTGTGGAGTTCATTAGATGATGGCTTACTCTTTTACTTTTGAATTAGGTTGTCATGTACTTATTATTTTTGTTGTATACCCCACCCTGGTTGGCTTTGTGGAGACATGTAAATACCTAACTCGCAAACGTATTTTGGCTTTTAATGTACTTGTTCCATGAGATGTTTATGATCCTGGCATAATTTAGTAGCTCAATGGATGACATAGTTTCTAGTTTTTATCACTTATTAGTACAGCTTCCGGTCAGGCCCCTAAATGAAATCACGTTAGGTGTCCTTTTCTGTTTCGATCATGCCCAAACTTTTAGGGGCAAGTTTGGGACGTGACAGAAACCATCCTTCATACACAAGTATGGAGGGATGGCTCTAAGTCCTTAGCTTCCTCAACAAGCTTGAGCTTTGTTCTCTATAAGAGAGAACCTCCCCCCTCCTCCTCTAGGTTTAGAAAAATTGCCTTGAGAGATATACATACACCCTTGTCTCTATAATCCTCCATCTCTCTTATTTTTGTGCCTTAAAGTGTCATTTTATTACACTTTTGCACACAAACACATAGTGAAACACCATCATTTTGTTGCTGAGGCTTCCAGAGGTTTGTTTTGGAGTTTTTGGACTGGTTTGAGCTCAAAGAAGTTGCTGGAGTTGCAGCTTTGAAGGTGTTCTTCAAGGGTGAGCTTCTAACCCTTAAAACCCCTTTTTTTGCTTAAACTTTTGGACCTATTTGCATGCTGATTTAAGCTTAACTTTCTACTGAAAAAAGTTTTGATTTTGCATGCTTAACATGTTTGTTTAAGGTCACTTTTGTGTTGGGGGTGGTCTACCCCCTCTTAGGCTTTGTTTGGCCTTGTTCTTGTACCTTCTTTTTAAGTTATTGGGACCACCTTGTTTTGGCCTTCTCACCACTGAAACTCAGAGGAATTTTAGTGGCGGAAATGGTGTTTTAAGATCCCAAATAGGAGAGGGTCATCCCCTCTCCTTGTGTTCTTGAATGCTTGCTTTGAATGCCTCATGTTTGAGCATGTTTGTTAAGCTTGTGTTGGCCACATCTTAGCCTATTTTAGGCCTTATTTTGACATGGCATACCACTTTTTTTTAACTTGGTTTTGTCATCCCTTGCACGCTTAGTACACTTGTAGTGTAAATTTTACAAACTAGTTTTGTATGCTTCATGAAGTAGCATGCCTTTTTAGCATGTTTTGAGTCTATCTCAGCATGTTCTTGGTGTTTTTTTTTCCATGTCATACCTCTGTTAAGGTTTGGTTTGGTTGGCCCTTGCATGCTCCTTGCACTTGTAGTGCAATTCCATGAACTAGCCTATTGTGTATCATGCTTTAACATGTCAGTCTAGCATGCTTTTGGTTTAACTCTAAGAATCTTTTGTCTATGTTTTAGCATGCTCTAGCTCTGATTTGTGTCGTTTTGGCCATGCATTCCATGCTTTGTATAGCTATAATGCATTCTAGCTTGTTAGCTTTGTGTATCAAGTCCACTAGCATGCATTGCTTGGCCTATTTGAATGATTTGGCATCATTTGTAATGTTATTTCAATACATGTAGTGTGGTCATACACTTGCATTGGTCACCTATTCCATGCTTTGGAAGGTTCATGCTTTGTGCCTTAACATGAGTCATTGTGTATGCCTTCATGCCTAAGCTTGCGAGCTATCATTTCAGTGTTTATTTAGGGTTATTTTGCCATGATATAACTCTAATTTTTGTTGGCGAAGCCATCTTATGCTTGGTCTTGGTAGGTGTAGTGTAATCCACCTTATTTGCCTTGTATGCGTCATGCCTTATGCCCTTCATGCTAGTTTATTTTGGCTTCCTTACATGCATGTTTTAGACTCATTTTGACATGTTCTAGAACTATTTTGGGTTGCCTCGACCATATGCTTCATGTTTTGTATAGCTGTAGTGCAAGTGCCTATGCTAGCTTCAAGCTACCATAGCATGCTTCATTTGCATCATGTACATGATTTGGCATCATTTATCGTGATATTTCAGAGCATGTAGCATTGCCATTTTCCCACTTCTTCCACCCTTTGAGTGCCTCCAAGGGTTGTGCATTTGTTGCCTTGTTTGTGGCCTAGCTTGTATGCTTGTATGCCTAGGCCTTTGAGCCTCCATCTTAGCATGTTTTGGTCTTTGTTTAGACTTATTTGAGCTCTGTCCATAATAGGTTCATGCCTTTGTGCCATGTATTGCATGCCCCCTTTGTAGTCCTCTTTGCTAGCTTTAATGCTTAAGGACCTTTGTATGCTATACTTATGTTGATCGGATGATTTGACATCATTTCATACCTTATTTCAGTGCACTTAGTGTTGTTGCACTTCCACATTTGTCACTCCTTGAGCACTCTTGAGAGTTGTGCTCTTAGGCCTAGTTGATGGGCCCTTGCATGTGCATGCTTATATATGCTTTTGTGCCTTAGTTTTATCACCATGGCCACTGTTTTGGGCATGACTGAGGTCTGCCCATTTTGGTTTAAGTCCATCGAGCATGTTATGTGAATGTTGTTGCATTGCATTATGTTGTTGCATGCTTATGTTGCCTTGCATTGTGTATGCATGCATTAGCATTGTTTGCATGTCATTAGCTTCGTTAAGTTGATCATGTCACATTGCATTGAGTATGCCATGTCGTTGTTTGCATTGTGTATGCCATTTTATTGCTTTGCATTGAGTATACATGCCATTAGCATTAAGTATGCTATGTTACATGGCATTGCATGTTTTCATTCTTGTCCCTCATATGTTGTTAGAATGCTTTGTTTTATTGCATGTTTGCATGCTTGAGTCATTTTGCATGATTGTTTGCATGTTAATGTTGCATTACATTGAGTTGCATTGCACTGTGTATGCCATGCTTGTTTTGCATTGTTGTTTGGAATAGGTGTTAGTCCAAACACGAGAAATGAGGGACGTTTCGTATGTAAAGTGATGAAACGTGCCTCAATTGTCGGTCGCCGATGCTCTTGATCATACATGATAGAGTTCAAGGCCTTATGTGTTTATTTGTGCATTCATTTTACATTGAATTGTGCAATTTTGCTTCTCGGCCATCATGCATTAAGATGCGTGATTGGTGGCCCGAGGGTCGAGAACTACACTCCCTTGAGCTTAGGAAATGATAGGGAGGGTGGTCGTGCACACATATCTTGCAAATACATTGCCATGCCTTCTCTTGCTCTCTGTTGCAGCAAACTGGAGTCTGGCAGCAAAAACTGGTCGGCCGACCAGTAACACTAGCTGGCCGACCACTTTTTCTGGTTTTCAGCAAAGAAAAGTGGTCAGCAGGTGGTCACCCTCCTCAACAACTGGTCGGCAGCATCCCTACAGGTTCCCAAGGTAAGTTCGAAGCTTTCTGGAGCTTGCTGCAATGTTCTGAGAACAATTGCAAACAGAGGCAAGTTGGAGCATCGCGACGGATTTCCGAACAAGGCGACCGAGCATGCATACACTCTTCTCCCTCCAAGGGCATCTCTTTACTGCTTTACTTAGCTAATTTGCTTAGCTAATTTATGCTTTGGTTTTGTAATTAAGTAGTTAATGTGTTAGCTATTCATTTGTGTTGTAATAGCTTAATTAGTTAGCTAGTTTTGTGATGTAATAATTAGTTTAATTAGCTTAGATTAGCTAGTTAGCTTCTTATTCGGACCCTCTGTCGAGAGGGCCAACTATTGTAATAAGCGTGTGTGTGTGCGATGCATGTCTTCCAACCCCCATTTCTTCCTCCCTTTTACTTATCTGCTTTTAGCGGTTAGTTTTAGGTCATATTTTGTATAGTGTACTTATGCTTCGCATGCGTGCACCAATTCATCTGTCTTGCATGCACCGAGCTCGGCACATCATACTAACTGCATTGTATTTCAATTCCAATTTGAATACATGTACCAAGTTGCATTTCATATGACATCTTA
Source organism: Camellia lanceoleosa (assembly GCA_025200525.1). Taxonomy (NCBI): domain Eukaryota; kingdom Viridiplantae; phylum Streptophyta; class Magnoliopsida; order Ericales; family Theaceae; genus Camellia; species Camellia lanceoleosa. The sequence continues at coordinate 92,734,671 of CM045763.1, forward strand.
GAATAACTGAGCCTATCTGAGCTGCATTTTTGCATGTGTTACATTAGCCATCTCAACATGAACTAGGATCATGTATGATTTCTAACTAGTTCTCTATTTTGGCTCGGAGTACACTGTGAGTGTTTACGCTTTAGCATACTGCATGAGACATGTATGTTGCCACGTTAACATGCTTGCCATGAGGCTAATTGCTTATTTGCTATAACTGCCTGAATGCCTATGGGTGAAGGTTGGATTGCTTGAATTAGAACAATTCATTGAAATCCTCGTCTTAGTCTACTTGCGAGAAGCAAACTTTAAACTGTTTTAAAACAAATGAACATGCAATGTTTTGTTCCAACTGAGGTGATCTAGTCTATATTTGTATGCTGTGTGCATCATATAGTTAATAACCGGAATAAGAACGCATGTGTTTTCAAAAACAAAATATTATGTTAGTAAAGGCCAATCTTTGATTGAGCGAGCGGGGGTGCTCATTGCATGACCTTCCCCTCTCGTACCCAAGTTTCCGAGCCGAGACAACTTTGGTGATGACGGATACGTGGCCTTCGGCACGAGTCAGGGTTTCCTAAATTTTCTCCAAAATAAAACACTTAGGTGGCGACTCTGTATCTGGTAAAGCAGTCCATGTTTGGCACTTCTTTATAAAAATCAGTTTTCCAAAATGATTTGCCAGATTTGGACTCTTTGGTGATTTATCGGTCTCGCATTGCACTTTGTGAGATTAGATTCAGAACCGCGACATTGAGTCCGAACTGTAGTAGCTAATGAACAAAACAATTTCGCGCCCTCGCGCGCGAAGCCGGGACGTCTAGGTGGTCTATAAGCTGCCATAAGGGTTACCAATTCTGACAAGCCATCTAAAGGGAAACTGTATTTCATTTGTGAGAAGAGAAATTGTCAATTTTGGAGGTGGTGTACCCCAAAATATGTGACGATGGTAGAGAGGCAAAGGAACGAGAGAATGCTTTATCAAAATCAAAATATCAAGACTAAAGGACTAAAAGCAAGAACCAAATGCTTGAGCAGTCCTTAACATTCATGAAGCAGCTTGTTGTGGGTCTACTCACAATTTGTATTGTTATGTCAGTTGCATTAGTCTTCAAATGATTGTAGGTGGCTTTTAGATCAGGTGTTTTTGTGCTATGTAGTTTACCAAAAAACATTGTACTAAGCTGTGTACTTCGTGAATGTTGATATGTCTATCCCAGTTGCCAATGTATGGTTATTCTGTACTAATCTTATGTTTTAATGCAAGCAATGATATTGAGTGAATGAGTATGTTTTTAAGAATTTTTTTCTTTCATAGAATGAGTATCCAAGAGGAAACACAATCTGAAAATAGGAAGAATAAGGGAAAATCCTCTCAAGTACCATCCGTTAAGGCTCACTGGGATGCAAAATCAAATGAAATTTTCATTAAGCTTTGTGTTGAGCAAGTGAAGGCTGCACACAGACCTGATACACACTTAGATAGGGCCGAAGTGGGAAAATGTGATAACTAAGTTTAAAACTATGACTGGAAAAGCGTACCAACGAATACAAATGAAAAATCATTGAGATGTTTTGAAAAAAGATTGGCTTTTATGGAATAATATTTTAAGGGGTGAGACAGACTTAGGCTGTGATACATTGACTGGAGCTATCTCTGCATCTGATGAGTAGTGGACCAAGAAATTGGAGGTAAGTTAATTGATTAATGTACATTTGTTTGTTTGTTTGTTTTTTTTTTTTAAATAGATCAAATTTTAAATATGCCATATTGTAAAATTTTCCTTTGTAATTGTTGCAGAGGTATCCTGATGCTACTAAATTTTGGCGTATGCCGTTGCAATTCTCTGAAGACCTAGACATACTATTGTCAATTGCAGCTGCTACTGGAGAATGGGCATACACCCCTAACTCAGGGGTTATGCCTAACACTGATGAGACTGGGGAGGAATTTTTGTCATGACCCAAACTTGATACCTAAAGGTTTGGCGTTGCAACAAGATAATAAAAATAAAATAATTCTAAAATTTCTGTAGTAGTAGCGCAAGCGGATAAATTAAATAAATTAAAGTAAAATAAATGGGTACCAAAAGTTTATTAAAAAAGAAAAATAGTTATTTGGTCTATTTATTTTATTACAGAGTCCGATCAGAAATACAGATAAAAAAGAAAGACTAAAAAACACTGTGATTTATCTCCCATCTTAATCCTACTAAATCTCGTCACCTGAAAAGGATAACAACCATAAACACATAGTAGAGTGAGAAATATTATACTGTGAGTATAGGGGCACAAAATAACCATGAATAGCCATTTAAGCTAAAACATTAACATAACTTAATTCGAATAAACAAATTATTTAAGTGGCAGAAACTGAATAGTTATTTAAGCTAAATTATTTAAAACAACTTAGTCTGAACAAATAATCATATAATTAGCAAAACCGAGATTAGGTAATTAACTAACCATAACCACGGTACAGAGTAGAACAGAGGTCAATGGATCCATAACAAACAGAGGACCACATAGTGGCCAAACAATAGCCAACGGTTTATTTAAGTCCCCTAAGGCGTGGGACTCCCATGGTGATACTTATAGAAAATAATTGTTTACAAAATCATTGTCAAATAATTATTAAAAGTTAAACAAATATATCCATGGGTTTCAATTTAAGCAAATAGAGTTTAGAAAATAATCCACGTAATTGAAACATTAACATAACTATAAAACATAAATTATATAAAATAAATTGTGGTAACTCAAAACATTTGTAAAATATATTATGGTAACTTAAGACATATAAAACATGTTATGGTAGCTCAATGTATAATATAACTCACTTTTAATATAAATTTACCCCTATTATCCCTGTGCTCCCGAACCTCTCGTGCTACGCTCTTCCTCCTTTCACTCTACTTAGCTTGTTGCTTCATTCTACATCAGCACCCTCTATTTATACTTACCCAAGTGTGAGGCCCAAGCCATGGGATATACACGCAAATGCCCTCTCTTTTTGTCACCTGTTTTGACCCTTGTCTTTAATCCCCATGAATTCACCAAGAGCCATATTAACCCATGGCCTACAGAAATCTTACTTGGTTTATTTATTTATTTATTATTATTTTATTTCAATTCCAAAAGTTATGATTCCTAAAAGGTTCACGTCTAAAAATTTCATCACCCAACTATAAAACATCACTTACCGCTTACAAAAATATTTAATATCAAAAAATGCGGTGTCTCATAATCTATTCCCTTAACAATTTAATCGGTTAATTTCCAACTTTCTAAACTATGCACTTTTTTAATATAATAAGGAATTCTATTTATTTAAGTAACGCAGTATTGAAATAAATTTAAAAATTCGAGTGTCGCAAAATCATACCCCACATAATGCTGAATTGGATGATGATGTTGATTTGGAGGTGGTTTATCCTTCTGATTTAAACAAAAAACGTCCATCAAACACTAATTTGGAGGTGGTTTATCCTTCTGATTTAAACAAAAAATGTCCATCAAACACTGATGGTTCATCAAACAAGGGCAAGGCAAAAAAGAAATTTTTTGGTGCAATTCTACTTAACAAGACACTTGATCGCATAGTCAATGTGGTTGAGTCATCTTCAGTAACTTCAACACAAATCTCAGCAAGATATCATTCAATTGCAGAATATTTGGCAAAGCTGGAAAGCATCCCTGGTGTGTCCCCAAATGATGACATGTATGTATAGGCTGCCAGATTGTTCTTAAGAGACAAGCATCGTGAGTGCTTCATGACACTTCTTATGGATGAAGTTCGGCTGAGGTTTCTAAAGTTGGAGATTGAGATGGAGAAGACCAGCACAGGTTATCGTTAATATTATTTCTGGATGTATGGCAGACTTATTATTCATGCTGAATTTTATTATTATTTCAGGTTTATGTAAGACCTTTATTAGGACTTATTATTAATAATGTTGGAATTTTATGTTGGACCTTTATTTGGACTTTTATTAATATTATTTCTGGATGTTGGACTTTTATTAGGTGGCTTTCATTGTTAGTTGAATGGTTGAGTAGTAGATGGCATTTATTTGAATGGTTGTGCTAGAAGTTGTAATTTTTATTAGGTGGTTGTCATTGTTAGTTGAATGGTAGGTGGCATCTATTTGAATGGTTGTGCTGGAAGTTGCATTTTTTATTAAGTGGCTTTCATTGTTAATTGAATGGTTAAGTAGTAGGTGGCTTTAAGTATATATATATATATATGTAGATCTGCTGGCCTCTGGTAGAGATCAATTTCGGTGTTTCATTTCTCTTCAAGCAGGTCTTTTGTTGAGACAATAGTTGTGTTTTCAATAATTTTGGACCCCAGGTATTTGGGTAAACAAATCTTATTGTGTTTTCAATAATTAGTTGTGTTTTTAATAAATATTATTATGTGTGTTTATTTCATTTTTGTACTAGTAAATAAGAAGCCTTTAAATGAGTAGGTATTTTGGATATGAGTAACAGTGGTGACAATGAATGGAATGATGATCATGATAATGAAGATGCTGAAGATGCTAAAGATGAAGGTAGCACATCGCAAACCCAACAAAATAATAATATGCTCTTAGCAACGGCAGCAATAGTTGCAGTGACATATGCGACAAATTATTTGATAAAAGAACCATGTAGGACATCTTCTCTAACAAGGTGGAAGTGGATGGTAGAATTACAAGAAGGGAATCAGACAAGAATATTTGAAAATTTTTGAATGGAAAGAGAGGTATTTTATCAATGGTGTGATTTGTTACAATCGAACTATGGCCTTCAAACTGGATGAAAAGTTAGGGTTCAGGAGCATGTTGCAATATTTTTGTATATTGTTGGCGGTGACATTCGAAACAGAAATGTCCAAGAAAGATTTCAACATTCCGGAGAGACAATTTCAAAATACTTTAAGAAGGTGTTAGAAGCTGTTACAATGATGTCTAATGATTAGGTAAGGCCGTAACCGAGATTGGTATGCATCCATATATTAGAAGTAACAGCAGATACTATCCTCATTTCAAGGTAATAATTAACTACAAGTGGAACTTGGGTGTTACATATAATTAATGTTGCTAGGATATTTCTAATAATGAATAAATATATTTTTATTCTAAATTTTGTAATTGGAGCAATTGGCGGAACAGACATCAAAGCATCTATATCTCCAGATAAGTAACCTCGTTTAATAGGTAGAAAGGGGTATGAGACTCAAAACATAATGGCTGCATGTGACTTTGATATGTGTTTCACATTTTTGCTTGCCAGGATGGGAAGGAAGTGCACACGATACTCGGATCTTCTTAGATACAATTAGGAATTCTAGTTATAATTTTCCAAAATCATAGAGAGGTAACTGTTTTATATTTGATTGCTACAGTAAATGCATTACATTCACATCTTCATATTTATTTTTACATTTATAATTGCTTACTTTAATTTCTTGTTCGGATTTTAAAATAGATGAGTTTTACTTTGTGGATGTTGGGTATTCAAACACGAAAGGATATCTTGCATCTTACAAAGGAGAGATACCATATAGCTAAATTTGAACATGGTCAACCCCTTCCAATTGCACAAGAAAAATTCAACCAAGCACTTTCATCACCTAGAAGTGTAATAGAAAGAACGTTTGGGGTTTGGAAAGCAAGATGGCCGATGATAAAGGATATCCCACCAAACTACAAGTAGTCGACCCAAGTCAAACTTGTTTGTGCAACAATGGCAATTCACAATTTCATCTGACGAAGTGAGTTTCGTGATATTGCATTTAACTCTTATGATAAATTCTCGGATTATGTACCTAATGATGAGGAAGGATCAAGGTCTCAACAAGTACGCCATGAAAATCATGTTGAAGGTGATGACAATGAGATGGAAGTGAGGAGACATAATATTTGTATGTCAATTTGTAGAAGAAATTAGGAGTTATCTAATAACTAGGGAGTTTTATTTTTATTGCCTTAATAGTAATTTATTGTGTTTTTATTGCAATGGCATTTTGTTGTTCCCTTGTGAACTCAATATTAAAAAAAAAAAAAAAGTGGTAACGTAAAAATGTACCAATATAGGTACTAATTATATTAACTTCCATTAATGAAATAACTTTTCTAAAATTTAAAGTGAAGAAAATGAAAAAATTACAATTTTTTTGTTCATAAGGGCAAAAATGACAATTACACAGCAAAAAGCTATTTCATAGCTTATTTACCAAACACTACTTTGTTGTTTAAATCCATAATCCCATAGCTGTACCAAACATGTTACCAGCTTATGTTCACAACTATAAGCTATAATCTATAATCACTTTCCCACAGCTCTACCAAACGAGACTTAAAATGTGAACGGTTCGAATTATTGAAATGAGCCTCGAAATGAGCCTATTTGGCTGCACAACAGTGGCCGTTGTGCACCCCACACAGCAGCCACCCCAAATCCCAAAACTCGACATCATCAAAGAGCCATATAGAACCAAATCATAGTGACAAAACAAGTCGCGAGCCAAATTTTAAACATCATGTTTTTTTCAACACAACGATATTATTCCATTCACATTTTTTCAGACCTTTGCAAATGTTAAGAACGTACAAAATAAGAGATGATAAAATTATTCAATTCGATTGTATTTGTTTTAATTTGATTTTGATATATATATATATATATATCGAGAGCGCATTAATAGGATATGATAAGTATAAGTGTAACAATTTGGGAGAGCATTAGTAGGTAGGGCAAAACTATAAGAATTAGGATAAACTATAAAATTATATTACAAAAATAATTGAGCTTCAAATCAAGAATTCGTGCACGAAATCGACCCATTGCCATATTTTTCTAATTCTACAAGTTAGTTGATAAAGATAGCTGAACACATACAAAGCAACCAAGCATTATTAAAAAAAATTAAAATTAAAATTAAAAAGTGAATTACAAAATGTTTCTAAGATGTAAGGTAATGTTGTTGAACAATCTAACAGACATTGAACTTGAGAAATGCATAATGGAGCTGATGTCAAGTGTATCAAATCAAAATAGTAGTTGTACTTGAAATCTACTTGATCTCAGTAACTATGTGGCCAACAATACATTAATATAATTCCAAAATTACAAAGAAAAGATTAATATGTCACCTATTATAAAAATTACTGAACTGCAATACCCGATTTAGGTAGAAGTATATCAGCCAATATTCAGAAAACTAGAGAATTCTTCATCAGAAAGCAAATAACAATAATTGGATCAACCTTCGAAGAACTCTTGGATGGTTTTGAGTGAGACCGCTGACCCTCTAACCTTGCCTCAAGTAGCTTCTCCATGAAGGTGTTTTGTTTCAAACTGTGAGCACATCTTGAAGAAGTTTTGGATACTTCAATATCTAGAGCTGTGAATCTTGACATCCACTGTTGCATTGGACTAGCATGCCCTACCTGTATGTGCTGACTGATCATTCTCCGCGTGAAGTTTCCCCCCTTCTAATAACAATGAATGATTTCTAATTGAGTTATTCAGCATATGATTTCAGTTCACTCTGGGGTTCCTAACCTGTTTATTCTTCTTTTCCCGCAGACCTCTTGCAATTTCACTTATTTCAATCTTCTGAAAACTATTCACTTCAATTGTGTCTTCAACTCTATTTTCTCCAAGTTGTTTGGAGCTACCAGTTTGCTTTCAACTCGAAGCCCTATTTAATTCAAAGCAATGTGATTCACTATTGGTGGAATTCTTCTTATCATTTGCATTATGAGGAGCACTTGTAGCTGTGAATTATGAACTATTGTAGTTTATATTCTTCATTAAAAATAGTTTAGTCCTTTAGGTTGTTAGGATTTTATTCTATTAGCTTATATATTTGTACTCATTTTTGATTAATCGACATACAAGTTCTCTTCTTTGTTATCATGGTATTAGAGCAAGGTTACAATGTTAGCATACCTTTCGTAGATCATCATTGATCATCGCAATCCCTTTCTCTCTCTTTGCAAGGCCTTCGCTAGGGTTCTCTGTTCTCTTCGTCACATTTCAAAGCACTACGCCCTTCCTGGTTACTGGTTTTGATCTCTAGGTTGTGTCAGAGACCTAGTATAGACACCCCATTTTTGACCATCCTAAAGACTTGGACGTCATCGTTTGAGAGCTCGATGATTGCGCATGTTCATGCTCATTTGGATTCCCCGAGGTTTTCGGCTGCGCACGTTGCCTCTAAGTCTCTGAACTCTCTTGGCTTTGTGCTTGTTTTAAGCCAACACTGAGACCCCCCTTTTGCCTAGAGTAGACCACTTTTCTCTCATGTCGACCAGTTTTCTCCCTTGTCAGTCACTTTAGGTGGTCAGTTGACTAGGGTGGGTGGTTGGTTGACCACCTCAAATGGTTTGCAGCATGCCACTACCTTCTCCTCTCTTAGGAGACCCCTTTTTGCCCTGTCGACCAACTTTTTCCCTTGTCGACCATCTGAGGTGGTCGGTCGACTAGGTTGGGTGGTCGGCGGCCATTTTTCACTTTCTACAGATATTTTTGGTGCCAGCTGTTGGGCACAGAATGCATCCTCCCTACACGTTTAGGGAGGGATTCAAGCAAGTTTTGGCTTGCATATTCTATATAAGGGGAGCTCTCTCTCCCTTTCAAGGGTTGAGAAAATTTAGAGACAAAAAATGACTCTCTCTCTCTATATATATATGTATGTTGTGCTTTATAGTGCTTGGAAGTGAGCTTTCTTCACACTTTTGCACACAACCTCTTAGCCAAACACTCCTACCTTGTTGCTGAGGTGCTTGAAGGTCTTGTGGGAGCTTCAAAAGGCTAGTTTTTGGCTCAAGAAGGTGCTGTTGTTGCTGTGCTTCAAAGGTAATCCCATTTTCCCTTTTAAAGTTTTGTTTTGGTTACTCTCTTAGCCACCTTTGCATGCTATTTTAGGCTTAGCTTTCAATTGCAAAAAGTTCTATTTTTAAGTGTTTAAAATGGTTGTTTAAGGCCTAGTTTGAGTTAGGGGTGGTTTACCCCCTTTGGTGGCTTGTTTTGCTTTGTTTTGTGCCATCTCTTAAGGCCTTTGGGATCATCTCTTTTTGACCTTCTTACCACTAAAACTCAGAGGGATTTCAGTGGTGGAAAGGTGGTTTTGAGGTCCCAAATGGGTGGGGGTGGTCCGCCCTCCTCTTCTCTTGTTTGCATGTGTTTCTGGCCGATCAAAAGAGCATGTGTTTCTACTTCTTAGTGGCTTTCTTTAGGCTCATTTTTGTGACTTTTTAGACCTGCCATAACTCTATTTTTGGCTTTCTTGGTCACCTCTTGCATGCTTCTTGTACTTGTAGTGTAATCCTACTTGTAGCCTTGCAAAGTAGCATGTCTTTGTGCTTTGAATTTGCTTAGTTCAAGCATGTTTTTAGCCATTATTTGCCATGTCATAACTCTGTTTTGGGTTGGTTTGGTTGCCTCTTGTATGCTCCTTGCACTTGTAGTGCAATTTTGTTCACTAGCCTAGTGTATTTGGTGTTTCAGCCTATTGATCTAGCATGTGTATGCTCTACTCCAGCACATTGTAACAAGCCCGCGGGGGGAGACCTCGCTACAGTTCGGACTCGATTCGTGTTACGGTTCTTAATCTGAACCAAAGAGTCCAAATCCGGCAAATCGTTTTAAGAAAACAGATTTTTTAGAAAAGAAGTGCCAAACATGGACTGCTTTGCTAGATATAGAGTCGCCACCTAAATATTTTATTTTGGGAGAATTTAGGAAACCCTGACTCAGTGCCAAAGGCCACGTGCCCGTCATCACCAAAGTTGCCTCGGCTCGGGAACATAGGTACGATTGGGGAAGGTCAACCATGAGCACCCCCTCTCACCCGATCCGAAGATCGGCCTCTACTAACCATGATATCTTGTTTTGAAAACATCATGCGTTCTTATTCCGGTTATTAGCCTAGAATTACTATGTTATGCGCACAGCAAATAAGTATAGACCAAATCGCCTAAATTGGAACAAAACATTGCGTGCTTGTTTTGAAAATGGCTTGCTACTTGCAAGTAGGCTCAAATGCGGGTTTTTGCCACCCTCAAGTGGGCTTTAGAAAAGATGGTTTTGCCACTATTCGAGTGGGCTTAAAACTCACAGTTTTGATGCATTATTCCAATTTAGGTAATTCAACCTCCATCCACAGGCATTCAAGCAGTTATATCACATAAGCAGCTAGCCTCATGGTAATCATGCTATCATGGCAACACTCACACGCATGCGGTATGCTAAAGCATAAAAAGTTCACCTAGTACTCCAAGCCAAAACAAAAACTAGTTAGTAATCAATGCATGATCCTAGTTCATGTTTAAAATGGCTAATGCAACACATGCAAAGATGCAATCTAGACAGGCTCGGCTATCCTAAACATGGCATGTGAAATGCAATAGATAACACGTATTCAATTTGGAATTGAAGTACAATGCAATTAGCATGATGCGCCGAGCCCGGTGTATGCAGGACAAATGTATGAATGCACGCATGCATAGCATAAGGTATGCTAATTTAAATATGCCCTAAATTAACCATCGAAAGCTAGTAAATAAAAGGGAAGAAAGACGTGGGGTTGGAAGACATACACACACTCACACACACTTACACAATTGCCTCGCCGAGAGGTCCGAATAAATATTACAAACCGAATAAATAATTAACTACCCTAGCTAATTAAATATTACAAAACTCTAACTCAATTAACAAATTGAATATGCAAATAAATAGAAAGAAGGGGCCGTAGCCCTGCCTCGGAATGCGTGAATGATGCATGCACGAGTCCGTCTCACCCGAAAAACCCGTACCATACCACTGCTGCCTCTGTTTACACTGCCCTGCTTCCCTGAAGACTGCCAAAGTCTTGGGACATGCTCTATGAATATTGGGGAATGCCGCCGGCCAAGCACAAATACCACCGGCCAAAGGGAGGAACCGCCGGCCACCCTTTTTTATTATCGGCCAAATTTAATGGCCGGCCGCATCAAGTTTAGCCTACGGCCAAAACTCCTCAGAAACTGTTTTTGCGACAACAAAGAATGACAGTGTATGGCATGGAATTTCAAGCAAATGTAAGCATAGCCACACTCCCTATCATGCAATGGACTCAAGGGAGCATGACCCTCGACCCTCGGGCCATCAATTGCACATTTCGATGCGTGATGGCCTAAGAGGCCAAGTTTGCAATTTCAATGTAAATGCATGCACAAAAACAAATGAATGCCTCATGCCCTGTCATATTGAGGTCAAGGGTATTGGCGACTGAAGAGTGAGGCGTGTTTCGTCACTTTGAGTACGAACACACCTCACTCCTTAAGTTTGGTTTGACACCCCAAACCAAACAAATGCAATGCATATATGCCATGTACAATGCAAAGTACTGCAACTCATGCAATGCAATATGACCATGCTAAGCTAGACTAGTGCAATATGAACATGTCAAGCATGCGACAAGCATATGAGATGCAACTAGCTAAACACTATGTAAACATGCAAGTATGATGCAATGCAAGCATGAAACCAAAGCAATGCAACATGGTCATGCAATGGTGGACCTAAACTACAAAGGGGCAGACCTCAGCCCACCCCAAAACATTGGCCAAAAGTGTCCAAAATGATGGACTAGTACTCATGCAAACATACATGCCAATAGGCCCAAGACTTAGGCACAAAAGAGAAGGCATTCCATTACAACTACCCCAACCCCTCATGGCATAAACTTCTCAATACAAAACAGGGTTTCAACATGCAAAATGAGCCCCCAAAACCCACTGATATGGCAGCCCCAAAGACTTAAACACAAGGCATGCTCAATGACCTATTCCTAGGCATGAAAGAGATGGTAAAGGTAGGCATACAAGCATGGATTAGGGACTGAAATATCATGAGAAAGGATTCTAAAGCACTGAAATGACCCAATTAAAACATGTTCATGACTCACACCATCAAGGCTCACAAGCCAAAATGTAAAGAGGCTACCCTAAATATGGCAAATATGATCAAACCAGCTCCTAACAGTCCTTAAGCATGGCAAGATACGACCAAGAACTTCACAAAGCAAGGTCAATACATGAGGGCATGGTAGGCTACATGCATAATGCATTTCTAGGCCAAATAAGGGAATACAAGGCAAGTATGTTAAGCATGCAAGGGGCTATGAATCCGACCAAAAACAGAGGCATAATATGACCCAACAACACCCAAAAACCTTTGAAATGAAGCCAAGAACAACCAATCATGCATGCTACCCTTAAGAGCCAAAACATGCACAAATGAAACACAAAGGGGAGAGGGGTGTCCCTCCCCTATTTAGAACTTCAAACCCTCTTCTTCACCACTGAAAATCCACTGGATTTCAGTGGTGAGAAGACCAATACACAAGAGTAACCAACACTCAAAAAGGAAAGCACAAAGAGGGCCAAATAAGGCCTAAGAGGGAGAGACCGACCCCCAACACCAAAACAACCTTAAGGAAGTATCTCAAGCATGCAAATATAAGACTTTTTTTAGTTATACACAAAGCTTAAATCAGTATGCAAGATATGCAAAATCTAGTGCAAGTTTGGGGAATCTAAAGTGAAAAGATTACCCTTGAAGAACCCTTGATGAACAGCAAGGCCAGCCACCTTCCTCTGGTCAAAATCAGTCCAAAAACTCAAAAACAAACCCTCAAAGCCTCTCAAGGTCGAAGTATGGTGTAATGGTGTGTGTATTAGTGCAAAACCAAGGTCAAAACACACTTTTTGGGCTTCCAAACACACACAAAGGATGAAAGAGAGAGAAATATAAATATATAGAGAGAGTATATGGCAGATGTATATATGTATAAGCTCTGGTTTTTTGTTCTAACCCTAACAATGGAGAAGGAGGAGGCCTTATATAGGCAATACAAAGCTTGAAGCTTCTCCAAGAAGCCAAACAAAAAAGGGTCAATGGGGGCAAAGGGGGCAAGGCTTCTTGAGGAAGCTTTGACAGCTGGGAAGCTTCTTGAGGAAGCTTTGACAAAGGGTCAAGCTTCCTCAAGAAGCTTTGACCAAAAGGGTGCAAAAGGTGCATAACAACCACACTATGCACGGAGAAGGGTGTTGGTGCATTCCAGCTGGCACAGCTGGCATGTACCATGCCTGAAGGGTGCAAAGGGTGCATATCGGCCAGCAAAAGAGGTCACCGGCCAAAGAAAATGCCGCCCGGCCACATAAAGTGCCGACCGGCCATTGGTATCAAGAAACCATGGCCGGTGGCAACAATGAATAGCCGGTGAGGCAAAGGGAAGGCCGGTGGGGTTTGGGGATGGCTAACAAGCCATTCCCTATCCCTCAAAGCAAAAGCACAAGCATTTGGTGCAAAACCAAACACACAACGAACGAGTTGAGAGATCTTGAGGCAAGGCGCACAGCCAAGGCCTCCGGGAACTCAAAACGAACCCGAACATGGATGATCACCGAGTGTTCCAACGGTGACGTCCAAGTCTTGAGGACGGTCAAAAATGGGGTGTCTACAGTTGCCCCTCTTTGACAAAACTCGAAAGTCATAACAATGACGGGAGTGATTGTCAAAGCCCGGAGACGACCCATTTTTGACAAGGCCGAAGACTTAGACAAACATGCAAGACGAACAAGATATGCTCCCGAAAGCAGGGGCAAAATGCAAGACAATGCACAAAGCCGAACATAACTTATGATCATGCAAAGAAAGCTGTAACGAAGCACATCATGCGACAGTTCTAAGCTAGCATACACCAAACTACACTACAATACAGAAAGGATGTAAGAGAATTATGCCATTCTCAATACGTCTCACTCGGAGGATACAATACCTGTTTGGTTCGTCTGATTGCACTAGCCTCAAATGCACCGTACATACAATATCGAGCCTGCAAAGAAAGCAACTTAACAGGTGCAATATTGGTAGCAATATGCATGACATGCAATCGACAGTGCGTGACAATGCAAAGCAAGTGAGAAGCATAACAATGCTGTGAAGGCACCAATACATGTAAGTAAAGGGCACGCGACAACGTGCACAATGTGTGTGAAGGAATTTGAATACATGTAGGTAAAACATAACGTGACAACGCATGCAAGGTGTATAAGGGTACTTGAACACATATAAGTAAAGCAATGCACGCATGCAAGCAATGTGTATAGAAACTTGAACACATATAAGTAAAGCAATGCACGCATGCACGCAATGTGTATAGAGGGAATTTGAATAAGTATAAGTAAAGCAATGCACGCATGCAAGCAATGTGTTTAGAAACTTGAACACATATAAGTAAAGCAATGCACGCATGCACGCAATGTGTCTAGAAATTTGAACATATATAAGTAAAACAATGCACGCATGCAAGCAATGTGTATAGAAACTTGAACACATATAAGTAAAGCAATGCACGCATGCACGCAATGTGTATAAAGGGAATTTGAACATATATAAGTAAAGCAATGCACGCATGCACGCAATGTGTATAGAAGGATTTTGAACACATATAAGTAAAGCAATGCACGCATGAACGCAATGTATATTGAAAGGATTTTGAACACATATAAGTAAAGCAATGCACGCATGCACGCAATGTGTATAAAAGGAATTGAAATATGGTAAAGATAAGTCATTCAATGATATTGAAACGCAAAGCATTGCAACGCAGCATAATTGAAGCGATTTGTGGAGTTCACAAGATACAAAAAGGATACGGGAGGGGGAATTCCTCGTACGTATGGAGCATCGCTCATAGTAGACACCGCTTGAGGTCAACTCGGGGGTCTATGAATGTTCTAAAGGTGTACTTCCTCGCACTGCCTCAAGAAACTTGAAGTGCCACACCAAACAACGGATCCAAACAAAGGCGCAAGAGGTGTATTGATCTCAAGGGATGGGCTACCGGTATCAACTCTGGTACTTTGCTGCCCTATTCTCTTATTGCTTTACTTTCTTTTTTACTAGTAGTTTAAGCACATTGCACTGCCTCAGGCAGGTTTTACTATGTATGTTTGCAAAATACATGGTGGAAATGAAACTGCTATTTTGTTCAAAATGTGTTGCATTTGTACATCCTATGGATTGCATCGCATGGCATCACATAACAATGTGAATGAAATTCGTTTGAAAAGTAGAGCATTTGCATCGTAATAATCAGGTAGTGAACCAATTTACAACTCGATAAGCAAAATAGAGAGACTCGACATAACCAACCAAGCGTGAGTACAACTCGATAAGCAAATTAGAGGCTTGATGGGAGTGACATACAACTTAATAAGCAAAGATAAAACAACTCGATAAGCAAATATGCGTGACTCCACAAGAATTGATCACCACAGGGTATTGGGGGTGATGGAATTCCCCAATCCTTAGCATAAACAGCTCAGAGAACTAGGAGGGAGACCACCGGCCAGAGATAAAGGCTGTCGGCCATGAGAACTTGTCACCGGCCAAAAGTGGTGGTCGGTCGGCACTGCATTTGGCCGGCCGGCCATAAATTTCTGGGACCACCAGAACTTTGACATCTGTCCTCAATTCACACCTTATCTCCTTAAAAAGGCCTCAGCTTCGTAGTTCTACTGAGCTCAACACTGATTTGGTCAAAATGGAGGGATTTCTTGCCCAGAATCTCTCGTCTTGGATTAACAACTTGGATGGCTCGGAAAAGCTGAATTTCTGGGGTTTCGGCATAAACGCACTATTCACTTTGGGTCGTACCCCGCTGCACTTTCCGTTTCTCCATGCCACGGCGAGGTTTTGGAATCCGGTGACACATGTTTTTAGCTTCGGCGGGCAAGAGGTATGTCCCACCTTTGAAGATTTTCAAGCTTTAATGGAATCCGAGCGCAATGAAGAGATCCTGCCCCAATTCCGTTTTTTGCCATGCCCAAGCCTTAGGACAAATGTGCGGGCTCTCAATACCTGACACTCGATCTCTGATTTGTGAAGGAATGCTAGATATTCTGAGTTTGATTTGCCGTTTTTCTGGTGCCGGTGACCGTGGCTACCGTCATTGGCAAGGTTTTCGGCAACACGCACTTTGTTTGTGCATGCTATCTCATTTCTTACTTGCCTCGGGTTCTGGGGGATTTAGCGTCCGATTGATTGAAGTTACCCAAGGTTTGAAGGAGGGTAAGAGTTGCATTGCCATGACTCTAGCTGAGACGTTGATGGGCTTGGATGCTTTCTATCATCGCGAAACAACCAAATTTGTGGGGAGTCCATTACTACTGCAGGTAAAGTTTCCCACCCAATCTCTCATATGTATTGCTTGCATCACTCGGCCCTCAAGCTCGATTTTCTCACAAAACCCTTTCCTTACTTTTTCTCTCATCGTACATCTCTCTATTCTTTATTCTTTCATTTTTCATCCCTTCCCAGGTGTGGTTGATGGACAAGTTGCAGGTTGTAGACTCTTGCCCAACATACTCAGCCCGTGGTTACTTCTTCAGGCAATGCCTAGTCGACACCCTTGATAAGGGTTGGTGGTTCGATTGGATGTGCAATTTATCTGCCGACGTCATTGCTTGGCAGTGCCCTTGGCTCAATCTACCGGCAATGAGCTACAGCATGACTCGCCAACCTGGGATTCAGCTGATTGGCTTGACTCATTATGTCTTCTATTTTCCGTTTTGGATCCGGCGTCAATTCGGTCATGACCAGACTTGCCCACCAGAAGAGATAGAATGTCCAGTTGTATTCCCGATCCAAGGCGCACAGCTCGCCCGGTATGCGATAGCATGGAGAACTAGAGAGCTCCTGGCCCCCGCTCCCACTTTCAGTTACACTTTGTCTGATGAGTGCTTGGATTGGCTTAATGAAGAGGCACAGGTCGGGCCCAGCTTGGCATCAGAGGCTTCGACCAGCTCTGGGAGGGGACGCAGGGACACCTGACTTATCTATGCCCCGAATTTATTGCTTTATTAGTACTTTCAAGTTTTCCTTATGAATGTAATAAAAGCAACTTCAATTTGTATGCAAGAGCAGGAAAAACTCTGTATTGAAATCAATGAAATTGAAGGTTGTGGCACTGAAAATTTCCCGTTTTGGTTCAGAAATGGTCTTAGTTGTAAAAAGATTACTTTGAACAAAGTCAACTTTTATTAAAACTTTTCAAAACCATTTTCGATAGGGATCAAAACTGGACATGTCTGAGATCTGTCACTGAGATGCACAACCCCGGATCCCAGCAACTAGAAAGTTGCCCCTAGTTTGAATAGTACTGCGGCACTGTACAGCAACGAAACGTTGCCCCTAGTCTGAATAGCACTGTACCAGAGATTGCAATCGAATTCTTGAATGCTGAATAGACAAAGGTGACCAAGCTGATCAAATGGATAAAGTTGATCGGGGAAAAGTTTATGGCTGAACTTCAGGATGAAGTTGCCTACGTATCCCAAAGATGGGAATCAAGCCTTACGTAGTTCAGGCTTGGGTTCACTCGGGTATTTTCGCTCTTCTTTTACGCTCTAACTTTTGCCAAGGCCGCCCTTTGCGGGTTTTCAACCTTGCGAGCTCAGTTTTTATAATTTCAAATTTTTCGTGCTCTGACTTTTGCCTAGGTCGCCCTTTCGAGTTTTCGGCCTAGCGAGCCTCTCAAGGGTAATATTTCTTCAACTTGTCCATATTGATTGGTTGTGAAAACTCCAGGCCATCTAGGTCCATCAGAACGACAGCTCCACCCGACCAAATAGACTTAATGATGTAGGGACCAGTCTAATTGGGCCTGAACTTGCCCCTTGGGTCATGGATGGGAGCTCAGTTATCCTTGAGTACCAAATCTTCTTCTTTCAAATTCTTGGACTTAACCTTCTTGTTGAAAGCCCGGGCAATTCTGCACTGATAACCTTGAACATGGTATAGTGCTTTCAGTCTGCGCTCGTCAAAGAGCATGAGTTCTTCAAATCTGCTCTGCTACCAATCTGCTTCGGCTATCTGACACTCGGCCAATACTCGCAAGGACGGAACCTCAATCTCGATAGGTAGAACGGCCTCTATCCCACAGACTAATGAATATTGACTCACCCCAGTAGAAGTTCTGATTGAAGTCCGGTAGCCCCACAGAGCAAAAGGTAACTTATTCGGCCAGTCCCGGTAGGTTTCCACCATCTTCTACAATATATGCTTGATATTTTTGTTGGCGGCCTCAACCGCTCCATTGGTTTGTGGCCGGTATGTGGATGATTTATGAAAAGCCACATTGTATTTTTCTAACAAGTCAATCACTTCTTTCTTGAAGTGGGAGCCATTGTCCGAAATAATCTCATTTGGGACCCTGTAGCGGCAGATAATGTTGTTTCTGATAAACTTCGCAACATGCGAAGCCTTCAACACCGCGTAAGATTGGGCCTCGACCCATTTCGTGAAATAATCCATCGCAAGCAGGATGAACTCATGCCCATTTGACCCCTTCGGAGTGACAGCCCCGATCACATCAATTCCCCAAATTGAAAATGGCCATGGCGAAGTCATATTGTACAGCTTCGATGGCGGAATGTTTATGCGGTTTGCATGAATTTGACATTTGTGGCATCGTCGAACAAAACCGATACAATCCTCCTCCATGGTAGACCAGTAGTACCCCTGTCTGAGTATCTTCCGCGCTAGCATTACTCCATTCATATGCGCACCACATTCTCCTCCATGGATGGCCTCCATCAGGCGCTTCAACTCTTCAGTCTCTACACACAGCTTGTGCATTCCCAGATGATCTCTCTTGTACAGCTTACCCCCGTAGATGATGAACTGAACAGCCATTCTTCTGGTTGCCCTCTTATCTTTGGCATTTGCCCCTGGTGGATACGTCTCTTTCTCCAAGAAGTTCCAAATGTCGTAATGCCAGGGGTTGTCGTCCTGAACCTCTCCTCTAGCAGCAATTGATTCATATGCTGGCGCAAACTTCTGATCAATGATGACTAGACGCATCCGGACTCTGGATGGGATGTCTATCATGGAAGATAGAGTTGCTAAAGAATCTGCGAACCTGTTGTTTTCTCTTAATAGATGGGTAAAGTTTAGCTTCTCAAACCGAGGAATTAACAAATCCAAGGTCCGGTGATACATCATCATCTTTTCTTCTTTGACTTTCCAGTCTCCTTTTGCTTGAGACACAACAAGGTTCGAATCCCCGATGACGTCCAACCGTCTTGCCCCTAGTTCTAGGGCTGCTTCTAAACCGGCAATGCATGCCTCATATTCTGCTTCGTTGTTCGAGACTTTGAATCGGAGTTTGAAGGCTAGAGGGATGCGGGAATTGTCGGGTGCCATCAGCAATACTCCTACTCCATACCCGTATTGGTTTGACGCTCCGTCAAAGTACATCGTCCAAGTTTCATCGTCGATGTGCAAAATGGCTTTATCTGGGAATAAATACTCAACTACTTCACCCCCTTCCATCGGATGGTCGGCTAAGAATTCTGCCACCGCTCTCTCCTTTACTGACTTACGCGTTACGTATTTCAGATCAAATTCGGAGAGCAACAGCAACCAACAAGCTAGCCTACCCGTGAGTGCTGGTTTCTCGAAAAGATATTCGATGGGATCGAGTCGTGAAACCAGTATTACGGAGTGAGCTAACAGGTAGTGCCGCAGCTTCCTGGTAGCCCATACCAAAGCTAAGCAAGCCTTCTCCAACGGTGTGTAGCGAGTCTCATACTCTAGCATTTTCTTGCTCAGATAGTAGATGGCCCTCTCCACTTTGTCCTCTGATTCTTGTGCAAGCATATAGCCCATTATAGTCTCAGTCACTGAAAGGTACAATGTCAACGGTTTCCCCGGTTCTGGTGGTGACAGCACGGGTGGGTTCTGTAAGTATTCCTTGATCTGTTCAAAAGCAGCTTGGCATCGGCCGTCCCATTGAAATTTCTTTCCTTTCCTCAGGAGACCAAAAAGTGGTTCACAAGTCAAGGTTAATTTTGAGATAAACCGTCTTATGAATTGCACTTTACCTAGAAAGCCTCGCACCTCTTTTTCAGTCATTTATGGTGGCATTTCTAAGATGGCCTTGATTTTGGAAGGGTCGACTTCGATGCCCCTTTGTGTTATTAGAAACCCTAGCATCTTTCCCGCTGTAACACCAAACGTACACTTCTGAGGATTCAGCCGCAACCAAAATTCTTTGATCCGTTGAAAGAACTTTTGCAAGGCGGTGTAGTGGCCCTCTCTATCTTTGGACTTGACAATCATGTCGTCCACATACACCTCAACCTCTTTGTGAATCATGTCGTGCAATATCGTGGTTGTGGCACGTTGATAAGTAGCTCCAGCGTTCTTCAGCCCAAACGACATCACTCTGTAGCAGTAAGTCCGCCACGGGGTGGTGAAGGCAGTCTTTTCCCGATCTTCGGGTGCCATCACTATCTGATTGTAGCCCGAGAAACCATCCATAAATGAAAGCAAAGCATGCCCTGCTGTAAAATCAACCAACTCATCAATATGCAGCAAGGGGAAGTCGTCCTTCGGCCTAGCTCTGTTCAAATCCCTGAAATCTACGCACACTCGGATTCTGCCATCTTTCTTCGGCATTGGAACAATGTTGGCCAACCAAGTCGGGTACTCGGATACCAGCAGGAAGCCTGCATCGATCTGCTTGGTAACTTCTTCCTTAATCTTGATGGCCCAGTCAGGGCAGATCCTTCTGAGTTTCTGTTTGACAGGTCGGGCCTCGGGGTCAAGAGAGATCCGGTGCTGTACAATCTCAAGATCGATTCCAGGCATGTCTTCATAGGACTACGCGAAAACATCTTTGAAATCTTTTAATAAAGCGACTAAGCGCTCGCGTTCCTCCGAAGACAATGTGGACCCGATCTGGACCAGCTGTGGGTCCTTCTTAGTACCAATATTCACAGTAGTGATTTCATCCGTTAAGGGTTTTACAAACCTTTCCTGCTCTTGATCGATTAATCGTTGCAAAACCGGAGGAATTTCTTCCTCGTCGTTTTTGTCAAAATTTTGAAAGTCCTGATTTAAGCAATATATCAAAGGCACAGAAAAATACTCAAAAATCACATCCATATCTTTCTCATTATGTACTTCCAAATCGTCCACTTCTTCTGTTACAACAGACTCGAAAGAAAAAAAAAAAGACGACCTGGACAGGACTGTGGCATCCAAGTTACTACCCCCAGGAGTACCGGACTCAGACTCAGTTGAGCTGGAACCTGATTCTGACTCACAAGACTCGGTGGAATCAGATTTCGGCTCACTACCTGACCCGGTGCTGCTCGACAAAAATCCCTATTCGTACTGCCAAACGAGGGAGGGTGCGATAGATGCATCCAAAATAGTTGATGGTAGGCCCGCAGCCGTTTCATTCCCAATCATGGACACTGAGAAGTTATCCCCCAAGCACTTCTGTTCGATCGGAGGATCTGAAAGTAGACATGCCAGTGCTACCCCCATTTCAATCTCGGTGTCCTCAGACTCCATTCCCTTACTCTGTTCAACCTCAACTGTCGGGTCTGCCTGCTCTTCGGCAACATCATCCCCAGGTAATTGTAGGTCGAAGAAGATTTCGAACCCCGGCAAGCGCTTCTTCTCCGCGTTCAGCCGCGGCTCTGGAAAGCCACAGAATGGAAAATCTTCCCCCTCCCGGACGAAGCATCCGTTTAGGGTACCCCAGATGGGCCGGTGTATCAACTCAAAAGGTTTCCCCATTTGTTTCGCTCTGGCTCTTCCGGACATTTCCTTTCCCTTTCTCACCCAATCCTCTTTGGTGGGCAGATAACCCAAGCCAAAGGTATGGGGGTTGTGTGGCACTTCGGCCAATGTTGCGACACCCTTCCGTCCACTCTTTCCCAATCCCATCCCGGGGATGTGTTGGAGCTTGTTCATGAGGTATACTACTTGAGCACTAACATATACCCCCTCGTTAGTAGCCATGATGTTCTGTACAACCCGAGCCTCAGCCAGAGCAAAACCTGATATGAACACATCCTCCATGCCGTGTTCAATCTCTAGAACAGGCGTAGATACCACCGGTGGTGGATGAATCGATGAATTTCCAAAGATAATGGCTACTCCCTTCCCATGGGGGTATTTCACCATTTGATGTAAGGTGGACGACACCGCCTTCACCTGATGCAGCCACGGTCGTCCCAAAAACAGGTTAAAGGTTGTAGGAACCTCTAAGACATGTAAATCTATCTCGTGCTATCCCGGCCCTACTTTAGTCTGAATTTTTACCGTCCCCATGACTTCTCTACTCGTGTTGTCGTATGCCCGAATAACCTGGGCTATTGGTACAAAATCTACGGCTTTCAAACCGACCGCATATGCTGTTCTTGCCAGACAGACGTTGATGGCGGATTTGGTATCAACAAGAACCACCGGTATCCATCTATTCTTACACTCCACAGAGATGTAGAGTGGCTTGTTATGGTTTGCCCCCTCAAGTGGTAGTTCCTTGTTGGAAAAAGTCAGCGTTGGGGTAGCCCTTCTCGGAAAGACTAATCCTACCAGCTGTTCTGGCGTGGTTTCTATCGAAAGCTTGGCCTTGTCCATGGCTGATAGAACAGCCTGTCTGTGCACCTGTGATGCCAGCAGTCCCCAGATGGAGATGTCTGCTTGTATCTTTTTCAACTGTTTGAGCATAGCCTCCTCTTCAAGTTGTTTCTCCTTCTGTTTCTCAGTCTCCCTGTCTTTCCCAGATGCCTCTGGTTGATCTAGGTGCGGGGGTTTGAAGTACCGTCCACTCCTTGTCATATGGTCAACTTCTCCAATATACCAAGTGTCGTCGGGTTAGTTGTTTCCTCAATCTTCGTCCATGCGGGAAAGACACAAATCCTCGTCCTCCCACCATATTCCATCTGCAGCAGACAGACACCTATCTGGCTCTGGCATGACTGCTTTTATACCCGTAGTGCCTTCTATCCCTATGCTCGCAGCATCCTCTGTTTCTGTACTTGTAGCGGTTTCAGTCCTCATATGAGCCTTAGCCTTCCTGATTCTCTCAAAATCTTCAAATCTTTTCTGTTCCAACTGTGTTAATATAGCTGGCTGTTCAATAATCCCAGTAGTCAAAATGCTCCAATGCCGAGCGAAATTCTTGACACCGGCGCTCTTTGGTGATGTACTTTGTTCTCCGACTCCTCCGGCCGTCACTGACCTTCCTGCCCCTGCCGGGCCCTGTCCTGGTTGGAACTTTTCCACGATATCTGGTTGATCATCCAACCACCCGATGGCCTCTGCCGATCCCTCGTAATCGAACCAGTTGACTGCTGAGTCCCTTGGATCTTGGTCACTGTAAAACTAGAGATTGGCAAGGTCCTCTTGTCCCAAACCGTCCCCTTGGATCACACATAGCTCTGCCTCCGTTGGCAAGTTCACTTCTAGCCTATCCTGGCCCATTGACGAAATATAGTCACTCGGACTGTGCATTTTCTCAACAGCATTCCCAGGTTTCTCGAACTCTGGCTCAACAACCTTATTCTCCTTTGAAATCTCCCCTCCTCCGTCCTTGACAGTCACCACCATGGGCTCAGGTTGGGTCATGGAGATGTCCATCATGCACAAGTCAGTGCAGCTGGGGAGGGACACCTCCTGCTTAGGTAGGTAGAAAGGAGTGATATAGATGCTAGGATCGTAAGATACAACCCCAGTCTGGATGAAATTGATTCTTTTGGGAGGTGGAGCTTGGTTATGTGTAGGGAGAGGGTTGGTTGTAACATTGGGTTTCTCAAGAGGCATAATCACCTCGTTATCGATGAGATCTTGAATCTCATGACGTAATCGGTTGCACAGATCGGTGTCATGACCGTGCTACTGGTGAAATGCACAACATTTGGTTGGGTTGTGAGTAGGGGGAAGCTCTTCCGGTAGTGGCCATGGCTCTAGGGGCTTTAGGTGCCCTTTTCTGATTAAAACCCCCAGAGCTTTGGACAGGGGCATATACAGTGGAGCAAAGGTTCGTGTATTTTTGGGTGGATATTTGGCTGTTTGTGGATGACTTCCGGACGCATCGGAGAATGGTGTGGCTGCCATGGTCCTTGGAGGGGGATTGGTGGTGACCATACTCACTTCAGAGGTTCTTGTAGTTGTAGCATCGCTCGGGCCCGCATTAGTGTTGCGGTTGAAAGTTCTTCGGGGTTGCTCCCGATCATTATCAATTAAGCCTTGCTTCAAGGCGTCCTCGATCTGTACCCCCATCTCATGTAGATCGGCAAAGATGGGAAAAGGGAGTACAATCATTTTCTACATTAACTTCGGCTGAAGATTGCGCACAATCATCCGAATCTGATCTTTGTCTGTGGGCCTCAAGGTCATCATCGAAGCCTTAGCCCGCCATCTGGTCACGAATTCTGAGAAACTCTCTTTAGGCTCTTGCCTTGTTGTTTCGAGATCCCGGGTCGTAATCTCAATTTGTGTATTGTATGAGTATTGTGCAATGAAGGCCTCAGCCATCTCGTCCCACTTCCTCTTGACGTCATCTTCTAACTTGGCATACCATATGGCCGCCACACCCAACAGGGTCCGACTGAACAGAGGCAGCTTCTGCAGTCTAGTAAGGCCCATTGGCCTTAAAGCATCTGAAAACAATCTGAGGTGTACCATGGGGTCCCCGGACCCATCAAACCGGTCGATATGAGGCATTTTGAATCTGTCAGGCAACGTCACAGTTGCGTCGGTATATCCATCTTCAATGTCAGGGATGGTCTTGACTCCCTGGGATCTCTTGAACAGCTTTTCAAGCTTGCTCAACTTCAGTGCCGTGGGGTCTGTCTCAAACTCAAAGGGAGAGTCCGGTAGGTTGGTGGGTGTTTTAGATAACTGGGGTTAGATTTGGGGTAGGACTGGAGGTGGAGGCTGTCCTATGGAAATGTCTGTGTCATTCAGAACATTAGCTCTCTCCCTGAGGGTTGGAACTCCTGGTGGGGGAGGAACTTGCTGCGAAGTAGATGCCCCGTTTTGCTATTGTAACCTCACGATTAACTCTGCTTGTTCATTCATAACCGTGGCCTGCTGCTTGGCAAACTCTGCCTGTCGGACAGCATCCTGCTGCATCATTTTCATGCTCTCCTGAAGCTGGCGCACCATCTCCTCTAAGCTGGCCATACTGTTCTGATCTGGTTGAATTACCGGTATATATTCCCTCTCTGTAGGTGAAACAGAACCCTGATCCCTACTATACACAGGTGGGGTAGACGAAGCCCTCTGTACTGACTGCTGAACTGATGCCCTCTGCCTAGCTGTCCTCTGTCTAGTAACTGGGGGTAGAGAGTAGTACACTGGTTGTCCGTCTATCAGATCCTCAGATCGATGAAGTCGACGGCCTCTAGTCCAGATTGCTTTGGGAATATCTACTGGGTCAGAAGCAATTGTGCTCAACTACCTAGTAAAAAGATAAATAAAGCGTATAAGTAAACAGACAATCAGACAACATAACAATGTAAAATAAACACAACACACGACTGGGTACAACAAATTGCCAACAAGCTGAATGTATTGTTTCTTAATCACTGATCACTGTTTCCAAACCGTCCCAAAAACTGATACCCTCAGGTAAAACTGATTTCCCAAACTGACATTGGTGCCTTCGGGCCTGATACTCAAGCTTGCAAACCAACATGTGCGTTCCTGTAGAGATACACTCTAAATGCACATAGCAAGTAAAAGAGAGCCAAAACACCCCTATGTTGGGGTAGGGTTTCCTTGTCCTATTTTGGCAGGAGCTAGGGTTTCACTACGCACGCAGCGATTTTCAAACAATCTATATCGGGTAAGCAACCTGTCCTAGTTTGGAATGATCACTATAGATTCCGAATATGCACTAGGTTGAATAGTCAAAAAGGGTGCCCCAGAAACCGGGTTTGTGTTCTAACCGGCGAGCACAGAATCGTTAGCCTTATGGCATGCTTTGACAAAGTCAAGCCTCCGGCAAACCGCTCAGGAATAGCAGATGGCCAACACGGTGTCCTAGGCGCACCAATGCACATGCAATGCAAAGAAACACATAAGTGAAATCAAAACAGGATATCACGAGTTTGAGTCAAGAACTCTAAGTCCGCAGTAGAGTCGCCAGAAACTATAACAAGCCCGCGGGGGGAGACCTCACTACAGTTCGGACTCGATTCGTGTTACGGTTCTTAATCAGAACCAAAGAGTCCAAATCCGGCAAATCGTTTTGAGAAAATAGATTTTTTAGAAAAGAAGTGCCAAACATGGACTGCTTTTCCAGATACAGAGTCGCCACCTAAATATTTTATTTTGGGGGAATTTAGAAAACCCTGACTCAGTGCCAAAGGCCACATGCCCGTCATCACCAAAGTTGCCTCGGCTCGGGAACTTGGATACGATCAGGGAAGGTCAGCTATGAGCACTCCCTCTCGCACGATCCGAAGATCGGCCTCTACTAACCATGATATCTTGTTTTGAAAACATCATGCGTTCTTATTCCGGTTATTAGCCTAGAATTACTATGTTATGCGCACAGCAAACAAGTATAGACCAAATCGCCTAAATTGGAACAAAACATTGCATGCTTGTTTTGAAAATGGCTTGCTACTTGCAAGTAGGCTCAAATGAGGGTTTTTTCCACCCTCAAGTGGGCTTTAGAAAAGATGGTTTTGCGACTATTCGAATGGGCTTAAAACTCACAGTTTTGATGCATTATTCCAATTTAGGTAATTCAACCTCCATCCACAGGCATTCAAGCAGTTATATCACATAAGCAGCTAGCCTCATGGTAATCATGCTATCATGGCAACACTCACATGCATGCGGTATGCTAAAGCATAAAAAGCTCACCTAGTACTCCAAGCCAAAATAGAAACTAGTTAGTAATCAATGCATGATCCTAGTTCATGTTTAAAATAGCTAATGCAACACATGCAAAGATGCAATCTAGACAGGCTCAGCTATCCTAAACATGACATGTGAAATGCAACAGATAACACGTATTCAATTTGGAATTGAAGTACAATGCAATTAGCATGATGCGCCGAGCTCGGTGTATGCAAGACAAATGTATGAATGCACGCATGCATAGCATAAGGTATGCTAATTTAAATATGCCCTAAACTAACCATCGAAAGCTAGTAAATAAAAGGGAAGAAAGACGTGGGGTTGGAAGACATACACACACTCACACACACTTACTACACAATTGCCCTCGTTCGGAGGGTCCGAATAAATATTACAAATCGAATAAATAATTAACTACCCTAGCTAATTAAATATTACAAAACTCTAACTCAATTAACAAATTGAATATGCAAATAAATAGAAAGAAGGGGCCGCAGCCCTGCCTCGGAATGCGCGAATGATGCATGCACGAGTCCGTCTCGCCCGGAAAACCCGTACCATACCACTGCTGCCTCTGTTTACACTGCCTTGCTTCCCTGAAGACTGCCAAAGTCTTGGGACATGCTCTATGGATGTTGGGGAATGCCGCCGGCCAAGCACAAATACTACCGGCCAAAGGGAGGAACCGCCGGCCACCCTTTTTTATTATCGGCCAAATTTAATGGCCGGCCGGCACTGAATTTAGCCGGCTGGCCAATACTCCCTGCAGAAACTATTTTTGACAGCAACAAAGGACAGACAGTGTATGGCATGTAATTTCAAGCAAATGTAAGCATGGCCACACTCCCTATCATGCAATGGACTCAAGGGAGCATGACCCTTGACCCTCGGGCCATCAATTGCACATTTCGATGCGTGATGGCCTAAGAGGCCAAGTTTGCAATTTCAATGTAAATGCATGCACAAAAACAAATGAATGCCTCATGCCCTATCATATTGAGGTCAAGGGTATTGGCGACTGAAGAGTGAGGCGTGTTTCGTCACTTTGAGTATGAACACACCTCACTCCTTAAGTTTGGTTTGACACCCCAAACCAAACAAATGCAATGCATATATGCCATGTACAATGCAAAGTAATGCAACTCATGCAATGCAATATGACCATGCTAAGCTAGACTAGTGCAATATGAACATGTCAAGCATGCGACAAGCATATGAGATGCAACTAGCTAAACACTATGTAAACATGCAAGTATGATGCAATGCAAGCATGAAACCAAAGCAATGCAACATGGTCATGTAATGGTGGACCTAAACTACAAAGGGGCAGACCTCAGCCCACCCCAAAACATTGGCCAAAAGTGTCCAAAATGATGGACTAGTACTCATGCAAACATACATGCCAATAGGCCCAAGACTTAGGCACAAAAGAGAAGGCATTCCATTACAACTACCCCAACCCCTCATGGCATAAACTTCTCAATACAAAACAGGGTTTCAACATGCAAAATGAGCCCCCAAAACCCACTGATATGGCAGCCCCAAAGACTTAAACACAAGGCATGCTCAATGACCTATTCCTAGGCATGAAAGGCCAACTCTTCAAGGCATGAAAGAGATGGTAAAGGTAGGCATACAAGCATGGATTAGGGACTGAAATATCATGAGAAAGGATTCTAAAGCACTGAAATGACTCAATTAAAACATGTTCATGACTCACACCATCAAGGCTCACAAGCCAAAATGCAAAGATGCTACCCTAAACATGGAAAATATGATCAAACCAGCTCCTAACAGTCCTTAAGCATGGCAAGATACGACCAAGAACTTCACAAAGCAAGGTCAATACATGAGGGCATGGTAGGCTACATGCATAATGCATTTCTAGGCCAAATAAGGGAATACAAGGCAAGTATGTTAAGCATGCAAGGGGCTATGAATCCGACCAAAAATAGAGGCATAATATGACCCAACAACACCCAAAAACCTCTGAAATGAAGCCAAGAACAACCAATCATGCATGCTACCCTTAAGAGCCAAAACATGCACAAATGAAACACAAAGGGGAGAGGGGTGTCCCTCCCCTATTTAGAACTTCAAACCCTCTTCTTCACCACTGAAAATCCACTGGATTTCAGTGGTGAGAAGACCAATACACAAGAGTAACCAACACTCAAAAAGGAAAGCACAAAGAGGGCCAAATAAGGCCTAAGAGGGAGAGACCGACCCCCAACACCAAAACAACCTTAAGGAAGTATCTCAAGCATGCAAATATAAGACTTTTTTTAGTTATACACAAAGCTTAAATCAGTATGCAAGATATGCAAAATCTAGTGCAAGTTTGGGGAATCTAAAGTGAAAAGATTACCCTTGAAGAACCCTTGATGAACAGCAAGGCCAGTCACCTTCCTCTGGTCAAAATCAGTCCAAAAACTCAAAAACAAACCCTCAAAGCCTCTGAAGGTTGAAGTATGGTGTAATGGTGTGTGTATTAGTGCAAAACCAAGGTCAAAACACACTTTTTGGGCTTCGAAACACACACAAAGGATGATAGAGAGAGAAATATATATATATATAGAGTGCATATAGTAGATGTATATATGTATAAGCTCTGGTTTTTTGTTCTAACCCTAACAATGGAGAAGGAGGAGGCCTTATATAGGCAATACAAAGCTTGAAGCTTCTCCAAGAAGCCAAACAAAAAAGGGTCAAAGGGGGCAAAGGGGGCAAGGCTTATTGAGGAAGCTTTGACAGCTGGGAAGCTTCTTGAGGAAGCTTTGACAAAGGGTCAAGCTTCCTCAAGGAGCTTTGACCAAAAGGGTGCAAAAGGTGCATAACAACCACACTATGCACGGGGAAGGGTGTTGGTGCATTCCAGCTGGCACAGCTGGCATGCACTATGCCTGAAGGGTGCAAAAGGTGCATATCGGCCAGCAAAAGAGGTCACCAGCCAAACAAAATGCCGGTCGGCCACATAAAGTGCCGACCGGCCATTGGTATCAAGAAACCATGGCCGGTGGCAACAATGAATGGCCGGTGAGGCAAAGGGAAGGTTGGTGGGGTGTGGGGATGGCCAACAAGCCATTCCCTGTCCCTCAAAGCAAAAGCACAAGCATTTGGTG
This sequence comes from Camellia lanceoleosa, assembly GCA_025200525.1. Lineage (NCBI taxonomy): Eukaryota > Viridiplantae > Streptophyta > Magnoliopsida > Ericales > Theaceae > Camellia > Camellia lanceoleosa. The sequence goes on from CM045763.1 coordinate 92,764,511, forward strand.
CAAAACCAAACACACAATGAACTTGAGGCAAGGCGCGCAGTCGAGGCCTCCGGGAACTCAAAACGAACACGAACATGGATGATCACCGAGTGTTCCAACGGTGACGTCCAAGTCTTAAGGACGGTCAAAAATGGGGTGTCTACACACATTTGTTGTTATGTTTTAGCATGCTTTAGGTCTGATTTGAGTGGTTTTGGTCATGCATGCTTGGCTTTGCATAGCAATAGTGTATTTGGCTTTGCTAGCCTTGCACTTTGGGACCTCTAGCATGTCATATTTGAGCCTTTTGCATGGCATAGCACCATTTGGCATGTTATTTTAGACCATATACCTGTGCCATATTCTTGCATTTATCGCTCTTTTATTGTGTTTGAGGTTTGGGCCTTATGTTTAGCTTGTGAGCCAACTTGCATGCATGTTTGTCTAAACTTTTGGGCTATCATTTCAACATGTTTCGGCCTCTGTTTTGGCATGTTTTAGGTCTATACATAGTTGATTTGACCATTTGTGCTTGATATTGCATGCCTCTTGTGTGATGCTCTTCACTAGCCTTAGTGTTTTTGGCCTTTAACATGTCTTGCATGATTTAGCATCTTTAGCATGTCATTTAAGTGCTGAAATATATGCCATTGCATCCCACTAATTCACTCTTTCAAAACTAGAGGGCTCTCACTTTTGGACTTAACCGATTAAGGGACTAATTGGTAATCTAAAATGTGTAAACAAAATGATTCAAGTAAAACATGGCCAAGATAAGCATGTTGTTTGTATTGCATGTGTTTGGATCGGACGTTAATCCAAACACGAGAAATGTGGGACGTTTCATACTCATAGTCATGAAACGTGTCACATTTCTCGGTCGCTGACGCCCTTGATTGTGCATGATAGGGTGGAGGCCTTTCGAGTCTTATGTGTGCATTCATTGAGTTTTGCGCAAGCTTGATCCTTTGGCCACCATACATTAAAAATGCTTGGTTGTTGGCTCGAGAGTCAAGTGCCATACTCCTTTGAGCTTGAGATATGATAAGGAGTGTGGAAATGTATACATTTCCTTTCAAATACACTGTCTTGCCTCTGTCTGTGCTCTGTTGTAGCAATAGGAGGAATTTCAGCCCTTAAGATGTTCTTGAGATCAGAAAGAGGCAATTTGGAAATCGGTGTAATTTTCAAAGATTCAAAAGAGTGCAAACAGAGGCGTCTTGAGGCAAGGCGATGGATTTCCGGGAGGACACAACCGAGCGCGCATATCTCCCTTGCCCGCGAGGCCATTTATCGCTTTTGTTAGCTCGTTGTAGTTAATTACATGTGCTGTAATTAATTTAGCTTAGTGCTTTATAATATTCTAATTAGCATAGATTAGCTAGTTATTGAATTTGGTTTGTAATAATTAATTAGCTAGAATAGTTAGTTAATTAGTTGGTTTGTAATAGTTAGCTTAATTAGCGTAGCTAGTTAGCTTTCATTTTATTCGGACCCTCCGTCGAGAGGGCAAATGTTGTAATAAGTGTGCGTGTGTGTGTGAATGTCTTCCAACCCCACGTCTTTCTCCTTTTTACTTATTCACTTTTGATGGTTAGTTTAGGGCATATTTCAATTAGCATACTTTATGCTTTGCATGTTTGCATCATTCATTTGTCTTGCATGCACCGGGCTTGGTGCATCATTCAAACCGCATTGTATTTCAATACACTTCTTTGAATACATGTATAAAATGCCGCATTCATGTGCCATCTTAGATAGCCGAGCCCATTTAGTTGCATTTTGCATGTGTTGCATTAGGCACTTAACATAGTTAGGATCATGCATTGATTTCTAACTAGTTGTTGTTTTGGCTTGGAGTACACTGTAAGTGTTTATGCTTTAGCATCCTTGCATGCGTGTAAGTGATTGCCATGACAGCATGCTTGCCATGAGGCTATCTGCTTAAGTGTTTAACTGCATGAATGCCTATGGATGAAGGCTTCATTGCTTGAATTGGAACAATTCATCAAAATGTACGTTTTAAGCCCACTTGTTTGTGGCAAATCATGTTTTAAGCCCACTTGAGGGTGGCAAATCCGCATTTTAGCCTACTTGAGGGTAGCAACTTCAAACCATTTTCGAAAAACAAACATGAGATGTTTTGTTCCAAATTGAGTCATTTAGTCTATACTTGTATGCTGTGCGCATCACATAGTAATTCTAGATTAATAACCGGAATAAGAACACATGTGTTTATAAAAACAACATATCATGTTAATAGAAGACGATCTTTGATTGGGCGAGCAGGGGTTCGCATTTCAGGACCTTCCCCTCTTGTACCCAAGTTCCTGAGCCGCGACAACTTTGGTGATGACAGACAAGTGGCCTTAGGCACGAGTTAGGGTTTCCTAAATTTCCCAAAACAAAATATTTAGGTGGCGACTATGAAATTGGCAAAGCAGTCCATGTTTGGCGCTTTTGATTAAAATTGATTTTCCAAAACGATTTGCCAGATTTGGATTCTTTGGTGATTTATCAGTCTTACATTGCACTTTGTGAGATTAGATTCAGAACCATGACTGGAGTTCGAACTGTAGTAGTATGAACCCAAATCCGCGCCTCTCGAAAAGGGGCGCGAGCGAAGTTCAGCGATCTCGATTTCGGAGACTCATTTGGGGATTTTGAGAACTTGACTCGAATATCATGATATGTTGTTTTGTTTACACTTATGTGTTTCTTTGCATTTCATTTGCATTGGTGCGCCTAGGACACCGTGTTCGCTATTTGCTATTCCTGAACGGTTTGCCAGAGGCTTGCTTGGAAAAGCGTGCCATGAGGCTGACAGGTTATGAGCTCTGCCACCATGGGAACAGAAACCTTGGTTTTTACCGAGGCACCCTTTTTGGCCATTTGACCTAGTTGCATATCGGAAGCCATAAAGACCATTCCAAACTAGGATAGGTTGCTTACCCGATTGTAGGTTGTTTGAAACCGCTGCATACGTAGTGAAACCGTAGCTCCTAAAAAAATAGGACAAGGAAACCCTACCCCACAATAGGGGTGTTTTGGCTCTTACTTGCTTGGTATGTGCTCTCAGAGTGTGTCTCCACAGGTTGTATGTATCAGTTACAAGTCTGGGTATCGGCCTGCGGGCATCAGCATTTGGGGATATCAAATTTGAGGCTGTGATTTGGAGGCTGTGATCAGTGTTGAGAACAGTGTGTTCAGTTTACAATGTCAACTGTGTGTTGTCTTTATTTTAAGCTGAAATGCTGTCCGTTTTTCTGCTTGTTTCCTTATTTTGCTTTATTTATCTTTTTGCAAAGGTAGTATAGTATCATTGCTTCGGAGGAGGCAGTTTCCCCCAAAGCACTCTGGGTTAGAGGTAGAAGGCTTCATCGATCCGAGGATCTTGTTGACGGACAAGCAGTGTTCTTTTCATTACCCCTGGTTACAAGGCGGAGGGTAGTTAGGCAGGGAATATCAGTGCAGCAATCGTTGGTTCAGCGATCATTATCCACTTCACCTGTGCATAGTTGGGCTGAGATATATGTTTCTACTTCAAAGAGGGAACATACATCGTTTCAGTCAGATCCACACTTTACAGCCAGTATGGAGGACATGATGCGTCAGCTCCAAGAGACCATGCAAGCCATGCAGTGTGATGTTTCTCGCTAGGCGAAAGTTACTGCATGTTAGGCAGAAGTGGTAGCTCAACAGGCAGAGTTAATTGCCGAGCTTGGCGACAATAGCGATGCGCCTGGCCGGAGCATCGCCGCACCCATCCCCACCTCCACCCCCATCTAGTCCAGGAGAATACAGATGTCCTAACGGGGCCAGTTCCACCCCCAATCCTACCTCAGCTGTCCAAAGCACCGGCTAATCCAGTAGACACACTGTTTGAATTTGAGATGGATCCAATAGTGCTGAAAGTGAGCAAGCTAGAAAAGCTGTTCAAAAGAGCTCAAGGCGTTAATTCCATTCTAGACATAGAGGATGGATACATCGACTCAGCGGTGACGTTGCTGGACCGGTTCAAGATGTCGCATATAGGCCGTCTTGACGGTTCTGGGGACCCCATGGTACATCTACGATTGTTCTCGGATATCCTAAGGCCCATAGGCTTCTCCAGACTGCAAAAGCTTTCCCTCTTCGGCCGGACCCTGTCAGGTATTGCAGCCATTTGGTACGCCAAACTGGAAGACTCAGTGAAAGGAAGTTGGGAGGAGATGGCCGAGGCCTTCGTTGCACAATATTCATACAACACCCAGATTGAGGTCACAACCTGTGATCTCGAGGCAACTAGGCAAGAGCCGAAAGAGGGTTTTTCTAATTTTGTCACTCGATAGAGGGCTAGGGCCTCCATGATGACAACTCGGCCACTGAAGAAGGATTAGATAAGGATGGTTGTGCGCAACCTTCAACCCAAGCTGATGCAGAAAATGATCGTCTTACCCCTCTCCACCTTTGCTGATTTGCACTAGTTTGGGGTATAGATTAAGGATGCAATGAGGCAAGGTCTGATTGACCAGGAGAGGGAACAGCCCAAGAGGGCATTTACACGCGGTTCGAATGCAACCATGAGCAGCGCTGCAGCCGCAAGGACTTCAGATGTCGTCATGGTCACCACCACGCCCAAAATAGCTACACCTTTCACCGGTACATCCGGAACCAGCCTGCAACCAGCAAAAAACCACCCTGGGGGCATAGGACTTTTACCCCGTTGTATATGTCTTTGTCCAAAACCGTAGGGGTTTTAATCAGAAAGGGGCATCTAAAGCACCTAGAACCACGCCCACTACCAAACAGCTTGTATCTGTCATAGGCAACACATAACCCGGCCAAATGCTGTGCCTTTCACCAACAGCATGGTCACAACACCGACCAGTGTTACAGACTACGCCATGAGATCCAGGATCTCATTAACAACAAGGTGATTGTTCCTCTAGAAAAGCCGAATGTCACCACCAACCCTCTCCCCCCACATAATCAAAATCCTCCACCTAGGCCGGTAAACTTCATCCAAACAACGGCCATCCTGTATGACCCTAGCATATGCATCACTCCCTCCCACCTACCGAAGCTTGAGGTGTTCATCCCAAACAACACAGACCTGTACATGTTAAGCATCTCCCAAACCCAACCCGAACCAGTGGTGGTGACTGTCGAAGATAGAACTGGGATGACTTTGGAGGCAAATGAGAATGTTGATTCAGAGCCTGAGGGGTCTAGGAGCTTTGCGTACAACCCAAGTGGTTATATCGCATCAACAGACCACGCTAAGCCGAGGGTAGAGTTGCCGGTTGGGGTAGAGATCAGTGTGGTCTGGGAGGATGGACTTGGTCAGAGGCTAGATGACCTAGCAAAGCTGGAAGAGGACATTACAAATCTGCAGTTCTTTGAAGAGTAGAACTTAGGGGATGTGAACATCAACTGGTTCGACTTGGATGGATCGACAAAGAATATGGGGTGGCTCAGTGACTAGCCAGATGTTGTTGAAGAATCTCAGCCAGAACAGGGACCGTCAGAAACGGGAACATCAGCAGTGGCCGGAATGGCCGAGAATTAGGAAGCATCGCCGGAGAGCACCGGTGCGAAGAATTTTGCTCAGAAATCTGGTAGTTTATGTACAGCAGACACGGATTAGGAAGCCACACTGAAGCGGTTTGAGCAGGAATAAATCGAAGACCTTGAGAGGGCTAGAAAAGCCAAGGTCCCCACGGAGACGAAATGTGCTGTGAACACATAAACAGTTACAATGGAGCCGGACAGTTGTCTGTCGGTTGCTGATGGCATGTGGTGGGAAGACGACGACTTGCGTCTTGCCTATACTGACGAAGATTGGGGACAGACTCAACCGGATGACACCTGGTATGTCGAGGAGGTTGGCCATATGACCAGAAGTGGATGGTACTTCAAGCCCCCACACTTGGACCAGCTAGAGGCGTTCAGAAAGGACAAAGAGGCAGAGACAAAAATTGCTGGAGGATGAGGCTATACTGAAACAGCTAAAGAAGATTTAAGCAGAAATCTCCATCTGGGGACTGCTTATGGCCTCGAGGGTTCACAGACAAGCTGTCCTTTCTGCCATGGACAAGGCGAAACTTTCAATTGATACCACACCTGAACAGTTGGTAAGACTGGTTTTCCCGGGAGGAGCTTCCTTGACCTGGACCTTCACCGACAAAGAACTACTGCCTGAGGGCTCAGATCATAACAAACCACTCTACATCTCTGTGAAGTGTAGAGAGAAGTGCATACCGGTGGTTTTGGTCGACACAGGGTCTGCAATTAATGTATGTCCGTCGAGAACGGCGTATGCTATCTAGTTGAAGCCTGCGGATTTCGTGCCTACGGCCTAGGTGATTCGGGTCTATGATAATATCAGCCGAAAGGTGATGGGGACTGTACAGATTAGGACTCAGGTTGGCCCAAGGCAACAGGACATTGAGTTTCATGTCTTGGATGTTCCAGCAACCTTCAATCTACTCCTTGGGCGGCCGTGGCTGCACCAGGTGAAAGCCATCTCTTCCACCTTACATCAAATGTTGAAGTACCCTCACGGGAAGGGGGTAGCAATCGTTTTTGGAAATTCTTCAATATATCTGTCGCCAGAGGTTTCTACACCAGTTCTGGTGATTGAGCATGGCACGGAGGATGTATTTCTATCGGGATTCACCCTAGCTGAGGCTTGGGTTGTACAGGATATTCTAGCTATTGATGAGGGGCTATACATTAGTGCCCAATCTGTTTACCTCATGAACAAGCTTCAACTCATGCCCGGGATGGGATCAGGGCGAAGGGGCCGGAAGGGCGTCGCAGTATTGGCCGAAGTGCCGCATAACCCATATACCTTGGGATTAGGTTATCTGCCTACCAAAGAGGATTGGGCAAGGAAAGGAAGAGAGATGGCCGGAAGAGCCACGACAAAGCAAACCGGGAAGCATTATGAGTTGATGCAGACCTACCTGTGGAAACTAAATGGGCCGTCAGGAGAAGATTTCTGCTGCGGGTTTCCAGAGCCTTGGCTGAATTTAGAGAAGCGGCGCTTGCCCGGCTTCGAAATCTTTTTTGATCTTCAGTTGTTAGGGGATGAAGTTGCCGAAGAACAGACAGACCCACCAGCTGAGGCTGAGTAGTGCAAGGAGGAAGGTTCTGACAGCACAGAAATTGAGATGTGGGTAGCACTGGCTTGTCTCCTCTCAGATCCTCAAATCGTAGCGGAGTGCTTGGAGGATAACTTCTCAGTTTCCATGATCAGGGATGAAGCGGCTGTGTGCCCATCTTTTGGCATTCTCGATGCATCCATCGAACCCTCTCTCGTCTGGCAGTATGAGGAGGCCTTTTTTATCGATTAGTTCTGGATCTGGTAGTGAACCAGAATCTAATTCCACAGAGTCTGTGGAGTCGAAATCAGATTCTAGTTCATCGGAGTCAGAGTCAGGTATTCCTGGGGTTGCTAACCTGGATGCCACTGTCCTGTCCAGTTCGTCTTTTTCTTTTTCCTTTGAGTCTATTGTAATCGAAGGATCAGATGGACTGGATGTTATTAATGAGAACTGTACAGCTGTGGCTTCTGAGTACTTTTCTTTGCCTATAGTTTATTGCATTAATCAAGACTTTCAAAATTTTGATGAAAAGGACGGGGAAGAAATTTCTCTGGTTTTGAAATATTTGCTTGATCAAGAGCAGGAGAGGTTTGTAAAACCTTTGGTTGATGAAATCACCTCAATTAATGTTGGTACTGAGAAGGACTTGCGGCTGGTCCAGATCGGGTCCACGTTGTCTTCTGAGGAACACGAGCGCTTAGTCGCATTATTAAAAGATTTCAAAGATGTTTTCGCGTGGTCCTATGAAGACATGCCTGAAATCGATCCTGAGATTGTACAGCACCATATCCCTCTTGACCCAGAGGCCCGACCTGTTAAGCAGAAGCTCTGAAGGATTCACCGGGACTGGGCTCTAAAAATCAAAGAAGAGGTCACCAAGCAGATTGATGCAGGGTTCCTGTTAGTATCTGAGTACCTAACTTGGTTGGCCAATATAGTTCTGATGCCAAAGAAGGACGGCCGAATTTGGGTATGTACGGACTTCAGGGATTTGAACAAAGCCAATCCGAAGGACAACTTTCCTCTGCTACATATTGACGAATTAGTGGACTTCACTGCTGGGCATGCACTGCTCTCATTCATGGATGGGTTTTCAGGCTACAATCAGATTTTGATGGCACCCGAAGACAGGGAGAAAACCACTTTCACTACCCCGTGAGGAACCTATTGTTATACGGTGATCTTGGATTCGTTTTGAAAAATCTTTGGCTGCTCGTTTGAAGAAATCACGCTCGGTTTGAAATGTCAGCTACGTATCAATGGGCTGCAACCACGATTTTGCATGATATGATCCATAAAGAGGTTGAGGTGTATGTGGATGACATGATTGTCAAGTCCAAGGAAAGAGAGGGCCACTACATCGCCTTGTAGAAATTCTTCTAACGGATCAGAGAGTATCGGTTGTGGCTGAATCCTTAGAAACGTACATTTGGTGTACAGCAGGAAAAATACTGGGGTTCTTGATCATACAAAGGGGTATCAAGGTCAATCCTTCTAGAATCAAGGCCATCTTAGAAATGCCACCACTGAGGATTGAAAAGGAGGTGCGAGGCTTTATAGGTAAAGTGCAACTCATAAGACGGTTTATTGCAAAATTAACTTTGACTTGTGAACCACTGTTTGGTCTCCTGAAGAAAGGAAAGATGTTCCAATGGGATGACTGATGCCAAGTTGCTTTCAAGCAGATCAAGCAATATTTACAAAACCGGCCTGTGTTGTCATCGCTGGAGCTGGGAAAACCGTTAATATTGTATCTGTCAGTAACCGAAACGACAATGAGCTGTATGCTTGCCCAGGAGTCCAAGGACAAAGTGGAGAAGGCTATCTACTACCTGAGTAAGAAAATGCTGGAATACGAGACCCACTACACGCCATTGGAAAAGGCTTGTTTGGCCTTGGTATGGGCTTCCAAGAAGCTAAGGCACTACCCGTTAGCTTACTCTGTAATACTAGTTTCAAGAGTAGATCCCATCAAATATCTCTTCGAGAAATAGGCACTTACGGGTAGGCTAGCTCGTTGGTTGCTTCTTCTCTCCGAATTTGATCTGAAGTACATGATGCGCAAGTCAATGAAAGGGAGAGCGGTAGCGGAGTTCCTAGCCGATCACCCAGTGGACGGGGATGAAGCAGTGGAATATCTGTTCCAGAACGAGGCCATTCTGCATGTCAAAGAAGAAACTTCGACTATGTACTTTGACGGAGCATCAAACCAATATGGGTATGGGATAGGGGTGTTGCTGATAACACCTGACAATTCCCACATACCCTTAGCTTTCAAACTCCGGTTCAAAGTATCAAACAACGAGGCAGAGTATGAGGCATGTATTGTTGGATTGGAAGCCGCCCTGGAACTAGGGGCAAAACAGTTAGATGTCATTGGGGACTCGAAGCTTGTTGTATCTCAAGCTAAAGGAGATTGGAAAGTTAAAGAAGAAAAGATGAGAATCTATCACCAGACCTTGGACGTTCTGATTCCTCGGTTTGAAAAACTGAACTTTGCCCATCTGTTAAGAGAGAACAACAGGTTCGCTGATTCATTAGCAACTCTATCTTCTATGATAGACATTCCTTTTGGAGTCCGGATGCTTCTGATCATCATTGAACAGAAATTTGTGCCGATCTATAAGCTGATTGCTGCCATAGATGAGGTACAAGATCAAAACCCTTGGTTTTATGATGTTTGGAACTTCTTAGAAAAGAAGGCGTATGCACCAGGGGCAAATGCCAAAGGTAAGAGGGCAATTCGAAGAATGGCTGCTCAGTTCATCGTCTACAGGGGTAAACTATACAAGAGGGGTCATCTTGGGATACATAAGCTCTGCGTTGATGCTGAAGAATCCAAGTGCCTGATGGAGGCCATCCATAGAGGAGAGTGCGGAGCACACATGAGCGAGGTGATGCTAGCCCGGAAGATCCTTAGACAGGGTTATTACTGGTCAACCATGGAGGAGGATTGTATTGGCTTTGTTCGGCGATGCCACAAGTGCCAGATCTATACAAATCGTATGAACATTTCACCGTTGAAGCTGTACAACATGACTTCGCCATGGCCATTTTCAGTTTGGGGGATTGATGTGATTGGGGCTGTCACTCCGAAAGGCTCGAACGGGCATGAGTATATTCTGGTAGCGATAGACTACTTCACAAAGTGGGTTGAGGCCTAATCTTACGCTATGTTGAAGGTGTCAAATGTTGCTAAGTTCATCAGGAACAACATTATTTGTCGCTATGGGGTCCCGAATGAGATTATTTCAGATAATGGTTCCCACTTCAAAAAGGAGGTGATCGACTTGTTAGAGAAATACAACGTGGCTTTTCATAAGTCATCTACATATCGGCTGCAAACCAATGGAGTTGTTGAGGCCGCCAACAAGAACTTCAAGCACATTCTGCAGAAGATGGTGGAAACCTACATGGACTGGCCAGATAAGCTGCCATTTGCTCTTTGGGGTTACCGGACATCAATTCGAACTTCTACTGGGGCAACTCCTTATTCCTTGGTTTATGGGATGGAGGTTGTTCTGCCTATCAAAGTTGAGGTTTCGTCGTTACGGGTTATGGTACCGAGTGCCGGATAAATTTAGCGATTGGCGATGAATGGTCATTCGAAAAACTCATGTTGTTTGACGAAAGAAGGCTAAATGCACTGTATCACATCCAGGGTTATCAACGAAGAATTGTCAAGGCATTCAACAAGAAGGTTAAGTCTAGGAATTTGAAAGAGGGGGATTTGGTGCTTAAAGACCTAATTGGACTAGTCTCTACATCATCAAGTCTATTTGGTCAGGTAGAGCTATCGTTTTGATGGACCTAGATGGCCTAGAGTTCTCCCAGCCGATCAACATGGACAAGTTGAAGAAATACTATCCCTGAGTGGCTTGCTAGGCCGAAAACCCGAAAGGGCGACCTAGGCAAAAATTAGAGCATAGAAAATTTGAAATAATAAAAACTGAGCTCACAAGGTTGAAAACCCAGAAACGGCGGCCTTGGCAAAAGTTAGAGTGCAAAAGGAGAGTGTTAATACACGAGTGAACTTGAACCCAACTACGTAAGGCTTGATTCCCATCTTCGGGATACATAGGCAACTTCATTCTGAAGTCCAGCCATAAATACTTCCAAATCGACATTGTCCATGTGATCATGTTAGTCATCTTTGTCTATTCTACATTCAAGAGATCGGTTGTGATCTCTAGTGCAATGTTGTTCAGATTTGGGGCAACTTTCCAGTTGTTTGGATCCGGGGTTGTACATCTCAGTGATCGATCTTGGGCGTGTCCAGTTGTGATCCATATCGAAAATGGTTTTGAAAAGTTTTAATAAAAGTTGATTTTGCTCAAATTAATCTTTTTACGACTTAGGCCATTTTTGGACCAAACGGAGAATTTTCAGTACCCATAACCTTCAATTACATTGATTTCAATACAGAGTTCTCCTACTCTTGAATACAAATTGAAGTTGTTTTTTTTATTGCATTCATAAAGAAAACTTGGAAGTACTAATTAAAGCAAATAAACCCGGGGCATAGTTAGGTGTTCCTGCGTCCCCTCCCAGAGCTGGTCGAAGCCTCTAATGCTAAAGTAGGCCCAACCTGCGCCTCTTCATCAAGCCAAGCTATGCACTCATCAGAAAGGGCACAACTAAAAGTGTGAGTGGGGGGCAGAACTTCTCTTGTCCGCCATGTTGTGGCATACCGAGCTAGCTATGCGCCTTGGACTGGAAATACAGTAGGGTACTCTATCCCTTGTTCTGGGCAGGTCTGATCATGGCCGAACTGGCGTCGGAATCGGAACGGGAAGTAAAAGACACAATGTGTCAGGCCAATCAACTGACTCCCGGGCTGGCGAGACATACTGTAGCTCATCGCTGGTAAATTAAGCCAGGGGCAACGCCAAGCAATGTTGACAGCGGACAGACTGCACATCCATTCACACCACTATCCCTTATCTAGGGCATCGACTAGATGTTGTCGGTAGAAATAGCCGCGAGCTGAATATGCTGGGCATGGGTCCACCACCCTCAACTTGTCCATCAACCATATCTGGGGGGGGGGGTGAGACATTAAAGAATAGACAGGTGTACGTGGAGAGAAAAGTGAGAAAAGGGTTTTGAGAGAAAATAAAAGCCTAAGGGTTGAGTGATGTGAGAAATACAAGTGTGAGGAGGTGGAAAACGTTACCTGTAAGAGTAGTGGACTCCCCGCGAACCTAGTCATCTTTCGGCAATGAAAAGTATCCAAACCCATCAGTGTCTCAGCTAGGGTCATACTAATACAGTTTTTGCCCTCTTTCAAGCCTAGAGTGACCTCAATCAAATGGACGCTAGACCCTCCGGAGCCAGGGGCGAGCAAGAAATAAGACAACATGCACAAGCAAAGCGCATGTCGCTGAAAACCCTTCTAGTGATGATCGCCGTGATCACCGGCATCAGAAAACCGATGAATTAAGCTGGAGATATCCAATTCTCTGTCGCAAATCAAAGACCGAGCGTCATGCAAAGTAAGCCGACACATCTGTTCTAAGGCTTGGATGTGGCCAAAACGGAATTGAGGCAAGATCTCTTCATCACGCTGAGATTCCATCAAAGCTTGGAAATCTTCAAGAGTGGGGCATATCTCTTGTCCGCCAAAGTTAAAAACATGAGTTACCGGATTCCAACACCTAGCTGCGGCATGGAGGAATGGAAAACGCAATGGGGTGCGACTAAGCGTAAATAGTGCATTTATTTCGAAGCCCCAAAAATTCAACTTTTTCGAGACATCTAAAGCTGCGAGCCAGTTGGAAATTTTTTGGGCAAGAAACACTTCCATTTTGGGCAAAAATTAAGTTACAATGAGGAGATTACGAGGCTGTAGCTTTTTGTAGAAGATTAGGCAGTAGTGGGGGACAGGTGGCGAAAATCTGGGGACCCCCTGCATAACTGGTCGACTAACCACCTTTTCTGGTCGACCGACCACAAAAGTGGTCGACAATCACTTTTTCTGGTCGGCAGTGGGCTTGAGTGGTCTACAGCTGCTTCTTGTCTCCAGCAAAGAGCCCCTAGCCTTCCTGTGTGCTCAGAATGCTGAAAATCTGAGTTTATTTCTGCTTCGGATGCGTCCTGTTGTTTTGTTTTTCCAATATGCATTTGCTTATCAAGTTGTATTCCTTTTGCTGATTGAGTTGTAGCTTTATTTGCTGGCTTATCGCCTTAGTTTGAGTTGTTTTACTCAGTTTGTGTTTGTTTTGTTTAGTTCACTACCTGGCGAAGAATTACCAATACAATTCAACTTCCATCTCATTTTTGTGCAAAATGGTGCAATGCGATGCTTAGAATACAAAATGCAACACTTGTTCAACAAAAAAAGAAAAAGAAAAAAGAAGGGTTGTTTTCATTCCATCATGGTTTCTCTTTACAAATTGTACAAGTTTTGAAGAAAATAAAACTGCCTAAGGCTGTACAAATGTGCTAATACTACTAGAAAAAGAAACTAAGCAAAAACATCTGGGTCTATGCCATCCATCTCAAGATTGAGAGGCTCTCTACGGCCTCTTCCTCGGCTGTGCAGACTCAGCATTGTCCCCATCAGCGCTGCCATCTAACTCTGAATCGGAACCAGAACCAGAACCAGAGCCGTCTCCATTCCCATCCTCGGAGCCCTCCTCATCATCGCCACCACCCTCTGATGACCCTTCGTCCTCACCAGACTCGTCATCATCATCATGCGTAACAGGCTCCTGACACCTCCCTCAGCCGCCTACTGCTGGAAGAGGTCTTGATGGTCTTGCCTCTGCCTCTGATTGTCCTATCTGGAGGGATGTCACCTAAAAAGGCAGTTTGAATATATGTTAGCCATCGTGTGTATATCAGATGCAAGTGTAATGTACAAGTTAAGTGTTTGCAGAAAGCAGATACAGTATGCACATATGGCGTGTAGCGTCAGATGTGATCTATACATGTAGTGAATCAGTGCAATGAGATGTTCAGTTTAGGCATATTAGCAAAAATATGATGGTCAAAATGCAAGAAAATTGAAAAGTTATCGGAATGCCATGGGAGTGCAGCATCAACTCTCTCTGCAGGACCATACCCTCGAGTGAGGCCATCGCTTCGAGCAACCCCTCGATGTATCTTGTGGTGGGCTACAAATGCAAGTTGAAGCCATGAATGGATAGATGAACAAATATCTGAATGAAACTAAAATGCATAAAAGTTGTAAAGTATACCGGTGGTGAGTGTAGACACCCCATTTTTGACCGTCCTCAAGACTTGGTTGTGCTTGCAGGTACATCCAGCCACAAGTTCGATTGCTCATTGAGTACTCAACTTTCGCGGCAGAATGTCGTAGGTTTGAGTTTTCCAAACCCCGTATCCTTTCTGCCCCATTCTTGGACCATGTGTTGGTCCTTTTAGCATGCTCATCCTGGTGCACTGCCGGCCATTCTCTGCCACTGTTGGCCATGCATTTGTGCCTACCTGCCATTGATAAAGCTTGCCGGCCATCAATGAGGCACTGTCGGCCACCACTGATGGCCGGCAGAACACCTTGTCTCAGCAGTTTTTACTCCAGATCTTTTGAGCCAGCTGGTTTTCACTCATCCCCCTCCATACATGTGTATGGAGGGATGAGGCCCTTTTCAAGCTTGTTTAACAAGCTTTGCATTGCACTCTTCTATATAAGGAGAGGCTCCTTCTCTCTTACAGTGGTTGAGCAATTTTGGAGAAGTTATATATCTCTCTATATTTCTTATTCTCTCTATATGTATATATATATTGTGGTTGTTTGTGCTCTAAAGTCCATTTTCCTCTCACTTTTGCATTACAACACATAGTGATACACCACCATCTTTGAGCTGAGGTTCTTGGGAGTGTTACTTGAGCTCTGAAAGTTGGTTTTTGGCCTCAGAGTTTGCTGGTTTCGAAGTTGAGCCTCAAGGGTGAGTATATTCCCGTTTTAAACTTTTATTTGTATCCCATTTTAGCCATCCTTGCATATTGTCTTAGGCCTTACTTTCAACTAAAAAAAGTTCTGTATTTAAGTGCTTTTGATGATTGTTTAAGGCCTTTTTTGTGTTGAGGGTCTTCTACCCTCTTGTGTGCCTTGTTTGGTCTTGTTTTGTGCCATGTCTTAAGGCCTTTGAGTTAGTCTTTACTTGGCCTTTTAGGCATTGAAATCCAGTGGATTTTCAATGGTAGACATGTGGTTTTGAGGCCTCAAATCAGAGGGGGGTGATCCCCTCTTTTCTTGTTTTGTTTGCTTGTATTTTTGGCCAACCAAGTGATCATGTCTTCTTACTTCTTGGAGGCTTTTCTTAGGCTCATTTTGCTGACTTTTAGGACCTACCTTAACTCTGTCCATGGCTTTTTTGGTCACCTTGTGCATGCTTCTTGTATGTGTAGTGCAATCCGATTGGTGGCTCACCAAAGTAGCATGTCTTCCTAGCATGTATTGGCTTCATTTCAGTAGGTTTTTGGCCATCATTTGACATGTCATAACTCTGATTTAAGTTGGTTTGCTATCCTCTTGCATGCTCCATGTACTTGTACTACAAATCTTGCTTACTAGCCTTGTTTGCATGATGTTTTGGCTCTTTATTCTAGCATATTTTGGCTATGCTCCAGCATGATTTTATTCATATCTTGACATGCCTTGGGACTGTTTTGGTTTCCCTTGGCCCTTTGGGGCTTGCTTTGTATAGCCATGGCTTAAGTCCCTTTGCTAGTTTTGAGCTTTGAGCTTTCTTGCATGCTATGCTTGTCTTATTGGGGTGGTTTGGCCCCATTCCATGTATGTTTTCAGAGCTTATGGTGCTATCACATATACATGCTTGCCACTCTTTAAGTGTGCTTAAGAGTTGCATCTTTGGGCCTTAATCCTTGAGCCAATGGGCATGCATGTTTGTCTTGCCTTTTCATGCTTTTCATACCATCGTTTCAGCACTATTGGCCACTGATTTGGGCATGATTGAGGTCTTTCCATTTTGGTTTATGTCCATCTTTGCATGTTGCTGCATGCTTGTCTTGCATGTTGTTGCATGCTTGTTCCATTTTGTCGTTGTCGTATGCTTGTCGCATTACATGATTTTTGCATGTTGTTGCATGCTTGGTACTTTGCA
The DNA here is from genome assembly GCA_025200525.1 of Camellia lanceoleosa. NCBI lineage: Eukaryota > Viridiplantae > Streptophyta > Magnoliopsida > Ericales > Theaceae > Camellia > Camellia lanceoleosa. Next base: position 92,780,673 of record CM045763.1, read on the forward strand.
TGTTTGCATGTTTAGGTTGCTTTGCATTTTTCATGCTTGTTACATTGCATTTGGCATGCTTATGTTACATTACAGGGCATCTCTATGTTGCATGCATTGCATGGTGTTTGGCTTGGGTGTTAAGCCAAACATGAGAAATGAGGGACGTTTCATACTTGAAGTGATGAAACGTGCCTCAATTCTCGATCGCCGACGCTCTTGACGATGCATGATAGAGTTCTAGGTATTTATATGTTTTGTGCATTCATTTTACATTGAATTGCACAAGTTGGATCTTTGGCCATCATGCATCGAGATGCGTGATTGATGGTCTTGGATTCGATAATGCCTCTCCTTTGATGTTTTGAGGTGATATGGAGTGGCATAGTGCGTACATATCCTTGGGAGACCCTCCATTTCCTCTGTTTTGTGCTCTGTTGTAGCTTGGTGTCACAGTACACCAGTGGCCGGCAGTGCCACACAAATGGCCGGCAGCTCTTCATTTGTGGCTGGCAGTGTGCACTCTTGGTCGGGTGGGTGGTCGACAGCAGCTCCTCATGGCTAGCAGGCCACTGGTGCACTCCCTAGCACTATTTTGGTGAGACCCAGTAGCTAGTTCTCAAGGACACCCTGCAGACAGAGCCTCTAAAGAGCAACTGGAGAGCTTTTCGGGACGAAAACCGAGCATGTATCCTCTTCTCCTTCAACCAGAGCTGGAACAGCTTAGTTTAAATGTTTACTTGATTAGTTAGCTTCAATTTGTAATTAGTTAATTTGTTAATTAATTAAGTGTTGTAATAATTAGTAAGTAGTTGTAGCTAGTTATTCAATTTGGTTGTGTAATAATTAATTAGCTTGTTAGTTAGTTAATTAGTTGGTTTGTATTATTCATTCGGACCCTCCGTCGAGAGGGCGAATTTTGTAATAAGTGTGCGTGAGTGTGTGAATGTCTTCCAACCCCACGTCTTTCTCCCTTTTATTTACCCGCTTTCAGTGGTTAGATTAGGGCATATTTCAATTAGCATCTTTATGGTATGCATGTTTGCATTCAGTCCTCTGTCCTGCATGCACTGGGCTCGGCGCATCATACAAACTGCATCGTATTTCAATTCCAAGTTGAATACATGTATCAGTTGTTGTATCTCATATGCCATTTTAGAATAGCTGAGCCTATTTCTAGTTGAATCTTGCATGTGTTGCATTAGCTATCTTAACATAGCTAGGATCATGCATTGATTATTAACTAGCTATTGTTTTGGCTCGGAGTACTAGGTAAGCTTTTACGCTTTAGCATCCTTGCATGTATCTAAGTGACTGCCATGATAGCATGCTTGCCATGAGGCTAACTGCTTAAGTGTTTAACTGCCTGAATGCCTGTGGGTGAAGGTTGGATTACTTGAATTGGAACAATTCATCGAAATGTGTGTTTTAAGCATATTGTAATCCATATTTTCTATTTAAAATTGGGCGAATTAAACAAACAATCCATGTAGTTTGGGAGTTATGTCACTTTGGTCAATGACTTTTCAATTATGATACATTTAACTTTGAATTTTGAATATTGTTTCAAATAAGCACAATTGAAGATATCGTTGCTCTGTTTTAGAGGTAAGGTCGTCAATTTGATAAAATGTAAACTAGTTTAACAAAATTAAATGTCAAAAAATAATTTTTGAATTTTTAAAAATTATTTCTACTTACCAAAGATAAAATTATATAAAAATGATAAATTTTTTACATTTTTATTTAATTTTTTTTTTTTACAAATTATTTTTTAGTATGTGTTTTGATGATGATCATGTAATGGATTGTTATTTTTGTTAATGTTTTTAGATGATTATCATGTAATAGACAATTGTATTTGTTGGTAATAGATATTTTTTGATGGTTATTATGTAATAGATGGTTATTAGTCTTTTAATGTGTAATTGATAAATTTAATGTATGAAATGTTTTTAGCTTGTATTATTTGATCTAATGGATTGGTTTAATAATGACATCAAAGTTGTCACCATGTTTGACTTTTGAAAAAATAGAAACTAATTTAACAAAAATAAATATCAAAAACAAAATTTAAAAAAATTGTTGCTACCCTGTCAAAAGATAAATGGCGAATTACACTAACAGTCCCTATAATTTGGGACTCGTGTCATTTTAGTCCCTGACTTTTCAATTATGACACATTTGAACTTAAATTTTGAATCTTGTTCTAAATAAAGACAATTAAAGATATCATTGCTCAATTTTAAGGGCAAACTTGTCAATTTGATAAAATATAACTAATTTGACAAAAATAAATATCAAAAAAATATTTTTGAATTTTAAAAAATTAATTCTACCGACTAAAGATAAAATTATGTAAAATTAATCCAACCTGTAACAAACCTGCCCAAAACATCCTATAACTCAAATACAAAGTATTGAAGGACAGAAACAAGATATATACAACAACTGACATTCACGAAACCAAGTCTGGATACAACAACCAAAGGAGGAAGAACCGGGATCGCTATACAATTCCTTTCTAGAAATACTTCATAGCACAAAGGACTTTTTTTTGAAATTTGTACTGAACAAGGATTCCTTCATTTGGTAAAGAAGATTATAGGTTCTTGTTTCTTAAATGCATGTATAGAAGGTTGTACATATTTAGTTAAACCAAACCAAACTAAACCTTATGTCTCACTTAAGTGGGTTGACTGCATGAATCCTTTTTGAGGATGAGATTAGATACGACACATTCTAATAGTATTGAATACATAATTACTACCTGACAAAATCCACCACGACAATGTCCATGGCCAGAGCATTGATTAACACAAGTGCACAGCACAAGCACCTCACAAAATCGCTTCCACAAACACATATTTGCAATCACATTCCTCTTTGAATCAAACCTTGGAAGGATATGCTTCTGTTGGGTTCACATTACACCATCCAGGTATGCTACTATTTGTTGTGAAAATATTATCCAGGCTAGGTTTTGTCCAGTAGTCAGTTTAGGACCTTCAGGTTCAGAAGGTAAGCTGAAATAAGGGCATTAAATTGTTAATGTTTAGTTTAGATCATATTCTAACAGAAGTGTCTATTAGGATTCTAAGTATGCTTACTTCACTTTAAACCCACATGCCTCAGCAACAGGACGGTTTTGGTATTTAGTACCTTCGCGACAGAAACACATTGCTCTTGTTGTGTCACAATAAGCAGCGCATATTGAAACGACCCAACGCCCATGTGGTTGCTCCTTTGATCCTGGAAAATTGCAGTCCAGTTGTACTCTTTCAGAGCACCCTTCCCCTGATCCGTTAAAGATATTTTATTCAACAAATTATATGATTGATCAAAAAGCAGCATAACAAAAAAGAAATATCACATAACAAAACACATAATATTAAGTGCGAGAATAAGAATAATGGCCATGACAAAAGGGTTATTGAAATGAAATTGCACAATATAAATATTGCTTTTGAATGTAAGAGTAAGTACAAAAGGAAAATTAGAAGCCAAACCAAAGAAAGAGAGATGATGAGGATTAGCAATGTAACACCCCAGCCACCAATTGTTGAACTAAACTTTTTTTTAAAAAAAAATACCAAAATACGATAAGGATATACCATAATCTATAATTTGACGAAACTAAATCAGACCTATCTCCAACAATCCTTTTCAAATCCCTTTGTTATTATTATTACTCTCCCCACTCTCCTATCTCAGTTGAAAGTTAAAACCACTACATAAATCCCTTAGGCTTTCCAAAATAGTGTATCTCAATTCCAAAAAAAAAAAAAACATGGATGACCACTTCATTTAAACATAATCCATTAGTATCTCCTTTCACTCCCCCTTTTCTCCTTTCAAGACAGCCCTTCCTTATCACCCATTTTTCAGATGTATATCCCTCACCTTAATGACATACAAACACACAAAATGGCCATTGGCCTCAAATTCCACATCTTTTTATCTCTTTAGCCATTGGCCTCTCAAACCAAAGTTCCAGAATTATCCACCAAACGGCTCTTTATAGTCTAACACAAACGCTCATAACATTGGGCAATCAAAAAAAGTAGCAATTATTATTTTTAAAAGCACCATCAAAAGTAAATTGACATGCAACAACCTCTTATGAATTAAATCAAGCATAGTCAAAAGGGAAAAGCAGGGCCGAAATGAACTTCATAGAAGAACCACCAGTAGTCAATTCAATTTACTGTGATATTGCATTCAATGCATAAGCCATACTACGCTTCATGCAACCCATCCACAATGCACGGTCTATTTGTCATTCAGGGCTAAGAATTAATTGAAATGACAATATAATTTTCTCCATATGAAAAAATATATTTTGAAACAAATCACAAAAAGTTGTTACAAAGATGTAAAACATAGACCAAGATTCATTATAGGAAAAAGAAAAAAAAAATTGTAGAAAAAAATATCTTTGGAACACCTTGCGTCTATTGTTTTGGTTGATATCACAAATGTAAAGAAATTAAGGATGATCAAAGTTGAGAACATGTAAAGATAACAATATAATTTTCCAATCAATTAAAAAAAGGAAATGAAGCAAATAAACAAAGTATCACATAAACTAAAAAACCACTGGTGGGTCTTTAACTTAAAAAAAGAACTCGCAAAATCAAATAAAAGCTTCAAAATCAAACAAAAGCTTCAGTTCGAAATCATTTCCTTTTCCAATGATATTTGAATAGATAAAAGTAATGTAGCTTTATAATGCAACTTAAGCTAATGAAACAGCCAAAGCACCACATAAGAAGATGAAGTTCACACTACCAATGTGTTTATATGTTATGTAAAGCACCCAAAACTCCACATAAGAAATGAATCTAGTAACAACAATAAACCAAATGAAAGGTCAGCTTTTTTTTCCCCTTGAACTCACCACAATTTTTTTCTACTTTAAACCAAATCACCAAGCAAAGCCATAATTGTTCTCTGAAGAACTGGTAACAACAATAAATAAATAAATAAAAAACATTCATGTAATGATTTTGACTATGAGTTGGACCTTCCCTACATGTTCAACTTTTTGGGCTGTAAAAAACTAAGAGCAAAAGTGATCTCTTATTGTAGTAGCAGAAAACGTGATTTAATGGATTGTGTCACATTGGTCTAATAAATAACGACCGTTAGATTTGGTGGACGGAAACTTAAACAATGTTTCAATTTGGTCCTTATAGTTTACACAATATGTTAAGTTGATCCCTATTGTTTTAATTTGCTCAATTTTAATAAAGATCAAATTGACACATCGTTTGAGTTTTCGTCCACCAAACCTAGCGGCCATTATTTATTGGACCAATATGACACAATTCGTTAAATTAAGGGACAAAATGAAGAAAATTAAAATAACATAAACCAAATTGACACATCGTGTAAACTACAAAGACCATTTGCATAATTTACTATAAAAGATAATTCCTAAACCAACTACCACTAAAAAGGAAATAAAATATGGAGTGTTAATGTATATATGGTATATATTCCTACATATATTAGGTATTGATTTTCTAGATATATTAGGTATTGTCGTAGTTAGGTCTCTTATATGATACTCTTTCTCATAGTTCGATTTCTAGTAGGATACTCTTTCTCAGCCTATATATATAGGCCTTCTATTGTATAGGACAATTCATTCAATACAATACATATAATTTTCTCTCTTTCTACTAATCTAACATGGTATCATAGTTATAGGTTAAGCTCTTGGTGTTCCTTGCCTTATCGGTGGCGCGCGGCATTTTGCCTTGGTCAGCCTGCTGAACCTCAACCTATTCCGCTGCCATATTTTCCTTTCAGTACCGCTTCGTGGTGATCTCTTCCTCTATCCGCTGTTTTTTATCTTCAAACCTATTCCACCCAAGCTGCCTTCTCTGGCGCACAACCCAAGCCGCCCCCTTTGGTGCACCATCCAAGCCGCTCCTTTTGGGGCACAATCCAAGCTGTCCCCTCTGGTGCACAACCTAAGTCACCCCCTAGTACACTCAGTTATCTGTTGCCATCATCGTTCAACACCACGTCATAAGTTATGTGTGTGCCACGCTTGCTAGTTCAACATCCAGTTCTCTACAACGGTCTGGCATGACCTTAAACTGTCCCGACAACGATTTCGATTTGCTCTTACATCAGTCCGACTTGACCCCTTTAAATTGTCCTGACATTGATTCTGGTTAGCTCTTATATCGGTCTAGCATGACCCCCTTAAATTGACCTGATTATACAGAGCCTGAGGAGTCTGCGAGCTTCATATACAACCCGAGTGGTTACATTACATCAATAGGCAGGCTAGGCCGAATGTGGAATTTCTAGTGGGGGCAGAGATTTGTGTTGTACGGGATGAAGGACCTAATCAGGGGCTAGACGACCTAACGGGTCTGGAAGAGGACATTGCTAACCTTCAGTTTTTTGATGAACAAGATCCGGGAGACGTGACAGTCAACTGGTTTGATTTAGATAGGTCAGGAAAAACTACTGGATGGCTTGATGACCAGCCAGATGTTGTTGAACAACCTCAGCTAGAACATGATTAGTCAGGGACGGGGACATCAGTTGTGGCCGGAAGGGCCGGGATTCAGTCTGCATCACCAGAGAGCACCGGTGTTAAGAATTTTGCTCAGAATACGACAGTTTGGGTATAAAAAAAACTGAACAGCAGGCTACACTGAAGCAGTTTGAGCGGGAAAGGATTGAGGATTCTGAGAGAGTCAGAAAGGCCAAAGCCCCTGTAGAGATAGAACGTGCTGTGTGTAGAAGAACAGAACGTGCTACGAGCACAGGAATGGAAGGTGCTGTGGGCACATGAATAGTTGTAACGGAGTTGGACAGATGTCTATCGGCTGCCGATGGCATATGGTGGGAAGACGATGACCTATGTCTTGCCCACACCGATGAAGACTGGAGGAAAAGCCAACCGAATGATACCTGGTATGTTGGCGAGGTAGACCACATGACTAGGAGTGGGCGGTATTTCAAGCCCCCACACTTAGATCAACTAGAGGCATCCGAAAAGGACAAAGAGGCAGACAAGCAGAAGGAAAAACTGCTCGAAGAAGAGGCTGTGCTAAAGCAGCTTAAGAAGATACAGGCAGACATCTCCATCTGGGGACTGCTGATGGCTTTAAGAGTACACAGACAGGCTGCCCTTTCGGCAATGGATAAGGCCAAACTTTCGATCGACACCACACCTGAGCAGCTGGTAGGGTTGATTTTGCTGGAAAGAGTTTCCCCGACGTTGACCTTCTCTGATAAGGAGCTACCACCTAAGGGCGCAAACTATAACAAACCTCTCTACATCTCTGTCGAGTGTAGAGACAAATGGGTATCGGTGGTTCTTGTTGACACGGGATCCGCCATTAACGTGTGCCCATCGAGGACGGCGTATGCAATCGGGTTGAAGCCCGCGGACTTTCTGCCAACTGCCCAGGTGATAAGGGCCTACGACAATACTAGCAGAGAGGTGACGGGGACTGTGTAGATTCAGACTCAGGTTGGTCCAGGACAACACGGTGTTGACTTTCATGTCTTGGACGTTCCCACAACCTTCAATCTACTCCTAGGGTGGCGGTGGCTGCACGAGGTGAAGGCAGTCTCTTCCACCCTGCATCAAATGTTGAAATACCCCCACGGGAAGGGGGTGGCTATTGTTTTTGGGAATTCATCAATCCATCTGCCGCCAGAGGTGTCTACACCGGTTCTGGAGATCGAGAATGGCGCGGAGGATGTGTTCCTATCAGGATTTACCCTAGCCAAGGCCCGAGTCATACAAAATATCTTGGCTGTTGATGAGGGGTTGTATGTCAGCACATAATCAATGTACCTCATGAACAAGCTCTAGCATATCCCTGGGATGGGACTAGGAAAAATTGACCGGAAGGGCATTACAACATCGGCTGAAGTGCCGCACAACCCGTATACCTTTTGGCTTAGGCTATCTGCCTACCAAGGAGGACTGGGTGAGGAAAGGCAAAGAGATGGCCGGAAGGGCCAGAGCTAAGCAGGCGGGGAAGCATTTTGAGTTGATGCATCGGCCAATCTAGGGCACCCTGAACGAATGCTTTGTCCGGGAGGGAGAAGACTTCCCGTTTTGCGGCTTCCCAGAGCTATGGCTAAACGCAAAAAAGAGGCGCCTGCCGAGATTTGAGATCTTCTTCGACTTGTAGTTGTTCGGGGATGATGTTGCCGAGGAGCAGACAGACCCATTAGCGAGGTTGAGCAGTGTAAGGAAGTGGATTCCGAGAGCACCGAGATTGAAATGAGGGTAGCACTGGCTTGTCTACTTTCAGATCCTCTGATCGTACATGAGTGCTTGGGGGATGACCTCTCAGTGTCTTTGATCGGGAATGAAGTGGCTGCGAGCCCATCTTTGAACATTTTGGATGCATCCATCGCACAATCCCTCATTTGGCAGTACGATGAGGGATTCTTATCGAGCAGCACTGAGTCAGGTAGTGAGCCAGAATCTAATTCCACTGAGTCTGTGGAGTCGAAATCAGGTTCCAGCTCGTCTGAGTCTGAGTTCGGTATTCTTGGGGGTGACAACCCGGATGCCATAGTCCTGTCTAGGTCGTCTTTTTCTTTTTCCTTTGAGTCTGTTGTAACAGAGGAATCAAGCGACTTGGAAGTGATTAATAAGAATGGAATGGCTGTGGCTTTTGAGTATTTTTCTGTGCCCTTGATTTATTGTATTAATCCGGACTTTCAAAATTTCGATGAAAACGACGAGGAAGAAATTCCGCCGATTTTGAAGTATTTGCTAGATCAAGAGCAGGAGAGGTTTGTTAAACCCTTGGTTGATGAAATCATCCAAATTAATGTTGGTACTGAGAATGACCCATGGCTAGTCCAGATCGGGTCCACGTTGTCTTCGGAGGAGCGCGAGCGCTTAGTCGCTTTGTTAAAAGATTTCAAAGATGTTTTCGCGTGGTCCTATGAAGATATGCCTGGAATCGATCCTGAGATTGTATAGCACCGGATCCCTCTTGACCCAGAGGCCCGACCCGTTAAGCAGAAGCTCAAAAGAATCCACCCTGACTGGGCTCTCAAGATCAAAGAAGAGGTCACCAAGCAAATTGATGCATGGTTCCCGCTGGTATATGAATACCCAACTTGGTTGGCCAATATCGTTCCGATGCCGAAAAAAGACGGCAGAATTCGGGTATGTGTGGATTTCAGGGATTTGAACAAAGCCAGTCCGAAGGACGACTTTCCTCTACCGCATATCGACGAATTAGTGGACTTCACTGCAGGGCATGCGTTGCTCTCGTTTATGGATGGCTTTTCAAGCTACAATTAGATATTGATAGCACTCGAAGACTGGGAGAAGACTGCTTTTACCACCCCGTGGGGGACCTATTGCTATAGGGTGATACCGTTTGGGCTGAAGAATGCTGGAGCTACATATCAACGGGCCGCGACCACAATTTTGCACGACATGATCCATAAAGAGGTTGAGGTGTATGTGGACGACATGATTGTCAAGTTAAAGGTAAGAGAGGGCCACTACATTGCCTTGCAAAAATTCTTTCAAAGGATCAGAGAGTATCGGTTATGGCTGAATACTTAGAAATGTATGTTTGGTGTTACAGCAGGGAAAATGTTTGGGTTCTTGATCACACAGAGAGGTATCGAGGTCGATCCTTCCAAAATCAAAGCCATCTTAGAAACGCCACCACCGAGAACTTAAAAGGATGTGCGAGGCTTTCTGGGTAAAGTGCAATTCATAAGACGGTTTATTGCTAAATTAACCTTGACTTGTGAACCATTCCTTGGTCTCCTGAAGAAAGGAAAGAAATTCCAATGGGATGGCCAATGACAAGCTGCTTTTGAACAGATCAAGCAATATTTACAGAACCCACCTCTGTTGTCATCGCTTAAGCCGGGGAAACCGTTGATCTTGTATCTTTTAGTGACTGAAACTATAATGGGCTGCATGCTTGCACAAGAGTCTGAGGACAAGGTGGAGAAAGCTGTCTACTACCTGAGCAAGAAAATGCTAGATTACGAGACCCGCTACACTTCGTTGGAGAAGGCTTGTCTGGCCTTGGTATGGGCTACCAGGAAGCTGCGGCACTACCTGTTAGCTCACTCCATAGCACTGGTTTCGAGATTAGATCCCATCAAATATCTCTTTGAGAAATCGGCACTTATAGGTAGGCTAGCTCGTTGGTTGCTTCTGCTTTCCGAATTTGCTCTGAAGTACGTCACGCCCAAGTCGGTGAAAGGGAGAGCGGTAGCGGAGTTCCTAGCTGATCACCCAGTTGAAGGAGATAAAGCGGTTGAGTACCTATTCCCAGACGAGGCCATTCTGCACATCGAAGAAGAAACTTGGACGATGTGCTTTGATGGAGCGTCAAACCAATACGGGTATAGGATAGGGGTGTTGCTAATAGCAACTGACAATTCCCTCATACCCTTAGCATTCAAACTCCAGTTCAAAGTATCGAACAATGAAGCAGAGTACGAGGCATGTATTGCTGGACTAGAAGCCGCCCTAGAACTAGAGGCAAAATGGTTGGACGTCATCGGGGACTCGAACCTTGTTGTATCTCAAGCTAAAGGAGATTGGAAATTCAAAGAAGAAAAGATGAGAATCTATCACCAGACCTTGGACGTGCTGATTCCTCGGTTTGAGAAACTGAATTTCGCTCATCTATTAAGAGAGAACAACAGGTTTGCAGATTCATTAGTAACTCTATCTTTTATGATAGACATCCCTTTTGGAGTCTGGATGCGTCCGATCATCATTGAACAAAAATTAGTGCCGGCGTACGAGCTGATTGCTGTCATAGATGAGGTACAAGATGAGAACCCCTGGTATTACGAAGTCTGGAACTTGTTGGAAAAGGAAGCGTATCCACCAGGGGCAAATGCCAAAGATAAGAGGGCAATCCGAAGAATGGCTGCTCAGTTCATCGTCTGCGGGGGTAAACTATACAAGAGAGGTCATCTCAGGATGCATAAGTTGTGTGTTGATGCCGAAGAATCGAAGCACTTGATGGAGGCCATCTATGGAGGAAAGTGCGGAGCACATATGAACGGGGTAATGCTAGCCCGGAAGATCCTTAGACAAGGTTACTACTGGTCCACCATGAAGGAGGATTGTATTGGCTTTGTTCAGCGATGCCACAAATGTTAGATCCATGCAAACCGCATGAATATTCCACCGTAGAAGCTGTACAACATGACTTCGCCATGGCCATTTTCAGTCTGGGGGATTGATGTGATCGGGGTTGCCACTCCGAAGGGGTCCAACGGGCATGAGTTCATTCTGGTCACGATAGACTATTTCACGAAGTGGGTTGAGGCCCAATCTTATGCGGTGTTGAAGGCATCACATGTTGCAAAGTTCATCACGAACAACATCATCTGCCACTGCGGGGTCCCGAACGAGATTATTTCAAATAATGGTTCCCACTTCAAGAAGGAAGTGATCGACTTGTTTGTCAAGTGCAACGTGGCTTTTCACAAGTCATCTACATATCGGCCGCAGACTAACGGAGCAGTTGAGGACGCCAACAAGAACATCAAGCACATTCTGTAGAAGATGGTGGAAACCAACCGGGACTAGCCAGATAAGCTGCCATTTGCTCTGTGGGTCTACCGGACTTTAATTCGAACTTCTACTGGGGCAACTCCATATTCCTTGGTTTATGGGATGGAGGTTATTTTGCCTATCGAAGTTGAGGTTCTGTCATTGCGAGTACTGGCCGAATGTCAGATAGCTAAGGCAGATTGGTAACAAACTAGGTTCAAAGAACTCATGCTCTTTGATGAAACAAGGCTGAAAGCATTGTATCATATTTAGGGTTACCAGCGAAGAATTGCCAGGGCTTTCAACAAGAAGGTTAAGTCCAGGAATTTGAAAGAAGGGGATCTAGTGCTCAAAGACAACCGAGCTCCCATTCACGACCCTAGGGGCAAGTTCAGACCTAATTGAACTGGCCCTTACTGTAACAGCGCCCGCGTGGGACCTCTATGCTACAGTTCGGACTCCCTTTTTTGTGTTGCGGTTCTAAATCTGAACCAAAGAGTCCAACTCTGGCAAATCGTTTTGAAGAAAAACAGATTTTGAAAAACTAGTGCCAAACATGGACTGCTTTGCCAGATTACAGAGTCGCCATCTAAATATTTTAAAATGGGAAATTTAGGAAACCCTGACTCGGTCGAAGAATGCGTCCGTCATTACCAAAGTGGTCTTGGCTCGGAGCTTGGATACGATCGGGAAGGTCGACTATGAGCACCCCCTTTCGCGGTCCAAGACCGCCTCTACTACTTAGTGATATCCGATTTTGAAAACGTTACATGCTCTTATTCCAATTATTAGCCTAGAATTACTATGTTATGCGCACAGCAAACAAGTATAGACTAGATTGCCTAATTTGGAAATAAACATTGCATATCCGTTTGTTTTGAAAATAGTTTTGAAATTGCTACTCGCGAGTAGGCTAAAACACAGATTTCAATGAGTTTTTCCAACTCAAGCAATCCAACCTCCACCCACAGGCATTCAAACAGTTTATCTCACATAAGCATCTAGTCACATGGTAAGCATACTGTTATGTTAACATCCACACGCATGCGATATGCTAAAGCATAAATACTTACATCGTACTCCGTGCCAAAACAATAAACTAGTTAGCAAACATGCATGACCTTGTTCATGTTAAATGGCTAATGCAACACAGGCGAAGATGCAATTTAGAGTAGGCTCGGCTAACCCTAAAGATGACATGTGAAATGCACTTTATTCGATGCACGTATTCAATTTGGAATTGAAGATACAATGCAGTTTGTATGATATACCGAGCCCGATGCATGTCAACAAATGCATGGATGCACGCATGCATTGCATAAGGTATGCTAAAATAAACATGCCCTAATCTACCATCATAAGCAGGTAAATAAAAGGGTGAAAGAAATGGGGGTTGGAAGACATGCACACCACTCACCCACACTTATTACAGATTTGCCCTCGCTCGGAGGGACCAAAAGAATAATACAAATAATTAACTACGCAAGCTAATTAAATATTACAAATAGCCTAATTAATTAACAAATTAATTAATCTAAGAAAAACAGTAAATCGCCTCGGGGCGAGGGCCCAATGCATGCACACTCGGATTCCGCTCGGAATTGCACTGCCATGCCTAGCCTGCCTCTGTTTTCCCTGCTTTGTTCCTCTGGAAACTGCCAAAGTCTCAGAACCATTTCTCAAGGCACTGGGGGGTATCACCGGCTGAGGGGAAACACCACCGGCTGAAGTATGTGGTCACTGGCACAAGATTAATCCATCGGCCATAAGTTGACTGCCGGTCGGCACTAAATCTTGCCGGGACCTTTGAATGTCTGCGAGAACACGCAACTCACACAGTGAGAGGGCAAAAACTTGCATGGCAGCTCAATTCAAACAATGTGTGCACCAATCATGCCCCTTATCATATTTGTGACTCAAAGGGACATGTGCTTCGATTCTCGGGCCACCAATCACGCATTCCCATGCATGATGGCCCAAGGAACCAAATGTGCGCTTTCAATTTCAAATGCATGCAAACCATATAAACAAACAAGGGTGCCAAACCTCTATCATGTTTATCTCAAGAGGCCTAGCATGCATGTGAGTGCAATGAAATCCTAAGCATGTTGGCTAGCATGCAACATGGACAATGTAATGTAAGGATGTTAATATGCAAACACACCTACAACACAAACATGTAAACCAAACAATGGGGTGGACTTAAACATGATCTAGGCAACTCTAACTAGGCCTAAAATCAGTAGCCAAAGTGCCCAAAAATGGAAGCCAACACACACACACACACATGCACATGTTAAGACTTAACACTTAGGCACATAATAAGCAACCCTCAAGCACACTTGAAAGGGGATACCATGGACACTTAACATGCATCCTAAGCTCTGAAAATCATGCAAAACATGGTGTCAAACCAAGCAACAAAGCAAACTAATCATGCTACAATGTCCCACGCATTCAAGGTTCATCAAAGAGGTAATGAACTACACTTAACACAACCATTCATGGCATGCATTAGGCAACCAAAAATAGAGTTTTAACACATAAAACTAAGTCCAAAAGACCACATAGAAGGCATCTAAATGACTCAAATTCAAAGGCATGCGTAATGACCAAAACATGAAGCATTCAACACAAGCTTTTAAAGCATTAAAGAGGCATGCAAGGCAAACATATGGGCATGCCAAAGGGTCTGAAATTACATGTAGGGTGGTTCCAAACCATCAAAATAATGCAAGCAACACATGCTATACACTCGCATACTTGAGGCATACAAGCCCGGCAAGCCACAAATACAAAGGAGCTATAGTAAACATGCTAAAATCAATCCAAACGACTATGGACAGACCTAAAGCATGGAAAAATAAGCACAAATCATTCACAAGTCTAAGCCTAAATCATGCTCAAATTAGGGCTAACAACCTAAGGCAGGTTAAGGCGATATCAAGGCATTACAAGGCAACTATGCTAAGCATGCATAAGGGAACAAAACCAACTTTAAGGGTTGGTTTGGGGTGTCTTAAAAAAGTGCACTTTTTATCTTTTTACGAAAAGATGTGCAGAAAAGTAGAGAGGTGATGTGATGGAAAAAAGATAAAAAGATAAAAAGATGAATTATATAGGTTATGCCAAACAAGGCCTAAATCATGTTATATCATGGTATAATAAGCATGAAAAATAGTCATGACATGCTCAACACACACTTGAACATAGGCTTCCTCAAGAGGCTAAAATTTGTCCTTTTTAAGGACAACAAGGAGAGGGGGTGACCCTCTCCTTCTTGGGACTTCAAGGCATCATCTTCACCACTGAAATCCCTCAAGATTTCAGTGGTGAAGAGACCCCAACACCAAAATCCCGGAGCTCTACAAAATAGCACCAAAATGAGCCCTTTTCAAGGCTTAAGGGTGGTCAAACCTCCCCAAACTACAAAACACTCTTAATAAACTATCAAGAGGACCAAAAAATAGAACTTTTTTGTATTAAATACCAAGCACAAAAACAGTTCAAAGATAGGTAAAAAAAGGATGCAAGAATGGGGTAAATAAAGCAAGTTTCTTACCCTTGAAGACCACCTTCACAAGTGTTGATGTTGTTGCTTCCTTGGGCTCAAATCCAGCCAAGAACACCAAGAACAACCTCTTGGAACCTTAGAAACCAAGGAAAGGTGAAACACTAGGTGTTGATGTGTAATAGTAAGTCACAAACACCTAGTGTACAAATAAGAGGGAAGAAGAGAGATAGGATAGATACAAAACTTCTAATCTAGAACCAGAGCTTCTTCTCTGCCTTTTTCTCTAAAATGTCTAACTTTTGCTAACTCTTGAGCCAAGAGAAGAGATCCCTCTCTTGTAGGCAACCAAAGCTTACAAGCTAAGCAAATCAAAGGCTCATCCCTCCATACACGTGTATGGAGGGGAAACAAATGCTATACAGCTGCTTCAAAATATCTAAAAAAGCAACTGCACAGTAACCGGCCGGCAAAGAATGTCATTTTGACAAAATTCAGTGCCGGCCGGCACAAAAGAGTGTCGACCGGCACAATATAGTGCCGACGGCAACATCAACCAGCCGGTGGCCTCTAGCCACTGCCGGTGGTGTGTGGGGATGCCTCAAAAGGCATTCCCTGCCCCTCCAAGGCAAAGCACAAGTGTTTGGTGTAAAACCAGACACAAAATAGTCGAGTTCGGAGATCCTGAGGCAAGGCGCGTAGCCGAGAACTCCGGGAACTCCAAACAAACACAAACATGGATAATCACTGAGTGTTCGAGCGGTGACGTCCAAGTCTTGAGGACGGTCAAAAATGGGGTGTCTACACTTACATCATCAAGTCTATCTGGTCAGGTGAAGCTGTTGTTCTGATGGACCTAGATGGCCTAGAGTTCTCCCAGCCGATCAACATGGACAAGTTGAAGAAATATTATCCCTGAGTGGCTCGCTAGGCCAAAAACCTAAAAGGGCGACCTAGGCAAAAGTTAGAGTATGAAAAATTTGAAATTGTAAAAGCTGAGCTCGCAAGGTTGAAAACCCGCAAAGGGCGGCCTTGGCAAAAGTTAGAGCGCAAAAGGAGAAATTCAATACACGAGTGAACCCGAGCCGAACTACGTAAGGCTTGATTCCCATCTTTGGGATACGTAGGCAACTTCATTCTGAAGTCCAGCCATAAACACTTCCCCGATCAACTTTGTCCATGTGATCATGTTCTAGTCATCTTTATCTATTCTGCATTCAAGAGCTTGGTTGTGATCTCCAGTGCAATGTTATTCAGACTAGGGGCAACTTTCCGATTCTTTGGGATCCGGTTGTGCATCTCGATGGAGATCTCAGGCGTGTCCAGTTCTGATCCATATCGAAAATGGTTTTGAAAAGTTTTAATAAAAGTTGATTTTGCTCAAATTAATCTTTTTACAACTTAGACCATTTTTTGACTAAACGGAAAATTTTCAGTACCCACAATCTTCAATTACATTGATTACAGTACATAGTTCTCTCACTCTTGAATACAAAATGAAGTTCCTTTTATTACATTCATAAAGAAAACTTGAAAGTACTGATTAAAGAAAATAAATTTAGGGCATAGTCAGGTGTTCCTGCCTCCCCTCCCAAAGCTTGTGGAAGCCTCTGATGCCAAAGCAGGCCCAACCTGTGCCTCCTCATCAAGCCAAGCTATGCACTCGTCAGAGAGGGTAAAACTGAAAGTGGGAGCGGGGGAAAGAAGCTCTCTCGTCCTCCACGCTGTGGCATACCGACCTAGCTGTGCGCCTCGGACTGGAAATGTAGCAGGGTACTCTGTCCCCTCTACTGGGCAAGTTTGATCATGTCCGAACTGGTGTCAGAATCGGAATGGAAAATAGAACACGTAGTGTGTCAGGCCAATCAACTGAATCCCAGGCTGGCGAGTCATGTTGTAACTCATTGCCGGTAAATCGAGCCAAGGGCAGCGCCAAGCAATGTCTGTAGCAAACAAGCTACACATGCAGTCGTACCATCATCCCTCATCAGGGGCATCGACTAGACATCACCGGAAGAAATAGTTGCTAGCTGAGTATGCTAGGCATGAGTCCACAACCTTCAATTTGTCCATCAACCATATCTGGGGAGGGATGAAAAATGAGAGATTAAAGAATAGAGAGAGGTGTACCTGGAGAGAAAAGTGAGAAAAGGGTTTTGAAGAAAAAAAAAAAAACTGAGCCTGAGGGCCGAGTGATGTAAGAAATATATGTGAGATAGGGTGGGAAACATTACCTGCAATAGTACTGGACTCCCCGCCAAGCTAGTCGTCTCCCGGCAATGAAAAGTATCCAAACCCATCAATGTCTCTGCTAACGTCATGGCGATGCAGATCTTGCCTTCTCGTAAGCCCTCGACGACCTCAATCAAGCGAGTGCTAAACCCACCGGAGCCTGGGGCAAGCAAGAAATAAGACAACATGCACAAGCAAAGCGCATGTAGCCGATAACCCTGCCAATGATGATCGTCGTGGTCACCGGCATCTGAAAACTGACGAATCAAGCTCGGAATGTCTAGCTCTCTGTCGTGAATCAATGACTGAGTGTCATGCAAAGTAAGGCCACACATCCGTCCTAAGGCTTGGATGTAACCGAAGCAGAATTGAGGCAAGATTTCTTCATCATGCTCGGATTCCATTAAAGCTTGGAAGTCCTCGAAAGTGGGGCATATCTTTTGTCCGCCAAAGCTAAAGACGTGTGTCACTGGATTCCAAAACCTTGATGCGGCATAAAGGAACAGAAAAAGCAGCAGAGTACAGCTCAACGTGAATAGTGCATTCATTTTGAAGCCCCAAAAACTCAGCTTTTCTGAGCCATCCAAGTTGGCAATCCAATTTGTGAGGTTTTGGACAAGAAAGGCTTTCATTTGGTGCAAAATTGAGCTGAAATGAAGAGAATCCCGAAGCTGGAACTCATATAGAAGATAAGGCAGTGGGTGGAGGACAGCTGTTGACGTTTCAGTGAGTCTGCCATCAATGGCCGACACCTCCTTATTGATGGCCAACAATGGCTCATCAGTGGCTGACAGTGGCACACTGATGGCCGACAGGCCTTCCCCTGTGGCCGGCAGCCTTTCTCTCATGTCCACTAACCTTCTTGGTGAAGACCCAGTTGTTTGCTGCAACGGAGTCCTGTTATTTGTGCCTTTTAAGGTCTTGTTTTTGTCTTGTTGTGTCTCGTTCAAGACGTAGTAGTCTTTGATTTTGTATCGAGTTGTAATCATCTTCCTCTCATTTATCAAGTTGTTGTAACTTGCTTATCGAGTTGTAAACTTGTTAAGATTTTGTTTTGCTTATTGAGTTGTTTTGTTGTTAGTCGGTTCACTACCTGATTAATGCCATTCAAGTGTTTAGTTTTCAAAACAAAGTTCAATCTCATTTACATTGTTGTGTAAAGTGATGTGATGCGATGCATAGAATGTACAAATGTAACATTTTTTCAACAAAAAAAGTTGTTTCATTCCATCATGTTTTTCTTTTGGAAAAGTACATAGTTTTGAAGAAAGTAAAATCTGCCTGACACAGTACAATGTGCAAAACTACTAGTAAAAAGAAAAGTAAAGCAAAAAAGAAGAGCAGCATCTGAATCAGCAAAATGTCTGGATCGGTGCCAGTCGCCTCAAGGTTGAGAGGTCCTCTTCGCCCTCTTCCTCGACTGAGAGGACTCTGGAACATCGTCATCGTCAGCACCTGACTCTGAACCCGAACCATCCCCAGCCCCATCTCCATCCTGAGACGACTCTGACTGCGGACTCACTGCCTCCTCGTCAGACTCATCATCATCTGGGGCAGGCCCCCGTGAACTAGTCCCTCGTCCAGCTTCCCCTGCTGGGGCATCTGATGGGCCTGGCATCAGGAAAGGAATCTGAAAAAGGGCAATTCGCCAAAATGCATTAGTAATAAAATGCATCAGATGTAAAGAATAATGTGCTGTGAGCAATGAATGATTTGCAGTGTATGTGTACCATGAGCGGTGTATGGGAGCAATATATCAGGTCAGTGCAGTGTGGAACTATGCAAATGATGGTGTGTCAAGAAAAGACTTTGTGGCATGAAGTGTAGTTTGAAAGAACTTACCAGAATACTATAAATACTGAGTAGGTCCATGCTCGTTTGCAGCATCCCCATCACCGAGGCCGTCAGCTCCAAAGACTGACTAGTGTACTTAATAGAAGCCTGCAAAAGTGTTGAGATAATTAGTAATCTGCGAGATATCAATTGAAATGAAATGACTGTACAGAATAGAAAGTATAGCACATACCGGGGTCGAGCTGCGAACTCCGATAAGCTCATGACTAGCTAGAGGAGGGGCGATGGGAATCTGATAAGTCTCTCCAGCCCGCCCTCGGCATGTCATAGTAATAGGCAGTGCTAGCCATACAATTCCCTGTCTCCCTTCAGGACCTCTCCTCCTACGAGATCTGGTCGCTCCGCCTCTTCCTCTTGCAACTGGAGCCCTCGCTCCCTCTCCTCCTCGGACACCAGACAAAGGTGGCATCAGATACGTCTGAATGAAGGTCGCGTAGTCACCCTCAAAGTGGAAATAATCCGTCTCCAGTCCCACCATAAATTGAATCACCTGGTTGGCGGACAACCTGTGTTTCTTCCTCATTGATGGTGGAGATGCCGCCGGTATAAATGGTGCAGGCACTCCCAAGGTCTGGCGTACGAAGCACTCACTCAAAAACCAAGCGTGACATATCGGGCCCTTGAGGAGGATGTGGTAGTGAGACATAGTCCGGGCATTGTGGTACTGATCTCGGAGTCCTGACAGAATCGCATCCCATGGCAGCCACGTGATCTGAGAAAAGAGAACGAACAAGATGATCAGTTGTCAAATAACTAATGTGGGTGCATCAGGTTAATTGAAATAACCTCATTGCAGACTTACCTCGTGTGCCATGACCGAGTCGAAATACTGCCGGAAGAACATAAAGCTCTCTCGGGTCCTACGACGAAGCTAGCTGTCGTATACATCAGAGAATGGGACTGTCGCTGGGGTCTCCTCCACGGGCTCTGGAGCAAGTGTCGGGAAGTATGCATACATCCACAGCTGTGAGAAAGATGTGATCAATACAGTGTATAAACGGAGTGTTGAATATGCAGAAAGCTGAACGCAGTACAATACATAAGGAGTGCAGGTCTAGAACTGTAGACACCCCATTTTTGACTATCCACAAGACTTGGACGTCACTGTTGGAACACTCGGTGACCATCCATGTTTGTGTTTGTCTGGAGTTCCCGGAGGTCTCGGCAGTGCGCCTTGCCATAGGATCTCTCGACTCGACTGCTCGGTGTTTGGTTTTGCACTAAACACTTGTGTTTTGCTTCTGAGGGCCAGGGAATGCCTTGTGAGGCATCCCCACACTCCATCGGCCAGGGCTTGACGCCATCAGCTGTGTTTTGTTGCCATCGACCATATATTTGGCCGACCGGCACTTTGGATGGTCGACCGGTCATCTATTTTGGCCAAATTGCATTTTTGGCTGGCCGACCACTATTCATCTGCTTTTGCAGATATTTTTATGCCAGCTGTGATAGCTGGCATACACTCTGCTCCCCTCCATACACGTGTATGGAGGGATTTCCCTCTTGTCTAGCTTGCTTTGGAAGCTTTACAAAAGGGATTGTCTTTAAGAGAGAACCTCTCCTTCCTCCTCTAGGTTAGAAAGAAAAAAGCTGAGGGGAGCTCTGATATTAGGGTTTTGAGTTTGTATCTCTTCTATCTCTATAAGCTGAGAGGAGCTCTGATATTAGGGTTTTGAGTTTGTATCTCTTCTATCTCTATATCTCTCTCTCTTGAGCTTAGTGTGTGTGTTTACCCTTGGTTGCTGAGGAGCCAAAAGGTTGTTGTTGGTGTTCTTGGGTGCTTTTGAGCTTGGAGAAGCAGTTGGACCACCATTTGTGAAGGAAGTCTTCAAGGGTAAGAAACTTGTCTTTTTTAACCCATTCTTGCTTAGCTTTTTAACCTATCTTGCAACTGTTTTTAGACTTGGTGTATAACATATAGAAGTCTTGTTTTTGCCTACTCTAAATAGTTTTTTTAAGAGTGTTTTGAGATTTGGGGTTGTTTGACCCCTCTTAAGCCTTGTTAGGCCTCTTTTTTGTGCCATTTTGGTGAGCTTCGGGACCAATGTGTTTAGGCCTCCTCACCACTGAAATCTTGAGGGATTTTAGTGGTGAGGATGGTGCCTTGAGGTCCTAAGAAGGAGAGGGCCACTCCCTCTCCTTGTTGTCCTTGAAAAGGGCCATTTTTACCTCTTGAGGGAGCATCTAGTTTAGGTTCATGTTGATCATGCCTTAACTAATTTTTGTGCTTATATTGCCATGACATAGCATTGTGTTAAGTTGGTTTGGACACACCTTGCATGCCTTGCATACATGTCCTGTAATGCCACATCTTGCCTTAACATGCATCATGATGAACCACGACTCTCTAGCATGATTTAGGCCTAGCTTTGTGAAGCTTTCATGCATGTTTTAGTATACTTTAGCTCTGTTCTTAGTTGCTTTAGCCATGCTTGACATGCTTTGTGTAGTCTCTTTACATTCTAGCTTGTAGGGCTTGAGTGTGTGAAGTGTTGAGCATGCTTCATTTGGTCTATTTCAGTGGTTTGACTCCACTTGTAGCATCATTTCAATCCTCTTAACATGCTTGCATGCTTGGATTTAATGCTCTTTTGATGCTTTAAGAGGTTGTGTTGTATGCTCCATGTTCAAGCATTTGTGCATGCCTCCATGCGTAGATCATTTAGATGCAATCTAAGTGGTTTTTGGGGCTTGTCTTAACATGTTTTAGGATTGTTTTGATTCATTTTGATCATTTGTTTCATGTGTCATATGATCATGGTTTAAGCCCTTTGGCTTGTCTTGGATTTTAGGCTTTTACTTGCATACTTTACTTGTGTTGATTAGTCGGTTTGGCACCTCTTTTAACATGATTTTCAGAGCTTGTAATGCATGCCATTTATCCATCTTTGCATCCTCTTAAGTGTGCTTGAGAGTTGTCCCTTAATGCCTAAGTGTTGGTCCTTGTGTACATGCATGTTTGTATGTCATTTTGACTTCATTTTTGAGCATGTTGGCCACTGTTTTGGGCTTAGTATAGAGTTGCCCAACTAGTGTAAGTCCCTCCTTTGCATGACCACTGCATGCTCACCTTGTATGTTGTTGCATATTTGTGTGTTGTTGCATGATTGAATGAAGTCACATGCTTGCTCGCATGCTTGAACACCCACATTGTGTCTTGCATACTTGTTGGTTGCATTGCTTCATGCCTTGCATGATTGTTGTATGCCTTGTATGCTTCTTTGCATTTCCATGATTGCATGCTAGCTCACATGCCTAGGTTGCATCACATTGGCACGCATGCTTAACCTCTTGAACTGATTGTGATAGAGGTTGCGCCCCATTGTCTGTTTGTGTGCATTTCACTCCACATTGAAAAAGCACAACTTGGTTCCTTGGGCCATCACGCATTGAGATGTGCGATTGGTGGTCCGAGAATCGAGAACCATGTCCCTTTGAGTCATAAACATGATAAGGGATGTGGTGGTGCACATATCAGCTTGAAATGCATTGCCATGCCAAGTTTTGCTCTCTGCTGCTGTCAAAAATTGGTTCTGTAGGAAGTTTTGGCCGGTCGACTAAATACAGTGCCGATCGGCCATCCATTGTTGGCTGATGGATCAATTTGTGGTCGGTGAGCATTTCCCTTGGCCGGTGGTGTTCCCCTTCAGCCAGTGGTGTCCCACAGCACCCAAAGGAGCAACCCTGGGACTTTGGCAGTCTTCAGAGGAGCAGAGCAGGGAAAACAGACGCAGCTTGTGCATGGCAGTGGACTTCCAAGCGGAACCAAGCACGCGTGCATTGGACCCTCTCCCCGAGGCTGCTTTTATTGCTTTCTTAGATTAGTTAATTCACTTAACTAGTTTAATTCGTCTGTAATAATTAATTAGCTTGTAGGTTAATTAATTACATTATTCTTTTGGTCCCTCCGAGTAAGGGCAAATTTGTAATAAGTGTGGGTGCGTGTGTGCATGTCTTCCAACCCCTGTTTCTTTCTCCCTTTTACTTACCTGCTTTGATAGTTAGTATTAGGGCACGTTTTAATTTAGCATACCTTATGCTATGCATGTGTGCATCACTCATCAGTATTGCATGCACCGGGCTCGGCGCATCATGCTAACTGCATAAGTATTTCAAATCTAACTTGAATACGTGCATAAAATGGTTGCATTTCACATGCCATTCTAGGATTAGCCGAGCCTATCCTAATTGCATTTTGTATGCGTTGCATTAGGCACTTAACATGGACTAGGATCATTCATGATTACTGACTAGTTCATTGTTTTGGCACGGAGTACGATATAAGTATTTATGCTTTAGCATTTCGCATGAGTGTGAATGTTAACATGACAGCATGCTTACCATGTGGCTAGATGCATAGTTGATATAACTGCTTGAATGCCTGTGGGTGAAGGTTGGATTGTTTGAGTTGGAACAACTCGTTGAAATTCGTATTTTAGCCTACTCACGAGTAGCAAATTCTAAATCATTTTTTTTTTTCAAACAAACGGATATGCAATGCTCGGTCACAATTTAGACGGTCTAGTCTATACTTGTTCACTGTGCACATAACATAGTAATTCCAGGCTAATAATCGGAATAAGAACGCATAATGTTTTCAAAATGTGATATCATGGTTAGTAGAGGCCGATCTTCAGATCGGGCGAGAGGGGGTGCTCATAGCTGACCTTCCCCAATCGTACCCAAGTTCTCGAGCCGAGGCAACTTTGGTGATGACGGACACGTGGCCTTTGGCACCGAGTCAAGGTTTCCTAAATTCCCCCATTACAAAATATTTAGGTGGCAACTTTGTATCTGGCAAAGCAGTCCATATTTGGCACTTCTTTCAAAAATTTGTTTTCTCAAAGCGATTTGCCAGATTTGGACTCTTTGGTTCAGATTAAGAACCGTAACACAAAGGGAGTTCCAACTGTAGAGTGAGGCCCTCTCGGGGCGCATCGACAGTTTTTGGCGACTCTGCTGGGGATTTAGAGAACTTGACTCGAACTCATGATATCTTGTTTTGACTACACTTGTGTGTTTCTTTGCATTGCATTTGCATTGGTGCCCCTAGGACACCGTGTTTGCCATCTGCTATTCCTGAATGGTTTGCCGGAGGCTTGTCTTGTCAAGGCAAGACCATAAGGCTGACCGGTTGCGGGCTCTGCCAGCATGGGAACACAAACCCCAGTTTTTACCGGGGCACCCTTTTTGACCATTCGACCTAGTGCATATTCGGAATCCATAGTGACCATTCCAAAGCTAGGACAGGTTGCTTACCCGAAGTTAGGTTGTTTGAAACTGCTACGTGCGTTGTGAAACCCTAGCTCCTAACAAAATAGGATAGGGAAACCCTACCCCAACATAGGGGTGTTTTGGCTCTCTCTTATTTGCTATGTGCTTTTAGAGTGTATCTCTACAGTGGAACGCATATACCAGTTCGCAAGTTTGAGTGTCAGGCCTGAGGGCATCAGTATCAGTGTTTGTGAGAATTAGTCATATCTGCGGGTATCAGATTCAGTATTTTGGGGACAGTAATTTGGGGAACAGTGATCAGTCGTCAAAAATGGTGGTTCAGTAGTACTTCTGTCTGTTTTGATGAAGTTGGGCTGAAATACTGCATGTTTTTCCCTTTCAGCTCAGAGATTCAGTACAGAGTAGTCGGTATTCTCCTTCGCTGAGGCAAGGCAGATATCTGATCCGTTAGTCACCGTTCGGTTCAGAGAACTTATGACAACCCAAAGTTCAAAGGAAATAGTGGTTATGGCAGCCGCATTAGATCAAGGAATCACTCTGCAAAGTGAGACCAATGTTGATGTATCGTATCCGCCCAGGTTGCCTGTCGCGCACCCAATCTGGACCCCTCAGTTGTATCAGGCTCGTGAACCCACCACGTTTGAGTTGATGGGAATGATCGGTGACCTCCAGAGGTCTGTGGTTGATCTTGCTTATGAGATGTCGGCTTTGCCACCAACTGCATCATATGCCGAGAACTTTGTACCGCAGGAGCCCTCGCTACTGGGACGGATTGTTATCGAGCTCAGCCAACCAGAGGTCGCCTCCAGCTACAGCAATGACGTGTCAACAACAACTGGGTTTTGCTTTGATATAGCAACCCAAACCCTCGATCAGGCTGAGGCCAGAGGTAAAAACAAAATGGGAACGGATGTTGATCCCGTTGAACAACTGCTGTGGGCAATCGAGGCTTTGAAAGCCGGGGGGATGAATAAGCAACATGAATCCGCAGTTGTGGTTAAAACTGTGGATAATGCTTTCCCCACTCCAACCGAAGGCAGTTCAAGCCAGGCGAAAAATCGAGATGGGCCCCGTCATGCCTGAATAGTTCCAGCCATTCCCAACTCTGTACCTGGGAGAGATCAAAAAGTCAAAACAGCACCTGCCGACCTTTTCGCCAGTGCATCTAGCAAGAATACTCAGACTTCAAAGTACCTGCCTCGAGGGCACAGAGTCTTTCACGCCCTCTACATGCCTTTGTCTAGGGCATTTCTAATTTTGGCTAAAAAGGGGCATCTTAAACCCCTCGAGCCTCGGCCTCTCCCGAAGAATCTCCATCTCTCACATGATGCTACCTTGTATTGCGTGTACCACCAGTAGTCCGGTCACAGCACCGATGGTTGTTTCTGCCTTCGCCATGAAGTGCAGGATTTGATTGATAATGAGGTCATCCTCCCACCTACCTCAACAAAGTCTGTTACTACTAAGCTGTTGGACTTTGAGGATACTACAAGTTTGTGATCAGGGGTTGGACCACCTGCGACCGGCACTCGGTGTACTTTGGATGTGGCGTCTAGCACGCATTTTTGAGCATCAGCAAATGCCTTTTTTTTTTTTTTTGTAATTTCTGGCTTGGGTTTTGAGTCAGTTCTTTGTTTTTGTTTTGGATCTGTCTCATCGTCTTAAGTCGGGTTTTTTTGCTTAAGAGTCACCCCATTGTATAGAGTGTCGTGATTAAGGGTTTGTTGCCTCGAACACCGTTTGGTTTTGTAAATTACCCTTTTTGCTTTCCTTTTGAGTCTGTCTCTGCTGTGAAGCCAGTTGCAACCAGGGAACCTGAATGAAGCACCTGCGGCTATCCTGTTTCCGTGCTTACGACTATCTTGAGCTAGTTGTGCCAGAGGATTTGAACAGAACGATAGTACATTCCACCTGCTCTCTTGTGCCTTGAAAAACATTGCATTGACCTAAGTTTTTCAAAACCTTTTTGAACACTGCGATGAAAACGAAGAGGAAGGAATTCCTTGGGTTTTGCAAAATTTTGATCAAATTGAGAGAAAGAGAGGCATGCTAAGCTCTTAATGAATGAAATCAGGCTCGTCGGCGTGAGTACTGAGAAGGACCCTGGCTTGATCCAGACTGGTTCCACACTATCTTCAGTGCGAGCGATTTGTCGCTTTTTAAAAAAACTTTCAAAAATTCAAAAAATGTTTTGTGTGGTCCTGCGAAGACCTGTGTGGAATCGCTCTTGAGATTGTGCAGCTTAGGATCGCTCTCAGCCTCAAGATTCAATTCCTCTATTCTCAAAAACCTTGACCTTGGGTTCAGAGTATTCAACGATCAACCATCAAGAGAGGCCTGTGTGGCCCCATTTGAAACGGCCCTCGAACAAGAGGCACCGAAGTCAGACCAAGAAGATCAGATCTCATCAGAAGAAGCTTGCAAAACTAGAACAAAAGCACCCCTCGAACTAGGGGCGAAAATGTCCGATGCGCTCGAAGAGCCGAAGATGGACCCTTCTGTAAATCAACCCAGCAGCTATTCTCCTAGATTCAGATGACTTCAGGATCCTTAAAACCATTTGGCATGGACTTGCTACACTTTTACCCTTTGAGAGGCTCGCTGG
The DNA here is from genome assembly GCA_025200525.1 of Camellia lanceoleosa. Classification (NCBI taxonomy): domain Eukaryota; kingdom Viridiplantae; phylum Streptophyta; class Magnoliopsida; order Ericales; family Theaceae; genus Camellia; species Camellia lanceoleosa. The sequence goes on from CM045763.1 coordinate 92,807,637, forward strand.
GCCGAAAACCCGTAAGGGTGACCCAGGCAAAAGTTAGAGCAAGAGAAAAATACAAAAAAGACAAAAATTGCAAAAAAAAAAAAAAAAATAGTGAAAAATGAAAAAAATTGGAAAAGAAAAAAAAGAGAAAGAAGAACAAAGCTCGCAAGGTCAAAAACCTGCAATGGGCACCTTGGCAAAAGTTAGAGCCTAAAAAGTGAAGGTTAATACCCGAGTGTACCTTAACCGGAACTACGTAAGGGTTGATTCCCATGTTTGGGATACGTAGGCAACTTCATCCTGAAGTCCAGCCCCCAATGCTTTCATAGCGATTAAGTCCATGTAATGGTTTCGATCATCCTTTCCTTCTTTGTATCCGAGAGTTCGCTCGTGATCGTCACTGACAAGGACTGTTCACAACATGCTGCAGCATTATCCAAACAATGGGCAACTTTCCGTTGCCATGAGTCGCCGTTCAAACCAGGGGCAACTTTCCGTTGCCATGCAGCGTCCTTCAAGCAAGGAGCAATTTTCCTCCAGATCCGAGGTTGTGCGTCTCAAGAGTAAGTTCCGTGCTCGTTGAGCATTGACCGTTTGCAAAAATGGTTTTTGAAAATTTTTACTGAGGTTGATATTTTTCTCGAAAACTATTTCATTTTCCAAAACTGGACCATTTTCTTGGACCCAAAAAGGAAAATTTTCAGTGCTCATAGCCTGACTTGCATGATTTTAAATCAAAAATCGAACAAGTATGTTAACCTAACTGTCATCTTGGTCAAGACTGTTTTAGTAGAAAACCAAAAAAAAAAAAAAAAATGGTCAAAATGATGAACTAGGGGCACAGTTGAGTCAGGTGTTCTGTCTTTCCCCCGTAGTTAACATACTTGCCAGAAGGGCACTCTATTCGCCAGAAGAAGGCACAATCGGTTGCCAAGAAAAAATGAAAGCCCTCAACCTTCTCCAAGCAGCGAGGTATCAAACCAAGTGTGAAGCACACACTGGAATGAATCAAAACACTTTATTCCCTCATCCAAGGTACCAACTAGACGTCCCCGGAGGAAATAGTCGTGAACTAACAGTGTTGGGCGTGAACCCACAACTTCCTATTCATCCATCAATCACCCTGGGGAGGGATGAAAAATGAGAGATTAAATAATAGAGAGGTGTAAATTGAGAGAAAAGTGAGCAAAAGGGTTTTGTGAAAACAAACTGAGCTTGAGGGCCGAGTGATGTGAGAATCACAAATCAGAAAGGGTAGGAACAATAACCGAAGGAATAGGCTCCTCGTGATTTGAAAGGTCTCTTGTCTTTGTAACGCGTCTGTGTGTCGTGTCTTTTGTTTTGTTTAGCCCAACTTTTTTTTGAGTCTTTTTCGAGCGTGTCTCATTGTGTTTAGGTCGTGTACTTTTCGTTTGAGTCATTTTCATCGTGTTCAGTCATAGGCTCAATACCCGGTTGAAAACCCTTTTCTCAAATCGCTTATGCTCAAAGTGCTGTGCCATTCTCCACATTTATGCGAGGCAAAAGAAGAAGGGGAAAATTTGGAGCATCTGAGTGTGTTTCAACTTCAGCCGATTCTACTTCGTATTCCGTCTTGTCAGGTTGAACTGTTTGTTCAAGGTGGGTCGTATGCAGATTAATCTCCAGCAGAGTATGAGCCGAGTGTTCGGACTGAACAGTGGGTTGTATGAGTTGCTTTGCCGTTGGCCGGTTCGTTACCTGAGTGTTACAATACAAGTGCTTGATTTTCAGACAGGAGATCAATCTCATTTACATTGAGGTGTAACCTGATGCAATGCTATGCAATGTATGAAATGTACAAATGTAACACTTTTTCAGATAAAAAGTTTGTTTCATTTCATAATCTTTTTCAAGTACAAAGTTTTGGAGAAAACAAAAACCTAGCTGCGACAGTACAAGGTACTCTAGCTACTAACAAAAAGAAAAGTACAAAAAAAAAAAGAAAAGAAAAGCAGCAAAAATCTGGATTAGTGTCAAATGGTCTCAGGCCTGAGGGTCTGTCCTTGTCCTCTTCCTGGATGAAGGTCCAGGAGCATCGTCATCACCGCCGTCATCAGAGCCCGAGTCCGAGCCATCTCCGGTCTCCTCCTTCGACGACTCTACCTCTACCTCCGCCTCCGTCTCTGCCTCAGACTCGTCGTCGTCTGGAACTGGCACCCAAGAGCTACTCCCAACATGAGTGCGCCCTACCTTGGTGCCGGGGTATACTTTGCCCTCTCCATCTCTCCCTCGAACAGGAACGGAAGGTCCAGCTGGAGCACCTCCTATAGTGGGAATCTGGAAGGGAGGCTGAAAAACATAAATTGCAGGCGCATCAGTATGCTACGCAAAACAGAATATCAGTGTAGAATGCAGTATATGAGTACAGTGTGTGAATATTGTGAATAGTGAATTAGTGCGAGAATCTGATGGGTGAAGTCTGAATGTATGAAGCAAAGTGGCGATGTATCGCGAGAATCACGATGTATATGAGTCTGATGTATCGAGATGTGTGTTGTATTGTGCATCAGATTACGTGGAACAGTTTATGTATGGTTTGAGACCGTGGTCAACAAAACATACCAGAATACCGTAAAGGGCCAGGAGGTCGAAAGTCCGCTGTAGCATCCCCATCATAGAGGCATTCAACTCCAGTGACTGCCAGATGTACTCGGAGGAAGCCTGCAAAAGTGATTCGAAGAATCAGTATTCTGCGGAATATCAAGAGAAGTGGAATGAAACAACTGTACAAAATGCAGTAATACATACCGGAGGCAAGTCGTAGAAACCGACTAACTCGTGATCAACCGGGGGAGGAGCAAAGAGGATTTGGTAAGTCGCCCCACCCTGCCCCCTGCATGTCATCGTCATGGGCAGTGCTAGCCAACTAGCCCCCCGCTCTCTCCGAGCTCCACTCCCGCCACGGACCTGAGCCCTCATCGATGTCCCTGCCCTTGCTCTTGCCCTGGCCGTCAGCGCCTCAGGTCTCTCTCTCTCAACTCAGCGACCGCTACTCAAAGGCCGCATAATGAAGGTCCGGACGAACTCTGCGTAGTCACCTATGCCTCTATGACGTATCGCATTCCAGCTGACTGTGTACTCAGCCATCTGCTCGAGATTGTACCTCTCGGTATCCCTCATATGCTCAGGGGGCGAAGCTGGAAATATCTACTCCGGTAAACCCAGGGTCTGGCGCAAGAAACGCTCGCCTAGGTACCAAGCCCGACAGACCGGGCCCTCAAAGAGAATCCTAAACCGGGTGGTCTCCACAGCGCCCGCGAATCGCTCCCAAATCTCGGCTGGCAATGGAGCCCAAGGCTGCCAGGTGATCTGAAAAGGAAATGCAATTTGGCTATCTACTATTATTGAAGATGCAGTGCAAAGCGAAGCTTAAACAAACTCTAAAGATTGGACGTACCTCCGCGGCGGTGATGGTGTCAAAGTAGTGACGGAAGAAGATTAATGTCTCCCGAGGTCTCTACACACACCTCACATCGAAGCGTCAGGAGAATAGGATGACAAGAGGAGTCTCCTCGTCCGGCACTGGGGCAAGCCTGGGAAAGTAGGCATACACCCACCACTACAAAGTGCAACAGAGCAAATATTAGTACGCTTATCGGATAAAGCAGGATGCAGATGAAGCAAAATATAGAATAAAGCAGAATGGCAGAGCCGTGTGTTGCGCTGTGTATTGTGAAGAGTGTACAGTGTCAGCAATGTATAGTCGGTGTAAAGCAGAGTATATGTGTACCGTGTAATGCGATACATCGATGTAAAGCGCACCCACGATGTAGGCGAGGTAATGAGTACAGAAAATGTAGTGCAGAAATGTAAAGCAAAAAAAATGTACCTCCCAAACGCACCAGTAGCCCCCTAGCAACTGTCCGCTGCCATGGGAAGTTGAGCTCATGTATCCGTAGAGTGTGGCCAGAGCAGCGTCACCCGATTAGCCTTGAGATCATGTGACATCCACAAGAGTCTTGGTGAAAAAGAAGACGCGGTATTTGCCCGATCGGCGAAAATAGTCATCCCCAATAGAAACATCGAAGCCGCAGCGTCTTTTCCACCTCCTCTGGGTCATTACGCCTCCTCGGCCAATTTGGTGAATCTGAATTGGACCTCGAACCACAGTACGACGGCGAAGCTCGACGGCGAGGCGGCATCTCGCCAAGCAGATATATCTGAGTAGCCTTTCACTCATCCATGTCGGTGTCGAAGGGGATCGGATCACCCCCTACCCCGATGCCTGTGAGCATCAAGAAATCAACAAGAGTCATCATCATCTCCCCAGCAGCAGAAAGGTGGCACGAGTCGGTGGTGTCCCACCGCCTCTCCACTAGAGCAGCGAGAAGAGGCCTGCTCGCAGTGAGGCGCGAGAGCCCCCTGCAGAATGCACCGAAACCAGCCTGGTCCACGATGTGGCGGACTGCGTCCAACAGCTCTATGTACCAATCTCTGGCGACAACATTCCCATACCCCCGAAAGGCATGGGAAGCCCCCTGTATTCAAACAAAACAGTTGCAAGGCAATATAAAATGTACAGTGTTGAAGAGCATTCAGAATTGGTTACAGCATGTGTGTACGTGTTCAAATTCAAACAAACATTGAGTGCCGGTGTGCTTACAGTGAACTACAACATGTGATGTGTCAATATGTTCGAGTGGTTCAGTACAGATATAATGTGTGCACGTGTGTTCATATTCAAACAAACATCGGGCGTCGATGTGTTTATAGTGAACTACAACACGTGATGTGTCAGTGTGTTTGGGTGGTTTAGGGAAAATATAGTATATATGTGCATGTGTTCAATTCAAACAGATATCAGTTGCAAGTGTGTTCACAATCAACTACAGCATACAGTGCATCGGTGTATCCGGGCGAAGCAGTTGAAGAACAGAATCAACTAATGGCAGTTATGTTCTACATTGCGGAAAACAATAAAGAGGGAAGACTGTACCTCAGAAGCACCGAAAGACAGATGAGATGCCGGCTCGCGTAGAAGCTCCTTAACTGAACTGACGAAGACTATCAGGAGGTAGCACGTGAACCGCCAGTCGGTAGGTCGCCGGGTTGAACGGGCGGACGCTCAAAGGCAAGAGCTCGGCCCCGGGATCTATCTCATGATCTGGGGGAGTCCCGCCCCGTGGAATATCGTCCGCCATGTCAAAAGTGGTGTGAAAATGACCGGGAAAGTGAAAACCAGGCTAGAACGCAAAAAGTCAACCCCGGGAGGGCAAAAAATGGCCGGAGAAGCCAGAATGTGGAAAAAGCACAGAAATCAGGGAAAACTTGGGGGAAACAAACCCCAAGAGGCGGAAATTGAAAAAACTACACCAAAATGAAGTTTCGTTCAGATGAAAATGTTCAAAACGCGAAGAACTTCGCGAATCAAACGTCGAAAAGGGCAAGAGAATCAAGGAAGACGGAGAATGGAGGCTCGAGAAATACTCTAGAGAGAGAGAGGGTGAAATTTTGGCTAAGAGGAAATGAGAAAAATAGGGTTTGAAACCCTATTTTAAAAGACCTGAGGCAAAAAGATCAAACTGTCCCGACTCAGTAACTTTTGGCTGGTCGGCCAAATTGTTGGCCGGTCGGCCAAATTGTTGGCCGGTCGGCCAAATATTTGGCCGGTGAGATGTTTTGATAGCCGGTGTATGGCCGGTGGCCTCCCTTGATGGCCGGTGAGCCTCCAACAACCTTGTTTGGGTCAGATCTGTAGTTTGGGGCCTTCATTGCTCAAGATAGTGTAAGAAAAGGCATTTCCGAAGCTCAACCGATCTCCGTTTTGACTCCAGACAGTGTCTTCTGTGCGTGGCACTGACATAGGGGTGCGGTGTATCCCTTTTTGTATCCTTTGGTCCCTTTTAAGATTCGAAAGTTGCCCCACATGCGTTGCATAACGACGCTCGGTCATGAACGCACGCTGACTACGCGTCATTTTGTTCGCATTTTTGTGCACACATCTCGCATTGTCATGCGCATGTCATACTTGCATCGTCATGCATTTTCAACGCGGTCTGGTGAGACCTTAACTACGCGCGGTCTGGCGAGACCTTAAATACACACAGTCTAGTGGGACCTTAAATGTGCTCGGCTTGGCGTTTGTCGTGCCCAAACGACCCCTGGCAAATTTCATCTCAAGTTGGCATTGTCATGCATTTCGAGCGACGCGCGTCGTCGCACATTCGAGTTCACATGCATGTCAAGCAACGCAAGTGGTCACACATTCAAGATCGTGTGCATTGTCGTGCATATCAAAAGATGTGCGTCGTCACGCGTTTGCATCATCATGCATCAACATACATCATGCATTTCAAAAACACAAAAACACAAAAACACAAAAAAAAAAAAAAAAAAAAAAAAAAAACAACATGCATCATTTGCAGTTAAAAAAAAAAAAAACACGCATCATTTGTATCTTCAAAGCAACAAAAAAAACAACAACATGCATATGTCATGCATTCATTGTATATAACATGCATGTGTCATGCATTTGCATCGTAGATAGTGCATATGTCAATGCATACATCGTAAATATTGCATATGTCATGCATTCCACTGTAAATATTGCATTTCCATTCCATTGCATATTGCATATATTACATTGTATGAATGCATCACCTTCCATTTATGGCCCACACCTTTCCATGTTGAGCTTGGTCTGGTATGTGCCCACACTCTTCACGTCGAAGCACAGTTTTACATGTGTACGCGCCTATTCCACGCTCGTATGTTGGTTTGAGGGTCGCGGCACCTTTTCTGTGTTAGACATGGTTTGTTTGTGTCCATGCCTTTCTTAGGCAATATATGTTTTGGCCCACGTGCCTTATCCATTGTATCCATTCCATCAATTGCATATTGTATATATTGCATTATAGATTGCGTGTATTCACTGCATCACCTTCTTCTATGGCTTGCGCCTTTCCTTGTTGAGCTTGGTCTCGTATGTGCCCATACTTTTCATGTCGAAGCATAGTTCTGCATGTATACGCGCCTATTCTACATTGGTATGTTGGTTTGAGGGTTGCGGCACCTTTTCTGTGTTAGACATGGCTTGTACGTGTACATGCCTTTCTTAGGCAAGATACGGTTTGGCCCGCACGCCATATCCATTGTATATATTTTACATTGTAGTGTAATTCGTTGCGTCCAGCATTAGGATCATTGTTCTTTCATTAGCGGGTCATTTCCTCCACTTATGTCATTCCACCCCATACTTGCTCGTGTCCGTCTACATCACTCATAGTTCTACATGTGTACGCGCTTATTCCATGCTGGTATGTTGGTTTAAGGGTTGCGGCACCTTTTCTATGGTAGACGGACTTTGCCTCTCCATCATTTCTATTAACATTTGTGTGGTTTTGAACTGTTCATGATTTGATCATGATTCAATTGCATTACATATTGTTTGCATTGTATATTACATAGTTTTGCAATTTTGAATATCATTTGCATTGTTTATATTTGTCTTGTAGTTTTGCATATCAGTTGCATTACATTAGATTCAATTACATATCATCGCACTGTTTGTGCACCCTTGGTCTAAGGAGACCTTAAATCCTACATTTGCGTTGTCACGCAGCTTTTGACTGCATTGTTATGCATGTTACTAATGATATTGTACCTGTTGAGTTTTCTTTCTCTTTCAGGCACAATATTGTATGTACGATTCATTTGAGGCTGGTGAAACCAGACGAGCCGCGTAGATATTATAGTCTCTGCGTGAAACGCAACGAGAATTACATGATTCTCTTGCACCCACTCTGCATTGTAGTGTAGTTTAGTGCTTGCTAGCTTAAAACTGTTGCATTGTATATGCTTCGTTACAACTTTCTTTGCATGATCATAAGTTATGCTCGGCTTCTTACATTGCCAGTTGCATTTTGCCCCTGCCTTCGGGCGCACATCTTTATTGTCTTGCATGCTTTGTCTAAGTCTTTGGCCTTGTCAAAAATGGGTCGTCTCGGGGCTTTGACACTCACTCCCGTCATTCTTATGACTTTCGAGTTCTGTCAAAGAGGGGCAACTGTAGACACCCCACTTTTGACCATCCACAAGACTTGGACGTCACCGTTGGAACACTCAGTGATCATCCATGTTTGTGTTCGTCTGGAGTTCCCGGAGGTCTCGGCAGCGCGCCTTGCCTCAGGATCTCTCGACTCGACTGTTCGGTGTTTAGTTTTGCACCAAACACTTGTGTTTTGCCTTTGAGGGGCAGGGAATGCCTTGTGAGGCATCCCCACACTCCACCGGCCAGGGCTTGAGGCCACCGGCTGTGTTTTGTTGCCATCGGCCATATATTTGGCCGACTGGCACTCTGGATGGTCGACCGGCCATCTATTTTGGCCAAATTGTATTTTTGGCTGGCCGACCACTATTCATCTGCTTTTGTAGATATTTTTATGCCAGTTGTGATAGCTGGCATACACTCTGCTCCCCTTCATACACGTGTATGGAGGGATTTCCCTCTTGTCTAGATTGCTTTGGAAGTTTTACAAGAGGGATTGTCTTTAAGAGGGAACCTCTCCTCCCTCCTCTAGGTTGGAAAGAAAAAAGCTGAGGAGAGCTCTGATATTAGGGTTTTGAGTTTGTATCTCTTCTATCTCTATATCTCTCTCTCTTGAGCTTAGTGTGTGTGTGTTTAGTCTCATTTTTGCACATAAACACCTAGTCCTACACCTTCCCTTGGTTGCTTAGGAGCCAAAAGGTTGTTCTTGGTGTTCTTGGGTGGTTTTGAGCTTGGAGAAGCAGCTGTACCGCCATTTGTGAAGGAAGTCTTCAAGGGAAAGAAACTTATCTTTTTTACCCCATTCTTGCTTAGATTTTTAACCCATCTTGCAACTGTTTTTAGATTTGGTGTATAACATATAGAAGTCTTGTTTTTGCCTACTCTAAATAGCAGTTTAAGAGTGTTTTGAGCTTTGGGGTTGTTTGACCCGTCTTAAGCCTTGTTAGGCCTCTTTTTTGTGCCATTTTGGTGAGCTCCGGGACCATTGTGTTTGGGACTCCTCACCATTGAAATCTTGAGGGATTTCAGTGGTGAGGATGGTGCCTTGAGGTCCTAAGAAGGAGAGAGCCACCACCTCTCCTTGTTGTCCTTGAAAATGGCCATTTTTGCCTCTTGAGGGAGCATCTAGTTTAGGTTCATGTTGATCATGCCTTAATTGATTTTTGAGCTTATATTGCAATGATATAGCATTGTGTTAAGTTGGTTTGGACACACCTTGCATGCCTTGCATACATGTCTTGTAATGCCACATCTTGCCTTAACATGCATCATGATGAACCATGACTCTCTAGCATGATTTAGGCCTAGCTTTGTGAAGCTTTCATGCATGTTTTAGTATACTTTAGCTCTGTTCTTAGTTTCTTTAGCCATGCTTGACATGCTTTGTGTAGTCTCTTTACATTCTAGCTTGTAGGCCTTGATTGTGTGAAGTGTTGAGTATGCTTCATTTGGTCTATTTCAATGGTTTGACTACACTTGTAGCACCATTTCAGTCCTCTTAACATGCTTGCATGCTTGGATTTAATGCTCCTTTGATGCTTTAAGAGGTTGTGTTGTATGGTCCATGTTCAAGCATTTGTGCATGCCTCCATGCGTAGATCATTTAGATGCCATCTAAATGGTTTTTAGGGCTTGTCTTAACATGTTTTAGGTCTGTTTTGATTCATTTTGATCATTTGTTTCATGTGTCATATGATCATGGTTTAAGCCCTTTGGCTTGTCTTGGATTTTAGGCTTTACTTGCATACTTTACTTGTGTTGATTAGTCGGTTTGGCACCTCTTTTAACATGATTTTCAGAGCCTGTAATGCATGCCATTTATCCATCTTTGCATCCTCTTAAGTGTGCTTGAGAGTTGTCTCTTAATGCCTAAGTGTTGGTCCTTGTGTGCATGCATGTTTGGATGTCATTTTGACTTCATTTTTTAGCATGTTGGCCACTGTTTTGGGCTTAGTATAGAGCTGCCCAACTAGTGTAAGTCCCTCCTTTGCATGACCGTTGCATGCTCACCTTGTATGTTGTTGCATGATTGAATGAAGTCACATGCTTGCTTGCATGCTTGAACACCCATATTGTGTCTTGCATACTTGTTGGTTGCATTGCTTCATGCCTTGCATGATTGTTGTATGCCTTGTATGCTTCTTTGCGTTTCCATGATTGCATGCTAGCTCACATGCCTAGGTTGTATCACATTGCCACGCATGCTTAACCTCTTGAACTGATTGTGATAGAGGTTGCGCCCCATTGTTTGTTTATGTGCATTTCACTCCACATTGGAAATGCACAACTTGGTTCCTTGGGCCATCACGCATTGAGATGCGCGATTGGTGGTCCGAGAATCGAGAACCATGTCCCTTTCAGCCATAAACATGATAAGGGATATGGTGGTGCACACATCTTCTTGAAATGCATTGCCATGCCAAGTTTTGCCCTCTGCTGCTGTCAAAAATAGGTTCTGCAGGAAGTTTTGGCCGGTCGACTAAATACAGTGCCAACCGGCCATCCATTGTTGGCCGATGGATCAATTTGTGGTCGGTGATCATTTCCCTTGGCCGGTGGTGTTCCCCCTCAGCCGGTGGTGTCTCACAGCACCCAAAGAAGCAACCCTGGGACTTTGGCAGCCTTCAGAGGAGCAAAGCATAGAAAACAGAGGCAGCTTGTGCATGGCAGTGGACTTCTGAGCGGAATCGAGCACGCGTGCATTGGACCCTCTCCCCGAGGCTACTTTTATTGCTTTCTTAGATTAGTTAATTCGCTTAACTAGTTTAATTCATCTGCAATAATTAATTAGCTTGTAGGTTAATTAATTACATTATACTTTTGGTCCCTCCGAGTGAGGGCGAATTTGTAATAAGTGTGGGTGCGTGTGTGCATGTCTTCCAACCCCCGTTTCTTTCTCCCTTTACTTACCTGCTTTGATGGTTAGTATTAGGGCACGATTTAATTTAGCATACCTTATGCTATGCATGTGTGCATTACTCATCAGTATTGCATGCACCGGGCTCGGCGCATCATGCTAACTGCATAAGTATTTCAAATCTAACTTGAATACGTGCATCAAATTGTTGCATTTCACATGTCGTTCTACGATTAGTCGAGCCTATCCTAATTGCATTCTGTATGCGTTGCATTAGGCACTTAACATGGACTAGGATCATTCATGATTATTGACTAGTTCATTGTTTTGGCATGGAGTACGATGTAAGTATTTATGCTTTAGCATTTCGCATGAGTGTGAATGTTAACATGACAACATGCTTACCATGTGGCTAGATGCTTAGTTGATATAACTGCTTGAATGCCTGTGGGTGAAGGTTGGATTTTTTGAGTTGGAACAACTCGTTGAAATCTGTATTTTAGCCTGCTCGCGAGTAGCAAATTCTAAATCGTTTTTTTCAAACAAACGGATATGCAATGCTTGGTCCCAATTTAGACGGTCTAGTCTATACTTGTTCGCTGTGCGCATAACATAGTAATTCTAGGTTAATAATCGGAATAAGAACGCATAATGTTTTCAAAATGTAATATCATGGTTAGTAGAGGCCAATCTTCAGATCGGGCGAGAGGGGGTGCTCATAGCTGACCTTCCCCAATCGTACCCAAGTTCCCGAGCCAAGGCAACTTTGGTGATGACAAACACGTGGCCTTTGGCACCGAGTCAGGGTTTCCTAAAATTCCCCCATTACAAAATATTTAGCTAGTGACTCTGTATCTGGCAAAGCAGTCTATATTTGGCACTTTTTTCAAAAATCTGTTTTCTCGAAACGATTTGTCAGATTTGGACTCTTTGGTTTAGATTAAGAACCGTAACACAAAGGGAGTCCGAACTGTAGAGTGAGGCCCTCTTAGGGCGCGTCTACAAGAACAAATATTAGATTTTCTATGTGTGGTGTATGTTATGCAGTGTGCAGTATGTATAGTGTATAGAAAATGCAAAGTAGGAAGCATACAGTGCAAGAGCAGATACAAAAAAATGTAGAAAGTGCAAGTGTTGAACAAAGCAAAAGCAGAAAATGCTAAGCAAAATAATGAAAAGGGAAAACTAAGCTGTGTACCTCCCAAGCTCGCCAATAGCCGCTGATCAACCTCCCGCACACCTGAGAGGCCGAGCTCATGTATTCGTAGAGAGTGGTAAGGCCGGTTGTGCTCCAGTCATAAAAATGAACCCGCTGGAGCACCACCAGAGCACCACTAGAGCACACAGGAAGTATAAACCCACGGTATTCCACCTATTCGAAAACAAGGTGGTACCGAAAAGGAACAGGAGGAAGCCCCTAGCGTACTGCTCCGCCTCCTCATCAGTCTCGGGGTCCTCCCCTCTGTAATGCTCCTCGAACCAGGTATATGTAACCATGGCCACTCAAACTGTCGGTGGACGCACTCCAAGTAATGTATCCCATGTGGCCACCCACTCTCCCATGTCGGGATCAAGGGGAATCAGATCACCTCCTACACCTAGGCCAGTGATCATGGCGAAGTCGAGAGGAGTCATCATCATCTCTCCCGCCGTGGAGAAGTGGACAGAGTTGGTGGTGTCCCACCACCTCTCCACAAGAGCCCCTAGGAGAGGGCGACTCATTGTGACCTGCATCAAGCTGCAGCAAAATAGGCCAAAGCTGATCCCGTCGATGATCTGGCGGACCCTCGCGGGAAGCACATCATACCAATCCCGAGTGGTCGTCGCACTATAACCTCTAAAGGAGCGGGATTCGTCCTGTGGCAGAGCAGTGATGTAATCAGTTCAAGTGATGAAAGTATAGTTGAAAGTATAGTTAAAAGTACAACTGAATGCAAATCAGTGATGTATTGAAGATACAGTTGAATTCAGGGCAGTGATGCATGAGGTGCGGTCGATACAAGACATTATCTGATGATGTGTGAAGTATAGTTAAATGCAGAATAACAATGTATGAAATACAGCCAGATCCAAGCATGTGATGCAATCAGATCAAAACAGTGCAAGAAATGCAAATAGTTGGAAGTAATACTGCAGAAAAGCAGAGTGGGTACCTCCACAACAATGGCCGACAAATAAGACCTGGGCTCTCGCAGCAAGAGGTCGTCTGGTGCGTCCTCATCGAAATCAGTGAAAGTGTGGATGCCTCCCACCACTAGTATAATGTGAGTCTCTGGGTGATGCCTCACGGGGTCAAAGGGACGTATGCTCGGTGGTAAAGCCTGAGGCTCGACCCCCGCCTCAACTGCAAAGTCCGTGGCAAGCTCCACTGGAGGGAGTGCGGGGAAGCCCCCATCATGCGGGATATCGTCAGGTATCTAAGATAGATGCAAAAATGAGCAAAATGGTGAAGTTTTGAACAAATCAAACCCTAGGAGAGAGAAAACTTCAAATAAAGTTGAAAACCTGAGAAAAGTGAACCAACCTTGAGAGAAACTTGGGGGAAATGATCCTTGAATGGGGGAAATGACGAAAGAGGCCTCGGAATCAATTTCTGATCGGTTCCAATCGAAGAGACCAAAGGGGTTTTAGCGATTCAAGTTTGTTTAGGGTGTTGGGAAACACGTAGAACTCGTGAATCTAGAGAGAAGGCGCACCTAGAGAGCAAGGGAAATAATTCTTGTGCAAGAGGTGTGGAGGAAATGAAGTGATTTTCGGTATATTTAAAAACCCATGGCCCAAATGACCAAAATGGCCGAATCTGCCAGCGGTGGCCAGCACCCCTCTCATCAATGGCCAGCACCCCTTTATTGATGGCCGGCAGCTGCCATTGATGGCCGGCAGGGGGCCGGCATCTTTCCCTGATGGTCGGCAACTCTCCACCAGCTTCCTCTACCTATTTTACCATGGGATGTGTCTTTGGGTTTCAATAATTCTGAGGAATGTTTAAAATTTGCTTCAAAGTGCCTCCGCGGAAGCTCAAAGTGGCGTTCATGATGCATAATGGTTGTCGCTTATCAACACATGCGAGGTGTATCCTTTTTAACATGTTGTAACCCTCCGACAAGTAAATCAGAAGTTACCGTTGAGTAATCCCTTTCAGGCCCGCTTTAGCCGCTACATAGAGTACACATTGCGTTGTTGATACATTGAATGTGTGTACGTTTTACTTGCATTGTTTTGCACATCTTTAACTTGTGCTGTCATGCACGTTACTTGCATTGTTTTGGACCTCATTTAACCTGCGTTGTCATGCACGTTACTTGCATCGTTTTGCACCTCATTTAACCTGCGTTGTCACGCACGTTACTTGCATCGTTTTGCACCTCATATGCCATTTTAGAATAGCCGAGCCTATTTCTAGTTGAATCTTGCATGTGTTGTATCAGCCATCTTAACATAGCTAGGATCATGCATTGATTACTAACTAGTTATTGTTTTGGCTCGGAGTACTAGGTAAGCTTTTACACTTTAGCATCCTTGCATGTGTGTAAGTGACTACCATGATAGCATGCTTGCCATGAGGCTAACTGCTTAAGTGTTTAACTACCTGAATGCTTGTGGTTGAAGGTTGGATTACTTGAATTGGAACAATTTATCGAAATGTGTGTTTTAAGCCCACTTGAGGTGGCAAAATCATGTTTTCTAAGCCCACTCGAGGGTGGCAAATCCACGTCTTAGCCTACTTGCGAGTAGCACGCGATCTAGTCTATACTTGTATGTTGTGCGCATCACATAGTAATTCTAGGCTAATACACCGGAATAAGAACGCATGTGTTTTCAAAAACAAAATATCATGTTAGTGAAGGCCGATCTTTAGATCGGGGGAGCGGGGGTGCTCATTGCATGACCTTCCCCTCTCGTACCCAAGTTCTCAAGCCGAGGCAACTTTGGTGATGACGAACACGTGGCCTTAGGCATGAGTCAGGGTTTTCTAAATTTCCCAAAATAAAACATTTAAGTGGCGACTCTGTATCTGGCAAAGCAGTCTATGTTTGGTACTTCTTTACAAAAATTAGTTTTTCAAAATGACTTGCCGAATTTGGAATCTTTGGTAATTTATCGATCTTGCATTGCACTTTACGAAATCAGATTCAGAACTGTGACATTGAGTCCGAGCTGTAGTAGTAGTCCAATGAACAAAACAAATTTCGCACCAATTCGCGCGAGGAGCTCCTGACGTTCGGGCACGTCTACAGTGAGTCAGGTGACCTGACATATCGATGATTAGGCAATAAGGGCTCAAGCGGAATCTGGTAAGGTCCCCCACCAAGTCGCCAACCTGTCAGCTCAATCGGAGGATCTGGCCATCCAGCCAGCTGCCTAGAAAAAGACTCCCCTCGAGTCTCACCCCGTGGTGCCCGAGCTTGGCTCGTCGAAAGGACATCAGCAGCCCGAACCCTACTCGATGAGGACATATCAGCCGTCCTGCCTATGGAAGGACGAGCGCCTGTCAAAGAAGGCATCAGATATGCCTCCATGTAGGTCATGTAGTCCCCCTCTTCGATGTAGTGGTCTTCCTCCACACCCCACATGAAGTCATTGAGTCCCTAAGGGGAGAGCATATATGTCCCCCGTATAGAAGGTGGGGGTACCGAAGGGACATACTGTAGTGGTAGGCCCATCGTCTGCACATGAAGCGCTCACCGAGAAACTAGGCTTGACCTACGGGTCCCTCGAATAGGATCCGAAGCCTGGAGGCATCCCAAGCCCCGGCATACTAAAGCTGAGTAAACCCGGGCATCGATGCCCAAGGCTGCCATGCTATGTGCAATTAACAAGTGTGTGAGCTGATTAGTTGTCATCAATTATACAAAATGAATTGTATATGAAAGCATAAAGGACTGTGAGTCTTGAGTTACCTCGGACGCCCTCACAGTATCGAAGTATTGGCAAAGGTATGGCAAGGTCTCCCGGGGCCTCGGCTAGCACCGGCTGTCAAATCTATGCGAGTATGGCACATCAAGTGGTATCTCGACCTCTGGCTCGGGGGCAAGCATTAGGAAATAGGCGTATACCCATAGCTGTGAAAGGTAAGACAGTGGCAGTCAGAATACAGAATATGCAGAAAATGCAGAATGCAGAATGCGGAGTACATAATGTAATGTGTGCAATGTGTGGAGTGTGCAATGTACAGGTAATGAAAAGCAGAAATGTAAATCAAAAGGGAAGAATGTACCTCCCAGGCTCTCCAATAGCCGCCTACTATGTTCCTGCTCCTGCGAGAGGTCGAGCTCATATAGCAATAAAGGGTAGCAAGGCTAACGCTGCCCCAATCGAAGTGCCGAACCTGGGATAGGTCTACTAGAGCTCTCAAAAGATGTAGCCTGATCGTGTTCCCCCTATCGGAGAACAATGTGGTCCCAAGAAGGAACATCAAGAATCCCCGGGCATATTGCTCCGTGGCCTCAACAATCTCGGGCCTAGTCTCTCTATACTGCTCTGTGAACCAGGTGTATCTTACTGTGACTGATGATCGGTATATCAGCGGATGGGCTTCGAGTAGATAGGTCCATGCTACCTCTCACTCACCCATATCGGTGTCATATGGGATCGGCCGGCCTCCTACCTTGAGGCCCGTCAGCATAGCAAAGTCGTACGGGGTAATCGTCATGTCCCCGATAGTTGAGAAATGGAAGGAGTTGATGGTGTCCAACCATCTCTCTACTAGTGCACCTAGGAGAGTCCTACTCGCCGTAAGATGCGACAACCCAGTGCAAAATAGCCCGAAGCCTACCTCATCAACAATTTGCCGAACACCGTCGGGGAGCTCCATATACCAATCCCTCGCGATGATCAACCCATATCCCCGAGTGGAACAGGAAGCTGTCTGTGTTCAGAATGAGCAGAGATGCAGTGTGTGAGTTGTGTTTAGAATGAGCAGAGATGGAGTGTGTGAGTTATGTTCAGAATGAGCAGAGATGCAGTGTGTGATTTGTGTTCAGAATGAGCGGAGATGCAGTGTGTGAGCTGTGTTTAGAATGAGTAGAAGCGTTGTGTACGTAAATGTGTTCAGAACAAGCAGACGAAATACGGAGCAAAAGCATGAATTGTGCAAGAAATGTAAAGGGCATCACAGAAAATGGGAGAGTGCAGTATGTACCTCAGGCGCGTAGTGACACAAGTGAGACTCCGGCTCCCGCAATAGATGATCTACGGGGGGGCGCCGTGCAAACCTGGTAAAATGGTGAGCTGTGCTGGGTGGCAGAATATGTACCTCAGGACGGTACGTTGTAGGATCAAAGGGCCGAGTCCTAGGCGGCAGCGGAATGATGTCGGGCTCCTCCTCCATCCCCGGATAGCACTCGTCGTATGGAGCATCGTCGGCCATCTGAAAAGAAGGTGAAAGATGAGCAAAAATGAGCAAAATGAGCAAAATGAGCAAAAGTGCCAAAAGTCAACAAAGGTCAACTCTCGGGAGGAGAAAAAAGTCAAAAAGTAAAAGCCCGGGGAAAAGGACGCCAAACTTAAGACAAACTTGGGGGAAACATACCTCAAAAAGCAAAAATGGCGGAAAACGGTCCGAAAGCAAGATTTGTTCGGTTCAAAGTAAAGGAAACCAAAGAGTTTTCGTGAATCAACTTCGCGTGGAGAGTTGGAAAACGCATGTAAAGCCCGGATCTAAGAGGAAAAGAGGTCTAGGGAGGTAGAGGAGTGATTTTTGGCCTTATATGTGTGAGCATTTGTGCTTTGGAGTTGTGCTTTTAAAGATCCGAACCTCAAAAGACCACACTGCCCCAAAATCTGCTAAACTGGTTGACCGACCAGCTTTTCTGGTCGACCGACCACCTATGTGGTCGATAGGTGGTTGTGGTGGTCGACAGCTCTCTAGGTTGGTTGGTAAGGTCCCACTGTCCTCCCCTGTGTGCTTTTATGCTATTATGAGTTCTTTAATTTTGAGAAAGTCCTAGAACAGTTCACTTTTCAGCTAAAAAGCCCCTGGGGGAATTTGAAATGACGTCTCCAATGCGTGACTCATCGTCAAGTCTTCATGAGTGAAGTGTATCCTTTTTGAATGCATTGTCACCCCTCCGAGAGGTAAATCGGAGGTTGTATTTGAATAGGCTTTGTGAAGGCATGTTTTCTTCATTCAGTGTTTTGCATTGAATGTACACCTCTTTCTTGATTATATCACACTTTTGCTTTGCATAAGATATGTACGTTTCCCTTGCATTATTATGCACCTTTTCACTTGCATTGTTATGCACTTCTTGTTTCGCATAGAATATGTATCTCGAATGTTGCGTGGAACATGCGTTCAACTCTCTTGCACTCACATGCGTTTGCCGCTTTTACATAGAATATGCACTCCTCGCATACGCATAGAACGTGCATTTGGCATTTAAACACAAAACGTGTTGTCAATCCTACATAGAATATGCATTGTGTTTTATTGTACCTGTTGAGTTTCCTTCTTACGCAGGAGATGATATTGTATGTACGATTCATTCGAAGCTGATGCAACCAGACGATATTGTATGTACAGTTCATTCAG
Source organism: Camellia lanceoleosa (assembly GCA_025200525.1). Classification (NCBI taxonomy): domain Eukaryota; kingdom Viridiplantae; phylum Streptophyta; class Magnoliopsida; order Ericales; family Theaceae; genus Camellia; species Camellia lanceoleosa. The sequence goes on from CM045763.1 coordinate 92,826,015, forward strand.
AGAAATTCCAAGTAAGATCTTTCCTGTCCTTTGAGTTCATCTTTTCTCGGTTAGAAACATTCAGGTACGTCTGGTGCTTACACCGATACCTCGTTGGTTAGAGACATTCGGATACGCCCAATATCTACACTGACATCTGCCTTTCCCTCTCTCACGTGTGATATGCTGAGAGGTGCTGTTTCCCTTTTTTGCCTGTGATACGCTGGGAGGTGTTGTTTCCCTCTCTCACGTGTGATGCACTGAGAGGTGCTATTTCCCTCTCTCGTATGTGATACGCTAGGAGGTGTTGTTTCCCTCTCTCGCGTGTGACACGGTGGGAGGTGCTATTTCCCTCTCTCGCGTGTGATACGCTGAGAGGTGCTATTTTCATCTCTCGCGTGCGATACACTGGGAGTTACTGTTTCCCCCTTTTGCGTGTGATACGCTGTGAGGTGCTATTTCCCTCTCTCGCGTGTGATACGCTAAGAGGTGTTTCGTTTGAGACTCCGAGTTTCCCCGGTAGTTGCTTTTGGCCTTTCCCATGTGACGCGTGGTGGGAATTGTATAATTTTCTTATATCCTTTCTGTTGGAATGTGTGAGACTGTTGTTTCTTCTTCGCTTGCTTAAAATGTTGCATTTATCATGCCTAGTGTTCGCATTCAAATGTTTCATTATGGCTTTCTTTTTGGATAAATTTCTTTTTGCATTTGACTCTTATGATAAATTCTTAAATTATGTGCCTAATGATGAGGAAGGATCAAGGTCTCAACAAGTACGCCATGAAAATCATATTGAAGGTGATGACAACGAGATGGAAGTGAGGAGACATAATATTTGTATGCCAATTTGCAGAAGAAATTAGAAGTTATCTAATAACTAGGGAGTTTTATTTTTATTGCCTTAATAGTAATTTATTGTATTTTTATTGCAATGGCATTTTGTTGTTCCCTTGTGAACTCAATATTAAAAAAAAAAAAAAAAAAGGTAACGTAAAAATGTACCAATATAGGTACTAATTATCTTAACTTCCATTAATGAAATAATTTTTTCAAAATTTAAAGTGAAGAAAATGAAAAAATTACAATTTTTATGTTCATAATGGAAAAAATGACAATTACACAGCAAAAAGCTATTTCATAGCTTATTTACCAAACACTACTTTGCTGTTTAAATCCATAATCCCATAGCTGTACCAAATAGGTTACCAGCTTATGTTCACAACTATAAGCTATAATCTATAATCACTTTCCCACAACTCTACCAAACAAAACTTAAAATGTGAACGGTTTGGATTATTGAAATGAGCCCCGAAATGGGCCTATTTGGCTGCACAACAGTGGCCGTTGTGCACCCCACACAGCAGCCACCCCAAATCCCAAAACTCGGCATCATCAAAGAGCCATATAGAACCAAATCATAGTGACAAAACAAGTCGCGAGCCAAATTTTACACATCATGTTTTTTTCAACACAACAATATTAGTCCATTCACATTTTTTCAGACCTTTGCAAATGTTAAGAACATACAAAATAAGAGATGATAAAATTACTCAATTCAATTGTATTTGTTTTAATTTGATTTTGATAAATATATATATATATATATATTGAGAGCGCATTAATAGGATATGATAAGTATAAGTGTAACAATTTGGGAGAGCATTAGTAGGTAGGGCAAAACTATAAGAATTAGGATAAACTATAAAATTATATTACAAAACTAATTGAGCTTCAAATCAAGAATTCGTGCACGAAATCGACCCATTGCCATATTTTTCTAATTCTGCAAGTTAGCTGATAAAGATAGCTGAACACATACAAAGCAACCAAGCATTATTAAAAAAAATTAAAATTAAAATTAAAAAGTGAATTACAAAATGTTTCTAAGATGTAATTTAATGTTGTTGAACAATCCAACAGACATTGAACTTGAGAAATGCACAATGGAGCTGATGTCAAGTGTATCACATCAAAATAGCAGTTGTACTTGAAATCTACTTGATCTCAGTAACTATGTGGCCAACACTACATTAATATGATTCTAAAATTACAAAGAAAAGATTAATGTGTCACCTATTATAAAAATTACTGAACCGCAATACCCGATTTAGGCAGAAGTATATCAGCCAATATTCACAAAACTAGAGAATTCTTCATCCAAAAGCAAATAACAATAGTTGGATCAACCTTCGAAGAACTCTTGGATGGTTTTGAGTGAGACCACTGACCCTCTAACCTGGCCTCAAGTAGCTTCTCCATGAAGGTGTTTTGTTTCAAACTGTGAGCACATCTTGAAAAAGTTTTGGATACTTCAATATCTGGAGCTGTGAATCTTGACATCCACCGTTGCATTGGACTAGCATGCCCTACATGTATGTGCTGACTGATCATTCTCCGCGTGAAGTTTCCCCCCTTCTAATAACAATGAATGATTTCTAATTGAGTTATTCAACATATGATTTCAGTTCACTCTAGGGTTCCTAACCTGTTTAATCTTCTTTTCCCGCATACCTCTTGCAACTTCACTTATTTTAATCTTCTGAAAACTATTCACTTCAATTGTGTCTTCAACTCTATTTTCTCCAAGTTGTTTGGAGCTGCCAGTTTGCTTTCTACTCGAAGCCCTATTTAATTCAAAGCAATGTGAGTCACTATTGATGGAATTCTTCTTATCATTTGCATTATGAGGAGCACTTGTAGCTGTGAATTATGAATTATTGTAGTTTATCTTCTTCATTAAAGATAGTTTAGTCCTTTAGGTTGTTAGGATTTTATTCTATTAGCTTATATATTTGTACTCATTTTTGATTAATCGACATACAAGTTCTCTTCTCTGTTATCATGGTATTAGAGCAAGGTTACAGACGTTAGCATACCTTTCGTAGATCATCATCGATCATCGCAATCCCTTTCTCTCTCTTTACAAGGCCTTCGCTAGGGTTCTCTGTTCTCTTCGTTGCATTTCAAAGCACTACGCCCTTCCTGGTTGCTGGTTTTGGTCTCTAAGTTGTGTCGGGGACCTAGTGTAGACACCCCATTTTTCACTGTCCTAAAGACTTGGACGTCATCGTTTGAGTGCTCGATGATTGCGCATGTTAGCGCTCGTTTGGAGTCCCCGAGGTTTTCGGCTGCGCGCCTTGCCTCTAAGTCTCTGAACTCTCTTGGTTTTGTGCTTGTTTTAAGCCAACTCTGAGACCCCCCTTTTGCCTAGATGTAGAAACAGTGGTGTAGACCAGTTTTCTCCCTTGTCAGCCACTTTAGATGGTCGGTTGACTAGGGTAGGTGGTCGGTTGACCACCTCAAATGGTCTGCAGCATGCCACCACATTCTCCTCTCTTGGGAGACCCCATTTTTTCCCTGTCGACTAGCTTTTTCCCTTGTCAACCATCTGAGGTGGTCGATCGACTAGGTTGGGTGGTCGGTTGACCACTTTGAGTGGTCGGCGGCCATTTTTCACTTTCTACAGATATTTTTGGTACAGAATGCATCCTCCCTACACGTGTACGGAGGGATTCAAGCAAGCTTTGGCTTGCATATTCTATATAAGGGGAGCTCTCTCCCCCTTTCAAAGGTTGAGAAAATTTAGAGACAAAAAATTGACTCTCTCTCTAGAATTCTATATATATATATATTGTGCTCTATAGTGCTTGGAAATGAGCTTTCTTTACACTTTTTCACACAACCTCTTAGCCAAACACTCCTACCTTGTTGCTGAGGTGCTTGAGGGTCATGTGGGAGCTTCAAAAAGCTAGTTTTTGGCTCAAGAAGGTGCTGTTGTTGCTGTGCTTCAAAGGTAATCCCATTTTCCCTTTTAAAGCTTTGTTTTGGTTACTCTCTTAGCCACCATTGCATGCTATTTTAGGCTTAGCTTTCAGCTGCAAAAAGTTCTATTTTTAAGTGTTTAAAATGCTTGTTTAAGGCCTAGTTTGAGTTAGGGGTGGTTTACCCCCCTTTGGTGGCTTGTTTTGCTTTGCTTTGTGCCATCTCTTAAGCCCTATGGGAGCATCACTTTTTGGCCTTCTTAGCACTGAAACTCAGAGGAATTTCAGTGGTGGAAAGGTGGTTTTAAGGTCCCAAATGGCTGGGGGTGGTCTCCCCTCCGCTTCTCTTGTTTGTATGTGTTGATGGCCCATTAAAAGAGCATGTGTTTCTACTTCTTTGTGACTTTGTTTAGGCTCATTTTTGTGACTTTTTAGACCTTCCATAACTCTATTTTTGGCTTTCTTGGTCACCTCTTGCATGCTTCTTGTACTTGTAGTGTAATCCTACTTGTAGCCTTGCAAAGTAGCATGTCTTTGTGCTTTGAATTTGCTTAGTTCAAGCATGTTTTTAGCCATTATTTTCCATGTCATAACTCTATTTTGGGTTGGTTTGGTTGCCTCTTGCATGCTCCTTGCACTTGCAGTACAATTTTGTTCACTAGCCTAGTGCATTTGGTGTTTCAGCCTATTGATCTAGCATGTGTATGCTCTACTCCAGCACATTTTTGGCTATGTTTTAGCATGTTTTAGGTCTGATTTGAGTGGTTTTGGTCATGCATGCTTGGCTTTGCATAACAATAGTGTATTTGGCTTTGCTAGCCTTGCACTTTGAGACCTCTAGCATGTCATATTTGAGCCTTTTGCATGGCATAGCACCATTTGGCATGTTATTTCTGATCACATACCTCTGTCATATTCTTGCATTTATCGCCCTTTTGTTGTGTTTGAGGTTTGGGCCTTATGCTTCGCTTGTGAGCCAACTTGCATGCATGCTTGTCTAAACTTTTGGGCTATCATTTCAGCATGTTTCGGCCTCTATTTTGGCATGTTTTAGGTTTATCCATAGCTGGCTTGACCATTTGTGCTTGATATTGCACGCCTCTTGTGTGATGCTCTTCACTAGCCTTAGTGTTTTTGGCCTTTAACATGTCTTGCATGCATGTCTTGCATGATTCAGCATCTTTAGCATGTCATTTCAGTGTTGAAATATATGCCATTGCATCCCACTAATTCACTCTTTCAAAACTAGAGGACTCTCACTTTGGACTTAGCCGATTAAGGGACTAATTGGTAATCTAAAATGTGTAAACAAAATGAATCAAGTAAAACATGGCCAAGATAAGCATATTGTTTGTATTACATGTGTTTGGATTGAACGTTAATCCAAACACGAGAAATATGGGACATTTCATACTCATAGTGATGAAACGTGTCAATTTTCTCTATCGCCGACGCCCTTGATTGTGCATGATAGGGTGGAGGCCTTTCGAGTTTTATGTGTGCATTCATTGAGTTTTGCGCAAGCTTGATCCTTTGGCCACTATACATTGAAAATGCTTAGTTGTTGGCTCGAGAGTCAAGTGCCATACTCCTTTCAGCTTGAGATATGATACGAAATGTGGAAATGCATACATTTCCTTGCAAATACACTGTCTTGCCTCTGTCCGTGCTCTGTTATAGCAATAGGAGGAATTTTAGCCCTCAAGGTGTTCTTGAGATCAGAAAGAAACAATTTGGAAATCGGTGTAATTTTCAAATATTCAAAAGAGTGCAAGCAGAGGTGTCTTGAGGCAAGGTGGTGGATTTCCGGGAGGACGTAACCGAGCATGCATATCTCCCTCGCCCGCGAAACCATTTATCGCTTTTGTTAGCTAGTTGTAGTTAATTACCTATGCTGTAATTAATTTAGCTTAGTGCTTTGTAATATTCTAATTAGCTTAGATTAGCTAGTTATTCAATTTGGTTTGTAATAATTAATTAGCTATTAGTTGGTTTGTAATAGTTAGCTTAATTAGTATAGCTAGTTAGCTTTCATTTTATTCAGACCCTCTGTCGAAAGGGCAAATGTTGTAATAAGTGTGCGTGTGTGTGTGAATTTCTTCTAACCCCACGCCTTTCTCCCTTTTACTTATCCGCTTTTGATGGTTAGTTTAGGGCATATTTCAATTACCATACCTTATGCTTTACATGTTTGCATCATCCATTTGTCTTGCATGCACCGGGCTCGGCGCATCATTCAAACCGCATTGTATTTCAATACACTTCTTTGAATACATGTATCAAATGTCACATTCATATGCCATCTTAGATAGCCGACCCCATTTAGTTGCATTTTGCATGTGTTGCATTAAGCACTTAACATAGTTAGGATCATGCATTGATTTCTAACTAGTTGTTGTTTTGGCTCGGAGTACACTGTAAGTGTTTACGCTTTAGCATCCTTGCATGTGTGTAAGTGATTGCCATGACAGCATGCTTGCCATGAGGCTATCTACTTAAGTGTTTAACTGCATAAATGCCTGTGGATGAAGGCTTCTTTGCTTGAATTGGAACAATTCATCAAAATGTGCATTTTAAGCACACTTGTTTGTAGCAAATCATGTTTTAAGCCCACTTGAGGGTGGCAAATCCACATTTTAGCCTACTTGAGGGTAGCAACTTCAAACCATTTTCGAAAAACAAACATGAGATGTTTTGTTCCAAATTGAGTGATTTAGTCTATACTTGTATGTTGTGTGCATCACATAGTAATTATAGATTAATAACCGGAATAAGAACACATATGTTTATAAAAACAACATATCATGTTAGTAGAGGCCGATCTTTGATCGGGCGAGCGGGGGTGCTCATTTCAGGACCTTCCCTTCTCGTACCCAAGTTCCTGAGCCGAGGCAACTTTGGTGATGACAGACACGTGACCTTAGGCATGAGTCAAGGTTTCCTAAATTTCCCAAAACAAAATATTTAGGTGGCGACTCTGAAATCTGACACTGCAGTCCATGTTTGGCTCTTTTGATTAAAATCGATTTTCCAAAATGATTTGCCGGATTTGGACTCTTTGGTGATTTATCAGTCTTGCATTGCACTTTGTGAGATTAGATTCAGAATCGTGACAGGGGTCCAAACTGTAGTAGTATGAACCCAATTCGCGCCCTCTCCGAAAGAGCGGCGTACGGAGGAAGTTCGGGTAGTCTACACCCTCAACTGGGTCACTTGGTTCGATTGAAGCTCTCTACCTCTGGTTCGATCAATTCCTTTGTGTGACTCTTATTGGTGATCTCTCTATCTCTTCCTCTAGTTCACATGATCAAAGTAAGGTCTGACCTTGATGCTCAAACTCGCTCCAAACCTAGTATCTAAAATCGACTTCACCTTCTGGTTCTAGGTTCAGTTTTTTTTTCTTCTCTCTCTCTCTCTCTCTCTCTCTCTCTCTCTCTCTTCTTTACCTTGGTTCTCTCTCTGATTGATATTTGAGGGTGATTGGGTCATAACTCTGGTTATTATAAGTTTGACCTAACTGGTTCTTTAATTATAGCAATAAGAACTCTAGTTATCTAATAGTCACTTTGCTTTGATTTTATTGTGTTGCTTGATTGAGGCTGAATTGTATAATACTGAGGCTGATAATTAGGATCTCTTAACTCTACTGACTATCAAATTATATATTTTATGCATGTTTAATGTCAATCAGGTTAGACACAGTGGAAGCATAAAATGAGCAAACATGCAGAAAGTGTGGAGAAAAATTCTTCCAACATGTACGGAGGCCTATTCTTGCACGTGCGGCCCATCCATCGCAGCCAAACATGCCCTAAAGAAATGGCACGTGCGGAAGCCCATTCCCACACGTGCAGAACCCTCGCCCCACGTGCAGTGGAAATTCTCACACGTGCAGCCCTACCTCAGGAAGCATGCTTGATGTTTTGAATGTGGGGAAAAGTTATAGAGGCATAAAAAGACAAAAAAAAAAATGTTGAATTAGGGTCCTGAAAATTCCAAGAGGTGAAGAGGCTAGGGTTTGAAAAAATGGATTCTCAAGCTTCTAAGGCAATTTCCATGGAGGCTTCTTCTTTTACTTCTTCCCACTCCTCCATGAGTGGCTAGGCTCCTCTTTCTCGGGTTTTGATGAAACCCTAGCCGAGTAAATAGGGTTTTCTCTTTGCTTTTTGATTATGTAAAGGTTTGAACAAATTGTATGGTGTTTAAGAAGTTTCAAATATATATTTTCTATTATCTCTTTAAGTATTCTACTTTTCTGTAATTGTTGAATGCTTTCCATACAATGATTTTCTACTCTTTCATATACAAGGTAAGAGACGAGCCATACTTCAAGGGACGAGTCATGTTGCTACCCTGGTTTAGAGTGAACGACTCGTATTACTTGAGATGGTTCGTGCCTGTACATTGAATGTGATAATTTTCTTGATCAATGCTTCGAGCTCATAGTTGCGAAGTATTATTTCATTCGAACCATAACATAATTGATTTTCAAATTGAAACCTTATTTATGTAACTAATAGTGAATTCATTGCCCTAGATTTTTCCACAATCAGTAATTTCAATTTTATTTTTAATCGCTAGTTTAATTTGTTTAAATTAATTATCTTTAGGTTATGAACAACCATCTTTTTCATCAAAATTAAATTAGGAATTTAACAATTAAATTAGTTTAATTTTTCGTTTGTCCCTGTGGATCGACACCTGGACTTACCGTTATTCTCAATAATTTGGTATAGTTTAGTGTTTATTTTTGGTGTGTGAAACGACCCATCTAATTATAGCACTATGGCTGATGATAAATTGCAAGCTATCACCACTAAGTTAAATGGTACCAATTACTCTTATTGGTCTCATGTAATGAAAAAATTTATAATGGGTAAAGACATGTAGAACTATGTTATTGGTGTGACTATTAGACCTACGGAATCCCAAGAAACTGAGGCTGATGTTGCTAAATGGGATAAGGAAAATGCACAAATTATTACTTGGTTTCATAATTCAGTTCAAACTACTATTGGTATGAATTTTTCCAAGTATTCTACTTCTAAACAAGTTTGGGACTATTTGAAAATTATGTACCTTGAGTCTAACTTTGCAAAACAGTATGAACTTGAGATGTCTATTCGTAGTGCTAGTTCGAGAGATAAGTCCATTCGGGAGTTCTACAATGAGATGACTACTTATTGGGATCAGCTTGCTTGATGGAACCATCAGATTTTCAGTTACTTGACAGTTATACCAAGTATCGGGAGAAACAACATCTCGTTCAATTTCTTATGGCCTTTCATGATCAATTTGAGCATCAGTCTCCCTTGCCTTCTGTGGATGGTGCTGTCCGTGAGCTTATTGTTGAAGAAACTTGGTTTAAGGTGGCTTATGGTGCTCCTATTTCTTAGTCAGTTTTTGCCACTCCTCTACTCTTGTCCACCCCACATTCTCCTTTATTTCAGGTTACTGGGAAGCCCAAGCCTCGGGTCTCCATGGATAAGTGCAGCTTTTGTCATTAGAAAGGCCATTGGAAACATGCTTGTCCTAAACTTTTGCAACCCAAAGGTCATTCATCTTGTCCACTATCCTTTACGCCGACATTTTTGGGATCTTGCTCATTTCCTGCCTTTTCTACACCAGTTTCTGAGAATGGTCCGTCTTCCAATATACAATCTATGTTTGAGCAATTCAAATCTTTCATGGTGGCCAATCTAAATCTTTCGTCCTAGGCCTCCGTTATGACTATCACTCAGTTAGGTTTGTCTGGTTCATCATCTTTAGGTAATATCCACACTTCATGGATTTATTATTCTAGTTGTTCACATCATATGACCCTTGTTGCATGTCTCCTCAGTAATTGTGTTTCTCCTTCTTCTTTTATCACAATTGCTACCGCTAATGGTTCTTCTATGTCTATATACTCTATTGGTTCTATTTCCTTTTCCCATTTGTCTCTTTCTCATGTATTTTATGTGCCTCATTGCTCACTCAGTCTTGTTTCTATTAGTCAATTATCTAATTCTGGTTTTGATGTTGTTTTCTCTTCTTCTCATTGTGTTATGCAGGATCGAGTATCCAAGAGGCAGATTAGGATCAAGTGTAGAGTTGGAGAACTATATATCTTGGATAGCTTGCATGTTCCTCCAGAAGTGTCTTCTACTGCATTGTCTTCTTTTTGTTTAAACAATAAGTCTTCTTTATTTTATATTTGGCATTCTAGGTTAGGTCATATGTCGAGTGATCGTTTGAGGATGTTAGTTCAATCTGGACATTTAGGCAATTTTCCCATTTATGATATTTCTGAGTGTCGTGGTTGTACAATGGCCAAAATGTTTGCTCTTCCTTTTAATAAAAGTAGTTCTATTTTATCTTCTCCTTTTCAATTAGTTCATATTGATGTTTGGAGTCCTTTCCCTATAGTTACCAAGAGTGGTTCACAATATTATGTGTCTTTTATGGATAATTACAGTCGGTTTACCTGGGTTTATTTGATGACTCGAAAATCTAATTTTTACAAAATATATTCTAATTTTCACTCCATGATTCACACTCAGTTTTCCACTATCATTAAAGTTCTCCGTTTTGATTTAGGGGGTGAGCATTACTTGTTTGAGTTTGAGGATTTTTTAGCTACTTATGGCACTATTCATCAGTCTTCGTGTTCTAACACTCCTGCACAAAATGGTCGAGTTGAGCACAAACATCGCCATCTCTTTGATACAACTCGCTCTTTGTTGCTCTCGTCTTTTGTCCATTCTGTTTTCTGGGGAGAAGTTATGGTTACTGCTGCATATTTTCTCAATCGGATGCCTATTCCTCTTCTCTCAGGCTCATCTCCATATGAACGTCTTTTTGGTGTTACTCCCAATTATTCTCTTCTTCGTATTTTCAGTTCTGTATGCTTTGTGCTCCTTCCTAAATGGGTGTGCTCTAAGCTTAGTTCTCATTGTGCCCTATGTGTTTTTTTAGGGTATGGCATTAATCAAATAGATTATCGGTGCTACAATCCTGCCACTAAAAAGCTACATGTATCTAGGCATGTCACCCTTTTAGAAAAACTACCCTACTATACTATACCTTCCATCCCTGTCCCTATTACCAAAGATGAATTGGTTCACATTGACCCATTTTCTCCTGATGTTTCTCCCGATGAGTTTGTTTCTAATCTTGAGGTCTATACTTTGCCATTTACTAGCACTTCTGATATCTCTCTAGCTACTTCCTCTCCAGCTCCTACTTCCCCTACTCCTCTTCTTGTTTATCAACACCGTAAAGCACTTCTGAGCTCGTCTGTCTCTAGCTCTACTGTCTATCCAGCTATTTTTGTAGATCTTGCTTCTCTTGCACATCGCTTTCCAAAGCAAGACGGTTATCCTCCAAACTGGTATGGTTTTGGTAATACATGTTTTTTCCTTTCCTATTAGTCTTTTCTTTATTGTCTTCATACTTATTTTGAGCCCAGGTCCTACAAGGAAGCTCGTCATGATCCTAATTGGATTGTTGCTATGAATAACGAGTTAACTGCTTTAGCTAACACTCAGACTTGGGATTTGGTTCCATTACTTGCTAACAAGAATGTTGTAGGCTTTAAATGGGTCTATAAGGTCAAAACCCTTTCTGATGGGTCTATAAGGTCAACATTGTAGGCTTTAGATGACTACTGTTCGCACTTTTATCTCTGTTACTGTTGGCCATCACTAGCCTTTGTTTCAACTAGATGTCAAAAATGTTTTTCTGAATGGGCATCTTGCTAAAGAAGTGTATATGCACCCTCCACCGGGTCTCTCTCACTCTTCTGGTGTTGTTTGTAATCTTCGTCGTGCTTCATATGGTCTAAGCAGTCTCCTCATGCTTAGTATGAGCGATTTCACTCTGTTACACTTTAGCTTGCTTTTCGCCCTAGTCATCATGATTGTGCTCTTTTTGTTCGGCGCACTTCTGTTGGTCTTGTTCTCATTCTCTTATATATGGATGATATGATCACCACTGGCTCTGATTATAGTACTATTGAGGAGGTTAAGCATCAGTTGTTACAAGAGTTTGAGATAAAGAATTTGGGGTCTCTTTGGTATTTTCTTGGTATTGAGGTTGCCACTTCTCCTACTGGGTATCTTCTCTCTCAAACTAAATATGCATGTGATATTCTTTCTCGTGCCAATCTCACTGATGAGAAAATTATCGACACTCCTCTTGCGTTGCATGCTAAGTTTTCTACTTTTGATGGCGTTCCTCTTGAGGATCCCACTTTGTATTACAAGTTGGTTAGGTGCCTTTTTATATCACTGTTACTTGTCCAGATATCTTCTATTATGTGCACATTCTCAGTCAGTTTGTTTCTTCTCCTCGTTCCACACATTAGGCTGCCTTATTCCGTACTTTGCGCTACCTTCGTGGCACTTTGTTTCAATGTTTACTGTTATCTGCCTCTTCAGACTTGACTTTTCGTGCCTATGCTGACGTTGATTGGGCAGGTGACATCTCTGATTACAAATCCACTTATGGTCTTTGTGTTCTCCTCGATGATTCTCTCATATCTTGGAAGAGTAAGAAATAGCCTGTTGTTGCTCATTCCACCGCTGAGCCTGAGTATCATGCCATGGCTCATGCTACTTCTGAGATCATTTGGCTTCGGTGGCTTTTTTCTGATATAGGTGTCTCTCTTTTTGATCCAGTTTCATTGTATTGTGATAAGTAGAATGCTGTCCAGATTGCCCATAATTCAGTCTTCCATGAACGGACCAAGCATGTTGAAATAGATTGTCACTTTGTCAGACAACATCTTCTGGCTGGCACTATTACTCTCTCTTTTGTTCCCTCCTCTCTTCAGCTGGCCATTTTTTTTACAAAGAGTCACACTACTGCTCATTTTTGTTTTCTTCTTGGCAAACTTTCGATACTTTCTGTGCTCACATCCTCAGTTTGAGGGGGGGTGTGAATTATGAATTATTGTAGTTTATATTCTTCATTAAGGATAGTTTAGTCCTTTAGGTTGTTAGGTTTTATTCTATTAGCTTATATATTTGTACTCATTTTTTATTAATCGACATGCAAGTTTTCTTCTCTGTTATCAGTAGCCTTATTCAAGTGAAATGACTCCAAAAAATGCTTACGAAAGTTACTTTCCTTTAGTTTTTTGTCTCGAATGATGTTTTCTATTTCAAAACTTAACTTGTCCACAATCGTGTGTTTTTTTTTTTTTTTTCAAGATCATATTAGGGTTCATCGAGCCTCATTTGCCACTCATCTAGCCACGCTTCAGAAAGATAGAGAATCAACCGATCAGGGCTTTCCCTATGAATACGATCCTTCTCGAGCTTGTGTTTCAAGGACCGTACCTCTTGTTCATAACCTTTTGTTCCCATAGCAAACTCATCACAAGTCTTTTAACAAAATTCGCTCTTTTTTCTCCTTTACAAGTTCTTTTGTAGCATTAGAGAATGATATTTTTAACTTAGAAAGTTCTAGAGCTGGCTTCTGTGAAGGGTTTCTGAATGCTCTCTTAATTTTTGTAGCAATAGAAAAGGATGTTTTCAACTCAGAAAGTTCTAGAGCTAGCTTCTGTGAAGGGTTTCTGAATGCTCTCTTAATTTTCGCTCATCTTCTATCTCCTCCCTCACCGAATGAACTGCAGCTTTTATTTGATTTTCTTCCTTGTTCTTCCTAACAATTTTATCCTCATCAACTCACTTCATTAAGTCATTTATTGCCCGCCGGTGTGTTTCCTTCTCTCGTAGTAACTCTTTGATTTGCACCCGGGAGTGATCTAGTTCTCTTTTCAGTGCATTTACCAATGACGTATTGAATGCGTGTTGTTCTTTGAGACTTCAGATTCGATTGAGTACTTCGAGTAACTCTGTGGATATTTTAAGACTGGAACTTGACTCTCCAATTCGACCTTGAAGTCTAGAGAACTAGTTGGAGTGACTACAAGGTTATATGGTGCTATCTGTGAGGAATAAAATTATATTTTAAAAAAATGATATCAATTTATTTAATTTAAGTGAACCATATAGCACTTGATAGAGCGGAATGAGAATAATTTATTCATATAGCCAATCACACTTGATTCAAATCATCAATATTTGAAGCTTAACTAAAAGATATTCCATATGTAGAATTCCAGTAGCTATCTCATAATTCATATATTTGTTAATGACAGAGTTTTAAATTGGAGGATGTCGAAAGCAGCTCTAACTACAGTTTACAAGGATGTCTTAAGCAAGTCGTAAATATTTTACACTGCACCATTTTTTTTATCTATCCCTGGTTTATCAAAATTAAGTTAAAGGAGTGACATGTCTATGATCGACTTTACAAAATTAGTAGGTGCTCAACTCAAAGAAAGATAAGAGAATATGCAAGTAGTGGACTGCCACTCTCCTGAAATTGGATAATTCAAAGAGTGGAAAAAACAAGTGTAAGTGATTTTTTATAGAAGACTTAATAATGTGTCTTTTTTACATTGTAGTTGCACTTTATATATAAGTCTTGGAATTTTCTTTTGGTATTTGTCTTGGTAAAAAACCCTACATTTCCAAGGGAGCTGTCTAATTGCTTTAAGAGCAAGCAAAAAGCTCCAATTTACACGAGTACATATCCTACTTGCTCTTTGACATCCATGTCATTCAGCAATTGTTGAGCAAATAAAATTTTCATTTAAAAAGATACGTTTTATTAGAAAAGAAAAGAGATTATTTACAGAAATAAATGGCGTATTACCTCCATTGAGCTACTATAACTTTAGGTGACGCGGGCTGTAGTGCACGACCATCTTTTTCAACTGAGCAATGGTGTTGAATCAATGACATTGCAACATGTCTTATCAAACTACTTGAACTCAACAGTTGGCACAAGCAAAAGGGTAAAAGATCAATACCAACTGAGAAGGACCATCATTAAGGACTTAAAGAGTTCCATGGCACAAAAATAATAAAATCACAAATCTCCTGGATTGGAACATAAGATCACAAATCAAAACCTAGTGAATTTACAGACAGAGAGAAATGAACAATATTTTGGATTACAGACAAGTCATCATAACAACCAATTAGTAGACCATTGAAGCAAACAACTCAAATCAGCCAAAGACAATAATCTAGTAACCTAATGAACCCATATATAAGGCAACAACAATGTATGGGAACCAAGTATGTGGGAAAACAGGGTATACGTAGGTTTCACTCTTATTAGATGACATATGAATCTTACAACCCAAAAAACAATATGAAGATGGCATGAATTTGAAGAGGCAACCATTTTCAATATGACTTGAGATGAGATATCCAAAATTGGAAGAGATTTATCATTGAAATTCCATCGACATATCATGTAGTAATCTCAGTTTTTCCACTTCGCTGAGTATGTCAGGGATCGAGATGCCCAGTCAGCTCGCGGGGGTCCAGGGGGCAATGCCCCTTGGCGGGTCCAAGGGCAGCGCCCTGGTGGGCTTGAGAGGCAATGCCCTCGAAGCAAAAATTCAAAATGCATTAGAAGTTGCTTGTCCGCTCAAGCGGTCGTTTATGCACTCGAGCGGAGAATGTTTGGTTCTAGAAGTTTGACCTGTCTGCAAAAGTACTGGGAAAGTGTATTTGATGCTCGAGTGGGGCTTTCCATGTTAGAGTGGACCATGTTATATCAGTTCGGGAATCTGATATTTCATATCACTTTTGTATATCTCTCTAAAAACCCTTTCCTCCACCTTCTCTCCACATTTCCCTATGCCAAATTGGATCAAAACCTTGATTTCTCAAGATCCATTAGAGTTCTGCCATAGGTTCTTCATCCAAGTTGGTTAACTTCTCGAGGGCTTCGTTGTGTGAAAATCGATCGAGTTTTATTAATCGCTGATTTTAGGGGTTTTATCTCATTTCTTCTTCAAAACTTGAGGTAGGGATTTTCTTAGAGTTATATATATATACATATATATTTGCAAGATCTAGATGATTTTCAAAATCATCTTTCGATAGCTTTAAAAATTGATTGTTGATTCGACATGTTGAGCGATTTTGAAAGTGGGTTTGTCTCTTGTTCTTTTAAAATGATCTTATGAGTTTTGATCTTCGTTGATTGAAAAAAAAATAATTTTGGAAAGTTTTCTTTCAAAAGATTTGAGTTGTATAGTTTTGGTGAGAAAACATAGAATTGGGGATTTTTTAAAAAGAGACTGAAAATCCATGAATGATATTGTTATATTTATTTTGTGTGTCAAAATAAATAGATGTTTGGAAAATTTCTTATTTATATTTATATAAATGATCAATTTTAGGGAATATGAGAATTGTTTTTCATTTTGTAAATTATTGTTCAAAACGTTGAAATAGTCTTGAAATAACTAATTGTTGAGGATACTTGAGAAAAGGAAATTGTGTTATTCCTTGGATGATGAATTGGAATAAAAGTATTTGTATTCATCTTGTGAAATTGGCATATCAATTCATTTGATTAGAATAAACTTTAAAAGTTGATTTCAAAACTTGCATTGAGAAACGAATATTGAGATACAAGTTTTCATGGAATGGTTTTGGGGTAAATACATTAATAAGTCTTGATAGGTGGTGTAGATGATATTAAATAAGTTGGTTTGAGAGTCCGGGGTGAAGACGGAAAACTCACGTGCATAGGTGTCGAGCCTTCCGGTTAATACCGGTAAAAATGACAATTTAGTAGTACTCGTATAGTCTTGTGAAACCCCTGAAAAATGTGTTTTCTTTTAAAACACTTATGTTTGAATTATTTCCTTAAAGTCCCTTAGATTCTTAAATTATTTCGAATCTTGCAGTTAGTATATTTCTTTTTTTTTTTATTTCTTTTTTTATCGGAACAAGAATATCCTAGCCGAATTAGGTTCCTTAACCTAATTTAATTTAATTCTAAATAAATAAGGTTCCAATACATGAGTTTAATTCCGAGCCTCACTTCTTTTATTAATTTCAAGATTTGCCCCAAACTAGTAGATATACTTTTTATATTATAATACCACCAAATCAATTTGTGGATCTATATATAGGGAATATCTCCATAGTACACATATATTGAATAAAATATTCCCCATTTCCCTTCCCCATGGCCGGCCAACCTAGGAGAGTGTGAGGGATCAATTTTCAAGGCTTGTAATCATGGCATTCTGGAAGCAAAAGTACCAAGTACCCCTAAATCAAGGGATTGTGTTCCCAACCTAGTTCCATTCCAACTAGAGGCTAACTAAATCTTGTCTAATCACATAATTAAGTCTCCTAATCACTCCCTATTCCTTTATTCTCCACGTAAATCCAAACTTCTCAATCCAATTCCAACTAGTGGGCCTTTGTGTCTTTTCACACCAAATTTGCCTATATATACAACCACCCTCTTAGCATGGCATAAACAAGCAACACACAAACACCTACATTAGGCCTAGAGAAGGGAGAGGAGAGCAAGAGAAAATTTTTGAGAGAGAGAGAGAGAGAGAGAGGAAGGAAGAGGAGAGCAATCTTGTTCAACTTGGCCTAGCCTAGCAAGTAAGCGACAACACAACCCTCTCTTTTATTCTCCTTTTTTTTAAATACATGCTCTTAAGGGTTCTAAACATTATTTTCAGATGTGTTTTAATGATTTTCTTGTGTTAAAAATGAAAAGAGTTGAGCCATGATTCTACTCTTCTTGTAGTTTCCTTTAATCGGTACAAAACTATCTTTTTCATACCAATCTCTCAAGCTTTCCAAAGGCACTCCTTCAAGATAAATTTATGAGTTTAAAATATATTATTTAGCATGTTTTCATCACACAAAAGAAATGAAAAATTTCCCTTAGTAGATCTCCTTTCTCACAAATCTTCTTGTTTTGAGTATTGTGCATTAAAAATTTGTTTTTACAACCAACTTTCAAACATTCTAGAAAAATGTAGAAAAATCTTCTTTGCCTCATTTTTATGCGAAAATCTTCCTTAAGAAGTTAGTTTTCAAGTAAAATTGGTTTCATTGAAAAAGAGTGAGCAGTTTGTAACAAATTCCGATTTTCGTAACGGTCGACGAATCTGGACAATGCTGGAGTGTTTCTTAAATAACAAAAAATCTAGAAATGCTATCCCATTTCCGAAATATGTTCAGGAAACTAGATTAAATTCTCTTCTAACCATAGGAAGGCTGAGTTCGGAAAAATCTGAAACAACCCTTTCGGTTTTAATCTTTAACCGGCACTAAATCTGAAATTTCTGTTTGGCATTGGTATTTCATGCTATTGTGTTCATGAATATGCTTGTTAATATATATGAATGTGTCTTAATATGATATCACAGATGCCATGGTTGTATATCTTATATTTTAGCCCTTCAATGATGCTTACACTTATGCAAGTTTTTTTTTTTTTGTTGCTTGCATGTACTAACTAACTTAAAACATTAATCTAAACGGAAACTTAATGGGATGCCTAATGGGGTTTCGATCACATGAGTATTATTATAAGATAAATTTATGTCCCAATTGAATTGTTTGGCGGCGCAAGTAGTTGTTTGGAACCCTTGAACGGAGCGGTTATATTCAAACCCTAGGTGGTTTGGTGTGAGGGAATGGGCAAGGCCCTATTTTACCGTATCGTTTGAGGCCCTGCAGTTGGCGCTACGTGGTACGTAGCTATTGGTAGGCATCTGAGGTAAGGTCTGCAACAAAGCTGCAAAAGAGGGAGCATACCGAATAATCCGCATCCGATTCTTGTGATTGGGAGGACGAAGTCTCTTTGGGGGATTTCTAGCTTACTAAAACCTAACTTTGTAACCCTTTGCTTGTTTAGTTGAATATCATGCTGCATTACTTGTTTTCATATTTGTGATTATGTATTGGATTGGGAAAAAGGGACGGGGTGTGTGTGTGTTTACTGGGCCTTCGAAGCTCATGGCGTATCATGCTAGATACTGAAGAAGAGACCGCGCTAGGAGACAACGAACCAAAGACCTTTGAAGACTTCTAGTTATCTTAGACTAGCTAAACTCCTTTTTGTTGTTTTGTACAAACCCTCAGAAACCTCATCTTTTCTTTGTTGGAATGTAATATTGATGGGATTTACTTTTATATTTAGGGTTATATGTAATTATTCTCTTATTATTGTACGCATAATATGTTTATTTTGTCAACTTAGTTTCCTACGTCGCTCTTGGGACCTTGCGTCAATACCATGTAAGATCTGTCAAAAAGGTAGTTTACTGCCTAAGAAAGCTAGACTTAGAAGGGAGGCTAATTTGACTCCTCCGGTGATCTGGGATCTTACTGGTATTTTCCATAGGACTCAATGGTGATTTTCCCTTGGCTACCACCCTTAGTGTAAAATTTTATTTTCCCTTGGCTACCACCCTTAGTGTAAAATTTTGGGGCGTCACAATCTAGTATCCGAGCCTAGGTTCAACTCTCAACCTGCGCAACCCAATACGCACTCTAAAATCCTTACCCTTGTGCATTAATGTATTATACTATCACGCTACAAAAAAAAAAAAAAAAAAGAGACTAACAAATAAAAATCTTTTTCCACCTTAGGATGTCATCGGGAGGCCATCCAAGACCCAACGTCAGTCTTGACTCGTGGGGTACTTTTCGTATGCAGGGAAGGAGGGCCATGTCTGTCAGCCCCTACTTTAGCCGCCGACGCTGTGCGATTGCCGCCAAAGAAATGATCATAACAGAGATACGTATGGTGGAAACAAAGTACTCTCGCTATACGAGGGAGCAAAAGAGTCCCTGGTACGGCGCCGCCTACAATTTTTAAGTCGGGCAGCGAAGAAGACAATTCGAATGGAACAAGATGACCAGAGAATTAACTCTTTGACACACCAAGCATTGACCACCATAGCATCCCACCAACCACTGACGTAGGCCGAAAGTTATGAATCTCGTTATCAGGGGCCAGGCAACAATCAACTGATGGATTTAGAGCAACCACCCAAACAGCAAGAGGCAACCCAAGCCTACCCTATAGAGGTGTCATCTGAACACAATCCCCCCCTTACCGATGTACACCCCCCACTCTCCGGACCAAGCAACTAACTCCGTTGATGAAGACCCATAAGAAGACTTTGATTGGTCGGGAAATGAGAACTAGTTTGAGGGGTAGTAAATTTAGACTTTTGTAAGATCCGCTGATAGGGATCTTTAAAATAAGATAACTTGAACTTTGTAATGTGTAGATGCCCTTTGAATGTAACTCCGATCTAGGAGCCCTTTTGTAATGATGTCTATTATAATATATGAATGATGTGTTGATCTATGTTGTTGACTGTTACTTGCTTTAGTACACCCTAAGGAAACTGAACATTCATATCAAATCTAAGTAGCGGGATTCTCTTTAGCTATAAAACTGGAAACCAACTCAGCACGTATCGTGAACAGAATGGTGGACACGCGAGCTAAAGAAACCAGCAACAATGTAAGGAACTGTCCCAGAAATCAACATGGACCCGTACCCGTAGGGGCCAATATCCCCAATAACCTAGGTCATCAAATTCTGGAAGAACTAGGGCAATTAAGGAACAATTGGCAGATTGAGAGGACTCGACTCTTTTCTGAATTTCGAAAACAGAGGCCCCCAAAGTTCGCAGGTGTACCAGACCCAAAGGTAGCTAAAAATTGGCTTCCGTAGATAGAGAAAATGCTAGATACTATAGGCATAACCGGAGCCGCTGATAGAATAGCTTTGGCAGCATTTGAGCTTGATGATGAGGCAGACCACTGGTGGGAGCTAATCAAGAATCCCCATGACGTTGTGAGCCTATCATGGAACTAGTTTAGGGAACTGTTCCTAAATAAATATTTCCCAAGTACGGTCCGCCGAGAGCGAGTCAAGGTATTTTAAACCTTGGAGCAAGGAAGTATGACCGTAACCCAGTACACCGTAAAGTTTGAAGAGCTAGCCGCTATGCAACTAGGCTTGTAGTGAGTGATGAAGAAAAAGCGAGGATGTTTGAATGGGGGCTAGATCTTACCATTAGAGGAAGAGTACTACCACAAAGGCTCCACTCTTATACCGAAGTTTTGAAAATGGCATTGGAAAGCGAGAGGGAAGTAGATGATGCTAGGAAGACCTGGAACAAACGAAGGGGAGGTCAGACGTCTGTAGGACTTCAGAGGAACCAAAAGGAAAATACGGCTCCAAAGCCCTATTCAAGGCCACAACTACAACAACAACGACAACCATCGCAACAATAGATCCAGAGGGGAGGTTATCAGTCACGACCAGAAGGACCAATTCAGTGCTTCCACTGTCAGCAATTGGGACACAAGAAGAGTGAATGCCCCCAACTCCCTCCATCAAGATACCAGGGAGAAGGTTCCGGAGCAAAAGCCCAAGCAATGGGGGAACAGAAGCCCTGGTTAAACAAGACAGGAACTATGGGGTAGCAATTCCAGAATAGGAGTAGAACGCAGAATGCTAAGCTGAGTGGCAACAAGAAGGCAACCGGTAGAGTCTTTGCCCTACAAGAAGAAGAGGAGGACCCGTCTGCAATTGAAGGTAATTTAGTGCTATATAATTCTTGGGTGCATGTTTTATTTGATACGAGCACATCGCATTTCTTTATATCCTCTACTTGTGTTAAGTCCCTAGGGCTTTTATGTGAACCCTTAGAAACTGCCTTAAGTATAACCACACCGATGGGAGGATGCGTTCGGATAGGACTAATTTGTAAGGATTGTAAGGTAGGAGTTTCGCACTTATGCCTAACTTGTAACTTACGAGTCATGGAGATGTCAGACTTCGATGTCATTTTAGGAATTGATTGGTTGTCTACCCATCGAGCAATGATCGATTGTCGCCAAAAGAATGTAGTAGCCTACACGCCTGACTGAACGCGTTTCCAATTTAAGGGGGATAGGCAAGATCCCCTGATCCCATCAAAACACAAGGCACGATGGCATGGTCAACTTGCGAGTAGGTTAGCAAGTTTGATTTGAAATGAAGGAAACCAAGCAGAAATAGAACTCTCGCGAATAGTGTGTAAGTACGCGGACATTTTTCCTGAGCAATTACCGGGATTGCCGCCAACCCGGGAGGTGGATTTTTGTATTGAGTTGCAACTTGGAGCTACTCGAATATCCATGGCACCATACCGTATGGCTCCAGCAGAGTTACAGAAAGTAAAAACCCAATTACAAGAGTTGCTTGAAAAAGGATTCATTAGACCCAGTACTTCGCCGTGGGGAGCACTTGTTCTGTTTGCTAAGAAGAATGATGGATCGTTAAGGCTCTGTATTGATTACCGTCAACTTAATTAAGTCACGATTAAGAATCGATACCCACTTCCAAGGATTGATGATCTTTTTGATCAGCTTAGAGGCTCAAAGCATTACTCAAAGATCGATCTCAGATCAGGCTACCATCAACTGCGAGTCAGGGATGAGGACATACCTAAGACTACTTTTCGAACTAGATATGGTCACTACGAGTTTGTGGTAATGCCTTTCGGGCTAACCAACGCACCGGTGGTATTTATGAGTCTAATGAACAAGATATTCACACCATATCTTGATCAGTTTGTAGTGGTGTTCATTGATGATATTCTAGTATATTCAAGGTCTGAGGGAGAACACGAGCAACATCTAAGGATCATTCTCCAAGTCCTCAAAGAAAATCAGTTATATGCCAAGGCAAGCAAATGCGAGTTCTCGTTAAAGGAAGTGAAGTTCTTGGGGCATGTAGTGTCTAAGAATAGGATCACGGTGGACCGAACTAAGGTTGAAGCAGTCCTAGAGTGGAGACAACCGAAAACTGTGTTAGAAATTCATAGCTTCCTGGGATAGGCTGGTTATTACCGAAGATTCATCCAAGATTTCTCCAAATTAGCCAAGCCAATGACTCGTTTGACGCAGAAGGAGGTGAAGTACGAATGGAATGATGCATGCGAAGAATCTATCCAAGAGTTAAAGAAAAGATTAACCAGTGCACCTATTTTGGTCATCCCAGAGTAAGGAGTGGGATACACGGTGTATTGCGATGCATCTAAGGAAGGGCTAGGTTGTGTGCTCATGCAGAACGGGAAAGTAGTCGCATATGGATCCAGGCAGTTGAAAACCCATGAACGAAACTACCCAATGCACGACTTGGAATTAGCAGCCGTAGTTTTTGCTCTCAAGCAATGGCGACATTACCTATATGGGGAACAATTTGGGATTTTCACAGATCACAAGAGCTTGAAATATCTATTTACGCAAAAGGATCTTAATCTATGGCAGAGACGATGGATGGAACGTCTTGAAGATTTTCAGTTCACACTCTCATATCACCCTGGTAAAGCTAATTTGGTAGCAGACGCCCTGAGTCGCAAGAACCGAGGACTGTTAGCAAGAATAGCCATTAAAGAATGGGATATGGTTAAGACGCTCAACGAATTTGGGGTTGAGGTAGAAACTCAAGGCGCAAAGGCTTACCTCAGAACCCAAGAAGTGATACTGAAGTTAATAAGTGAAGTTATGGAGGCCTAGAGGCACGACCAAGAAGTAACCTACATTAACGGACGCCTGGAATCAGGAGAATCTATGCCAGCTTGGGGGATTCACTCCAATGGGAGCGTGAGGTATCAAGGTAGATTATTTGTGCCAAATGATGAGTTGTTGAGGAAGAAAGTACTTAAGGAATGTCATCACTCTGTATTTGCGGTGCATCCGAGGGGAACTAAGATGTATCAAGATCTAAAAAGACAGTATTGGTGGAGCGGAATAAAAAGGGACGTTGCAAGATTTGTAGTAAGATGTCTAACGTGCCAACAAGTGAAGGCAGAGCATCAGAAACTAGGAGGTATGTTGCAACCTCTGCCTATTGCTGAATGGAAATAGGAGCACGTGACAATGGACTTCGTGACTGGATTACCCAAGACACCAAAGAGGCGTGATGCCATATGGGTAATAGTGGACCGCCTTACCAAGTCAGCACATTTATTACCATACAAGGTGACCGACACCTTAAAATCTATGAGTAAACTCTATATTGGAGAAATTATTCGATTACATGGAATCCTGATATCCATCGTATCCGATCGTGATCCACGGTTCACCTCTCATTTTTGGGGAAGTCTGTAGGAAGCCCTAGGTACTGAGTTATGTTTCAGTACCGCCTTTCATCCACGGACAGATGGACAGTCAGAACGCACCATCCAAACACTCGAAGATATGCTGTGAGCCTGTGTAATAGACTTTCAAGGAAGTTGGGAACGACACATATCCCTAATTGAATTCTCCTACAACAATAGTTTTCAAGCTAGCATCGGTATGGCGCCTTTTGAAGCATTATATAGACGACCTTGTTGATCACCAATTTGTTGGACTGAAGTGGGTGAAGCAAATCTGATAGGACCCGAACTTGTTCTAGAAACTACTGAGAAAGTCAAACTTATCCAACAACGATTAAAAACTGCTCAAGACCGTCAAAAGAATTATGCGGATAGGAGGAGAAGGCCACTGATGTTTGAAATAGGCAACCACGTGTTTCTAAAGGTATGACCTAGGCGTGGGATCGCACGATTTGGAAGAAAAGGGAAGCTATCACCATGATACATTGGGCCTTTTGAGATATTGGAAAGGGTGGACGAAGTGGCATACAAACTAGCTATACCCCCACAGTTAGCAAGGATACACAACATCTTCCATGTATCTATGTTGAGGAAATATATCGCCGACTCGTCATATGTCCTCAATTGGGAAGAAATCAGTCTTGACAAAGATGTTACCTTTGAAGAAGGACCGGTAGCGATACAAGATAGTCAGGAGAAGAACCTTAGAGGCAAGACGGTTCACTTAGTAAAAGTGCCTTGGCGTCATCGGGGAATTGAGGAATCTACTTGGGAACGCCAGGATTGGGTAAAGGCAAACTACCCCGAACTTTTCAAAGGTAGTATATAGTTGAATTTCGGAGACGAAATTGTTTTAAGGGGGATAGGTTGTGAAGCCCCTAAAAAATGTGTTTTCTTTTAAAACCCTTATGTTTGAATTATTTCCTTAAAGTCCCTTAGATTCTTAAATTATTTCGAATCTTGCCGGTCAGTATTTTTCTTTTCTTTTTTTCTTTTTTTTTTTTTATCGGAACAAGAATATCCTAGCCGAATTAGGTTCCTTAACCTAATTTAATTTAATTCTAAATAAATAAGGTTCCAATACATGAGTTTAATTCCAAGCCTCACTTCTTTTATTAATTTCAAGATTTGCCCCAAAATTAGTACATGTACTTTTTATATTATAATACCACCAAACCAATTTGTGGATCTATATATTGAGAATATCTCCATAGTACACATATATTGAATAAAATATTCCCCATTTCCCTTCCCCTTGGCCGGCCAACCTAGGGGAGTGTGAGGGATCAATTTTCAAGGCTTGTAATCATGGCATTCTGGAAGCAAAAGTACCAAGTACCCCTAAATCAAGGGATTGTGTTCCCAACCTAGTTCCATTCCAACTAGAGGCTAACTAAATCTTGTCTAATCACATAATTACGTCTCCTAATCACTCCCTATTCCTTTATTCTCCACGTAAATCCAAACTTCTTAATCCAATTCCAACTAGTGGGCCTTTGTGTCTTTTCACACCAAATTTGCCTATATATACAACCACCCTCTTAGCATGGCATAAACAAGCAACACACAAACACCTACATTAGGCCTAGAGAAGGGAGAGGAGAGCAAGAGAAAATTTTTGAGAGAGAGAGAGAGAGGAAGGAAGAGGAGAGCAATCTTGTTCAACTTGGCCTAGCCTAGCAAGTAAGCGACAACACAACCCTCTCTTTTATTCTCCTTTTTTTTTAAATACATGCTCTTAAGGGTTCTAAACATTGTTTTCAGATGTGTTTTAATGATTTTCTTGTGTTAAAAATGAAAAGAGTTGAGCCATGATTCTACTCTTCTTGTAGTTTCCCTTAATCGGTACAAAACTATCCTTTTCATACCAATCTCTCAAGCTTTCCAAAGGCACTCCTTCAAGATAAATTTATGAGTTTAAAATATATTATTTAGCATGTTTTCATCACACAAAAGAAATGAAAAATTTCCCTTAGTGGATCTCCTTTCTCACAAATCTTCTTGTTTTGAGTATTGTGCATTAAAAATTTGTTTTTACAACCAACTTTCAACATTCTATAAAAATGTAGAAAAATCTTTTAGACCTCATTTTTATGCCAAAATCTTCCTTAAGAAGTTAGTTTTCAAGTAAAATTGGTTTCATTGAAAAAGAGTGAGCAGTTTGTAACAAATTCCAATTTTCGTAACGGTCGACGAATCTGGACAGCGCTGGAGTGTTTCTTAAATAACTAAAAATCTAGAAATGCTATCCCATTTCCAAAATATGTTCTGGAAACTAGATTAAATTCTCTTCGAACCATAGGAAGGCTGAGTTCGGAAAAATCTGAAACAACCCTTTCGGTTTTAATCTTTAACCGGCACTAAATCTGAAATATCTGTTTGGCATTGGTATTTCATGCTATTGTGTTAGTGAATATGCTTGTTAATATATATGAATGTGTCTTAATATGATATCACACATGCCATGGCTGTATATCTTATATTTTAGCCCTTCAATGATGCTCACACTTATGCAAGTTTACTTTTGTTACTTGCTTGTACTAACTAACCTAAAACATTAATCTAAACAGAAACTTAATGGGGTGACTAATGGGGTTTCGATCACATGAGTATTAATATGAGATAAATTTATGTCCCAATTGAATTTTTTGGCGGGACGTGTTTCCTTTTGAAAATTTCAGTCTGGCACAGGTGGTTGTTCGGAACCCTTGAACGGAGCGGTTGTATTCAAACCCTAGGTGGTTTGGTGTAAAGAGGGAATGGGCAAGTCCCTATTTTACTATATCTTTTGAGGCCCTGCGGTTGGTGTTACTCGGTACATAGCCGTTGGTAGGCATCCAAGGTAAGGTCTGCAACAAAGTAGCAAAAGAGGGGGCATACCGAATAATCCGCATCCGATTCTTGTGGTTGGGAGGACGAAGTCTCTTTGGGGGATTTCTAGATTACTAACACCTAACTTTGTAACCCTTTGCTTGTTTAGTTGAATATCATGCTTCATTACTTGTTGTCATATTTGTGATTGTGTATTGGACTGGGAAAAAGGGACGAGGTGTGTGTGCGTTTACTAGGCATTCGAAGCTCATGGCGTATCATTCCAGTACTAAAGAAGAGACCGCGCCAGGAGGCAATGAACCAGAGACCTTTGAAGACTTCTAGCTATCTTAGACTAGCTAAACTCTTTTTTTTTTTTTTTTTGTTTTGTACAAACCCTCATAAACATCATCTTTTCTTTGTTGGAATGTAATACTGATCGGATTTACTCTTATATTTAGGGTTATATGTAATTATTCCCTTATTATTGTACACATAATATGTTTATTTTGTCAACTTAGTTTCCTACGTCGCTCTTGAGACCTTGCGTCAATGCCATGTAAGATCTGTCAAAAAGGTTGTTTACTACCTGAGAAAGCTGGACTTAAAAGGGAGGATAATTTGACTCCTCCGGTGATCTGGGATCTTACTGGTATTGTCCATAGGACTCAATGGTGATTTTCCTTTGGCTACCACCCTTAGTGTAAAATTTTGGGGCGTCACAAGTCTACTTGCAAACACTGACCTAGGAATTACCAAAGTCGTATTTACCGCCCTTGAAATAAATTGTTAAGTTTTGAACAATTGAAATTGCATGATATCATTGAGCGTGATGGTTTTCAAAATATGAAAATGTGATTTATGTTCAAAAAGGGCATAGCATGGCATGTGCATTTCATCTCTTGAGACTTGTATAAAATGTATATACTTTATTAAGAATTTCCTACTGGGCTTTATGCTCACCCTACGAGATTTTTGTACAAGAAAAGATGTGGTGATCCCACCCAACTAGCGGTGTGGAAGTATGTGTGTTAGGAGTACAATGCTACAATGCTCTCATTTTGTTATGACTTTGTGTGTAAGCTAAGGGCTGTGTTTGTGTGGGTTTGAATGATCGTTTTGTGTGACTAGACTCTAGCCTTGGAAATTTGTAAACCCTTGGGGGTATTTATTTGTTATTTACTTGTTGTTGGATTAATGTATTGTTGTATGAAGAACTATTGTATCATGTAATGTAAGTTTGGAGATTTATATTCGGTTTTTCTTGAAAGAGCCATGATTGTTGTATTATCATTTGGGTTAGAAATTTGAGGCGTTACAACTTGGTATCAAAGCGATCGAGTTTGAATACTTGGAGCTCGTGAGAAATGGTTGTTTAACCACAATGGGTTCATTTAGCATGCTTAGGAAGTGTTATGCATTTTGTGACTATGTGATAACATGTTTGTGTGACTAAATGGGTATGAGATTGGATGTTGTTTGAGCCTATTAAATTCCTTAAGGCCTTATTAGAAAGGTACTTGATCAATACTCATTCTATTAAGAATTCTTTTTTTTTTCGTGGGACGAATCTCATCATAGGAGTATAATCCGTATGTGTTTACATGACTAAGTGCTTATGTAGAGTGAAATTGAATTGTGTATATGGTAGATAAATATATGGAATTGTTGTACTCGAACGTGTGAGTCAAGTTACGAGCACATATAAGTTAATGTGCTAAATTATTTCTCTTGTGTCCTTTATTAGGATGTCAGGAAGGGGTCAAGTCTGTGGTGGTAGAGGCGGGAGGCGTGGTAGGGCTCTCCGAGGTGTGCATGAGGTACCGGTCTATAGGGTTCTAGTGCAAGAAGAAGGGTTCGGCCAAGCTAATATGGTCGAGCAAGCAGGCCAAGCTAATATGGCCGAGCAGGTGGGACAAGCGGGTCAAACCGCAATGGAGGCCCTAGCTCGAGAAATGGCAGGGGCTTTAAGAGAGTCTATGAACTTGTTGAGGGTGGAGAATCAAGCCCGAGAGAACACCGCAGAGTCAAGGGTGAGTTTCCTTACTAGAGAGTTCTTGCTGGCCAAACCGGATGAGTTCCATGGTGGTCCCGAGCCCAAGAAAGCAGATAAGTGGCTCGAACAAACTGTGAAGACATTTGAAATGCTTCACATCAAAGATAGTGAACTAAGAGTAACTCTAGCGAGTTACTACCCTAAGGGAGACGTGGGTCAATGGTGGAAATATGCCAAGGGTAGAGTGGAGCCGACATGGGAAGCCTTTGCGGTTATTTTTCAAGATAAGTACATACCTCCCACTGCTAGGGAGAGATTGAGGCAAGATTTTAAAGACCATAAACAACTCGACATGCCCGTGGCCGAGTTTGAGGCGGTCTTCTCTAGTTTGTCTAGATTTGCACTAGAGTTGGTCGCAATATAAAAGCGTCGTTGCATTGAATTTGAAAAGAAATTGAAAACAAAAATCATGTTCAAGCTTGTCAAAAATATGATTCGGGAATATGACCGTCTTGTGGAGACGGCAACACACGTAGAAATTTCCATACAAGCCAAGGAGGAAGGCTTCAGAGTTCGAGGTTTAGGGACCAAGTGTCTCAAGAAGACTATAGGCAGAACAAGAAGAGCAGGAACACATATCCATCCCAGTCCCAACCACAGTAGTCTAGATCCACTTTTCCTTTGCCTAGTGCGGGTCCGGGAAAAAGTGCATCGAGTAGCTTCTCGTGTTTCAAGTGTGGCCAACCGGGTCACAAAGCCTTCTCATGCCCATAGAAAGGAGGAGGGCAGTTAATAGTACCACCACCTAACCGATCTCAAAGTCAATCTTAGTCTCAGAATAAAGCTCAAGGGTTTAATTATTATCAGTGTGGTCAGCCAAGGCATATGAAAAGAACTTGCCCACAATTGGGAGATGCATCTGGCACATTAGGGTCGAGGCAGACTCAGAGCCACTAGCAAGCTCAATCAGTCCAAGCTTTACGAGTTAATTAGGGACCCACTTCGACTCAGTCAGTACAACAGGCCTATGCTCCGAGAGGGGAGCAAGTTAATCAAGGGCCACAGGGGCGTGTGTATGCTATTACCGTGCTAGAGCAGTTGCTAGAATCCTCGATTGTGAGAGGTATTTTTGTTGTGTGTAATTCTTTAGCTAATGTATTAATAGACACGGGTGTGTCTCATTCATTTATATCTACTGCATTTGCTTCTGCATTGGGGTAAGAGGTAGCACAGTTAGTGCCTTTACTCAGAGTAGAGTCACCTGTTGGGGGTACAGTTGATTTAGACCGGGGTTGTCGTGATTGTGAAATAGAAGTTGCCGGGCATCGACTTCCGTTTGCTTTTGTGTTGCTAGATATGTTGAGTTTTGATGTCATTTTAGGCATGGACTGGTTGTGTTCTTATCAAGCTATGATTGATTGTTACCGTCAGAGAGTTACAGTGTGCACTTCGGGTGGTGATTGTTTCTATTTTCTAGGGAACCGAGTTGATAGAGCCTTGTCGCCAGTTGTTGACCCTTGTAGTATGAGCAAGCTTAGTGGCCTTCTTGTAACTCTCTTGGATAGTGAGAGTAACGGGGCTCGTGTTGAGTTACCAAGGGTAGTTTGTAAATACCCGGATGTCTTTCCAGAAGATCTTACTAGTTTACCACGTCACCAAGAGATCGAGTTCTCCATTGAATTAGTGTCTGGCACAGCACCGATTTCCATGTCACCATATAGATTTGCACCTGCCGAATTACATGAGTTGAAGATTTAACTCCAAGAACTTTTAAATAAGGACTTCATTCACCCTAGTACATCGCCTTGGGGAGCGCCGACTCTCTTTGCTAAGAAGAATGATGGGCCATTACGGTTGTGTATTGATTACCGTAAGTTGAATAGAGTTACAATTAAGAACAAGTATCCTCTATCCAGAATAGATGATTTGTTTAACCAACTTAGAGGGTTTCGTTGCTTCTCAAAAATAGATTTGAGGTCGGGGCACCATCAGTTGAGAGTCCGGGAGGAGGACATTCAGAAGACGGCCTTTTGTACTCATTATGGCCACTATGAATTCCTTATAATGCCTTTTGGGTTGACCAATGCACCGGCTTCCTTTATGGATTTGATGAACATAACTTTTCGGGAATACTTAGACCGTTTTGTGGTAGTCTTTGTGGACGACATCTTGATTTATTCAACCTCTAAAGAGGAACACGAGACTCACTTGCGGGTAGTGCTGGGTTTACTTAGTGAGCACCAATTGTATGCCAAACTTGAGAAATGCGAGTTTTGGTTAATAGAGGTGAAGTTTTTGGGGCATTTAGTGTCTAGAGAGGGAGTAACTGTGGACTCCTCAAAGATAGATGTCGTACAGGATTAGGAACAACCCAAAGATGTTTTTGAAATTCAGAGTTTCTTGGGATTAGCGGAGTATTATCGACGTTTTGTAAGGGACTTCTCTAGACTAGCTGCACCTTTGACTAGGTTGACTAGAAAGGGTATCAAATTTGTGTAGAGTGAGACTTGTCAAAAGTCATTCCAAGAGCTTAAGACTAGATTGACTACCGCACCGGTTTTGATAATTCCGGAAGGGCTTTGAATTACACTGCCTATTGTGATGCGTCCGGGGATGGACTTGGTTGTGTCTTGATGCAAGAGGGAAAAGTTGTGGCCTACAGTTCATGACAATTGAAAACTCATGAGAAAAATTACCCCACCTATGATCTAGAATTAGCAGCGGTGATTTTTCCTTTGAAAATTTGGAGGCATTTCTTGTACGGTGAGAAGTTTGAAGTCTTTTCCAATCATAAGAGTCTAAAGTATTTGTTTTCTCTAAAAGACTTGAATTTACGACAACAGAGGTGGATGGAATTTATGGAGGATTATGACCTTGAGTTACACTATCATCCAGGGAATGCTAATGTGGTGGCCAATGCTTTGAGTCAAAAATTTGTGAGTAGTTTGGCAAGTGTGGCCATTCAGGAATGGGATATGCTAGATGTTATTGGCAAGTTTGATTTGCACTTGGCTGAGACCAGAGAGAGTGCTACCTTGTTTACTTTGAATGCTCGACCTACCTTGGTTAGTAAGGTTATAGAGGCACAACGAGGAGACCATGATGTGGAATCAATCCGTGTTAAGATTTCCGATGAGAAGGAAGAGAAAGGTTTGAATGTTCACTCGGATCTGATTGTACATTACTGTGGACACCCCATTTTTGACCGTCCTCAAGACTTGGATGTCACCGTTTGAACACTCGGTGATCATCCATGTTTGTTTTCGTCTTGAATTCCCGGAGGTCTCGACTACATGCCTTATCTCAGGATCTCTCGACTCGACTGTTTTGTGTTTGGTTTTGCACCAAACACTTGTGTTTTGCCTTTGAGGGGCAGGGAATGGCTTGTGGGCCACCCCCACACCTCACCGGCCATGGCTTGAGGCCACCGGCCAGTGTTTCGTTGCCATCGGCCATATATTTGGCCGGTCAGCACTCTTTGTGGTCGGTCGACCATGTATTTGGCCATTTTGGCATTTTTGGCTGGCCGACCACTATGCATCTACTTTTACAGATATTTTCATGCCAGCTGTGCTAGCTAGCATACACTTTGCACCCCCTCCATACACGTGTATGGAGGGAATTCACTCTTGCTTAGCTTGTTTTGTAAGATTTGCAAGAGTGATCCTCTATAAAGGGAGGGCCACTCCTCCCTTTTCTAGGGTTACAAAAAAGGGCTGAGGGGAGCTCTGGTTCTAAGGTTAGCATAGTGTATCTATTCTATCTCTATTTCTCCCTCTCTTTTGCTCTAAATGTGTGTTTGTCCTTAGTTTTGCACTAGGATACCTACCATTACACCTTACCCTGGTTGCTGAGGCATTAGGGGGTTGTCCTTGAAGTTCTTGAGCTGGTTTGGAGCTAAGAAAGCTGCTGGAGTGATCCTTGTGAAGAAGGTCTTCAAGGGTAAGATTCTTGCCCTTTTTATCCCATTTTTGCATAGTCTTTTTGCCTACCTTGCTTGCTATTTCAAGCTTACTGTATAACATATAAAAGTTTTTTTTTTACTTGCTTAAAATAGTTTTTTAAGGTTGCTTTGAGCTTTGGGGTTGTTTGACCCCTCTTAGGCCTTGTTAGGCCTTATTTTTGTGCTATTTTGGTGAGCTTCGGGACCACCTTGTTTGGGCCTCCTCACCACTAAAATCTTGAGGGATTTCAGTGGTAAGGATGATGGTTTATGGTCCTAAGAAGGAGAGGGCCACCCCATGTCCTTGTTGTCTTCAATATGTGTCATTTTAGCCTCATGTGTGAGCACCATTTTTAACTGCATGGTGGCCATGTCTTAAGTGTTATTTGTTCTTATTATGTCATGATATAGCACTGTTTTTACTTGGTTTAGACACACCATGCTTTCCTTGCATACATGTCTTGTAATGTCATGATTTGCCTTAACATGTATATAGCATTTAGACTACCATGCTCATGTGTTTTGGCCTAGCTTTGTGAAGCTTTTATGCTTGTTTTAGTGTGCTTGAGGTCTGTTTTTAGTCATTCGGGTCATCCATGCTTCGCTTTGTATAGCTACCATGTAATCCCTCTTGTATGCCTTGAGCATTGACCCCTCTAGCATGCCATCCTTGTTTTGTTTTAGTGGTTTGGAACCACTTGCCATGCCATTTCAATCCTACTGGTGTGCTTGTATGCTTACATTTGATGCCCCTTTAATGTATTAAAAGGTTGTTGTCTTGCGCCCCAGGTTTGGACCCTTTTGTATGCTTGCATGTTTAGACCATTTAGATGCCATCTAGGTGTGTCTTTGGTCTTGTTTAGACCTACATTGGGGCTGTTTGGAGTCCCCTTGGCCCTTTAAGGCCTGGTTGACATGGCCATGGTTTGAGCCCTTTAGTTGGTCTCAAGCTTTGGGCTTGTTAGCATGCTTTGATTGCTTGGTTTAGGTTGGTTTGGCACCATCCTCATGTGTTTTTCAGAGCTTAATATGCATGCCATGTGCCCATGATGTTCCTCTTTTAAGTGTGCTTAAAAGTTGTCTCTATATGCTTAAGTGTTGGAGCTTGTATGCATGCATGCTTGTATGTGCATTTGGCCCCCATTTCCTAAGCATTGGCCACTGTTTTAGACTTGTTTGAGGGCTGCCTAAATTAGTTTAAGACCATCCTTCGCATGTGTTGCATGCTTGCCTTATGTGTTGTTGCATATTTGGCCTTGTTCCTTGCTTATTACATTGCACATTTGCATGCTTAGGTTGTAATGCATTTGGCATGCATTGTACTTAACATGTTGTCCATGTTGCATCTTGCATGGTTAAGATTATACTTTGCATGTTTGCTAGCTTGTATACTTGCCCACATGCTCATGTTGCATACTAGCTCACATGCCTAGGTTGCATCGCATGAGCATGCATGCCTTGCCTCTTGATCAAGTGATAGAGGTAGGGCCATTTGTTTGTTTTGGTGTGCATTGCATTTGAAATCAAAATGCACAACTCAACCTCTTTGGCCATCATGCACTGAAATGCGTGATTGGTGGTCCGAGAGTCGAGTACCAAACTTCTTTGAGTCATAAACATGATAAGGAGTGTGGTTGGTGCAAACATTGCTTGAAATGCATTGCCATGCCATGTTTTGCCCTCTGCTGCTGTCAAAACAGGTTTCTACAGGAAGCTTTGGCCGATCGACCACATACAGTGCCGATCGACCAATGATGGATGGCCGAGAGCTCCATGGATAGCCGATGACCACCCTGCCGTGGCCAATGATGATTCCTCATGGCCGGTGGCATTCCCCAGTGTTCATAAAGTGCTCCCTAGAACTTTTGCAATTTTCAGAGGAGTAGAGCAGGGAAAATAGAGGCAACTTGTGCATGGCGACGGATTTCCGAACAAACTCGAGCATGCATGCATTGGACCCTCTTCCCGAGGCATTTTATTGCTTTCTTTACTTAATTGATTTGTCAATTAATTAGGTGGTCTGTAAATTATTTAATTAGCTTGTAGGTTAATTAAATTGTATTATTCTTTTGGTCCCTCCGAGCGAGGGCAAATTTGTAATAAGTGTGGGTGCATGTGTGCATGTCTTCCAACCCCCACTTCTTTCTCCCTTCTACTTACCTGCTTTGATGGTTAGTATTAGGGCACATTTAATTTAGCATACCTCATGCTATGCATGCGTGCATCATTCATCAATCTTGCATGCACCGGGCTCGACGCATCATGCTAACCGCATAGTATTTCAATTCCAAACTTGAATATGTGCATTGAGTCGTTGCATTTCACATGTCATTCTTAGATTAGCCGAGCCCGTTCTAACGACATTTTGTATGCGATGCATTAACTTGAACTAGGACCATGCATGATCACTAACTAGTTCATTATTTTGGCACGGAGTACGATGTAAGTATTTATGCTTTAGCATCTCGCATGAGTGTGAATGTTAACATGATAGCATGCTTACCATGTGGCTAGATGCTTATGTGATATTACTGCCTGAATGCCTGTGGGTGAAGGTTGGATTGTTTGAGTTGGAACAACTCGTTGAAATCTGTGTTTTAGCCTACTCGTGAGTAGCAAATTTCAAATCATTTCCAAACATACGAATATGCGATGTTTTGTTCCAAATTAGGCGATCTAGTCTATACTTTTGTGTTGTGCGCATCACATAGTAAGATTAGGCTAATAATCGGAATAAGAACACATGTGTTTTAAAAAACTAGATATCATGGTTAGTAGAGGCTGATCTTCAGATCGGGCGAGAGGGGGTGCTCATAGCTGACCTTCCCCAATCATACCCAAGTTCCCGAGCTGAGGCAACTTTGGTGATGACGGACACGTGGCCTTAGGCAACGAGTCAGGGTTTCCTAAATTTCCCCCAAAACAAAATATTTAGGTGGCGACTCTATATCTGGCAAAGCAGTCCATATTTGGCACTTCTTTTCTAAAAATCTGTTTTCTCAAAACGATTTGCCGGATTTGGACTCTTTGGTTTAGATTAAGAACTGTGACAAATCGAGTCCGAACTGTGGCAGCACAGGCTCTCTCGGGGCGCGTCCACAGTTTCTGGCTACTCTGCTGGGGAGATTAGAGAACTTGACTCGAATGCATGATATCCTGTTTTGATTACACTTATGTGTTTCTTTGCATTGCGTGTGCATTGGTGCGCCTAAGTCACAATGTTTACCGTCTGCTATTCCTGAACGGTTTGCCGGAGGCTCGCTTCGAGAAGCGTGCCATAAGGCTGACCGATTACGGGCTCTGCCACGATGGGAACACAAACCCTGGTTGTCACCGGGGCACCCTTTTTGACCATTCGACCTAGTGCATATTCGGAACCCATAGTGACCATTCCAAGCTAGGACAGGTTGCTTACCCGATTATAGGTTGTTTGAAACCGCTGCGTGCATAGTGAAACCCTAGCTCCTGACAAAATAGGATAGGGAAACCCTACCCCAATTGTTTTGGCTCTACTTTACTTGCTATGTGCTTTTAGAGTGTATCTCTACAGGGAACGCATCTATCAGTTTGCAAGTCTGAGTATCAGGCCTGAGGGCATCAATATCGAAATTTGAGAATCAGTTATATCTGCGGGTATCAAATTCATTTTTTTGAGGCGATAATTTGGGAACGATGATCGATAGTAGAAATCTGATTATTGACTATGATTGTATATGCATTACGATTGAAATTGAAATGCTACATGTTTTCTCTTCGATTCGAAGATTGATCTGAATAGTCGGTATTCTCCTTTGCTGAGGCAAGGCAGATATCTAACCCGTCAGTCACCGTTCAGTTCAGCGGACTTATGATGACCCAAACTTCAGAGGAGATCGTGGTTATGACAGCCACACTAGACTAAGGAATCACCCTGCAAAGTGAGACCAATGTTGATGTGCCTCATCCCCACAGATCGCCTGTTGCGCACCCGATCTGGACACCCCAGCTGTATCAAGTTCGTGAGCCAAGAGTGTTTGAGTTGATGGGAATGATTGGTGACCTTCAGAGGTCTGTGGCTGATCTCGCCTACAGAATGTCAGCTTCGCCACCAGCCACATCGTATGCCGGGAATTTTGTACCACAGGAGCCCCCGCTACTGGGACGGATTGTGATCGAGCTCAACCAACCAGAGGTTGTCTCAAGCTATAGCAATGACATGTCAACAACAACCGGGTTTCGCTCTGATATAGCGACCCAAACCCTCGATCAGGCTGAGGCCAGAGGTAAGAACAAAGTGAGAACAGATGTTGATCCCGTTGAACAACTACTGTGGGCAGTCGAGGCTTTGAAAGCCGGGGGGATGAATAAGCAGCAGGTATTCGCAGTTGTGGCCAAGACTCTGGATGATGCTTTCCCCGCTCCAACCGAGGAGAGTTCCCACCAAGTGGAAAATCGGGATAGACCCTGTCATACCAGAACAGTTCTAGCCAATCCCAACCCTGCACCGGGAAGAGATCAGAAAGCCAAGGCAATGCCTGCCGACCCTTTCACTAGTGCGTCTAGCAAGAATTCATAGACTTGAGTATGCCTTGGTATGAGACTTTCATGCTCTCTACATGCCTTTGTCTAAGGCACTTCAAATCCTGGCTGAAAAGAGGCATCTCAAATCCCTCGAGCCTAGGCCTCTCCCTAGTCCTCTTCTAGCAGGCCATGATACTACTCAGTACTGCGTGTACCATCAGCAAACTGGTCACCCCACCGACAACTGCTTCCATCTTCGCTATGAAGTATAGGACTTGATCGATAATAAGGTCATCCTCCCACCTACCTCAGCAAAGTCTGTCACCACTGAGCTATTGGACTTCGAGGCTACCACAAGTATGTGATCAGGGGTTGTACCACTTGCGGGTGGCGCTCGGTGTATTTCAAATGTGACGTTTGGCACGCACTGGTTTGAGCATTCACGAATGCAGCTTTGTAATTTCTGGCTTAGGTGTTGAGTCAGTTCTTTGTTTTGTTTTGAGTCTGTCTCATTGTCTTGAGTTAGTCTTTTTGCTTAAGGGTCTATATTATTGTATTGAGTCAGTCCCATTGTATAGAAGTTAGGTGATTCCGAGGTTGTTACCTCGAACACCGTTTTGTTTTGTAATTATCTTTTTGCTTTCTTTTTGAGTTTGTCTCTGCTACGGAGCCAATGGCGACCAGGAAATCTGAATGAAACAGTTGCGGCTATCATGATTCCATGCTTACTACCATTTTAAGCCAGTTGTGCCAGAGGATTTGAACGGGACGGCCGTGCATTCCACCCGCTCTTCTGCAACCCAAAATCATTGCATTGACCTAAGTTTTTCAAAACTTTTTTAACACTGTGGTGATGAAAATGAAGAGGAAGGAATTCCTCGGGATTTGCAAAACTTTGACCAATTGAGAGAAAGAGAGGCGTGCTAAGCCTATGTTAGCACCTTCTACTTGAAGGCTGCATTGGTTGGCATTGGCAGCACCTTGCGCCCATGTCCAACCAAGACCAAGGCATGGTGGTGGCATGCCAAGACAGCAAGGTGAAATAATGGCAAAGTCTTTGAGGCGGACAGACCCTTAGCCAAAGTGTGGCAGCGATGGCACAAATGCAAGGCATTAACATGACCCGAATGTGCTGCGACATCTTGGAGAGTTTAAAACATTGATGAGGCAAAACTTGATGCAGGGGCCAAGTCAACCAAATTCGTGGCTGACTTGAGAAGGCAAACAACATGGGCAGTTATTAGCAGTTATGTTGGTCTGCTGGCAGCAGTTACTTATATTGGATAGAGACAAGGCAAGGCAAGACTTCAGGAGGCATTGCTAAAAGATAGCAGCAGTTGGTGGCAGTTATGTCCCAGAATTGATCCTAAGTCCCTAGGCAGTTGGGGGTGTCAACTGCCATGCCACTTGGCATGCTTTCCTTGTAATGTTGGTTGTAATTTGAAAACTGTTTGTAAGCCTATTTAGGCATCAGCCATGGAACTCGAAAATTAACCAAGTGTGGGTAAGAGTTCCATAGGCATCCTTTGTATTGTTGGTGCAATTAATAAAGGTTGGGAGTTATTTCCTGTAAACACTTGTTGCCTATTCTCTTACTTGTTTATAGCACTTTGTGTGTGTATTCATATTTAGCTGAGACTAAGTGTCCAACTTAGTGCCATTACAGGCTGGAATTTTGAAACGAAAATTGACCCTGTAACAATTGGTATCAGAGCACGGTTTTGCTCTAATGGTTTCTGGCATAGATGCCATACGAGATAGAGTGACGCGGTTGGAAACTCTTGTTGGTGACCCTGCTGATGAGAATATCTCGCTGTCGGATCGATTGGATGCTGTGGCCTCAAGGTTTCTTGCCCTTGAGACCTCAATAGCAAATCGGTTCAAGGAAATGTTGACGGATGTGCTAGCCATTTCAGATTATTGGAAAGACAAGTTTCAGGAAGTTGTGGATGAACTGTCCCTTCTGAAGAAGGCCATCTGTGGGCATACGAATTCTGAAAAGACTCCTTCGAAAATAAAAGTTCCAGGCCCTAAAGCTTTTTGCGGAAATCGGAGTGCGAAGGAACTTGAGAACTTTCTGTGGGACATGGAGTAGTACTTCAAGGCTACTCATGTGCCTGAAGGAGAAAAGGTTACAATCACAAGCATGTACCTTACTGGTGATGCTAAACTCTGGTGGCGTACTCGAGTCGGGGATGATGCTCGGGCAGAGATCTCAACTTGGGATGCTCTTAAGAAGGAAATGAAGGAACAATTCCATCCGTGCAACACATCTTGGGTTGCAAGGGACGCCCTAAAACGGTTAAAGCATGCTGGATCGGTGAGGGACTATGTGAAGGAATTCAGTTCTTTGATGTTGGACATCAAGAACATGTCAGAGGAAGATAAACTCTTCAATTTCATGTCTGGGTTGCAAAATTGGGCCTAGTTAGAACTTCGACGACTCGGTGTCAAAGATTTGTCCTCTGCCATGGCTGCGGCAAATGGTTTGCTTGACTACAGGTTAAGCAAGGAACCCACTACAGAAACCAACAAACCCAAGAAGAAAGGAAAGGAGAAGACGGGAGAGAAGAAGTTTGGTTTCAAGAAGGGGAAGGAGGGTTCCAAGTACAAACAGAAGGGCGATTCTTCTCAGACCAACAGTGGGAAATCTAACAAAGGGTGTTTCATTTGTGATGGACCCCATAGAGCGAAAGACTGTCCCAAGCGTGAGAAACTCAACGCTATGGTCGCGGAAGATGGCAAAGGGGAGTCGGATTTTGAGGGGCCGACTAGGGTAAACCCTTTACAATTGCTCAATGCAATTCATGTGGACAAAGCCCCTACAACTGGTCTAATGTACATCAAAGTGGCATTGGCGGGTACCAACATTTCGGCGATGGTAGACACCGATGCCACGCATAACTTTCTGTCAGAAAAAGTTGTGTAGACCCTTAGATTGCAAGTTACCCAAAGCACCAGTCGAATCAAGGCAGTAAACTCAGTGGCTCAATCAGTACAAGGAATGGCTTCCAAAGTATCGATCACAGTTGGAGATTAGACTGGACGGGTTAACTTGATGGTGGTTCCGTTGGATGATTTCGATGTCATCCTAGGAAATGATTTCTTTGTGACTGCAAAAGTGGCTTTAATGCCATATTTGGGTGGGATACAGATTTCGGATGAAGACAAGCCTTGCTTTGTCGCTGGTTGCAGTAAATTAGACAAAGGCAAGGGTGCAAAGAGGAAGACGGAGACCCTCTCAGCCATTCAAGTGCACAACGGTTTGAAAAAGGGCGCAGAAACATATCCTGCTACCTTGGTGGAAATCAAACCTGATGTATTAGTAGAAGTGCCGGATGAAGTGGTAGAAGTATTGAGGGAATTTGAGGATGTGATGCCTCCGGAGTTGCCAAAGTCCCTTCCTCCTCGGCGTGCAACTGATCACAAATAGAGTTGGTTCCGGGTGCAAAGCCTCCAGCAAAGGCACCCTCCAGAATGTCCCCAATGGAACTCACGGAGTTGTGAACGCAATTGACGGACTTATTGGATGCTGGACTGGTTCAGCCATCCAAAGCCCCTTACGATGCCCCAGTGCTTTTTCAAAAGAAGCAAGATAGAAGTATGCGCATGTGTGTAGATTATCGGGCTCTCAACAAAGTGACTATAAAGAACAAATATCCAGTCCCTTTGGTGGCAGACCTATTCGATCGATTGTTCAAAGCCACTTACTTCACAAAATTGGACTTACGTGCTGGCTATTGGCAAGTTCGAGTGGCTGAAGGAGATGAGTCAAAGACAACTTGTGTTACAAGGTATGGGTCTTTTGAGTTCCTAGTAATGCCGTTTAGGTTAACAAATGCCCCGACTACATTTTGTAATCTTATGAATGATGTGTTCAATGATTATGTCGATCAGTTTGTTGTTGTTTATTTGGATGATATTGTAACATATAGTGAGTCCCTATAGGATCACTTGTTCCATCTTTGGATGGTGTTCACTCGGTTAAAGGAACACCAGTTGTATGTCAAGAAGGAAAAATGTGAGTTTGCCCAGCGGGATATTAAGTTTCTTGGGCATATCATTTGCCAAGGCCATGTCAAAATGGATGGAAGGAAGGTGCAGGCTATTATGGAATGGACTTCACCCAACAATGTTGCGGAGTTGCGATCCTTCTTGGGCTTGGCAAATTACTATCGGAAATTCATTGAGGGATATTCAAAGAAGGCTGCTCCCCTCACTGATTTGCTGAAGAAAGATCACAAATGGCATTGGTCCATTAATTGTCAAGAAGCCTTTGACAAACTGAAAAGTGCAGTGGCAAGTGAACCGATCTTGCGACTGCCTAGTTTCGAGTTGCCTTTCGAAGTACACACGGATGCCTCAGACAAAGCACTCGGAGGAGTATTGGTGCAGGAAGGACACTCGGTGGCCTTTGAAAGTAGGAAACTAAACGCTGTTGAGAAGAATTATTCAGCCCATGAGAAGGAAATGACAGCAGTGGTGCATTGCCTACTCACCTGGAGGGTTTATCTGTTGGGATCGAAGTTTTTGGTTCTTACTGATAATGTGGCTAATACATTCTTCAAAACTCAGAAAAAGTTGTCTCAAGCGGGCAGTTGGCGAAATTCCTTGAAGAGTATGACTTTGAGTGGCGACACAAGCCTGGACGACATAACCTAGTAGCTGATGCCTTAAGCCGAAAAGAGATAATTGAATATGTGGCTGCTATCTCCAACATTGAATCACAGTTGCTGGAAAGGATTAGGGATAGTGCTGCCATTGACTCAGAATATCAACGGTTGGTTCAGCAAGTAAAGGATGGAATTGCTCGTCGGTATTGGCTTGAAGATGGTCTTCTCCATGGCAAAGGAGATAGGCTATATGTCCCAAATGTTGGGGGACTACGAATGGAACTTCTTAGAGAAACACATGACCCAGTGATGGGCTGGTCATCGAGAACAACTTGCGCATGATGGCTCTTTTTTCACGTTCATATGTTTGGCCAAAAATGGAAGAAGACATAGAGGCTTATGTCAAAACATGCATGGTGTGCCAATTGGACAAGACTGAAAGAAAGAAGGCAGCTGGATTACTACAACCACTACCTGTCCTTGAGAAGCCTTGGGTTTCCATGTCCATGGACTTTATCTCCGGATTTCCCAAAGTCAATGGGATGCGCTCCATCATGGTAATTGTTGACCGTTTCTCTAAGTATGCTGTTTTTATCCCTGCTCCTCATGCTTGTCCATGATTCTTTGCTGATTTATTTCATAAGTATGTTGTAAAATACTTTGGTTTACCTGAGGACATAATAAGCGACAAGGATACCCGGTTTACGGGAAGGTTTTGGACTGTGCTCTTCAATTTGTTGGGTTCCAAATTGAAGTTCTCCATAGCAAATCACCCTCAGACGGATGGTCAGACCGAGAGGATAAATGGATTGCTAGAGGAGTATCTCCGACATTATGTGACCGCAAGTCAAAAGAATTGGGTCGAATTATTGGACAGCGCACAGTTTTGCTACAATCTATATAGATCATCTGCAACTGGGATGAGCCCGTTCGAATTAGCCATGGGGCAGCAACCGTTAACTCCTCATGAAGTGGCTAAAACAGGCTCCAGTGGTAGATGTCCAGCAACATACCGCTTTGCAAGGACCAAACAGGAACTGTTGGAAGAAGCACAAGACAGTTTGGCCAAAGCAAGGAAATGAATGAAGAAGTATGCTGACAAAGGGCGAAGACCCTTAGAGTTCAAAGTGGGTGACAAAGTGCTACTGAAACTTACTCCACAAATTTGGAAGAAGATAAGCAGTAAGACAGTGCATCGTGGCTTAATTCCAAAGTATGATGGACCCTTTGAAGTCTTAAAACGCGTGGGCAATGTTGCATACAGGCTAGTGCTGCCTGATCGGTTGAAAATCCACCCAACTTTCCATGTCAGTTTTCTGAAACCATTTCATGAGGATCAAACAAACTTGACAAGGAAACAAGCTTAGAGAGCTCCCCCGGTGATTAGAAAGCAGTTTGACAAAGAGGTGGAATAGATTCTTGATGACAAGACCGAGGGTCAAAGCAAAAAGAATCGAAGAACCCATTACTTGGTAAAGTGGAAGGGTTTCTCAGAATCAGATGCTAGTTGGGAAAAGGATGTGACATTGTGGCAATTTGAAAGACAAATTCAAGAGTACTTGAAGACCCTACCAACGAGGACGTTGGCTTCTTCTGGTCAGGGTGGTCTGTTAGCACCTTCTACTTGAAGGCTGCATTGGTTGGCACTGGCAGCACCTTGTGCCCATGTCCAACCAAGACCAAGGCATGGTGGTGGCATGCCAAGACAGCAAGGTGAAATAATGGCAAAGTCTTTGAGGCGTGAGACAGACCCTTAAAAAGTGTGGGCGGTGGCACAAATGCAAGGCATTAACATGACCCGAATGTGGGCTGCAGCATACTTGAGAGTTTAAAACATTCAGTAGGCAAAACTTGGTCTGGGGGCCAAGTCAACCAAATTCGTGGTTGACTTGAGAAGGCAAACAACATGGGCAGTTATTAGCAGTTATGTTGGTCTGCTGGCAGCAGTTGCTTATATTGGGCAAAGACAAGGCAAGGCAAGACTTCAGGAGGCATTGCTAAAAGATAGCAGCAGTTGGTGGCAGTTATGTCCCAGAATTGATCCTAAGTCCCTAGGCAGTTGGGGGTGTCAACTGCCA
This sequence comes from Camellia lanceoleosa, assembly GCA_025200525.1. Classification (NCBI taxonomy): domain Eukaryota; kingdom Viridiplantae; phylum Streptophyta; class Magnoliopsida; order Ericales; family Theaceae; genus Camellia; species Camellia lanceoleosa. The sequence goes on from CM045763.1 coordinate 92,869,704, forward strand.
TGCCACTTGGCATGCTTTCCTTGTAATGTTGGTTGTAATTTGAAAACTGTTTGTAAGCCTATTTAGGCATCAGCCATGGAACTCGAAAATTAACCAAGTGTGGGTAAGAGTTCCATAGGCATCCTTTGTATTGTTGGTGCAATTAATAAAGGTTGGGAGTTATTTCCTGTAAACACTTGTTGCCTATTCTCTTACTTGTTTATAGCACTTTGTGTGTGTGTGTATTCATATTTGGCTGAGACTAAGTGTCCAACTTAGTGCCATTACAGGCTGGAATTTTGAAATGAAGGAAATCATGTTTGTTAACGTGAGTACTGAAAAGGACCCTGGCATGATCCAGATTGGTTCTACACTATCTTCGGCGCGGGCGATTTGTCGCTTTCTTAAAAACTTTCAAAAACAAAACATTTTGCGCAGTCCTGCGAAGACCTGTGTGGAATCACTCTTGAGATTGTGCAGCTTAGGATCGCTCTCAGCCTCGAGACTTGAGCCCTTGCTTTCAAACCTTGGACCTAGGGTTCAGACTGTTCAACGATCAACCGCGATGTAAGGCCTGTGTGGCCAGATTTGAAGCAGCCCTCAAACAAGAGGCACCAAAGTCAGATCAAGAAGATCAGAAGAAGCTTGCAAAGCTAAATCAGAAACGCCCCTCGAACTAGGGGCAAAAATGTCTGATGTGCTCGAAGAGCTGAAGATGGATCTTTCTGTAAATCAATACAACAGCCGCTCTCCTAGATACAGATGGCTTCAAAACCCTAAAACCATTTGGCATGGACTTGTTACACTTTTACCCTTTGAGAGGCTCACTGGGCCGAAAACCCAGAAGGGCGACCCAGACAAAAGTTAGAGCAAGAGAAAAATACAAAAAGAAAAAAAAAAGAATAAAAAAAAAAGCAAAATACAAAAATACAAAAAAAGAAAAAAAAAGGGAATGCAAAGATACAAAAAAAGAATAATTGAAAAGGAAAGAAGAACAAAGCTCGCAAGGTTGAAAACCCAGAAAGGCGGCCTTGGCAAAAGTTAGAGCGTAAAAAAGAGAGGTTAAATACCCGAGTGTACCTTAACCGGAACTACGTAAGGCTTGAGTCCCATGTTTGGGATACGTGGGCAACTTCATCCTGAAGTCCAGCCACAAACGCTTTCATAAGCGACTATGTCCATGTAATGGTTTTGATCTTCTTTACCTTCTCTAAACCCGATAGTTCGGTTGTGACAACCTGAACTACGTGAGGCTTGATTCCCATGTTTGGGATACGTAGGCAACTTCATCCTGAAGTCCAGCCTCCAACGCTTTCAAAGCAACTGTGTCCATATATTGGTTTTGACCATCTTTGTCTTCTCTGTATCTGAGAGTTCGGCTGCGATCATCACTGATGAGGGCTGTTTACAACATGTTGCGGCGCTATCCAGACAAGGGGCAACTTCCCCTTGCCATGAGTCGCCATTCAAACCAGGGGCAACGTTCCGTTGCCGTGCAGTGCCATCCAGACAATGGGCAATTTTCCATTGCCTCCGATCCGAGGTTGTGCATCTTGAGAGTAAGTTCTGCGCTCGTTGAGCAGTGACCGTTTGCAAAAAATAGTTTTTGAAAATTTTTACTGAGATTGACTATTTTCTCGAAAATTATTTCATTTTCCAAAACTGGACCATTTTCTTGGACCCAAAAAAAGGAAAATTTTCAGCGCTCATAGCCTGACTTGCATGATTTTCAAATCAAAAATCGAACAAGTATGTTAATCTAACTCTCACGTTGGTCAAAATTGTTTTAGTAGAAAGCAAAAACAAAAATGGTCAATGTGATGAACTAGGGGCACAGGTGAGTCAGGCATCCTGTCTTTCCCCCATTACCAGCATACTTGCCAGAAGGGGATGACCGGAGCTGCCTATAAAGGGATGAAGGCTCTCAACATCCTCCGAGCAACGAGGTATCAAGCCAAGTGCGAAGCACGAATTGGATTGGATCAAGATACTTCATTCCCTTATCCGGGGCATCGACTAAATGTCACCAGAAGAAATAGCTGTGAGCTATCTGTGTTGGGCATAAACCCACAACCTCTTGTTTATCCATCAACCACCCTAGGGAGGGATATAAAAAAATGAGAGAGTTAAGAATAGAGAGGTGTACGATGAGAGAAAAGTGAGCAAAAGGGTTTTGAGAGAAAAACCGAGCCTGAGAGCCGAGTGATGTGAGAATCACAAATGAGAAGAGGGTGGGAAATAATACCCGAAGAAACTGGCTCCTCGTGATTTCTGAGGTCTCTTGTCTTTATAACGCGTCTGTGTGTCGTGTCTTTTGTTTTGTCTACCTCAACTCTTCTTTTGAGTCTGTTTCGAGCGTGTCTCGTTGTGTTTAGGTAGTCTACCTTTTTGCTTTCGCTGTTGAGTCTTTTTCACGGTGTTCAGTTGTAGGCTCAATACCCCGGTTTGAAAACCCTTTTTCAATTTCAAAAATTAATCGTTTTGTGTGCTCAGAGTGCTGTGCCATTCTCCACGTTTGTGCAAAACGTGATCTAGTTCTTTCATAAAACCGCAGGGGTTCACCCCGGGACACTTGGAAACAGTGAACATATGGGTTCCGGATTGCATCTGAGTGTGTTTCAGCTTCTACCGATTCTACATTTGTATTCCGTCTTTTCAGATTTTGATTGTTTGTTTAGGGTTCGCCGTGTGCAGAATGAACTAAAAATGCTGTGTTATGGGCTATGAGTTCAGAATGAGCATTTTTTAGAATAAGCAATACGTTGTATGAGCTGTGTGTATGGGCTGTGTGCCGAGTAAACTGAGTATTGTGTTATGGGCTGTGTGTTCAGAATGAGCGGTTTTGTTGTATGAGTTGTTTTGCCGATAGCTGGTTCGTTATCTGGTTATTACAATACAAGTGTTTGATTTTCAGACAAAAGGTCAATCTCATTTACATTAAGGTGTAATATGATGCAATGCGATGCAATGTATGAAATGTATCAATGTAACACTTTTTCAGATAAAAAGTTTGTTTTATTTCATCATCTTTTCAAGTACAAAGTTTTGGAGAAAACAAAAACCTGCCTGCGGCAGTACAAGGTACTCAAGCTACCAGCAAAAAGTAAAGCAAAACAAAAGAAGAAAAGCAGCAAAAGTCTGGATCAATGTCAACTGGTCTCAGGCCTGAGGGTCTGTCCTCATCCTCTTCCTGGACTAAGGTCCAAGAGCATCGTCATCAGCACCATCATCTGAGCCTGAGCCTGAGTCGTCTCCAGTCTCCTCCTCAAATGACTCTGCCTCTGCCTCGGCTTCAGACTCGTCGTCATCAGGAATCGGTGGCCGAGAGCTACTCCCAACATGAGTGCGCCCCGCTTTGGTGCGGGGGTATACTCTGCCATCTCGCCCTCGAGCAGGAACGGAAGGCCCGGCTAGAGCACCTCCTGCAGGTGGAATCTGGAATGGGGGCTGAAAAACACAAATGGTAAACGCATCAGTATGCTACGCAAAGCAGAGTATGGATATCGATGAGAATGCGATTGTATGAGTCATTGTATAAATCTTTGTGAACAGCGTGTTGGTACTGAATCACGGTGGAGGTGCGATGTATGAATGCCGTGGTGATCTTTGTGAATGGTACGTAGGCTCTGATGTATCAAGATGCCGTGAGGGCCGTGTATCAAGTGTTGTGTGGACAGTGCGATGCATTATATTATGTGAAACAGTTTATGTATGGTTTGAGACTGTGGTCAGAAGAACATACCGGAATGCCGTAAATGGCCAGCAGGTCGAGGCTCCGCTGGAACATCCCCATCACAGAGGCGGTCAGCTCCAAGGACTGACGAGTGTACTCAGAGGAAGCCTGCAAAAGTATTAGAAGCATCAATATTCTGCGGAATATCAGACAAAATGAAATGAAATGACAATGCAAGATGCAAAATGCAAAAGCACATACCGGGGGTAAGTCGTAGAATCCGACAAACTCGTGATCAGCCGGAGGGGGAGCGATGGGGATCTGGTAAGTCTCCCCACCCTGTCCTCAGCATGTCATCGTCGTGGGCAGTGCTGGCCAACTAGCCCCCCGTCCTCTCCGAGCCCCACTCCTGCTACGGACCCGAGCCGTCCTCGATGCTCCTGCTCCCGCTCCTTCCCTAGCCGTTGGCGTCACGGGCCTCTCTCTCTCAGCTCGACGGCCACTGCTCCAAGGCCACATAATGTAGGTCTGTACATACTTTGTGTAGTCGCCCTCGCCCCTGAAACCCTCCACCTCCCAGCCGATCGTATAATCTGCCATCTGCTCGGGAGTGAACCTCTCTGTCTCCCTCATATGGGTAGGAGGCGGACCTGGAACTATCTGCTCTGGTAAACCCAGGGTCTGGCGCAGGAAGTGCTTACCTAGGTACGAAGCCCGACAGACAAGGCCCTCTAGCAAGATCCTGAACTGGGCGGTCTCCTCAGCATCGGCAAAGCACTCCCGAATCGCAGCTGGCAATGGAGCCCAGGGCTGCCAGGTGATCCGAAAATGAAATGCAGTCAGTTATCTGCTATTACTGAAAATACAGTGCAAAGCGAAACTTGAAATAAACCCTAAAGTTGAACATACCTCTGCGGGGGTAATGGTGTCGAAGTAGCGGCGGAAGAATATAAACGTCTCCCGGGGTCTTTGTACGCATCTCACATCGAAGCGTCGGGAGAATGGAACGCCGAGAGGGGTCTCCACGTCGGGCACTGGCGCAAGCCTCGGAAAGTAGGCGTAGACCCACAACTGTAGAGTAAATACCAGTATGCTTATCAGATAAGGCAGAATGCAGAATAAAGCAGAAATTGTAGAACCGTGTATTGTGCAGAGTGTACAGTGTGTATAGTGTACAGTCAATGTAAAGCAGATTATATGTGTGTCGTGTGTGCAGTATACAGTCAACGTGAAGTAGACTGCAGTGTGTGCAGTGTACAGAGTACAAATAATGTAAAGCAGAAATGTAAAAGAGGAAGAAGATGTACCTCCCAAGCTCGCCAAGAGGCTACGAGCAAACCCCATCACCCAAGGAAGATGAGCTCATGTATCCATAGAGGGTGGCCAAGGCTGCCCCACCCCAGTCGTAGCACAGGAGGTCAAGTCCACCAGAGCGCTCAACAAACAGAGGGGCACGGTGTTCGCCCGGTCGGCGAAGATGGTCGTCCCCAACAGGAACATAAGGAAGTCGCGTGCGTACCGCTCCACCTCCTTCTGAGTCATCGGCACCTCCTGAGCTAGAGCTGGCTGAATCCGGAAGTGGTCCTCAAACCACGAGTATCTGACAAAGCCTAGGTGGGCAAGAGGCGGTAGGATGCCCAGCAAATACATCTGAGCAGCCTCCCACTCGTCCATGTCTGTGTCAAAGGGGATCGGATCACCCCCTACCCCGATGCTGGTGAGCATCAAGAAGTCATAGGGAGTCATCGTCATGTCTCCCGTGGCAGAGAAGTGGAAGGAATCGGTGGTGTCCCACCACCTCTCCACCAGAGCGGCAAGGAGAGGCCTGCTCACAGTAAGACGGGAGAGTCCCCTATAGAAGGCGCCAAAGTCAGCCTGGTCTACGATGTGACGGACTGCGTCCGGTAGCTCCATGTACCATCCTCTGGCGGCGACATTCCCATACCCACGGCAGGTATGGGAATCCCCCTATATTCAAAAACAACAGTTACAAAGCAGTATTCAATATACAGTTTTGAAGAGCATTCGAAATTGGTAACAATATAGCATGTGTGCATGTGTTCAGATTCAAACAGACATCGGGTGCCGGTGTGCTAGCAGAAAACTACAGCATATGATGTGTCAGTGTGTTTGAGTGGTTCAGTACAGATATAGCGTGTGTGCACATGTTCAGATTCAAATAGACATCGAGTGCCGGTGTGCTAGCAAAGAACTACAGCATATGATGCGTCAGTGTGTTTGAGTGGTTCAGTACAGATATAGCGTGTGTGCATGTGTTCAGATTCAAACAGACATTGGGTGCCGGTGTGCTCACAGTGAACTACAATGTATGGTGTGTCAAGGTGTTTGGGTGGTTCAGAGCAAATACAGTGTGTGTGCGCGTGTCCCAATTCAAACAAATACCGAATGCAGGTGTGTTCACAATCAACTACAGCATATAGTATATCGGTGTATCCGGATCAAGCAGTTAAAGGCAGAATCGACTATGGCAGTTAGGTATTCTACTCTGCCGAAAATGAAACGGGAAAGAATATACCTCGGAAGCGTCGTATGAAAAGTGCATCTTAGGCTCACGCAGAAGCAGCTCTGATGGTACCCTCCTGTCGAAATTCCTGAACTAGCAAAGTCCGTCAGGAGGTAGCTCGTGAATCGCCGGCCTGTAGGTCGCTGGATCAAATGGACGGACATTGAGAGGCAAAAACTCAGCCTCTGGGTCCACATCTACCTCCGGGGGAGCCCCACCGCCTGGAATACCGTCTGCCATCTCGAAGAGAGTGTGAAAATGGCCGGGAATGTGGAAACCGGGCTAGAATGCGAAGAGTCAATGGAAAGTCAACCCCGAGAGGGATGAAAAATGGCTGGAAAAGCTGGGGTGCAGAAAAGGCACAAAGATCGAGGTGAACTCAAGGGAAACAAGCCCTGAGTGGCAAAAATCGAAAAAGAGATCGAAAAAAAGTTTTGTTCGGTTCAAAATGTTCGAAACGCGAAGGTATTCGCGAATCAAACGACGAAACGGGCTCTAAAATCAAGGAAAACAGAGGATCGAAGGGAGAAAAATAGCCTAGAGAGGTGGGGGAGGAATTTTTGAGCAAGAGGGAATAAAGAAAATAGGGTTTAAACCCCTATTTTAAAAGACCCGCGGCCAAAGGACCAAACTACCCCGACTCAGGCAGATTTGGCCGGTCGGCCACACTGTTGGCCGGTCGGCCAAATAGATGGCCGATGATCTGTTTTGATGGTCGGTGGATGGCCGGTGACCTCCTCCAGTGGTCAGTGAGCCTCCTACACCCTTGTTTGGGTCAGATGTGTGGTTTGGAGGCCTTCATTGCTCAAGACAGTGCAAGCAAGTGCATTTCCGAAGCTCAACCGGTCTCCGTTTTGACCTCAAACCGTGTCTTCTATGCGTAGCACTTGAATATGGGTGCAGTGTATCCTTTTTGTATCCTTTTGTCTCTTTCAAGATTCGAAAGTTGCCTCACACGTGTTGCTTTACAACGCTTTGACGTGAATGCGCGTTGAGTTATACGTCATGTTGCTTGCATTGTTACGTTATTTTGCAACGCACGACTTGTACCTCCCCACGGTCTGGCGAGACCTTAAATACACTCGGTCTAGGAGACCTTAAATCCACTGAAAGTGCAAGTCCTTCGGTGTTTGTTATGCTCGAACGACTTTCGGTAGGTTTCATCTTATCATGCACTTCGAGCGACATGCGTTGTCGCGCATTCTAGTTCACATGCATTGTCATGCATTTCAAGCGACGTGCGTCGTCGCGCATTCAAATTCATTGTGCATTAACATGCATATCAAAAGATGTGCGTTGTCACGCATTTACGTCATCATGCGTTATCATGCACTTGTCATGCATTTTCAAAGAAAAAAAAAAAAAAAAAACCAACGTGCATATGTCATGCATTTCACTGTAAGTAGTACATATGTCATGCATTGCACTATAAATATTGCATTTACATCCATCCATTGCATATTGTATATATTGCTTTATAGCTTGCATGCATTCACTGCATCACATCCATCTATGGCTTGCGCCTTTCCTTGTTGAGCTTGGTCTAGTATGTGCCCGTACTCTTTGCGTTGAAGCACAGTTATGAGATTTTGTGTACGCACCTATTCCACTACTGGTATTGTGGTTTGAGGGTGACGGCACAGTTTTCGTGTTAAACATGGTTTGTACGTGTCCATGCCTTTCCAAGGCAAGATACGGTTTGGCCGCAGGCCTTATCCACTACATCCATCGCATGTTAGTATGTCGGTTGCATTGTAAGTAGTGCATATGTCATGCATTCATTGTAAATAGTGCATTGTCATGCATTCGTTGTATTGTACATGGTTTGTATTGCATGCATTCACTGCATCACATCCATCTATGGCTTGCACCTTTCCTTGTTGAGCTTGGTCTGGTATGTGCCCATACTTTTTCACGTCGAAGCACAGTTATGATATTATGTGTACGCGCCTATTCCACTGCTGGTATTGTGGTTTGAGGGTGACGGCACCGTTTCTGTGTTAGACGCGGTTTGTATGTGTCCATGCCTTTCCTAGGCAGGATACGGTTTGGCCATAGGCCTTATCCACTGTATATATTACATTGTAGTGTAATTTGTTGCATCCAGCATTTAGGATCATGTTCTTTCGTTAGCGGGTCATTCCCCACTTATGTCATTTCACCCAATTACTTGTTCTTGTGTCCGTCTACATTACTCATAGTTCTGCATGTGTACGCACCTATTCCACTGCTGGTATTGTGGTTTGAGGGTTGCGGCACCTTTTTTGTGGTAGGCGGATTTTGCATCTCCATCATCTTTATGACATCTATGTGGTTTTGATCATGATTCAATTGCATATCATTTGCATTGATTTTACATTGTTTCGTAATTTTGCATAACATTTGCATTGATTTTACATTGTTTCATAATTTTGCATATCATTTGCATTGATTTTACATTGTTTTGTAATTTTGCATATCATCGCACTGTTTTGTGCACCTTGCTCGCATTTTGCATGCATTTCAATCGTGCTATTTTGCGCATCGTGCTATCTTGCGCACCTCATTCGCACTTGTTAGTGTATTGCGTTGTCACGCAGCTTTCGATTGCATTGTTATAAATGTTGCTAACAATATGGTACCTGTTAAGTTTCTCTCTTTTACAAGCACAATATTGTTGTATGGTTCATTTGAAGCTGGCACAACCAAACGAGCTGCACAGGTATTGTATTCCCCGCGTGAAACGTAGCAAGAAGTACATGATTCTCTTACATCCTTTCTACATTGTAGTGTAGCTGGATTTGTGTATGCTAGCTTAAAACTGTTGCACTGTATGTGCTTCGTTACAGTTTTTCTTGGCATGATCATAAGTTATGCTTGGCTTCTTGCATTGTCAGTTGCATTTTGCCCCTGTCTTCGGGCGCATATCTTTATTGTCTTGCATATTTGTCTAAGTCTTCGGCCTTGTCAAAAATAAGTCGTCTCTGGGCTTTGACACTCACTCCCATCATTGTTATGACTTTCGAGTTCTATCAAAGAGGGGCAACTATATACACCCCATTTTTGATAGTCCTCAAGACTTGGACGTCACCGTTTGAACACTCGGTGATCATCCATGTTTGTTTTCGTCTTGAGTTCCCAGAGGTCTCGACTACGCGCCTTACCTCAGGATCTCTCGACTCGACTATTTTGTGTTTGGTTTTGCACCAAACACTTGTGTTTTGCCTTTGAGGGGTAGGGAATGGCTTGTGGGCCACCCCCACACCTCATCGGCCATGGCTTGAGGCCACCGGCCAGTGTTTCGTTGCCATCGGCCATATATTTGGCCGGTCGGCACTCTTTGTGGTCGGTCGACCATGTATTTGGCCATTTTGGCATTTTTGGCTGGCCGACCACTGTGTATCTGCTTTTACAGATATTTTCATGCCAGCTGTGCTAGCTAGCATACACTTTGCACCCCCTCCATACACGTAGCTTGTTTTGTAAGCTTTGCAAGAGTGATCCTCAATAAAGGGAGGGCCTCTCCTCCCTCTTCTAGGGTTACAAAAAAAGGGCTGAGGGGAGCTCTAGTTCTAGGGTTAGCATAGTGTATCTATTCTATCTCTATTTCTCCCTCTCTTTTGCTCTAAGTGTGTCTTTATCCTTAGTTTTGCACTAGGACACCTACCATTAACCCCTTACCTTGGTTGCTGAGGCATTAGGGGGTTGTCCTTGAAGTTCTTGAGCAGGTTTGGAGCTAAGAAAGCTGTTGGAGTGATCCTGGTGAAGAAGGTCTTCAAGGGTAAGATTCTTTCCCTTTTTACCCCATTTTTGCATAGTCTTTTTATCTACCTTGCTTGCTGTTTCAAGCTTAGTGTATAACGTATAAAAGTCTTGTTTTTACTTGCTTAAAATAGTTGTTTAAGGTTTCTTTGAGCTTTGGGGTTGTTTGACCACTCTTAGGCCTTGTTAGGCCCTATTTTTGTGCTATTTTGGTGAGCTTCGGGACCACCTTGTTTGGGCCTCCTCACCACTAAAATCTTGAGGGATTTCAGTGGTGAGGATGGTGGTTTAAGGTCCTAAGAAGGAGAGGGCCACCCCCTGTCCTTGTTGTCTTCAATATGTGCCATTTTAGCCTCATGTGTGAGCACAATTTTTAAGTGCATGGTGGCCATGTCTTAAATGTTATTTTTTCTTATTATGTCATGATATAGCACTCTTTTTACTTGGTTTAGACACACCATGCTTGCTTTGCATACATGTCTCGTAATGCCATGATTTGCCTTAACATGTACATAGCATTTAGACTACCATGCTCATGTGTTTTGGCCTAGCTTTGTAAAGCTTTTATGCTTGTTTTAGTGTGCTTGAGGTCTGTTTTTAGTCATTTGGGTCATCCATGCTTCGCTTTGTATAGCTACCATGTAATCCCTCTTGTATGCCTTGAGCATTGACCCCTCTAGCATGCCATCCTTGTTTTGTTTTAGTGGTTTGGAACCACTTGCCAAGCCATTTCAGTCCTACTGGTGTGCTTGTATGCTTACATTTGATGCCCCTTTAATGTGTTAAAAGGTTGTTGTCTTGCGCCCCATGTTTGGACCCTTTTGTATGCTTGCATGTTTAGACCATTTAGATGTCATCTAGGTGTGTCTTTGGTCTTGTTTAGACCTGCATTAGGGCAGTTTAGAGTCCCCTTGGCCCTTTGAGGCTTGGTTGGCATGGCCATGGTTTGAGCCCTTTGGTTGGTCTCAAGCTTTGGGCTTGTTACCATGCTTTGATTGCTTGGTTTAGGTTGGTTTGGCACCATCCTCATGTGTTTTTCAGAGCTTAATATGCATGCCATGTGCCCATGACGTTCCTCTTTTAAGTGTGCTTAAAAGTTGTCTCTATATGCTTAAGTGTTGGACCTTGTATGCATGCATGCTTGTATGTGCATTTGGCCCCATTTCCTTAGCATGGGCCACTGTTTTGGACTTGTTTGAGGGCTGCCTAAATTAGTTTAAGACCATCCTTCGCATGTGTTGCATGCTTGCCTTATGTGTTGTTGCATATTTGGCCTTGTTCCATGCTTATTACATTGCACATTTGCATGCTTAGGTTGTAATGCATTTGGCATGCATTGTACTTAACATGTTGTCCATGTTGCATCTTGCATGCTTGCATGGTTAAGATTATACTTTGTATGTTTGCTAGCTTGTATACTTGCCCACATGCTCATGTTGCATACTAGCTCACATGCCTAGGTTGCATCGCATAAGCATGCATGCCTTGCCTCTTGATCAAGTGATAGAGGTTGGGCCATTTGTTTGTTTTGGTGTGCATTGCATTTGAAATCAAAATGCACAACTCGACCTCTTTGGCCATCACGCATTGAAATGCGCAATTGGTGGTCCGAGGGTCGAGTACCAAACTCCTTTGATTCATAAACATGATAAGGAGTGTGGTTGGTGCAAACATTGCTTGAAATGCATTGTCATGCCATATTTTGCCCTCTACTGCTGTCAAAACAAGTTTCTGCAGGAAGCTTTGGCCGGTCGACCACAAACAGTGCCGATCAACCAATGATGGATGGCCGAGAGCTCCATGGATGGTCGATGACCACCCTGCCATGGCCAATGATGATTCTTCATGGCCGGTGGCATTCCCCAGTGTTCATAAAGTGCTCCCTGGGACTTTTGCAATTTTCAGAGGAGCAGAGCAGGGAAAACAGAGGCAACTTGTGCATGGCGACGGATTTCCAAACAAACCCGAGCTCGCATGCATTGGACCCTCTTCCCGAGGCATTTTATTGCTTTCTTTACTTAATTGATTTGTCAATTAATTAGGTGGTCTGTAAATTATTTAATTAGCTTGTAGGTTAATTAAATTGTATTATTCTTTTGGTTCCTCCAAGCGAGGGCAAATTTGTAATAAGTGTGGGTGCGTGTGTGCATGTCTTCCAACCCCCACTTTTTTCTCCCTTCTACTTACCTACTTTGATGGTTAGTATTAGGGCACTTTTAATTTAGCATACCTCATGCTATGCATGCGTGCATCATTCATCAGTCTTGCATGCACCGGGCTCGACGCATCATGCTAACCGCATAGTATTTCAATTCCAAACTTGAATACGTGCATCGAGTCGTTGCATTTCACATGTCATTCTTAGATTAGCCGAGCCCGTTCTAACGACATTTTGTGTGCAATGCATTAGCCATTTTTTAACTTGAACTAGGACCATGCATGATCACTAACTAGTTCATTATTTTGGCACGAAGTACGATGTAAGTATTTATGCTTTAGCATCTCGCATGAGTGTGAATGTTAACATGATAGCATGCTTACCATGTGGCTAGATGCTTATGTGATATTACTGCCTGAATGCCTGTGGGTGAAGGTTGGATTGTTTGAGTTGGAACAACTCGTTGAAATCTGTGTTTTAGCCTACTCGTGAGTAGCAAATTTCAAATCATTTCCAAACATACGGATATGCGATGCTTTGTTCCAAATTAGGCGATCTAGTCTATACTTTTGTGTTATGCGCATCACATAGTAAGATTCGGCTAATAATCGGAATAAGAACGAATGTGTTTTCAAAAACTAGATATCATGGTTAGTAGAGGCTGATCTTCGGATCGGGCGAGAGGGGGTGCTCATAGCCGACCTTCCCCAATTATACCCAAGTTCCCAAGCTGAGGCAACTTTGGTGATGACAGACACGTGGCCTTAGGCAACGAGTCAGGGTTTCCTAAATTTCCCCCAAAACAAAATATTTAGTTGGCGACTCTGTATCTGGCAAAGCAGTCCATATTTGGCACTTCATTTCTAAAAATATGTTTTCTCAAAACGATTTGCCGGATTTGGACTCTTTGATTCAGATTAAGAACCGTGACAAATCGAGTCCAAACTGTGGCAGCACAGGCTCCCTCGGGGCGCGTCCACAATTACCTAGACCATTTTTTTGTACCAGAATCTTGTAGAGATGAAGTACTTCAGGAGTTCTATCACTCACGCCTTGCGGTACACCCGGGGAGGCACTAAAATGTATCATGATCTTAGTCGTCAGTTTTGGTGGAGGGGTATGAAACGGGATATGGGATATTGCTTTATTTGTATCAAAGTGCCTTACTTGTCAACAAGTGAAGGCCGAACACCAAAGACCAGCGGGTTTGTTACAACCCTTACCGATAGCCGAGTGGAAATGGGAGCGTGTTACCATGGATTTTGTAGTTGGGCTTCCTAGAACACAACGAGGCAATGACGTCATTTGGGTGATTGTTGATAGGTTAACTAAGTCTACCTATTTCATTCTGATATGCACCAGCGACTCAGTTGAACACTTGGCAGAGTTGTACATTAGAGAGATAGTTCGACTTCATGGAGTCCCTGTGACTATTGTGTCGGATAGGGATCCTCGTTTTACTACCCGGTTATGGCAAAGCCTTCAAGAGGCGTTGGGAACTAAGTTGACTCTTAGCACCGCTTATCATTCTCAAACCGATGGACAGTCGGAACGTACCATTCAGATTTTGGAGGGCATGCTTAGAGCTTGTGTCCTTGATTTTAAGGGGCCTTGGGAAAGGCACTTACCATTGATTGAGTTTGCTAACAACAATAGTTACCAAGCTAGTACTGGGATGGCACCGTTTGAGGCCTTGTATGGCCGACCTTGTAAATCACCGGTTTGTTGGGCCGAAGTAGGTGATGCACTGTTACTGGGTCCGGAAATTGTTAGAGAGGCAACTGAGAAAGTTGTTCTCATTCGGAAGAGGTTAGTTATGGCCCAAAGCCGACAAAAGAGTTATGCCAATAAGAGGAGACGACCTTTATATTTTGAAGTTGGTGACCATGTGTTTTTAAAAATCTCACCAAGGCAGGGTTTAATGAGATTTGAAAAGAGTAGTAAATTATCTCCAAGGTTCATTGGGCCTTTTGAGATCTTAGAGCGAATTGGGGAAGTGGCATACCGGTTAGCTTTACCGCCACAACTTTTGGAAGTTCACAACGTATTTCATGTAGCTATGCTTAGGAAGTATGAACCTGACCCTTCTCATGTGCTTGATTAGACTGACTTGGAGGTAAATAAGGATGCCTCTTACAAAGAACGACTGGTTCAAATATTAGATACCCGGGAGCAAGTGCTAGGGGCAAAACTATACCGTTGGTAAAGGTGTTGTGGAGACGCCATGGGGTTGAAGAAGCGACGTGGAAATGGGAGGCGGAAGTCCGCTCCAAATATTCAAATTTGTTTGAAAATGCTTAAGTTTCTTTTCTTTATAATATTCCCTAGTGTTGAGGGAAACGTAGTTGTTAACCACATGTTGATATATGCGTTGTTGTTTTAAGCATAAGGTTATTGAGAGTTGCCATTCTTTTTTAGAAAATTTCAAGTTTATGCGTATTTTGGGGGTTGTTGTTAATGAGATAACCATGGTGGAAATGGTGGAATTTGGTTGAGAGTTAGTATTGTGGTTTGAAAATGAAATAGCGTGGTTTTGATCGCTAGAAACCCTTTGTTTGGGTAGTTTGATTTGAAATTTCAAGGACGAAATTCTTTAAGGGGGGAAGGTTGTAGTGATCTTAGTTTTGCCACTTCGTTGAGTATGTCGGGGGATCGAGCTACAAAATGCATTAGAAGTTGCTTGTCCACTCGAACGGCCATTTATGCGCTCGAGCGGAGAATGTTTGACTCCAGAAGTTTGACATGTCTGCAAAAGTACTGGGAAAGTGTATTTGACACTCGAGCGGGGCTTTCCACGCTTGAGCGGACCATGTTATATCAGTTCGTAAATCTGATATTTCATATCACTTTTGTATATCTCTCTAAAAACCCTTTCCTCTCCCTTCTCTCTACATTTTCCTGTGCCAAATTGGATCAAAACTTTGATTTCTTAAGATCCATTAGAGTTCTGCCATAGGTTCTTCATCAAAGTTGGTTAACTTCTTGAGGGTTTTGTTGTGTGCGATGAAGATCGAGTTTCGACACCGTTGATTTTAGGGGTTTCATCTCATTTCTTCTTCAAAACTTGAGGTAGGGATTTTCTTAGAGTTATATATATATTTTTGCAAGATCTAGATGATTTTCAAAATCATCTTTCGATAGCTTTGAAAATTGATTGTTGATTCGAGAAGTTGAGCGATTTTGAAAGTGGGTTTGTGTCTTATTCTTTTAAAATGATCTTATGGATTTTGATCTTCATGAAAAGATGATTTGGAAAGTTTTCTTTCAAAAGATTTGAGTTGTATAGTTTTGGTGAGAAAACTTAGAATTTGGGGATTTTTTAAAAGAGATTGAAAATTCATGAATGATATTGTTATATTTATTTTGTGTGTCAAAATAAATGAATGTTTGGAAAATTTCTTATTTATATTTATATAAATAATGAATTTCAGGGAGTATGAGGATTATTGTTCATTTTGGAAATTATTGTTCAAAACGTTGAAATAGTCTTGAAATAACTAATTGTTGAGGATGCTTGAGAAGAGGAAATTGTGTTATTCCTAGGATGATGAATTGGAATAAAAGTATTTGTATTCATCTTGTGAAATTGGCATATCAATTCATTTGATTAGATTAAACTTTGAAAGTTGATTTGAAAACTTGCATTGAGAAAAGAATGTTGAGAAACAAGTTTTCATGGAATGGTTTTAGGGTAAATACGTTGGTAAGTCTTGATAGGTGATGTAAATGATATTGAATAAGTTGGCCTAAGAGTCCGGGATGAAAGACCGAAAACCCGTGCGGATAGGTGTCGAGCCTTACGATTAATACCGGTAAAAATGACAATTTTGTAGTAGAGTCTACTTGCACACACTGACCTAGGGATTACCAGAGTCATATTTACCACCCCTGAAATAAATTGTTAAGTTTTGAACAATTGAAATTACATGATATCATTGAGCATGATGGTTTTCAAAAGATGAAAATGTGATTTATCTTCAAAAAGGGCATAGCATGGCATGTGCATTTTATCTCTTGAGACTTGTATAAAATGTATATACTTTGTTAAGAATTTCCTACTAGGCTTTATGCTCACACTACGAGATTTTTGTGCAGGAAAAGATATTGTGATCCCACCCAACTAGGAGCGTGAAAGTATGTGTGTTAGGAGTACAATGCTCTCATTTTGCTGTGACTCTGTGTGTAAGCCAAGGGCTGTGTTTGTATGGGTTTGAATAACCGTTTTGTGTAACCATGCTCTAGCCTTAGAAACTTGTAAACCCTTGGGGGTATTTATTTGTTATTTACTTGTTAGATTAATTTATGAAACTAAAAATTAAGGAAAGAAATTAAATAAAAACATGATATATAAATAAATAAATAAATAAAAGGAAACCAACATAAATGCTTTTCTCTTGAATGATAATCACCAAAATTATGACAAAACTCAAGCAAATAAATTACTAAAATAAAATATATAAAAACAAATGAAAATCGTACCAAAACACATTTTGAAAACCACGTTACGATTTTAATTAATCATAAAAATTTTGAAGTATTTTGAAAACACGAAGTCAAGTCTAAAGTTATGTTTTCAAAACACGACTTCATGAATAAATAGGAAAATAAGTTATTAATAACCTACATTTGAGAAATAAATTTCAATATCTAACCATAACTTTTTTTGAAGTATACGAAAACACGAATTCATGAATGAATTGGGAGAGAAGTTATTAACAGCCAACATTTGAGAAATAGATTTCAACATCTTGTAGTGATGATTCCTAATTAAACACATCATCCAAAAACAGCTAAAAACTCACAGAATAGTCACTGACCAAATGAAATATACAACATAGCCCCAAAAAGAAACATAACACAACACAACCCCACTTGTTGTCTATTTTAGCTTGCTTCCATATTTATTATGGTAGAATGGGTGTAACGCCCCAAAAATCGGGAACATCAGATAATATATTAACCATTAAATATAGGGTTTATCTAAGGTTATAAAAGTAGGAAACGTTACTAATGAGTCCTTTGGCTAATAACCAAGAAATATCCCAGGAAGGTCGGAGGAGTCAAAATAGCCCCCCTTCTAAGTCTAACCACCTTAGATAGCAAAGCTACCTTTTTGACAGTTCTTGACAGGGTATTAACACAAGGCCTACATGAGTTGACGGAGTATAAGGATAGGTTACAATGTTATATATATACAAATTACAAAATCATGTCTTAAATACAACATAGGATCTATCACTTACAATCTCAAACATGTTTAACATTACTAGTTCCTAACTTTTATAGGATAGCCATACGTCCTCAAATACTTCAGCTTTGCCGTCGACTGGTCTAATAGTCTTCAATATCTGGCATAAAATGTTGTGAGCTTTGAATGCCCAGTAAACACACACACACACACCGTCCCTTTTTCCCAATCCAATACACTATCATATTTACAGCGAGCAAGTGGTAAAGCATGATATTCAAGTTAATAACAACAATTTTAATAACAGAGGAAGGAACATGTCATTCAAATAGATAACAAAGGTTATAATGTTAGTGGTTAGTATTCTAGAAATCCCCCAAAGAGATTTCATCCTCCCAACCACAAGAATTAGACACCGGACTATTCGGAACTCCCCCTTTTGCTGCTTTGTTGCAAAACTAACCTCGGATGCCTACCAACAGCTATATACCGCATAGCGCCAACCACAGGGCATCAAAAGGGAAAGTGAAAGGAAAAGGTTTTATCTCCTGAATCCAACCTTATCCTTCCAAAAAAGTTTTATCCTCCTGAATGTCCCATCCGAACCCAACCTTATCTCACCAATCAAACCAAAGCAAAGAGTCTGAATACGTCCCTTCCATTCTAGGGTTTACACGACAACCGCTTGCGCAAGACTTAACCTTCAATTAGGGGGCACATCCCATCAATCCATACATAACACATTATCATCTCTTCATTATTCAAGTGATCGAAAACCTAATACCATCCCAATTAAGTTTTCCGTTTAGATTAATGTTTTAAGTCAAGTTAGAACAAACTCAACAAGATAGTAATATCCACATAAGCATGAGCATCATTAAAATGAAGAAGATAAGGAACATAACCATAACACATGAAATACCATACCAAGACATGATCAAAAACTAATAAGCATATTCATGTACACAAGAGCATAAAACACCCAAGCAAAACTAAATTTCCAGATTCAATACCATTTAAATATTAAAATCAAAAGGGATATTTCAGATATTTCTGAACCTAGCCTTCTTACGGTTCGTAGAGAATTTAATCTAGTGTTCAGAACATGTTTCAAAAATGGAATAGCTTTTCTAAATTTTTAGTTATTTAAGAAACACTCCAGCGCTGTCTAGATTCGTCGACCATTATGAAAATCGGATTTTCTTACAAACTACTCGCTCTTTTTCAATGAAACCAATTTTTCTTGAAATCTAACTCCTTAAGGAAGAATTGGACATAAAATGGAGGTCCAGAATATTTTTCTACATTTTCTAGAAATTTAGAAAGTTGGATGAAAAACAGATTTTTCTGGCACAGTTCTTGAAAATAGAAATTTGGTGAGAAAAGAGGTCAACTAGGGGAAATTTTCCACTTATCTTGTGATGAAAACTTGATAAATAATATGTATTAAACTCAGAAATTTAAGGTGAATGTGTGCCTTTGGAAATTTTGAGAGTTTGATATGGAAAAAGGTAATCTTATACTAATTAAGAGAAATACAAGAAGGGTAGAATCAAGGCTCAACTTCTTTCATTTCTAACACAAGAATACCATCAAAACACATCTGAAATGAATGTTTAAAACTTCTAAGAGCATGTATTTGAAAAAAGAAAATAAAAGAGAGAGTTGTGTTGTGGCTTACTTAAATGCTTATGGAACTAGTTTTGCAAGACTTGCTCTCTTTCTCTTCTTTCTCCCTCCCACAAGCTCACTCTCCACTCCTCTCCCTCTCTCTATGACATGTGGGTGTGTGGGTGTGGTGTTTGATGTTCATATAGATGGAGGATGGTGGTGTATTTATAGGAAAAATGGTGTGAATTGTCTAAAATGTCCTTTGGTTGAAATGTAAAGGAATTGAGTTGTATTTAATTCAAATGAAATGGAATAGTGGATAATTATGACCTTAATTATGTATTTAATTATGATCTAGTTAGGCTTAAGTCTAATTTAATCCATTCTAGTTACAAGTACATTAGATATATACATATATACATATAGAATTGGCACCAAAGTCATAATTATTTCCATGATTCAAGGGGTTTCTCTCTAAAGTACAATGATTATAACCTAGGAGGTATGATGGCTAGCCATGTGCTCAAGATTTTGGAGATTTTCCTATTTATTTTGTGTACAAATTCCATAGATATTGTGTACAAAAAGATTTGATGAATAAGAGGTACAAATATATATATATACAATGGTACTAACTTGGGATCAATTTGTGATTTAAGTAAACTATGAGGGCTAAGGCCTTAATTTATGAATTGGAACATTTATTTTAGAGTAGAATTTAACTAAGTTAGGGTTAAAGAATCTAATTCAGTTTGAATTTCTTGTTTCGAATAAAAAGGCTATCAACCGACAAGCGTAATAAAAACCAGAAAAACCTAGGATTTTCAAGTGGTAATTCTATGTTTGTGGAGTCAATTAATTAGTATTAGGGTATTAGAATGATTTCTAAGTTATCAAAATCGATCAGGGTTTGCAAATTTTCAGGCGGTGCATGTATTTTGATCCTAGGGTTAAAATTGCGATTAATTAAAAAATTGAGCGATTTCAAAGAAATAATTTAACAGTAAGGGACTTAATAGGGTTTACAAAGGTTAGGGGTCTCACAATGGGAATTTGATAAAGGATTTGGTAATGTTTTCAGTTAGTAAAAGGTTGAGTGTTGCAGAGATTATATCTAGCGAGATTAAGGTTTTGTTTGGCATGTGCTAAAATAGCACATACCATTTTAGCACATTGGCCCTGTTTGGTAGAGCTGTGGGAAACTGCTTATAGCTTATAACTATGAACATAAGCTGATTTCTGACTTATAAATTAAGCATCTCCTGCCCCACTCAAAGAATAAATTGATTTCTGACTTCCAAAAAGTTATAAGCTATAAGGTATAAACTAAACCAAACACATCAAAATAGCTTAAATTAAGCTGAAAGCTGAAATAAGCAGCTTTTAAGCTGTACCAAACAGGCACATTATCATATTTGGGTCACAATTATCTTATTTGGGTTATAGCATCTCTCTACCACATCACTTCAAAACTTACTCATATCTCACAATTTTTCGTAGAAAGTTAAAATATATATTAATCTATTACTTCCCAAATAACCCCTAAATTTTATTTAAGGAGTGACTTGAAGATAGGAGTCATTTACTATACTCCTTTTTTTTAAAAAATTAATTTTTTATTTAAACTAATTTTAATCGATTGAATTTTGCAAAATAGATATGGTGATTGAATTTTACAAAGAATGAGGTAATTAGTAAATTGACAAACTAAAATTACAAAATTCATCAAGATAAAAAGTATATATATTTTATAGTAAATACAATTTTTGCATGGAAATTAATTAATGCTAAATTATTTTTATTTTATATTATAAATAAAGATTTTATTATTATTTAATTTTAAAATAACTTTTAATTAATTATTTTAGCCAAGTAATAGGCCAGTAAATATATATGGGAAATGCTCCCATGTGCCATGCATACTATATGTAATCTACCATAAAAATGTGTAACTTACCACAAAAGTTCATAATATCAACCACATGATGCGTAATTTCGCCACAAATTGGCGTAACAAAAATGTCCAAAAATTTTTGGTTAATGTAGCAAAAATTTGTGACTTGGTTACGATATTTTTGTTATGCTAATTTATGGCAAAGTTACGTATTTTATAGTTAATGTTACAAAATTTTGTAATAAAATTACACATTTTTGTGATAGGTTGCACATGGTTGCACACCAGAAAATTTCCCAATAATATGTCATCATCACTCACCGAATACAAAATAATAATTATATGAAATTTGACATTTTATCGAATTTGGACTCGTCCGAATTGCTCGAATTACGTAAGCCGGACAATTGGCGTCACCATTATTAACCGGTGTATCAATCGACATTCACTTGGATGACCAGTATCCTCCTAGATAACTGGCCAGATGACCGTTATACACAAAACTGAACGAAGAGAATGAGTTAAAAGTTTACAATTGCAGACCCCACCTAATATACAAAGGCCTAAACCCTCACGTTCTATTGCCGCACAATTCTTTTCGGCTCACAAGTTTTTTGGCCTCTCACATTCCACAGCAACTCAGACGACATTGCCAAAATGACAATCGTTCTTTTTTGCCATCTCTTATCACCCAGTGCGTATTGTCAAAGGTTCAATATAACTTTTTGCTCCATATTTTGTGGATTCTCACATTCCGCAACAAGTAATCATGTTCTACATCATCTCACCAAATGCAAAACTGTTATTATGGCTTTGCATTTCTTCCCCTCTAAGTTCTTTACATAACTGTTATTATGACTCTACATTTTTTTTCCCTACATTGGTTGTAGTCATCTATAGTCCTCCCAATATATTACTTTGTTGATGATGGTTATTTTAAGCTGGTTGTTTTTACTATAACTTTTTTTTTTTTAATTACCCAGTCAATGTTATCTTCATTGATGTTGCAATAGACCAAGACTACTACCTTTTAAGTGACTGCCAAATTGAATTATTTTTGTAGGGGTTCTTGATTTCTATTCTGTTTCTTTTCTTATTAATGAAATTTTCTGAAAATTAATTAATATTTTAATTCCAACCAGTGAATACGAAAATTAATATCCATTAACAACACTCAAATTTATCAAACTACAATATAAGCAGCATAAGTGATGATACAAAATTCAATCACTTAAATCTTAGAAATATGTATGATCAAATATTTCATGCAGTTTGAATGGAGTTATCCATTGAAGTTGCCCATGCGCAATCTGCAATATGATTGTTCCATATAGTAGAATGTATTTGAAGCATGAGTGCAGGACCTAACTCTTTTTTGAGGCAAAAATCTATTCTTATCAAAAAAAATTTATGCTTGCTACGTAACAATAATACAATAATAAGAAGGATGAAACAAGAAGAAAAAAATGACAAATAAATTAAAATTCAAGACAAAATTTTTACAAGCATTTGAGAAATGTTAAAAAACTTTTAAGTTCACTCTATTTGGTTGAGTTTTCAATAAAAACCATTTTCTCATTCTATCAATCAAAATAAAAGTCTAGTAGTACAATATCCAATCATTTTGAAACCTCATTTTCTGATATGTAACGGCTTTCCATGCCTCAAGCGAATTTGATTCAACTGTTATTGAATGGGATCCTGGTTTATGCTTGCAAATTTGTGAATATCTGGTTAATTCAACTATTAGCCCAAGTTCACATAAGCTCGTCTAACCTCATCCGGTTTGTTAGGTTTTTATTCTTGGCAATCCCGTTTGAAAAAACTCCTTTCAGTTGTAATTTTATTTGTTCTTTTATTTTCAATGAGGCTATGAGTTTTAAATGTGAATCAACCCGAATTGTGCCTTGCAGAGAAGTTGCTTACCCGCTCGAGCGCCTATTTGTGTGCTCGAGCAGAGAATCTTTGGTTCCAGAAGTTTGAACTATTTGCAAAAATACTGGAAGTTGTGTTTTTGAGCTCGAGCAGCCATTCTTGCACTCGAGCGGAGATCGCAGAACAGTTTACTATAAAAGGTGTGGTTTAGTCAGATTTTAGGGCGTGACTTCTAGATCTTCTTCTTGGATATTAGGGTTTATATCTAGAGCTTCTTTGCTAATTTCTTAGATGTATGTTTGAGTTTAACTCATGGTTTGAGATGTATACATCAAAGGATTGTTTGTTTCATTCAATACAAAAGAGAGAGTTGTTCTTTGGTGGATTCTGTGGAATTTGGGCCTGAAGCTTTGGTGGATTCCGAAGTGGCTCATCGTCATGATTTGAGATCGGCATTGTGGAATCAACGTTGGGCAAGACAATTCCAAGGTGAAGACAAGACTGGAAGAGGCACATAAGAGTCGATTCGATTCGGGCGTAGATTCGCTAGGTAATTGAGAGTACACTTATGTAATTCCCTTATGTCTTCTTAGTGGATTGTTTTGTGCTTTTTGCCCATAGTTTTTTTTATCACAATTGGAGGCGCTCCAATTGTGGTTTTTCCACGTAAAATCTTTGTGTCGATTTGTCTTTGATTGTTTGATTGGAATTGCTATTTACTCGTTAAAATTGATACATAATCACAAATCAATATCTAGGGAATTTCTAGATTTTTCATTTGGTATCAGAGTAGGTCGCTCTATTTTTTTTTAAAAAAAAAATTCTTTTAGAGTGAGATTTTGTTTGATTTGTCATAATGAATTCAATTCGTGAGGGAAATTCTATGGTTCGACCACCCCTACTTGATGGATCCAATTATTCTTTTTGGAAAGCTCGAATGAGATCATTTTTAAAACCTATTGATGAAAAAGTTTGGCAATCTGTCATGTATGGGTGGACTGAACCGACGATTACCATTGATGGAGTAACCTTCCTCAAACCAATTATAAGTGGGACACAATTGATCACCAAAATAGTAGCTGGAATAGTAAAGCTATCAATTCTCTCTTTTGCGTCGTCACACTTGAAGAGTTTAGTCGTATTTGTAATTGTGAAGTTGTAAAAGAGGCTTGGGATATCTTACAAAGTATTCATGAGGGCACTCCTTCTATT
Organism: Camellia lanceoleosa; assembly: GCA_025200525.1. NCBI lineage: Eukaryota > Viridiplantae > Streptophyta > Magnoliopsida > Ericales > Theaceae > Camellia > Camellia lanceoleosa. Next base: position 92,893,559 of record CM045763.1, read on the forward strand.
AAACGCTCAAAACTTCAAAGGCTCAAATCTAATTTCGAAAACCTTTCTATGAAAAATAGTGAGACCTTTGATTAATTTTATTTGAAGTTGAGTGACATTGTAAATTCCAGCTTTAATTTAGGTGAAAAAAAATACTAGAATCCAAAGTTGTGGGAAAAATTTTGAGATCCTTGCTCGATTGGTTCCAACCAAAAGTTATGGCTATTAAGAAGGCTCAAGATGTTGACATCCCCAAGTTGGATCATTTGGTTGGAAATCTCCAAACTTATGTGGCACATAGAAATTTTAAAAAGAAACAAAAAGATGATATTGCTTTTAGTAGTGCTCATACAATTGGAAAGGATTCTGATGAGGATTGTGCGATTGATTCCAAGATTATGGATACTTTCGTAAAACAATTTAAAAAGTCTTTTCTGAAAAAGAATCATAATCTTTTGGAATCAACTTATAAATCCAAAGGTAAAGATAAATTCAAAATTAATTTTATAACCCAGAAGAAGAAAGGAAAAATATAAGGGAACTCTGAAAGAGTCCAATGCTATGAATGCCAAGGATTTGGCCACTTTGCTCGAGAATGCCCTACTCGTTTGAGGAAGAAGAAAGCGTTCGTTATCACTTGGGATTATGAATCAGAATCTAATAAAGATGAAAGTGACAACGAAGATTAAGGCGAAGAGGGACATGAACAATTCTTTACTTTCATGGCGGCTTCCGAAACTGAAAGACGAACAGAGTATCCGAAGAGGCCGGTTGAGAATGACACTGATGATGAATCCTTAGGGAGTGATGATGAAGAGCTTCAAAAAAGCTTATGAAAAGTTGTATAAGGAATCTTTTAACTTATCTAAATTGAATGACAAACTCACTATGAAACTCAAAGCATGTGAAAGTGAGAATGTCAAACTAAAGGAGGAGCTTTTCGAGGCTAGGAATGATGCTGTCAAGATATCTAATGATCGACAAGCTCTTTGTGCAAAACTCTTTACGTGTGAGACAGAGAGGAATGAGCTACAACAAATATATGCAACGTATGAAGAAAAGATTGAATCTCTTGAGATGTCTCAAGTTGCTTTAGAAGAACTAATAATCAAGAAAGAAGAAGAGCTCAAGTGTGCTATGGCTACCATTGGTCTTTGAAATAAAAGGTCAAAGACTTTGGACAATATCATTGGGTCTCAGTGAATGTGTTATGACAAGAGTGGCATTGGCTTTGGTGGTAATAAAGAGCAAAAACAGAGTGCATCCACATCTCATGATACAAGAACTCAAGGGAAGGGGGCGCAAAAGATTTAACAAGCGGAAAGACTTCTCAATCTTCCTAGAGTTGGTAAGGTTGAAAAAAAGAAGGTACACTCTGTTTTTATTTGTCATCATTGTGGTATGTATGGCCATATTCTCCCTTATTGTTATGAGTTGCATGGGCGAATGTCTCATAGAGATGGAAGAAATTCTAACATCTCGTGGAATAGAAGCCACTTTATTGGTGGTAATGAGGTTAAAGGTCATATTAGACCTCTTTATTTTGATTTGCTTGAGACCAAACATGAACAGAAGTTGTGTTTGCCTAGACCTAGGAATAGGAAGTTGGAAACCAAGTCGAGACGAATTCCCATTGAAGGGATAGGGAATCATAACGTCAAGACACCACCCAAGAACCATAATTCTCACAACTTTGTTCATAGTAAAGCAGTTTGGATGAGAAAACTTAACTTATGTTAATTTGTTTATTCATTTTAGTTTTTAGGTTTCTGTGTGTTTTTTCTTTTTGGGTCATTTAATGTGTACCTGTTCATTTTCTGTCTTGCTTTGTTTTAAATTTTAAAAAAAATAATCCAAAAAGATTTTCTTAGAAAGGTTTTGCAAGCTTGAAATTTTTGAGAAGTTCTTGTTACATATTGGAATTGATGAGAATATCCATTGCATGTTAATATGTGTGTGCTTTCTCTGGTCATTACTCATTTCGAAGTGTGTGTTCTTTGATTAGTATGTCTCATTCTGTACACACTATTGGATTAGCAAATATCAATGTCTTCCTCCTTAGTGATCATTTTTCTCTATAGACTTATGGCATTGTGTCTTTTGCTTTTCTAGAGGAATTGGCCTAGACTAGCATATCGTGGGTGATGTTGAGTCTCTTAACCACCTTCCATCTTTTTGCATCTCCACGGCTTTTCCCTCAGTTTTTTGTAGTTAAGGCATGAGGAAAAGGCTACCTCAGAGTCACCAACCAGGCTATCCTTTTTGTCTCCATACTTCGCTGGTTCGGTTTCCATACTCTTAAGCGTGTCAGCCGCCAATGAATGTGCAAAAAAAAAGAAAAAAACAATGTGCAAAAGAAAGAAAAGAAAAAATGTGCAAAAGAAAGAAAGAAAAAAAAAAAGATTCATTGATTGAGGGGGAGCCTCCGCGTTTACCCACCAAATACCCCTTGATTCCTAGTGGTTTGACTTTCCTTAGTTGTTCTTAGATTCTCTTGCCGGAGGTCCAGCAATCAAATCACTACTAGGATTTGAATCTTGTGTTTGTCGAACTCTAAGAGTCACACACACACTTTTATCATGGGATCATTGTTTTTCACATAATGCATCACTTTCTTTTGTGAGGAATCTTCTAGAGATTATCCACATAGTGTTTTCATGTAATTGTGTTTCTTGGATAATCTTGTGCGTTTTAAGGTACAAATCAGATATTCCTTGCTTGCTTCACCATATTTTGTTTTTGTCTTTTTCTTCTTGTTCACTATTTTCAGTGTTTGTGGTTGCTTTTAGTGAAGGGGAGTTTGGTTCATCTTGGATTGGTTTGGTAAGGGAGTTTGACATTAGTTGGTTTGTGTGTTGCTATCCACTGCTTGTTTATTGCTTACTTCTCACAAGTTATTAATTTTTCCATCATCTTGTCCCTGCTTGTGTGGTTTTTGAACTTGCTTTCGTTCTTTGAGCTTTCTTTGTCAATTCGTGTCAAAAAGGGGGAGAAATGTTGTCGGGTGCATTTTTTAGGATTTCATGTATTCATGCCATGTGTCGGGTGCATGTGTCTTAATTTTCATCTATTCATGCTACATGTTCTTAAAGTCTTAGGATTTTTATCTATGCATGCTTCATGTTCTTAAAGTCTTAGGATTTTCATCTATTCATGCTACATGTTCTTAAAATCTCCAATTTATATCTATTCATATTTCCATCTCATGCCTTAAGATAATCTTGTCATATGTCTATTGCTTTTTCATATTCTCTTGTGGCACTAATAGTTGTTTTGGAAATTGTGACACTAATAGCTGTTTTGCAGATCATGACCTTGAGAAAGAAGTTTTTTTTTGTTGGCTATGATGGGTTGGGGTATTAAGATTTTATTTGTTAGGTCTGTTTTGTCACGACATTGTCAAAGGGGGAGATTGTTAGGTTTTTATTCTTGGCAATCCCGTTTGACAAAACTCCTTTCAGTTGTAATTTTATTCGTTCTCTTATTTTCAATGAGGCTATGAGTTTTAAATGCGAATCCAACCAAAATTGTGCCTTGTAGAGAAGTTGCTTGCCCACTCAAGCGGAGAATCTTTGGTTTCAGAAGTTTGAACTGTCTGTAAAATACTGAAAGTTGTGTTTTTGCGCTCGAGTGTCAGTCCGCTCGAGCAAACATTCTTGCACTCGAGCGGAGATCACCGAACAATTTGCTATAAAAGGTGCGGTTCAGTCAAATTTTAGGGTACAGCTTCCAGATCTTCTTCTTAGATATTAAGATTTAAATCTGGAGCTTCTTTGCTAGTTTCTTTGATGTTTGTTTGAGTTTAACTCATGGCTTGAGAAGCATACATCAAAGAATTATTTGTTTCATTCAATACAAAAAAGAGAGTTGTTCTTCGGTGGATTCTGTGGAATTCGGGCCTGAAGCTTTGGTGGATTCCGGAGTGGCTCGTCGTCGTGATTCAACATCGGCGTTGTGGAATCAACGTTAGGCAAGACAATTCTGAGGTGAAGACGGGGCTGGAAGAGGCACATAGGGGCCGGTTTGATTCAAGTGTGGATTCGTAAGGTAATTGAGAGTACACTTGTGTAATTCCTTTATATCTTCTTAGTAGATTGTTTTGTGGTTTTTGCCCGTGGTTTTTTTTTTTTATCACAATTGAAGGCACTCCAATTGTGGTTTTTCCACGTAAAATCTTTGTGTCGATTTGTCTTTGATTGTTTGATTTGGATTGCTATTTACTCGTTAAAATTGATACATAATCACAAATCAATATTTAAGGGAATTCTAGATTTTTCACGGTTGATTAACTAAATTTTTTGTCTCCATAAATACTCTAGCTATCTTAGGTTGTAATAGACTTTTAGAGATAAATTTTGATTGTCTCAAAATCAAAACTTTTTGCAACCACATATTTTTGTCTCTAAAAATCTATTTATAGTGACAAATGCAAAATTTTGTCTCTAAAACGGACCATTTGGGACAAACTTTGCGAAGGACAAAATTAGTTGGCTAAAGTTTTTTCCAACAAATATTACACTTTTAGGGATGAAATAAATTTGTCTCTAAAAAGCTTATTTCTTGTAGTGCACAAGAATGAGTAACCAGGATTAACACGACTCAAAAAGGTAAAACACAACAAAAGATGGTGCAATCAGAACACAAGACTCAGAATGACTTCCCTAAAGAGATACTCTTCTACGAAATATGCCAATGAATCGTGCAATGCACGTGCAACACAATTAATCAAAGCATACGTGCCCCTTAAATATTCATGAGACAATCCCCTAAATAATATGCTTTAAAAAAAATGCAAGAAAACATGTAATGCTCAATTTACAACACTAGAATGTAGGGAGGCAATCCACTTTGAATTTGGTAAGAACTACTTAAAAATCAAGCTTAATTCTATGTCAAGACTATAGACTTAGGCATTCATCTAGATTGAACAAGTGAACCTAAGAAGCAACACACAGTCTATATAAGTGATTAGCTCTTGTTCAAAATAGCGAAGACTTAGACCTAAGTCACAGAATTATCTCCAATCTCATCTATTGCATTAATGCACACATCCCTAATACATAAATATATATGTATATATATATATTTCAGCACAACTTTTACATTAAGTATTCTTCTCCTAATACTTCATGAATTATGATAAATTTCCATTGTATTGAACAATGTATCAGATAACTTTCATCGATAAGCCTCTAACATAGGTATCACCATGCTTGTCTGGGGGAAAATCACCATAGGAAAGCCTCTTAACATCGGTTAATCTAGCTCAAGATCTACAAGCTTATAAAGAAGCTGAATAAATTCCATAGACACATTTTAGTCGAAGCCAAGAATAATGTGCATGCGATTAATTGATTGCAATATCCCATTTGTTCACACACTAAAGTAAATCTATGCAAAAGTCTTAATATTAACTTGAAATTCTATCCATATGCTATGTAACAACAACCAAATAAACATGTATACCAAAACTCTTGATTTCCACCAATTATCAATCTAAACCTAATGCCTCCAACAACATGCAACATGTAAACACACAAACAAGACCAATCATGTAATGCAATTATTTTTTAGAATCAATACACGGGCCTTGGTTAAGGTTTTTGATAATTATTGGGATCTCATTTTTGGTTTCTGAAATTACATTGTCTTTCCCTACTTTATTTGATAACATAAAGGGATCTCCCTATATTATATAATCGTGAATAAGCCATATGAGTAATGCTATCACCATTTTATATTATTAAAACGAAAATGCCAATTTTTCTTTCAATCCATCATGAGCCACCACTACCACTACCACTACCACTTCAAGCAACTATCTGTGGTAGACCCCTCCACTAACACCACCAGTGTTATCAATCTCTCAACTCGACCACCTAGCCATGGACACTCCCTTGTTGAACCCCTTATTCTCTCTACTCCATCCGCCACTAACCACCCAACATCAACCTCTATCACCTACTTAACTATCGACCATCTTCGCCAACTGCCATCACTAATCTCTATCATCAACTTCCACGACCATGTTAGCAATTTTAATCATTGCCACCACATAAGAAGAATGGACATGGACACCTAACACGACATGGACACGCGGATATGCAAATTTTTTTAAAATGCAAGACACGGCACGTTAAAACATATAATTTTATATATTTATTGTATGTCATATTTTTAATTTTGTAATATTTTATTTTATATCAAATATTTAATTTTATCAAATTTATCAACCTTAGATATACTATTTTAGATATAAAAAAAAATTTAAAAAAATTAAATATTTTATTTTATTTTCTCTAAAACACTGGTCCTTAGTGTGTTCTTATTGTGTCCCAAGTGTCCTAGCATTTCTGACTCTCTTCAGCGTGTCTGACACGTGTCCAAAGTGTGTTCGTGTCTGACATATGTTACACCAGTATGTGACCTTCAAAGAGATGTCCATGCTTTATAGGCCATCACCAATTGTAGGAATGCTTCTCTCTCCCTCACACTCTCTACATTATCTATACAGAATAGTATTAATATCCAAGGAAAAGAACCAATGAAAGAGTGCCATTACTATTATAGAATATTTTTCAATTAAACTAGTTAACGGAAATTGACGATTGACTTAAATTGAAAACAAAGCAGAAATTACTACTTTATTTGAAGAAATTAAAAACTTGGGGTTTGATTTGTTACATAGATCAAACCCTGAGTGTTTTTTTTTTAATATTTAATATTCAACATCCATCAGAAGTACTGAAGAAGAATGGAAAAAAAAAAAAAAAAAAACTAATTAGCGTGTCCCTAGCCTGTCTCTGGCATGTCCCTTGAAAAAAGATTAATTAAATAAGCATTTTGAAAAATCTAGAAACTCCCTAGATGTTGATTTGTGATTATGTATCAATTTTAAGCAATAAACAACAATCCCAATCAAACAATCAAGACAAATCGACACAACGATTTTATGTGGAAAAATCACAATTGGACACCTCCAATTGTGATAAAAAAAATCACGGGCAACAGTTACAAAACAATCCACTAAGAAGATATAAAGGAATTACACAGGTATACTCTCAATTACCTAGCAAATCCACGCCCGAATTGAACCAACCCCTATGTGCCTCTTACAACCCCGTCTTCACCTCAGAATTGTCTTGACGATAAGCCACTCTAGAATCCACCAAAGCTTCAAGCTCGAATTCTTCAGAATCCACCAAAGAACAACTCTCTCTTTTGTGTAGAATGAACAAAAAAACTTTTGATGTATTCTTCTTAACCCATGAGTTGAATACTTAATTAAACATCAAAGAAAACTAGCAAAATATCTCCAGATATAAACCTTAATATCTAAGAAGAAGATCTGAAGGCGTAATCCTAGATTTGGACTGAAACATGTATTTATAGAAAATTGTCCCGCGATCTCCGCTCGAGCATCAGAATGGCCGCTCGAGCGGACCACGCTCGAGCGTAAAAAGTTTAGCTCGAGCGGGAAAAAACAACATCCAGTATTTTTGCAGGTGATGAAACTTCTGAAACCCAGCATTCTCCGCTCGAGCGGGGGAATGTCCGCTCAAGCGGACAGGGAGCTTTGAATGCATTTTTGCATTTTGTTTCGAGGGCACTGCCTCTCGACCCCACCGTGGCGCTGCCCTCTCGACCCCCGCGAGCTGACCAGGCAGCTCGATCCCTGTCATAATCAGCGAAGTGGCAATCTTGAAAGCATTAACATCACAAACTTCTCTGCAAGACACAATTCGGGTTGGATTCACATCTAAACACTCATAGTCTCACTGAAATAAAAAGTGCGAAAACAAGTACAATTAAAAGGGGTTTTGTCAAACGGAATTGCCAAGAATAACACGTTTGTATCCTTGCGTTTGACATCGATGCGACACTTGTTTTGAAGTGTCGGTGTTTCATAAGGTTTGAAGCTCTCTATTTGTTAGGTTTCTATCATTAAACCAGAAGGGTCTCTTATTTTAGGACAACTAGGTAAGGTTTGAGTAAAGTTTGGCTTTGATTATCTTGTATCAGCTTAGAGTTTTTAGCTTCCTTTTCATCAGCTTTAAAATATTTTTGATAATTTGGTTTTAGATCCATTATCATGCATCAATGAAAAAATTCGAAGAGGAAAATTAGCGATTTTCTGTTTTGTGATGGGATCAAAGTTGAAAGCGAGAAATCTTTGAGAGAGAAACTCTAAAAATCCTAGAGTGAGAAGCTCTTAAGCAATCTCAGAAAATTTTTACTTCAAATTGATCAATAGTGTTACAAGACACCACAACACCTATTTATAGTCATAAGTTCCATCGCTAACTAATACTCACATGCCATGCACATGCTAACTAACTCACCACTACTAGCAAATACTCATATGCAAACTAAATTTGATTACATCTTGGTTCTTTCTTATTAAAACCAGCTTCTATAAATTTTGCTTTTTACTATAAAGAAAAAATTATAAGTTAAAAGCATGTTTGGGTTATTGTCTTGTTTCGCATTTACTTTCCCTAAAATATCATTTTCAAAAATCATATCTAAAAAATTTGAAAGGGGTTAATATAATCTCTTTTTTAGTAATAAAGTTGAAAAATTATGAAAAAGAAGTAAAAACGTTAACCAAGCACAACCTAAACAATATAAGACTATTTAAATGTAATTTAGACTATTTGTTATTTGGAAGTTAGATCTAGCAACAAAAAAAAAGTAAAATATTATATGATTGGTTTTAATTGAACTCAAACTAAATTTAATTGGGTTGAATTAGGTGCAAGCAGTAAGAATACATAACTTAAGGAATCTGGATTAAAAGATGGACAAAGCTTTTCAAAATTCTCGACCTTCTTATGGTTGATGTTTTTCTTCTTGTCATTCTTGTTATTCTAAGTTTTTTCTCTCCAATTTATGTGTTCTTCATTTTAACGAGTTTTCTCGTGCCCTTGTGTCCATCTAGTGCTAAAAGGAGGAGATTCAAATATCATGGAACGCCCACATAAGTTAATGGCAACTGCTATGTCACGAGGTCTGACAATCTGCACTGGGAGGAGAATGACAGATTCAACAGTCTTCCTAACCATATTGCTCATCACCTCTGTTATCAGAATCTTAGGATTCGCGATTCAATTCGCAATTTTTGTAAAATCGATACGAATCTAAAGATGAATTTATTTTGGAAGTGAATCTCTAGTGAATCGCACGATTTACAATCAATTCACGATTTGATTCACTTTTTATGATTCATGCAATTTTTAAAATTATTGTGTCCGACATATTTTCGACTCTATTTTTCCTCCATCTTTTTAGTAAAAATGACATAATATACAACTTCTAATAGCGTTTAATACGAAAATAACTAGCATATATACATGCTTTGTTGTTATTTTAATAATCATGAAGTTTTTAATAGGATCCAATTAAATTTAGTCAGACCCAACATATTTTTAACCTTTCTTCTCATTATTATTTTTCCTTTAAAAAATCGTAATATATCTTCTAAAGATGTTTAAGATTAAAATTACACTATGAATTATCTATTGCTATTTTATTAAATTAAATATTACATCTACGACGTCAGTTATATTTTTAAAATATTTTAGGCTTTAAAAAAAAGATTCTAAATGATTCTTTCTTATTATTTCCTCATTGTTATTTAGAAAAGTATGTATGCTTATTGTCCGAATATCAATATCGTTGTTAATTATTGTTACTTTAGAAATTGATAGTTTGTCTATTTGGTTACTGTGGGAGCCGAATAAGTAGAGGAACGAAATCTGGAGTACCCGAGGAGCCGGGAACTTAACGGCTCCATTCCGCTCGACTGGGACGCCGAATACGTTCTTAAGGCCGAATGAACTGCAAGTCAACTCCATCGAAAGCATGTTACCTTCTCGCCGCCAAGCCGCCGAAGGAACTGCAAGTCAACTCCATCGAAATGCCTAGTCGAGAGATCCTGGATGACATCGGGCGTCAACCAAACAAAAAGGCCACGGAAGGTTTAGACCGGGTTGACATCGATGGAAGCCCGAAAAAGTTTTTTATGATCGGCGCCTCGCTAAGCCAGGTCGACCGACAGCAGCTGATCACTTTTTTACTCGGCAACCTCGACGTCTTTGCGTGGACTCCATACGAGATGCCGGGAATAGACCCGTCAGTCTCACAGCACCATCTGAATGTCGACCCCTGGTGCAAGCCGATCATCCAGAAAGGCCGGCGATCCTCCGCAGAACACACTGCCGCTGTTGTAGAAGAAGTTGACAAATTGCTTGACGCCGAGGCAATTAGGGAGGTCACCTACCCCACGTGGCTCTCCAACACAGTGGTGGTGAAGAAGAAAAATGGAACTTGGCGAGTATGCGTCGATTTCACGGATCTAAACAAAGCTTGCCCCAAAGATTGCTCCCCCTTACCGAGAATTGACCAACTCGTTGATGCGACAGCACGCCACCGACGCATGAGTTTCCTCGATGCCTACAGAGGCTACCATCAGATCGCCATGAATCCGAATGATCAGGACAAAACTGCATTCCTCACTCCAAGAGGAACCTACTGCTACAGGGTTATACCTTTTGGACTGAAGAATGCAGGGGCAACCTACCAAAGACTGGTCACCATGATGTTCAAAGAACAGCTCGGACACACTATGGAAGTATACATTGACGACATGGTGGTCAAATCCAAAGAAGAACAAAACCATATAGCCGATCTGGAAATGACATTCAACACCCTACGCAAATATAGAATGAAGTTAAACGCTTCCAAATGCGCATTCGGGATCGGCTCTGGCAAATTCCTGGGTTACATCGTCAACCACTGAGGAATCGAAGCCAACCCGAGGCAAGTCACAGCAATTTTGGAACTGAGTTCCCGTCGTTCGTTCAAAGAAGTCCAAAAGTTGATGGGAATGGTCACACTCAACAGTTCATCGATCGATCTACGATCGGCTGCAGCAATTCTTTCAGACATTACGTTAGGGCAGAGCTTTCGAATGGTCCGCCGAATGCGAAGCAGCTTTTAACGGGCTCAAGACATACCTCCGGACAGTACCTCTTCTAACAACAACACCCGCCACGGTGACCCTCATTTATATTTGGCGGTCTCCGATTGTATTGCCAATACCAGACATTAAAAGAGGAGGGAGGGAAGCAACAGCCAGTGTATTATGTGAGCAAGGCAATGGTGGACGCCGAAACACGTTATCTACCGCTTGAAAAACTCGTCCTAGCCCTGGTCATGGCAGCAAGAAAACTGATGCATTACTTCTAAGGACATAGCATTAGGGTGCTAACAGACTATCCCCTTCGATCAGTACTAAGGAATGCAGAAGCATCAGGGCGTGTTTCGAAGTGGGCTCTTGAACTCGGCCAAAACGACATTCAGTTTTTACCCAAAACTGCAATCAAGGGGCAGGTGCTTGCCGACTTTGTTGCCGAATTCACAGGAGGGCTTGCCGACCTCAAGCCTGATGACGTCCTGCCAAAGGCGGCCGAAGTTCGATCAAACTCAGATTGGAGAATTTATGTCGGGGACATTTGGCAGTTATACTGTGATGGATCGTCTAACCAATGGGGCAGCGACGCTGGCGTCGTAATCATGTCTCCAGACGGCGCAGTAATCGAGCAGGCCATCAAGCTCGGCTTCGAAGCATCAAATAACGAAACCGAATATGAAGCCCTTTTAGCCGAACTGCGGAACGCACATCTGCTCGGCGTGCGGTGGCTATTGGTGTTTTGTGACTCAAAATTGGTAATCAACCAGCTGAAGGGGGAGTACGCGGCAAGAGACGAGCGTATGGCGGCCTATATGAAAATGGCTAACTCCTTGCTAACGAAATTCGACCATCATGAACTAAACCAAATAACACGCGATCAAAATACACACGCGGATGCCCTGGCATGCTTAGCCTCCGCCATCAACTCCGAGCTCAAGCGCACCATAGAAGTAGGTTTCATCCCGGAACCAAGTATCGGCCCTCCGGAGGAAACCCACATCAACATTATAGAATCCGCTCCAAGTTGGAAGGATCCCATTGCTGCATTCCTTTCTTCCGAGCAACTCCTAGAGGACAAAAAAGAAGCACACAAACTGCGAAACAAGGCCCTGCGGTACTACTTAGATCCACAAGGAGGGCTTTACAAAAAGTCCCTCTCTGGTCCATACTTGGAATGCGTGCACGGACGAGTAGAGGAGCCTCCTTTGAGATACACGAGGGCAGCTGTGGTGCCCATTCGGGGGGACGCTCCCTGGCCCACCGGGCGATAACGCAGGGATATTATTGGCCGACGATGAGAGCCGACGCAGAAAATTATGTCAAGAAATGCGAACAATGCCAAAAGTTCTCCCCACTAACCCATCAGCCGGCAGAAGCTTTGAATTCAATCACAAGCCCCTGGCCGTTTGCTCAGTGGGGACTTGATATCGTAGGACCATTGCCGAGGGCCCCAAGGAACAAGCGATTTCTAATCGTAGCAACGGATTACTTCACAAAGTGGGTCGAAGCGGAGGCAAAAAACCCATATACGGGATTCCGACATCAAGCGCTTTGTGTGGAGGAACATCATTACACGATTCGGCATTCCAAGAGCATTGATCTCGGATAATGGTACCCAGTTCGATTGTGGCGTATACCGAGAATTGTGCAGCAAATATGGTATTGAGCCTTACTTCTCTACGCCAGCCTACCCCCAAAGTAACGGTCAAGCGGAAGCTTCAAACAAATCCATCTTAGACGGCATCAAGAAGAGGCTGGAAAATGCCAAAGGCAGATGGGTTGAAGAGTTGCCGAGTGTACTGTGGGCCCATCGCACAACGCCAAGACGATCTACCGGAGAAACGCCGTTTGCCTTATGCTTCGGGACCCAGGCAATCCTACCCCTAGAGATCGGCTTACCAACTTTGAGATCTCAAGCCTTTGACACAGGCCGAAATGACATGATGCTTGCCCTGGACCTGGTTCTGATTGAAGAACGAAGAGACCGCGCCTTAGCATCCATGGCACGTTATCAGCAGCAGCTCGCAAAGTCATACAATCGGCGAAGTTCATTCTTGCGCCATAATCCAGGAGAACTGGTCCTAAAGAAGGTATTACCAGCCGACCGGAGGCCGGCCGATGGAAAACTTGGTCCGAACTGGGACGGCCCCTATCAGATAGATTCCGTTGCAGGCGTAGGGGCATATCGGCTCTCAGACAAGTCAGGGAGAAGCCTGCCCCGGCCGTGGAATTCAACACATCTACGTAAATTTTATCAATGACCCGACCTATGGGCTTGATAGTTGTAAACATGTCGTTGTAATGCAAGATTTCGTGTTTTTATATGTTTGAGCTCAACATCTTTGGCCAAAACAAGTCTCCGAATTCGGAGCCCCCTTTGGTGCACGACACCCTAGAACCAAACAAGTCTCCGGAGTTGGAGCCCCCTTTGGTGCATGACACCCTAGGGCCGAACAAGTCTCCGGATTCAGAGCGCCCTTCGTGGATGTCACGATTGGCCAAAACAAGTCTCTGGATTCGGAGCGCCCTTCGTGGATGTCACGATCGGCCAAAATAAGTCTCCGGAGTTGGAGCCCCCTTTGGTGCACGACACCCTAGGACCGAACAAGTCTCCGGATTCGGAGCGCCCTTCGTGGATGTCACGATTGGCCAAAACAAGTCTCCGGATTCGGACCGCCCTTCGTGGATGTCACGATCGGCCAAAATAAGTCTCCGAATTCGGAGCCCCCTTTGGTGCACGACACCCTAGGACCGAACAAGTCTCTGGATTCGGAGCGCCCTTCGTGGATGTCACGATTGGCCAAAATAAGTCTCCGGATTCGGAGCGCCCTTCGTAGATGTCACGATTGGCCAAAATAAGTCTCCGAATTTGGAGCCCCCTTTGGTGCACGACACCCTAGGGCCGAACAAGTCTCTGGATTCAGAGCGCCCTTCGTGGATGTCACGATTGGCCAAAACAAGTCTCCGGATTTGGAGCGCCCTTCGTGGATGTCACGATCGGCCAAAATAAGTCTCCAAATTCGGAGCCCCCTTTGGTGCACGACACCCTAGGGCCGAACAAGTCTCCGAATTCGGAGCCCCCTTTGGTGCATGACACCCTAGGGCTGAACAAGTCTTCGAATTCGGAGCGCCCTTCGTGGATGTCACGATTGGCCAAAATAAGTCTCCGAATTCGGAGCGCCCTTCGTGGACGTCACGACTGGCCAAAATAAGTCTCCAAATTCGGAGCCCCCTTTGGTGCACGACACCCTAGGGCCGAACAATTCTCCGAATTCGGAGCCCCCTTTGGTGCATGACACCCTAGGCCGAATAAATCTTCGGATTTGGCCGGCCCCCTTGGGGCATGACGCCTTTGGGGCACGACACCCTAGGGCCGAATAAGTCTTCAGATTTGGAGGGCCCCCTTGGGGCATGACGCCTTTGGGGCACATCCTAGGGCCGAATAAGTCTCCGGATTTGGGCCAAAACAAGCCTCCGGATACGGACCCCCTTTGGCGTATGATGCCTTAGGACCAACTAATGCATTTCCGAACGTCTATGTCGTACAGTGCAAAATATTCTAAATCAAAATCCAAAAATTCCAATAAAATGAATCAACACGTTTGAACTAGAAATATTTTACAATCAAAATATTTTACGATCAAAGACAGACATTTAAAATGAGAGCCTATTTATTCATAGTAAAGCCTGTTTGCTTCACTACACTCTAGTTAATTGGCCTCCTCATCGTCGCTCTTCTCCATTTCAAATTCGGAATAGGGAAGGTAGTGTCGATGGTATAGGGGTGAAGCCGAATCTATGCCTAGGGCCCCAAGAACTTCCATAGTTTGAAGGGCCTTGATCCAACCATGCTTAAAACCGCGATTTTCGTATCGACAAACTTCCTCAGCAAGGTCTGTCCTGGTTTTATCAACCCCGGCCTTGAAATCGTCCTCATATCCTTTCTCGTAACCCGGGGCCTTCTGGGACGTACTTCCGCCCACTTCAAGTTGAAAGGCCGTCACGGCCATTGAACCTTCTTAAGGCTCGAAGCTCACTCTCGGCCTTTTTCGCGCGAGCTTCCAGACCACGATTCCTTTCGTCCTTTTCCTCAATGTCACGTCTCATCTCACGCAGACGCATGCCAATTTCATGAGCGTTATACAACCCCTTTACAGCCCCATGTATGCCGTCCCGAAACACTTCGAAATCGCGACGACCAACCATCGATTGTTGGACTTCCGGTGGAAAAATCTGTCGAGCAAACTCGACTGCCACATCTGGATCTTTAATGATGGAATCCGCCTCTGTCATCGGTTTATTCTTCACAAAAACCGCAAAATTCAATGGCCGCGGCGTCGCATCCACCTCGATTCCCGGTCGCGGGCATGGGGAACCTCCCCGTTGACCGTCCCTTTGAGGGGACCTGCTTCGACGACTAAGGCGCTGCTGTTTTTCCCGATCCTTGGACGCTCTTCTTCCCCTACCAGTGGGCTCGCTGCTGCGATACATTTCGACGTTTGAATCCAGCCAATCTTGGTCCTTCCGCAGTATTGGCTCAACCCTGTACCCAAATCATTAGGATCCTTGGTACAAACTTACCCCATTTATTCTGAGACACGCGCAGCCCCCCCAAAGCAGCGTCAGTATAACCAAACGCCAAACGTCGGATGACGATCTACGTGGCCCTTTTTTACTCGGCCACATTTTCTAAGTGCCTCGGCCAGCCCACGAGTATGAACCATTCGGCTCTTCACGCTCGCGCCTTGGCCAAGGCAAGGGCAGATTTATTAATCTAGGCGGCCCCTTTTTACTCGGCCACATTTTCTAGTGCCTCGACCAGCCCACGAGTATGAACCATTCGGCTCTTCACGTTCGCGCCCTGGCCAAGGCAAGGGCAGATTTATTAATCTAGGCGGCCCCTTTTTACTCGGCCACATTTTCTAAGTGGCTCGACCAGCCCACAAGTATGAACCATTCGGCTCTTTATGATCGCGCCCTGGCTAAGGCAAAGACAGATTATATCTCCACCAAGAAATACCCCCATAAAATTACGGAAACATCAGTACATTGAGCAGAATTCATAACATTTTATAACTACAAAAAAAAGAAAGTATCGATGTCCATTTCTGTATCATAACTTTTATAATATCAATCCGCATGAAAAAAGTCCGATAAACATGTACAAAACAACAAAAAACAAGCGAAACAGAAAATAAAATACTTTCTCGAAATCATAACAATTGTGTATGGTAAAGATCAACCCTCGGAATCAGTCTCCAACGGATCGATGTCAACTTGCTCATACGGTATTGGCAGATTCAGCGAAACTCCAGCTGCAGTAAGGGCCTTATGCCAACCATGTTTGAAGCCTCGATTCTCAAACCGAGAGACCTGGTCCACATACTTGGCGAGGCCAGCCTCCTTCCCGGCTTCGAAACCTTTTGAATCGGCAATCTCCTTCGCCGCCTTTATTTCGGCCAACTTAGCCTCTAGGTTGGCAACTGCCTTTTGGGACAAGCCAAGTGCAGCTTCCATATCGTCGGCCTTCTTCTCGGCCTCCGCTCTTAACTTATCCGCACGACGAGCTTTCTCTACCTCGTCCTCTGCCCGAGAAGCTTCCTGGTTCGCTCTTAAAAATTCGTCCTCGGCCCTTTTCCTCTGGCCCTCAGCTTGCTTTCATAAATGACTAATCTGCTTGACAGCGTCAAGATGACGGTGGCCTATGTCGGCTATCCTACCAACGGTCTGCAAAACAAATATTCAAAAACAAAACGTAACGCGAACAGTGTTCGGATGAAGTGAAGGAAAAGTCAAAATACGCACCAAAAGGGCCGACTGCGCGGCTAACATTGTCGCATTCAAATCCGATTCCAACTGGAAAGCCTCCATATCACACGGTAACGACAAAGACGTTGCCACGCCGAGCGCGACCTCTGGGTCCTTAAGCGCCGAGGCATCCGAAGGAACTGGCATATTTCTTGCGATCGGCCGAATCACGAAGGGCACAGCCTCACTCAATCCCCCCACTCGAGGACGTTTGCTGCCGTGATCATCTGAACCGACCTCATGATCCCTGGAGCGTTTCTCCGCCTTTCCCTCAACATCCTGAACGGCTTTCCCAACCAACGCAGATTCGGCATTCTTATTTGTTGCGGCCTCAACAATTCCCAAGGGTTTTGATTCGGTAACCGGCAGGGAATGTTGAGATTCACTGGCAGGCGGTTCGGTCGAAAGGCCCTCCGCTCTCCGCCGTGCAGCTAACCTCTCCGCATTCGCCTTCTTAGCGAGCTTTGTCAGGCTTAACTCAGCCATGTTAGCGGATCCCAAGATGGGAAGATCGTCTGTGCGTTGAGGAACGTCCTCAACGGAGAGGTTTCCCTGCTCCGAAGTAGAGGGAGGATCGGTAAAATCCAACACCTCCTCAGATTCGGCCTCAGACTGCTCAGATTTTGCAGTATCGGATACTTCAGTATTCTCCGAATGGAACCCTTCAAAACCTACTTGTCTCAAGTTTTTAAAGTCGAAAAAAATACGAGCGACGAGAAAATCTTCCCCCTTCAGAATCGGTATGTTTTCCGCAGCCGAAAAGGTTGTATATGTAGGCTCCTAGCAAAGCAGAACGTGAGCCGCTCTTCCCTGCTTATGGAGACTACGACGGCCGAAATAATTAAGAGCAATCCTAATGTCCGAAAGAACGACGTCGACAGTTGAAGCTTGGACTTTTTTCAATTCGTTCCCTGCACAAGACAAGCCGTAAGACTCAGGAAAATAGGAAAACAGGGTGTGGCAAATTTGAGCACACAATACAAGCAAGAGAGCACTCGGCGACCTGGTTCACCCCTACGTCTAGGGATAGGATCGACACGATCTTCCCCTTCGCCGAACTCCCAGTTGCCGTGGACAACGACCATGACATCATCAACTCGTTTCCCAGAGCTGGAAAGCATAGTGATTAACTGATGGTCTGTGTCCTTAGCTCTGAGGAAGTAACGCCCGTACCGACCAGAGGACTTAGCCAGAGCATAACAGTGCCGAATGGCAGGAATGCCAAGATTAATCCCGAGGCGACGGTTCAGCGCTACGACGCCCATTATAATTCTAAAGAAGTTCACATTGGGTTGGGAAGGGATCAAACCCCAATGGCGAAGAACAGCCCTCAGAAACGGGTGAAGGGGAAAGCAGACTCCACCCTTTGCAATTGACAAAAGGGGAAAGACAATCGTGGTTTTGTCCTCCCTCTCCATGTCAAGAGTGCTGTCCGCCACGAACGACAGGTGGACATCGTCAGGAATAGAGAAATGGCGTCTAAAGCCAACAATTCGATCCGACGAAAGAAGGTCTCTCAAATGTTTCGCCATGTCCTACTGTCTATAAGAACATGCGGCGGAATAAACAAGCTAGGAAAAGCTTCAGAGCAAGGGGGAGGAAAACTTACAAAAATGAAGAGTATCGCAGACGGAAGAATTGCAAGAGCGATTCGAAGAGCAACCCAGCAACCAGCGTCATAGAACACGGATTCGAAAGGACATCAGATTTTAAATCATAATAAATGGGCGTGCACGAAGGGTAGGAAAGTTGAAGCGTCGATTAGAGTGGGAGTAATTAAACCCCCACGTGATAAGTTTAACCCCTAACTTCGGTTCAGAGTATTTGAAAAACGGAACCAAGCATTTCACCCAACTGTCATTGACAGAACACTTGGGGGGCAATTGTGGGAGCCGAATAAGTAGAGGAACGAAATCTGGAGTACCCGAGGAGCCGGGAACTTAACGGCTCCATTCCGCTCGACTAGGACGCTGAATACGTTCTTAAGGCCGAATGGATTTAAGAAGGTATATCAGGACAAATGAAAGAATAAAAAATAATAATAATAATAATAAGTAAACTCTAGCCCCGAGGCCCAAAGAATGTATATAAATACATGAGCCTCAGATGCGGTGGGGCAGGTAAGAATCACTTCTAAAACTTAGTCAATAAGCTTTCTTGAATAGAGGAACTGACTTGTCCGTCAGAGTGCTAATTCCGGCACCCCCGACCGGAGTCTTTGTATCTTTTCAGATGACTAGCTGAGGATCATTGGCGTCTTCCAGGATCTGAAGAGTATTTCCAATCCACTTCCCCACAGTTATTATTTTTATTAAGAATGGTTGATAAAAAATATCTAAAAAAGAAAAAAAAAAGATAAGATGGTGATCTTACATAGGAACGTTTGTAAACTTCTTATTTATTAAACTATGTGATTATCATTCAAAATAACATTTTTATTGATTTAAGTCTGCATATTTTATATTCATAAGATATATTTAACATCTAAATGTAAATATATGTTTTTAAATAATTTAGAAGAAGTGACCGAATATTTACAATTCACGATTCGATTCGATTCGCGATTCAATATGAGATCATTTTGATTCACGACACGAATCCCGATTTGACAACTATGCTCATCACATTCTTTCCTTCATGACAATGAAAGACCTCATTTGGTTCATGTTCACTTGCAAAAGATGTAGAGAGTTATGCATGACGACTCCATTTTTGACTTTTGATGGGATGAAGCCATTGTTGACTATTAGCCCACATATGATCTATATGAATGCTATGAGTCGGTTCTTGATGCAACGTCAATGAAGAAAGATATGTAACTTATGTATTCATTGGTGTGTTCAGAGCGACTTGGGTGAAATTTGTCGTGTTGTTACATGGTTACATATTGCAGTACAATGTAATGTGGAGTGCTTGAGCTCGAACTCCTTGGTTCTCCATCATATTCCAACTTTGCATTGCCACTATGCTTATTTTCTTGTGGATCCTTGAGGTCTTTAACATTGAATTTGAACAATTGCTCTCTTGTATTGCCCTCCGCAGTCGAGTTTACTAATCTCCAATCTTTGTCAGTATCATCTGTTAACATGCTCAACAAGTCTTTTGGTGATTGGACCTCATCCTTGTGCAATCCCTTAAGGAACTAAGGCTTGAGAGTATTGAAGACATAAACAGTATCAGCATTAATAGTTCATCTCTAGTGCATTTTACATTAGTAAATTCGTCTCTCACTGAGCTCTGCCATCTCAGCATTGCAAGTGAGAAACTTGAAGTCGTGAATTTGGAGTGGAGATTCAATTCCTCTACCAGCAATTCATTGAAAATTTATGCTCCCAATCTTAAATATTTTACATGGAAGGGGAATCCAACAAACGACAATTGTTTGGGAAATTTGATGAATTTAGAAGGTGCTCAACTTTTTCTTGAACCCAAGGAAGATACCTATGAGAACTTACAATGGTATAAGTTGGATCCAAGACCATACTTTAGATGACCTTATCACCAAGGTAAGCAGACACCATTTGTGTTTTATCCTTATATTAGGTGATTTAATTATTGATGAACCTTTTTTTTAATTCTTCCTGTTAAGTTGCAGTCACAATCTTTAATTTTTCTTTGCCGATCAAAAAAAAAAAAAGTTGCGATACAATCAATCATGATTTTCTTTTTGGGATGTTAAATAGTCTTTGCAATATAATTTCAATTCATAAATGGATTTCTAGAGCAACCACTACACATAAATTTATTAATTTATTTGACTCGTTTTGCTATTCTCAACTTTTATTTCCTTTACTTTTGCAGCTATTATTATTATTATTATTATTATTATTATTATTATTATTATTATTATTATTATTATTGATAATACAGTGAGTCCTCGTGAATGGGCTAGACCGATCCAAGCTCCTCAGGCCCACTGGGTAACCTGCAAGCAAGTTCAATCGGGGAACGGGGTAGTCCCCCGGCGAACCCTCCGGCGTATGAATTAGAGAAGGTGATGGACCGAAAATGTAGAGAGAGAGAAAGAGATAGGGGATGGAAAACTTAACCTTCTTCTTGTCCTCGAGCTCTGCTTATATCTTCTGGTAATCATTTCGCTGTCTCAGCCGTTCTGACTATCCCGCAGAAAGCTTGCGCCGTGGTTCGTCTCGTTCAGGGTGAGGGGGACGCCATTCCTACGAGGGTGTTGTCGCAATAAATGTGATGGGTTGCATTAATGGTGATGTCTTTGTGGCAATAACTGCGAGATCTTTGTCTGGCGATATAGCTTTTCTCGGCACCCGCCACGTGTCCGAGCATCATTGGTCTTTCCTGCTCAATTGGCCTCCAGCTGTGCCGAGTTTTACAGACCGGGTTGTGTAATGAAGTCTAAATGGTGGGCTTGGGTTTACTCATTGGTGGGCCCTGGTCCTTGTGGGCCTATCTCTGTCAGTAGTCCCCCATTCCAGAGTGCAGCTTTAGTCCAACGAAGGGAATAATAATAGTGGAGATGAATCCGACCTGTAGGGGGAGACCGACCGTGAGAGGCCGATCGTGAGGGAGGCCGAGCGGGAGAGGCCGACCGTGGGGGAGGCCGAGCGGGGTGAGGCCGACCGCCAAGGTGGCCGAGCGGGAGAGGTCGACCGTGGGGGAGGCCGAGCGGGAGAGGCCGACCGTGGGGGAGGCCGAGCGGGGTGAGGCCGACCGCCAGGTGGCCGGCTGAGAGGTCGATCGTGAGGCCGAAGTGAGAGGCCGACCGTGGGGAGGCCGAGGAGGCCGAGGCTCAAGGCGTTGTGTCACGTGATAGGTGATGTGGAAAAGACAAGGTAAGGGCAGAAGTCAGCGCATCAGGACCATACACGTGTCAGGATTTCGAGGGAGAGGAAAGGTCAAGCGTTGGATCAGGAGTGAAGCGTCAGGGCATTATTATGGGCATTAATGAGAAAGTTTTGGCGGAGGATTTGAAAGAGTTTTCAAACTGGCGAACATTAATTTGGATCCTTGGAATACGGGCAAACCGTGGGCTTTTGGTATCATACGATTCACCTACTTCTTTACAAAAACTGAAAACGCTCCAAGTATCAGTTTCTTCGTTGCTCACGATACTCCATTGAGGCATTTCTTCAATTTTTTGGCACCTGCGTCCGAAGCTATTCGCAAGCACAGCCTAGATATGGCTCTGAAGAGACCGCAATCGTGGTAGATCCTGGGGATGACGATCTTGGAGAATTAGCCGCACAATACTGTCTGAGACGGAGAGGGTGCGGGAATCGACGAGGCGTTTCCAGGGTTCCACCTTGGTGGCAGCTCCGACGCCGATTAGTGAGGTGGGGCCAGATCATTGGCACACAAAGGCGGATAAATCGACGATAACAGAGGCGGAGTTGGAAGCTATCTGCGAGAAGTACCAGATTCCAGCAGAAGTGGAGTTGCTGTTGCCAACATCAACGGAGAGGCCATCGGACAGCAGGCCAGGGGAGTTCTCCTTGTACGAAGAGGCTCTGAAGGGGGGATTGAGGCTGCCGCTGCCTCAAATAGTGGTGGACGTGCTCAACCACCTGGAAGTAGCGCCGGGCCAGTTGATGCCTAACGCATGGAAAATCCTGCTGGCCTGTGCGAGTGCGTGGGGGAAGGCGAACAAGGGGAGGGGAATGGCAGTGGAGGAGTTCTTCGCTTGCTACAAAGCCTTTGGTCAGCAAGAAATGTGGGTCACGCTTCAGGCGGTGGTGGGGAAGGGGCTGGTGGCTGGTCTTCCTACGTCGATTAAGGGTTGGCGGACGCGGTGGTTCTATGTTTCTGGCAACCGGGGGGTTGGGGTCCGCACCATTTGGAAGGTGCCAATCAAGACGGTGGAGGCAAGGTTGGGGGCTGAGGCAGAGGAGAGGGTGAAAAGGGTGAAAGAATGGAGGGAAAATGGGAAGGTTAGGTGGGACGAGCTTGTACAGCTGTCTGCGTTGTTTGAGGCAGGGCTGGGTCCTCAGCCGACCGGAGGAGATCTGGACCAAGCAGAGTTGGAGGCGAGGAGGAAGGCGCAGGAGGCTGAGGATCAAGCCCTTCTTGCCAGAGCTGCTAAGTTCCAGAAAGCTCAGGACGACCGACCTGCCCAGGCAATCGCGAAGGAGAGGATTAGGCCTCGGCCAAAGCCGTTAGAAGGAAAGGACTTGAGTACTTTTGAGCCGCGGAGGGCCCCTGTGGATCCTTTAAAGGAGAAGGCCAGAAAAGAGGGAGAAGCTCTGAAGAGGAAGAAAAAGAAGAGGAGTGCCTCAGAAGGAACGGCAGAGCAGTCTGGGCCTAAGAAGCTGAAAGAGACCCCAGTTGTGGTGGAGACTCCTGCAGTCAAAGATACCCCAGAAGTAGTTGGGGTCACTTCTACACTGGAGGCTGTGAAGGTCGTCCCAACGATGCAAGTAGGAGTTGGGCCGACTGCGACGGGGCCAATTGGGAGAGAGGAGACCCAAAAGGGGGGCGCGCCCCTGGAAGGAGGAGTTAGTGCAGGGAGGCCATTTATCATCTGTGTGTGGGCGGAAGGCCGGAGGGGAAGAGATCTGCCGAAATGAGGCGCACTGCCTAGTCAAGATTGTGGAAGAAACGGCTCTGCGATCAGCCTCTGGATTCAACGAGGCCGACCTGTTCAGGGGGTTATGCTCCGCCCAAATGGAGGTAACTACCCTAGCAGGGACTCTGCTGAGGAAGGCTGGGGCAGCCAAGGTGAAGACTGAACAGACCAAGGCAGAGCTGGCCAAATTGAAAAAGGATAGTGCAGAGTGGAAAACTGCCCATGCTGAGCTGCAAACAGTCAAAGCGGATCTAGAGGACACACGCCGCCGGGTGGTGTCGCTGGAATTCCAACTTTCTGGAGAGCAAAAGAAGGTGGAAGAGGCCCAAAGAGCGTGCGCCGTTGCGGTCGATCGGCATGAGGAGGCCATGAGCAACAACGAAGAGCTCGTTAGGCAAAAGGATGAGGCAGATGCCAAGGTTGAGGCCCTGCAAAAAGAGTTAGAAACCGTGTGTGCCAGAGCGGAGGAGGAAAAAGAGAAGCTACTAAAAGAGGTGGAGGGAGAGAGAAGCAGGGGGAACGTTGAGAGGGAGAGCCTAAGGAAGGAGATGGAGGAGGAGAGGATCAAGTTGATGGGGTGAAGGAGGCCCTACAAAAAGAGCTCGAAGAAAGAAAGCGGCCTCGGAAAGAACGCGCCTACCCTGATCTTTGTGTTGCAGCTGTTGCTCAATTCAAAGGGTCTCCTGAGTTCCAGATGGCAATTGATGCTGCTGATTGCCAGCCTTGGCAAGAAGAATGCAGGTGGCCCATCACGGACGACGGCGGAAGGAAGACCTGAATCTGAAGTTATAGAGAGCTTCCAACGATCAGATTTTTATAAGCATGAAATGGCAGAGTTCTGGGACAGCGGCTGGAAAATGTTCAAGCGCAAGGCTGAAGAGCTGTTCCCAGAGCTTGACTTCAGCAAGGTGGTGGTTGAAGAAGATGATGTGGCCCAGACCCCCCTGGACGAGGGGATTGAAGAGGCTGACCTCATTTCGAGGGAGGAGGAGGAGTGAGCTACATGATGAGTAGACTTAGGATTTTTGGTTTATTGTTTTGTTGTTTGTTTGTTTGTTTTTTTTTTTTTTTTTTGAAAAGGATGTAAGTAATTTGTATACACTTTTTGAATGAATAAAATGGCACTTATGGTTCTAGGTGATGATTCCAGTATATTTCTCTTTGTGTTGGTTTGGTCTGGTTTGTTTTTCTTATGATTATTTTGTGCACTGATGTTTTCAGCAAATGCTTGTGCCAGGCAGTAAGGCAAGGTGAAACTAAAGTCATGCCAAAATTCAAGTCAGAATAGGATAAGGGCTTTTCTAATACAGAGTGAAATAGCCAATTTGTTTAAGTGTGAGGGGAATCTGGAAAGTAATGTTTCGAATTGAATGAGCATGGAAGTAGACTGGAGTGTAATGTTGAAGATGTGATTTTCAAACGAAATATGGGAGAACATCTTTGAAATATGACCAAGTGTCAAATTACCTTGAAAAAGTGGACTGAAATGTAATGTTGAAGATGTGATTTGCAAATGAAATATGGGAGAACACCTTTAAAATATGACTAAGTGTCAAATTATTTTGAAATTGTGGTTAAGCGTCAGACCATGACGGAGTGTTTTGCTTTATGAGCCTTCATTCATAGGTCCGTTGGGGCTTGTGAAAATGCTCACGTCCGGGTGAGGCTTTGAAAGTGCTCGGTCTGGCCGAGGCTTTGTAGGTGCTCGAGGTCACGAGGCTTTGAAAGTGCTCGGTCTGGTGAGGCTTTGTAGGTGCTTTCGCCTGACTGAGGCTTTGAGTGCTTTCGGTCTGGTGAGGCTTTTGAAAGTGCTTTCAGTCTGGCCGAGGCTTTTGAGGTGCTTTCAGTCTGGCCGAGGCTTTGAGTGCTCGGTCTGGCCGAGGCTTTTGAAAGTGCTCAGGTCTGGCTGAGGCTTTTGAAGGTGCTCAGGTCGGACTGAGGCTTTGAGTGCTCGGTCTGGCCGAGGCTTTTGAAGGTGCTCAAGTATGTCTGAGGCTTGGAGTGCTCAGTCTGGCCGAGGCTTTGAGTGCTCGGTCTGGCCGAGGCTTTGAAGTGCTCAAGTATGGGAGGCTTGCCTTTGAAGGTGCTCAGATGGACCGAGGCTTTGAGTGCTCAGTCTGGCCGAGGCTTTGAAGTGCTTTCAGTCGTCTGTATGGCCGAGCCTTGACAGTCAGCCAAGGCTTTGAGTGCTCGGTCTGGCCGAGGCTTTTGAAAGTGGCGTTGCAAATAAAAGTTTCATGGAAGCTACATTCAGACAGTTGAATTATAAAAAGTGGGAACTCCAGTCGATATTTGTATTATGTACTGGAAAAGGAAAGTACAATAATTTTGACAATACAAAAGTAAGGATTCATTGATAGTAACGCTTCAGATGTTCAGCATTCCAAGGATGGGGAAGGTCTCGGCCATCCATGTCTTGAAGTCGGTAAGTGCCTGGCCGTGGTTGGGCCTTCACCACGTAGGGCCCCTCCCATTTGGCTGCCAATTTGCCCTCGGTTGGATTCTTTGTTGCAAGAGTTGCTTCTCTCAAGACAAGGTCGCCGATGAGAACTCCGTGGTCGAACTTCTGCGGTTGTAGTGTGTTCTCATTTTTACATTGCACGGAAGCCAATCGACAGCAGTCTCTCTGAAGCTCCTCGATGAGGTCGAGTCCGCTCGACGGAGTTCTTGGTGGCGAGATCTGGATGTAAGACCCCAGGGGTGGGCGGACCGACTTCTACAGAATGACCGCCTCGGCGCCATATGTTAGCGAAAGGGTTTCCCAGAGAGTCCGGGCAGTGGTTCGGTAAGCCCAGAGTACATGTGGTAGTTCCTCAGCCCAGAGGCCTTTAGCAACTTCGAGCTTGGTTTTGATGATCTTCAGGAGAGAGCGGTTGGTGACCTCAACTTGGCCATTTGCTTGGGGGTGACCGGGGGAAGAGAAGCATGGTTGAATTTGGAGATCTGCACAAAATTTCCGGTATTTAGCATTGTCGAGCTGTTTGCCGTTGTCGGAAACGGTGGCCTGAGGGATGCCAAATCTGCAAACAATCGATTGCCAGATAAACTTGGTGGTGTTCCGCTAGGTGATTGTGGCGAGGGGTTCTGCCTCGACCCACTTGGTGAAGTAATCAATGGCAACAATTGCGAACTTGGTCTGGCCTCAACCAGTGGGAAGTGGACCAACCAGGTCGATACCCCATTTGGCGAATGGGTAAGGGCTGCAGAGGGTGATCAGCTCACTGGGAGGAGCATGGGGGATGTTGGCGAAGCGCTGACACTTGTTGCATTTCAGCACGAAATCAAAGGCATCTTTGTTGAGGGTCGGCGGAAGTAACTTGTCTGAGTACTTTGTGTCTGAGAGACACGCCACCGAATGATTGCCACAGATTCCTTCATGGATCTCTTGCATTACATAGGTTGCTTGGGCGGGGCTGAGACATCGCAGAATGCGGTCGTGAAACCGCGCTTGTAAGGAGCCGTCGCCCAAAATGTAGTTAGCCAAGGAGCCACGACCTTGGCGACTGTTGTTGGTCATCTGGGAGTTCTCCAGTGGTCAAGAAGAGGAAGATGTCGGATGCCCAAGGGATGGGTTCCGTCTGAAGGAATTGCACTTCTTGCAGGTCGGGTGAGATGGCCGGGTGAGTCAGGTATTCGAGGCGAACTCCATGGCTGAGGTCGGATTGGTCGGCGGAGGCCAGCTGAGCCATCTCATCTGCTTTGGAGTTTTCCGCCCTAGGTATGTGTCTGATCTGGAAGGTGTTGAAGAGACGAACAAGGGTGAGAGCCATGTCTCTGTAAGTCCGCATGGTGGTATCCTTGGCATCGAATTCACCCGTGATCTGGCCGACGATAAGTTGGGAGTCACTGAACACGTGGATGTGGCTAACACCAATGTCTTTGGCTAGACGAAGCCCTGCTATCAATGCTTCGTATTCGGCCTCATTGTTGCTGGCCGCGAACAAGAGGCGGAGGGCACATTTGAAATAACCCCCTTCGGGGGATGTGAGGATGAGGCCAGCCCCGCTTCCTTCCCTGCGAGACGAGCCGTCAACATTGAGTGTCCAACAATGAGGATCTTCGGGCTCTGGTGGAGTCGGTGGGGTCTTGAGGTTAGTGGTTGAAATTTGGATTGGTAAATTCCAAGATGAAGTTGGCTACGGCTTGCCCCTTGATTGCTGTCTGGGGGCGATAAGAGATGTCGAACTGGCTTAGTTCTACTGACCACTGCATTAGTCTTCCTAAGAGCTCGGGTTGCTGCATGACCTTCTTCAGGGGCTGGTCGGTGAGAATCACTATGGAATGGGCTTGGAAGTAGGGACGGAGTCGTCTAGAGGCAGTGACCAAGGCCAAGGACAACTTTTCTAATAGGGGGTAGTTCTGCTCCGCTCCCCTGAGAGCTCGGCTGATGTAGTAGACCGGCCGTTGGGTGGCCGTCCTCTCGATGAGTCTTTGCGATTCGGTGCTTGATACTGCTAGGTAGAGGAAGAGGGGTTCGCCGGTGATTGCTTGTGAGAGAAGGGGAGGATTGGCCATGCACTGTTTCAACTGTTGAAAGGCTTCTTCTGATTCAGTTGTCCATTCAAAAGTCTGCCGCAGGACTTTGAAAAACGCTAGGCACTTGTCCGTTCTTGGAGAGATGAAAGCGGTTGAAAGCCACTCTGCCGGTGAGCCTCTGGACCTCTTTAATCGGTTTTGGGTGATGCATCTCAACGGGGCCTTGATCTTCTCGGGGTTAGCCTCGATGCATGTTGTTGACCATGAAACCCAGGAACTTGCCAGATCCTACGCCAAAGGCGCACTTCTCTGGGTTGAGTTTCATCTGATATTTGCGAAGTATGGCAAAAGTCTTTCGTAGGTCGGTGAGGTGGTCAGTGGAGAGTTTGCTCTTAACCAGCATGTCATCCACATACACTTCCATGTTCCGTCCGATCTGATGGTGGAAGACTGTATTGACTAAACGTTGGTATGTGGCCCCAGCATTCTTTAGTCCGAACAACATGACACGGTAGTGGTAAGTGCCCCGGTCGGTGATGAAAGATGTGTGTTCCTGGTCGGATGAGTGCATCACAATTTGGTTGTATCCTGAGAAAGCATCCATGAAGCTGAGCATTTGATGACCGGCCGTGGCGTCGACCAGTAGATCAATGCGGGGGAGAGGATAGCTATCTTTGGGACAAGCTCGGTTCAAGTCGGAGTAGTCGACGCAGAGACGCCACTTGCCATTGTTTTTGCGGACCAGGACCACGTTGGATAGCCACTTAGGGTAATCCACATTTCAGATAAACTGGGCCTCGAGAAGTTTGTCCACCTCTGCAGCTATGAGATTGTTGCGCTCTGGATGGAAGATACGCTGCCTTTGTCGATAAGGTTGGAAATGAGGCTCGATCTTGGCGGTGGGTTATGAAAGAGTCGATGCAGCATGCGCATGAGTCGGCGAAGACGTCTCGTGTTCGATCGAGAGAAGCAGTGAGATCGGCCTTGGCTTGGGAAGGCAGTCGGCTGCCGATTTTAGCAGTTTTGAGTAGGTTGGTGGGGTCGACGTTAACTTCGACGAGTTCCTCCATAGGTTCGCCTCTGATTAGTTCGTCCTCATCTCGGACGTCAAGTCCTTCAATGATCATCGCCTCCTTCAGTTTGACCTCTTTAAGTGAGGCCACATAACATTCTCTGGCGACGGTCTGTTCTCCTCTCACCGTCCCGACCCCAAAATCAGTAGGGAACTTGAGGGCAAGGTGGTAGGTGGATGTGATGGCTTGGAAGGCATTGGGGGCCGTGCGGCCGAGGGTGATGTTATGTGAGGGCAATCGACGACAAGGAAAGTAAGCAACTTCGTGGTCTCGTGGGTACTCTCAATGGTGATGGGGAGATCAATGGAGCCGATAGAGGTCACCCGGTCACCGTGAAACCGACGAGGGGTTTGGAGTGGGGCGAGCTTTCTTCCCGATCTTGATTGGAAGCAGTTGAGGAAAATGATGTCCGACGAGCTGCCATTGTCAATGAGGACTCGTC
Source organism: Camellia lanceoleosa (assembly GCA_025200525.1). Lineage (NCBI taxonomy): Eukaryota > Viridiplantae > Streptophyta > Magnoliopsida > Ericales > Theaceae > Camellia > Camellia lanceoleosa. Next base: position 92,922,847 of record CM045763.1, read on the forward strand.
TGACCTTATAATTGGACAGGACAGTGGAGATGACAAGGGGATCATCGTGAGGATAACGGATGCCTGCACAGTCGGCGTCCGTGAAGGTAATGGGCTCTGTCCACTGCTTGGGTTGCTTGGGAGGTCGGTCGACCGTGGCAACTGTCTTGTCTGAGCCCTGTCGTATCTTTCTGAGCTCTGCCCTCTGAGCTGAGCGAGATGGTCCGCCACAAGCAAGACCACCTGAAATAACTCTGATTTCGCCAACTGGCGGTGGCGGATTACCTTGAGGCCGAGGTTGTTGGTGGGGTCGGTCATGCCCCTGGTCTGGTTGAGCTGGTCGCCGTGGAGGGGTATGCCTGTGATTGTCTCTGCGGGGCTCGGTCCTTTGCCTCTGCTGAGGACGGGTATCTGTGAATCGGCTCAGGCGCCCCTGGCGAATGAGGGTCTCCACTTGATCTTTGAGGCTGATGCAGTCGTCGGTGTTATGGCCATGATCCTGGTGGAAACGGCAATATTTGGACTGGTCTTTGCGGTTGGAAGGGTTCCGTGGAGGAAGAGGCCACTTGAGGGGGTAGTCCCATTGAATCTGGTTAAAAACTTGTTCCATGGGAGTATTGAGGTGTGTATATCGCTCGAACCGACCGAAGTCTGAAGCCGACGGTCGGTCGAGGTGGTCGATCGGCATAAGCGGGATGATCGGTCATGATCTTAGGCGTTCTTTGGGTTCTTGGTCTTTTCTCTTTTCTCTAGGGACCAGATATTTAGCTGTGGAGTCTTGCCGAGCGGCTAGAGAATCTTCGGCGTTCATGTACTTTTGGGCTTTGGAGAGCAAGGCTGCCATGGATGTCGGAGGGTTCTTGGAGAGGGAGAAGAGGAAATCGGATGACCGCAGGCCAGCCATGAAGGCGGTGAGGATGACTTTATCGTCATTTTCGGCAACTTGTAAGGCTTCGGTGTTGAAGCGAGTGACGAAGCTGCGCAGTGACTCCCCCTCTGTCTGACGGATGTTGAGGAGTTGGGTCGCCGGTCGCCGCTGGTGTTGGGCCCCGATGAAGTGGCTCAGGAAGGAGTCACTGAGGTGTTGAAATGTGGAGACCGAATCTGGTGGCAACTGATTGAACCATAGCCGAGCCGACCCCTTCAGTGTCACAGGAAAGGCTCGGCACATGATTTCGTCAAGGAAGGCATGGAGGATCATGAGTGTACGGTAGGTCTCCAGGTGGTCGACGGGGTCAGTTGTTCCATCGAAGGGGTCGATGGCAGGCATTTTGAACTTGGGGGGTAGGGGCTTGTCTCTGATGGAGGCGACAAATGGGGAGTTTGCTGTAGTGGAAGGCTTATGTTGAATGTTCTGCATGACCCCTTGGAGTTGGAGTTTCATGGCTCGGAGTTCAGCGTCCCAAAGGGGGATGTTGTCACCACCAGAGGGAGATAGATGTTGGACGCTGCTAGCTTCTCCCTCGGGCGCTGTGGCTATGATTGATGGGCGTGGGGGTGGAGGAGGAGGATGTATATGTGGGTGAGGGGGTTGCAAGCCCCCCGAGTTGGGAGGATTGGGTTATGGGACAGTATGGCCTGGAACTTGTTCTGGATGGGGTGGAATATCTGGAGGTGGTGGAGGAATAGGGAGGTTCCGTTGGAGCAGAGCGTTGATTAAGGCCTGGTTTTGTTCGGCCATGCAGTTAATGCTATTGGTGAGCTCGATGAAGTACTGTGGTGGGTTGTTCGGATTGGGAGGGTCGGTCGGGTGATCGACAGTGTTATGGTGGGAAGCCATGGATCTGGTCGTTACCATGCACGTGACGGATGAGGTGAAAAAGGTTGCTGGGAAAGGGTCTCCAGTGGCAATGAACACAACTGGCGCGCGGACTGAACCGGATTCCCACAGACGGCCAAGCGATATCTGATGAGTCCTCGTGAATGGGCTAGACCGATCCAAGCTCCTCGGGCCTTTGGGTAACACAAGCAAGTTCAATCGGGGAACGGGGTAGTCCCCCGGCGAACCCTCCGGCGTATGAATTAGAGAAGGTGATGGACCGAAAATGTAGAGAGAGAGAGAGAGAGATAGGGGATGGAAAACTTAACCTTCTTCTTGTCCTCGAGCTCTGCTTATATCTTCTGATAATCATTTCGCTGTCTCAGCCGTTCTGACTATCCCGCAGAAAGCTTGCGCCGTGGTTCGTCTCGTTCAGGGTGAGGGGGACGCCATTCCTAAATTTGAGGTGTTATCAATAAATCTGGTGATGGGTTGCATTAATGGTGATGTCTTTGTGGCAATAACTTTGCGAGATCTTTGTCTGTGATATGATCTGCTCAAGACCCGCGTGTCCGAGCATCATTGGTCTTTCCTGCTCAATTGGCCTCCAGCTGTGCCGGGTTTTACAGACCGGGTTGTGTAATGAAGTCTAAATGGTGGGCTTGGGTTTACTCATTGGTGGGCCGTGGTCCTTGTGGGCCTATCCCTGTCAATTATTATTATTATTATTATTATTATTATTATTATTATTTATTGTCAGATTCTATTCTAACCTTCAATAGTTTGCATGCATTGATGGATTTTTATTATTCTTGTTGTTTTAGCTTAATTTTTTTTTTCTTTCTTGTTATCTCTTTTTCTTTGTTTCTTTCTTTCAAGCTGAAAATTTTCCTTCACAATCTGTAGGTTTTATATGAGCAAGGTTGCTTACCTACTTGCTTCAGTAATATATGCAGACTGTGTATGTGTGTTAGCAATTTAAATGATGATCTAGTCCCAACATTGTGTAGACGCGCCCGTGGGGGCTTCACTCTACAGTTCGCAGGACTCTTCTTTTTGTTTGTTGCGGTTCTAAATCTGAACCAAAGAGTCCACCTCTGGCAAATCGTTTTAAGGAAAACAGATTTTCGAAAGTAGTGCCAAACACGGACTGCTTTGCCAGATTACAGAGTCGCCACCTAAATATTTAAAATGGGAAATTTAGGAAACCCTGACTCGGTCTTGAAAATACACGTCCGTCATCACCAAAGTTACTCGGCTCGGGAGCTTGGAGTACGATTGGGAAGGTCGACTATGAGCACCCCTCTCGCCGGTCAAAACCGGCCTCTACTAACCGTGATATCCGTTTTGAAAACATTACATGTTCTTATTCGGTTATTAGCCTAAATTACTATGTCATGCTTGGCGCAGAACAAGTATAGACTAGATTGCCTAATTTGGAAATAAACATTACATATCCGTTTTGTCTCGAAAAACGTGTTAGATTTTGCTACTTGCAAGTAGGCTAAAATCAGTTCAATGAGTACTCCCAACTCATGTAATCCAACCTCCACCCACAGACATACAAACAGTTTATCATGTAAGCATTTAGGTGCATGGCAATCCTATTGTCATGGTAAAAAATCACACGCATGAGGTATGCTGAAGCAAGAACACTTACATCGTACTCCGTGCCAGAAAAAGTAAACTAGTTAGCAAAACATGCATGACCTAGTTCATGTTAAGTGGCTAATGCAACACAGGCATAAATGCAATCTAGAGTAGGCTCGGCTAACCTAAATATGTCATGTGAAATGCTATCACGTAGCGTATTCAATTTGGAATTGAAAATTGCAATGCAGTTTGTATGATGTACCGATGCCGGTGCATGTAAACAAATGCATGAAATGCACATATGTCTTGCATAAGGTATGCTAAAATAAGTATGCCCTAATCTACCATAAGCAGGTAAATAAAAGGGAGAAAGAAATGGGGGTTGGAAGACATACACCCACTCACACACACTTATTACAATTTCGCCCTCACTCGGAGGGACCGAATAAATATACAAAACCAAATAAATAATTAACTAAACTAGCTAATTAAATATTACAAATTAACTAAATTAATTAAATAAATTAATAAATCTAATTAAGCATTAAATGCCTCGGGATGAGGGCTAATTGCGGCGCGCGCCCGGGACTCGCTCGGAATCACACTGCCGTGCACGGGTTGCCTCTGTTTCCTCTGCTCTTCAGCTCAAAAAATTCCCAAAACTTCAGGAGTACCTCCCAGAACACTGAGAAGCATCATCGGCTCAGACAGAGGGCCACCGGCTGAGGAGAATTGCCATCGGCACTGAATTTCATTATCGGCTGCTCGAGGCGTGCGGTCGACTAAAAGTGCAGTCGGCACAAAGTGTTCTGCAAAACCTGCAACTCACAGCAGCAGAGGGAACAAAAGGCAAGGCAATGCAATTCAAGGTATATATGCACCAAACACATCCCAAATCGTGCTATGGACTTAAAAGGGCATGTGCCTCGATTCCCGGGCCACCAATCGCGCATTTCCATGCGTGATGGCCCTAAGGACCAAGAATGCAACTTTGATTTCAAATGCATGCAATGCAAACAAGGGTGCCAAATCTCTATCAAACTCACTTCAAGAGGCTTGGCATGCATAATGCCAATGCAACCCTAAGCATGTCATCTAGCATGCAATATGGCAATGCAATGCAAGAACATTGTTGTGTAAACATACAAGCATGCAAAGCAAAGTAGGAATGGACTTACACATGAATTGGACAGCTCTAAAAGGCCCAAGAACAGTGGCCAAGATGCCTAAAGATGGGGTCTAAACACACGCACACATGCACATATTAAGACACCAACACTTGAGCATAATAAACAACATTCAAGTACACTTGAAATGAGTTAAACATGGACTACTAGCATGCAACTTAGGCTCTGAAATTCATACAAAACACATGGCCAAAACATGCAACAAAGCAAGCCAAACAAAGCATGCAACTAGCCTATGCTTGAGGCAAGCTCAAGAGAGCATTGAACCACATCTATGCAAAGCAAACAAGGCATGCATTGAACAACCTAAATCAGATTTCTAGCATGTTAAAACAAGGCCAAATGTCCACTTAGATGGCATCTAAGAAGCTTAAGCATGAAGGCATGCAACAAGACCAAAACATGGAGTACTTAACACACACCTTTAAAGCATTAAAGAGGCATGCAAGGCAATCAATCAAGCATGTATGAGGGACTGAAATAGCATGGAAGATGGTCCCAACCATCAAAAACAAAGCTAGAATAGCATACCACATATTCATGCTTTTGAGGCCTACAAGCCAAATACAAAGGGGCTACAAAATACATGCTAAGATTGGCCAAAATAGCTATGGACAGAGCTAAAGCATGACGAAATAAGCCTACAAGCTTCACAAATGCAAGCCTAAAACATGCTAGAAATATAGGCTAACAAGCTAGTCATGTTAAGGCAATATTAAGGCATTACAAAGTAACTATGCAAATCATGCAAAGAGTACTAAGACCCACTTGAAAGCATGCTATAATATGACAATATAAGCATGATAAACAACCAAAACATGCTCAATACACAACTAAACATGGAGCTCTCTTAAGGAGCCAACCTTGTCCTTTTTAAGGACATCAAGGAGAGGGGGTGGCCCTCTCCTTCTTGAGACTTCAAGGCATGCTCTTCACCACTGAAATCCCTCAAGATTTCAGTGGTGAAGAGATCCCAAGACCAAAATCTCGGATCTCTCCAAAATGGTACAAAAAGTGCCCTTTTCAAGGCCTAAAGGTGGTCAAAGTTCCTCAAACCACAAAACACTCTTAATACACAATAAAGAGAGTAAAAAATCAGAACTTTTATGTGCCAAACACTAAGCTCAAAAACTGTTTTAAACTAGGTAAAAACAAGTTGCAAAAATGGGGAATAAAGTGTAAGTTTCTTACCCTTGTTGACTACCTTCACAAAGGTTGTTGTGCTTGGTCCCTTGAGCTCCAATCCAGTCAAGAATCACCAAAACTAACCTTTAGAACCTCTGAACCAAGGGAAAGGTGGGACACTAGGTGCTAGTGTGCAAAAGTAAGGCACAAAACACCTAGTTAAACAAGAGAATGAGAGAGATATAGAAGTTATATCTATTCTAACCCTAAAACCAGAGCTTGGCTCTCTCTAACAATGGCTAACACTCTGAAATTTTCTAACCCTCAAGCCAAGAGGAGAGCTTCCCTCTTATAGGCCAAAAGCTTACAAGCTTGGCCACTAAGCAATCCCTCCATACACGTGTATGGAGGAAACAAGTTGCAAGCAGTGTGAGAAAATATCTCACCAAGCAAGTGCAGTGGTCGGCGAGGCAAAATGGTCATTTAAGCCCAAAAGCAGTGCCGGCGGCACAAAATAGTGCCGACCGGCACAATATAGTGCCGGTGACAACTCTGACCAGTAGGTAGCCTCTAGCCCCAGCCGGTGGTGTGTGGGGATGCCTCAGAAGGCATTCCCTGCCCCTCAAAGGCAAATCACAGGTGTTTGGTGCAAAACCAAACACAAACGGTCGAGTTCGGAGGTCCTGAGGCACGGCACGCGAGCCAAGAACTCCGGGAACTCCAAACGAACACACACATGGATGATCACCGAGTGTCCAAGCGGTGACATCCAAGTCTTGAGGACGGTCAAAAATGGGGTGTCTACACATTGGTCTCTCTTCCTAGAGGAATGCCTAATTTAAAGATTTTAAGCATAAACTCTTCCCCTGACTCTCCTATCACCCATGTAAGTAAAACTGTACTCTACATGGCTTCGTGTGTGTGTTGTGTGCACACGTGCGCATGCATTTTGCAGAGGCAGCTCAAACATATTTAAGGCTTTGAAGTTAAAATTTAAGTGAGGCCCTTTTGTAAATTTTTACATTGTAATTTTTTTTATTTATAATTAAATTTACTAATTTTTTGTGATGTGAAATTAATGATTACGTTTTTATCTTTATGTTTTGCTGACCTTTCATTTTCATTTTTCTTGTGACAGTTGATATACTTGAGAATTTATCACTTTCTCGTTTGCCCATATATGTCAAAGACAATTTTACTTCTGCTTTTACTTTTATCTATTGCATGTCTAATATGGCCCCATTTGGTGTAAATTTATGAAGTGGTGATCATAATTTTTTTATTTTTATATCAGGAGTTTGTGTTAAATTATTTGATATTAGGTCATATGATTTAAATAAGTTTGAAAAAAATTAATTATTGAAAAGCCGGAGGAAGTTCCTTTCATATTATGTTTTTAGATTACGGATTTTAATTAATTTTCCACAATCTGTACCAAACAGGGCCAGTCTATAGTATCCTTAAGCTATAAAAATGGGGCCGGGAAAATACCTAAGCCGCCTATTGGTTGAGTCGCTACTGGTATTTTGCCTAGGAGTTCAGGACAAATGCATGCTGACTTGGATACAAACACACTGTACCTGTAGGATTGTATCCGAGATTGAATAACAATTTTCATGTTTCGAAATCTCGTTGTAAGTTTGTGGATTTGTTGCGAGATATTGGGAGTCTCAGAACTTGATATTTATTCATCATCTGCTCGTGGCAGAGATCGAGCTTTTTTATGGTAAAAATGATTTGGAGCTAGCGTTGTTTTTGCTTAATGTGCGTGTAAGATGACCATCTTTATGGTAAAAATGATTTGGAAGATGACCATCTTTTATTCTCCCCCTTTACCACAAAATGTGCGTGTAAAGTTGCATCGTTGTGCTTTGGTTCCTGCTGCGACAGTTGTTTTTCAGAAGACATGAAGTCTTTTGGGTGTTCTTGGACATTGTTTTTAATTTTGCTTGGACTAATGTGGATTTGAAGATTAAATTGGCCTTGATTGTAAAATGGGAAAGAATTCATTGTTGTGTGTTAATGAGAGACCCCTTCCGATAATTATTTGATAACTTTATTATTTTTTATATGAATTATGTTTTGTATGTAATCTTTGTTATAATTGTAATTCATTGACTTTCATCGTATTATCATATATGTATCTATCTTATATCATATCTATCTATATACTCTAAGGGTTGCTTTGAGTTTTCTACAGTAAAAGATTGGTTTTTTTTTTTTTTTTGGCACCCATCTATCAAAAATGCCATCCACTTTGATGTGATAAATGCTCTCTTCAAACTAAAAGGTCCTTTAATGGAATTTGTCTGGACAACGAAAAACTCTCAACTTTACTCTAATCACCGGTTAACCCAGTTACTTTGGTCTCTCTTTTTTTTCAATTAATCATTTTCACTAGGCTGAGCTTTTTTCTTTTTTTGTTTTTTGGAGAACATAGAAAACATTTATATTAAAAACAACCTGCAAAAACAAGATGGGCCAAACAAACCAAGCCTGTGCCTTGTTACTCTACTAGTTGGATGATATCTCTGTGCCTTGTTAATTACTCTACTAGTTGGATGATATCTGCTGAAGAACAATGATACCATCAAGGTGAGAATTGCTACTAAGTGCATGGAGTCCATAAACACAACAATTATTCTGCGATGCAAGGGGATCGACTTCCCAGTCAAGGTTTGTGAAGAACATGTGGTGATTTCAGAGGTGATACATAGGCAATGCAAATGTTATAGTGAACAGTCCCAAACGGAAAATTCAAATTCAAATGGTGAGGAACAGGATCAAGAGCAGAGATCTGTTGTAGGGAGCAAGAAGGGTAAAGATGAAGCTGATGTGGAGGGCCACGTTGGTGGTGTGCTGGACAACACAGGTGTTGTGGAGGCAAGGGGGCCAAGGGTAGGATATGATAACCATACAGCCACTGATGGACAACTGAGGGAGCTAAGCATGTCTAGGGTTGAGGAGACTATCATGTCGATAGGTCATTTGGCCCTGCTATGAAACAACACAGTGGTGGAAGTGATGCATCTGCAGGTTCGGTCATCGTCGGGGCCAACTCCTGTTCCGATTCAAAATGAAGGTAACCAGATTATAGAAGATGATGTTATTACTCCTGGTTTTATGAAGAGTCTCAGTGGGCCAGAAAAAGATGCACCTGGGCTTAATATAGAGGTGTTATTAAGTAAGGCCCATGTCTTACAGTGTGGTAACATTCTGGGCCATAGATCTTCTAAGTTAAGTGATCCAAAGGATCAGCTAACAGAGGAGGATGAAGCCCAAAATAGCAAGGGCAAGGCAACCCATGACAGTGTGGATAAGGAGCCCTACGGAGCAGTAACATGTTATACGGCAGTGGTTGATCAAAAAAGGAAAAATACCACAAAAGAAAAAGGTAAAGGAATGGTGAAGTACCAGAAGAAGAAAAAAGGAAACATACAAATAGGGGTTAGATCAGAGTTGAACTTCAAGAAAGGTGTTATATTTAGGTCGGCAGCTGCAGCTATTTCATTGTCCATGGCCAGCAAATCGGGTTCTGGTCAGTTGCTCCTTAATGAGGCAGAAGCGTCTCTAAAGATAGGGAAGTTACTTGGGCTGAAATGTAAAGGCAAGGATGAGGAAGTAATTAGTAAATTGATGGAACTGGAAGTTAAGGATAAGGAGGTGCTGGGTCAAAGGGGTAGCAAGGCAGAATAATCTGTATCTGCTGTGGAGTTTTTGGTGTGTAAGTTTGTTTTAATGAAGCTCTTATCTTGGAACGTTAGAGGGTTAGGCAAGTCCATTAAAAGGAGAAAAATAAAAAAACTTCTATTTGAAAGGAAGGTGGATGTGGCACTGTTTCAGGAAACAAAGAGACCTGCTATAACTGAGAAATTTGTCAAATCTTGTTGGCCTGGGGATTAGATGGATTATATGGCTGTGGACTTAGAGGGTGCAGCTGGTGGATTACTGTGTGTCTGGAATCCACAAGTGTTTCAACTTCTGGATTGCTGTTGCAACAGGTATTTTAACATTTTGTCTGGCACTCTTTTTACAAGTATAGCTTGTGTTAATGTGAATGTCTATGGCCCGACTGATAGTGCTAATAGGAAGAGATTATGGGAAACTTTGAAGAATTTAAAGAGAAGTCTTATCAACCCTTGGTGCTTGGGGGGGAATTTTAATGAGGTTAGGAAATTATCTGAGAGGGTGGGTTGTTCCCAAAGGTGTGGTGGTATGAAGGATTTTAACGAGCTAATCGATAACCTAGAAGTGTGTGACTTACCAATGTTGGGGAGAAAGTTCACTTGATGTAACTCTCAGAATGGTGCCAAATGGAGTAGGCTGGACAAATTTTTACTCAGTCCAGATTGGTTGCAGAAATTTAACTTTAAACTGTGGGGATTACCAAGAAGGCTCTCGGATCATTGTCCTATTTTAATGATGGAAGATGAAAGAGGTTGGGGTCCAAAGCCATTTAGGTTCCTAAATGCCTGGTGTCTTCATCCGAATTTTAAGAATTTTGTACAGCAAATTTGGTCTGAATCTCATATAAATGGTTGGGTTGGTTTCAAATGTTTAAGGAAACTGAGATTACTTAAAGCAGCATTAAAAAGATGGAACCTTGAGGTGTTTGGCAAGGTGGATTTTAAACTCAAGCAACTGGAGGAGGAGATACATGTCTTGGATTTGGTAGCTGAACAAAGGTCATTCACTGATGCAAAGAGGTCTACACTTAGGGAGTTAAAAGGCGAAGCATGAAACTTGAGTAAAATGGTTGAATAGTTATGGTTGCAAAAGTCTAGAGCTAACTGGATATTAAAAGGTGATAGAAATACTAAATTCTTCCATGTTATGGCCTCCACGAGAAGGAATAGGAATGCACTGTGCTCAATTGAGGTTAATGGGGCCTTGACTGAAGATCCTAAGGAAATTAGAACCGAAGTGTTCAATCACTTTCAGAGGCAGTTTTCAGAATCATGGTATAATAGGCCAAGTTTATATGGTCCATTAAAGTCTATTGGGGATGAAGAGGCGCGTGTTGCTTTGGAAGCTGAGTTCACAGAATCTGAAAATTGTGGCAGCTCTTAAGAATTGTGATGGGAATAAGGCCCATGGCCCTGATGATTTTTACCTAATGATGCTCCAAAAGTGTTGGCAAATAATTAAAGGGGATGTGATGCAGTTCATGAGTGAGTTCCATACCAACTCAAAGTTGGTCCTTGGTATTAATAGCTCCTTTGTAGCCTTGCTTCCAAAGAATGAAAATCCTTCTTCTCTCAGTGATTTTAGGCCTATCAGTCTTGTTGGTTCATTGTACAAAGTGCTTTCCAAAGTTTTATCCAGTAGACTCAAAGTTGTTTTACCTAAGATCATTAGTGAGTCTCAATCAGCTTTTATAGGGGGTAGAAGTATTCTTGATGGTATTCTGGTTGCTAATGAGATTGTTGATGATTGGAAAAAGAAGCAAAAGAAAGGGCTTATCTTAAAACTCGATTTCGAGAAAGCATATGACTCAATAAATTGGGAGTTCCTCTTCTCCATGCTATCAAACTTTGGTTTTGGATCAAGATGGATCAAATGGATAAAGGAATGTGTCTCAACTGCCAAAATCTCTATTCTGGTGAATGGATCACCTACAGCTGAGTTTAGTCCTCAAAGGGGACTTAGAGAAGGTGATCCCTTATCCCATTTTCTCTTTAACATTGTAGCTGAGGGTCTTAATATTCTGATTCATAGAGCTGTCCAAGCTGGATTGATCAAGGGTGCACCAGTTGATTCAAATGATCTTATTATTACTCACCTACAATTTGCTGATGACACAATCTTGTTTTGTGAGGCAAAGAGAGAGGAGGTGCTTAATATCAAAAGAATATTGAGATGTTTTGAAATCTTGTCTAGGTTGAAGATAAATTATCACAAGAGTGTACTGTGTGGTGTTGGCATTAATGAAGACCTTACCAGAGATTTTGCTGCCATTCTGAACTGCTTGCATCATAGGCTCCCTTTGAAGTATTTAGGGATGCCATTGGGGGCTAATCCAAGGAGGAGAAGGTCATGGCAATCAAGTCTGTGCTATCTTCACTACCAGTGTATTACTTATCTTTGTTCAGAATGCCTGAAGGGGTAGCCAAAGAGATTGATAGAATTCAGTCCAGATTTCTTTGGGGGGGTGATGAACTTAGAAGGAAAATTCACATGGTAAAGTGGGAGGAAATCACTCAAAGCAAAAGTAACAGGGGTCTTGGTAATAGAAAGGTGAGAATCATGAATGAATGTCTTCTTCTCAAATGGTGGTGGAGGTTTGGGAGTGAATTTGACTCTATTTGGAAACAAGTGATTCTTAACAAGTACCCGCAGCAGGGTGGGTCTAGGTGGCCCGATCAAGATGCAAATTCCAGATATTCTATGGTGTAGAGGGACATTTTGAGGGTTGTTATTAAGTGCCCAAAGTTGCTGGAGGTATTTAAGGCCAACTCAAAGATCAATATTAGAGATGGGAGGCTCATAAGTTTTTGGCTGGATCAATGGGTTAGTAGTGACTGTTTAAAGAATTTATTTCCTAGATTATTCTCTGTGTCTATGCATAAAGGTATATCAGTGGCAGTGATTAAGAGCAGGAGTAATGGAAATGAGGAGTTGGATTTGTCTTTTAGAAGAGCATTGTTCCAATGGGAACTTGAAGAGTTGAGGAAGATGAAGGAGTTGCTCCAAACTGCTCCAGAGCTTAGGAATGGTGTGTTGGATGGATTGTCTTGGGCTGCAGACAGGTCTGGTACCTTTACTGTTTCGTCTGCCTACAAGTGAAATGAGTCACCATCTAATATGCCTGCAAAAGTGGTAGATCTTATCTGGAAGAATGCTGCACCTCCAAAAGTGCAATTTTTTGCTTGGCTAGCATGGAAAGGGAGGATCAAGACTTCTACTTATTTGCAAAGAATTGGAATCCTAAGTGCCAATTCTGATGTTAACTGCGTATTTTGCAGGAATGAAAGGGAAACTGTATCTCATGTGCTGCTGTGCTGTACGTTCAGTTGGAGAGTTTGGTCTCATATTATTGAATGGTGGGGTGTATATTGGGTGCAGCCGGGTTCAGTGGTTGGTCTTTTTCAATGGTGGACTGGGTTTAGATGCAACAACAGATTGAAGGTAATCTGGAGGATAATCCCACTAGCAGTGCTTTGATCTTTATGGAAGCAGAGAAATGAAATCATTTTTAATGAGCCACAGTTGGGTTTCGAAAAGTTGTGTGATCTTATCAAAACACGAATTGCGTTGTGGTTCAAAGCCTCTAGTCCTTCCTTTTGTTATTCAGTTGATGATTGGGTGTTTAATTTGCAAAATGTGAAATTCTGCATCATGCACTGAGAGTGTTAACCTGTGTACTGCTGTTTTTTGGATGTTGTTCTGTTCTGGTGCATCTGATTTAGAGGGTGTTCTGTTCTAATATGTTGCTCATGGTTGTGTGCTGTTATGCTGTTCATGGCTGTGTGCTGTTGTTCTGTTCTATTGTGCCTGATCTGTTTTGCTCATGGCTGTGTGCTGTTATGTCTGATCTGTTTGATCAGTTTTGCTGCTGTGTTGGTTTAAATAATCTTGGTGCGTGTATTGGATGAAGGGTGGATGTAGTTCAAGGCTGCTGATGTTCTGCTTTGGTGCTTGGAAGGGATGTTGTAGGGCCTGATCTGTTTGGTGTTTAAAGGAGTGATGTACTGCCTGATCTGGTTTTGGTGCTATTGTGCATATTATTTCTGGTTTTTCTGGTTTTTATTTTCTCTTTTTGTTTTGCTCGTTGGTTTCTCACTAACTAGGAGGTTGGAGCTTGTTTTAGCTCCAAGCTCCTCTTTATTGATATAATTTTTTATTTTATTTCATCAATAAAGTCTTCTTTTCGTTGATCAAAAAAATAATTTGTTAACGTTATGTTTATTATTTTGCATTATCATTGCATTGATTTAATTGGACGTATTATCAATATTTTTTTTTTTCCAATATAGTGATAATAACAAATCACATAGTAAACACAGAAAATTGTTATGTATAACCAGAATATTTCACTAAGAACTCTTCACCTTTGATGTGATTTCCCATGTGGCATGGTTTCATATTTTCAAAAGATAATAAAAGCATACACACCTTTGAAAGGGGTATATACCATATGTAAATTATGATATTTGTGATGTTAATTTTTACAAATGCCATAATTACAAATAATAATAATCCTTCACAATTAAACACCACATAATGTATAACTATTTTTTTAAAATCATAATTGATCATAACTAACATCACAATAAATTATAATTAAAAATCACAAACGTCATAACTAAGACATGGTACGCACCGAAAAATGATTTCCCATTTTCAAAATACAATGATTCATATAAGACTTTTATTACATGATAATACAAATGAGTAACGAAACAATGGTGAAATAAAAATCTAATGGTAAATAACATTTCTCATTTTTTAAATATGGTGACTTACCTTTTGCTAAACATAACTTTTAATTGGAACGTTAATGCTCATGAACATTGCAGAGCATCTCCGTTTCAACTTAAGATATTGACCCTGCTCATTTTACATCACTACCACAATACAAGTCAACTTCAACACCAATAATTCTAAACTTCAAACTGTCTCCAACTTAACTGATAAAAAATCCTCATAAACATTTAAAGAACATAATTATCTCCAGTAAACAACTTTAAATATATATAAATAAAAAAACCATTCAAAGAAATTCATACGTCCTGAAAAACAACTCTGGCAGCAGAATCCATAGCACAATTGTGTATCTTCATAATGGCAGAGAGGAAGGCAAGTGGAAGAAAATCATATTCTTCAAATTTTGGCATGCTTGAGCAAAAATAATCCTAGCTCCACTTCATTCATTCCACCATCAGACAGCCCTATCTCTACCATCTCCAGATGACGAATAAATCTTAGGTTTTGAGACTCCCAATATCTTGCATTAAACCCAGATGCCTGCAGCAAGATAGGGAAAAAATTTACTAATTTAAAATATCATCCATCTTCAAAAGAGGTTGTGCAATGAACTATATTACTCACATTGTTTTTAGCCGAGGGTGTAGATGATTTTATGATGCGATGAAACCTTAAAGAGGGCTTCATATAGTCGGTAAATAATTTACAACACTTCATGCTGCAATGTATTCTTGTACTGCTGATATTGGTGTTAGCCAACAAGGGTGGGGAAGATTTTATGCTTAAAGTCTTTAAGTTGGTCATTCCAGAAAGAAGAGAGATCACTGCTGGAACTAGGTCATCATTTAAACTGCTAATGTACATATACAATCCACGTACATGATTTAAGCTAGGACACCGGTAACCTTGCTCATACAAAACCTGCAACATTATGAATACAAACTCGTAAGTTTTAAGAAAAAGAAAAATGGAAAAATAAGAAAGATTCTTGGCCAGTTTCCCTATAGTAAGTGCTAGCTCAGCTCTAAAGATTGAGGAAAAGACTATCACTTTACGTAATAATTTAACAAAAAATAAGGGCAAAATTCACTTTATCCCCTTGTAGTTCAAGGCTAGAGCCCGGAACATTTTATCTCAATGTGGTTCAAATATGGGCAAACTCTACACTGTTGTTTTGGACTGATTTGCAACTGCTAGGTTCTCCCTCCAAATGGCGCCTATTGCATAGTTACGGCTTCATTTTCCTCTTTTCCCACCAAAACAGTTAACAAAATTTCCAGTTAGTTCTTTTGAATTTCACCCAACAAAATAGTTTAGTCAGTCAAGTCCAACTATGCAAGAGAGGCAGACATGAGGGAAGAAAAAACGTCCTTTTCATTGAAGGCTAAAATAGTCTTTGATCACTAGCTTTAACAGATGTTAGATAACAAATCAGTCCAAAAGTACATGGGGGGCAATCTGTCTATATATTTAAACCATAACGAAGTAAAGTAAATTTTTTCCCAAAAAACAAAAGCGGGAATAAATATATATATACATAAAGTGACAATAACACTAGTAATGCTAAAAATTGTTGACCAGTTGATTCTATTAGTGGACAAATGTACTACAATGCTGGAGGGGGAAAAAATACATAACAAATCAATGATATTAGACTTATTTTGGCAATTGGCTAAAATAGCAAAAAAGCCACTACAAAAAAATCCTCTCTCTACTTTGTCATTTTGTAAAAAGTCAAAAAAAAAAAAAAAAATCAACTAAAATAGTCAATTCTCAAAACAATCTTACTTTCCATATAAAAATGGAAAATTAACAAGATTCGGACTTTACATCGCACATAAATAATCTAATATAAGCACAAAGCAAACTGTATTTACCTTAATCATAAGGTCACGTACAACAAGATCTTTAGTTTTGCTAACACAAAGAAGAATCTTATGCAAGTTCTTATTAGTATCTTCCTTGGGTTCAAGAAAAAGTCGAGCAACTTCTAATTGCATCAAGGGTTCCAGACGGTTATCATTTGTTGGATTTCCATTCCACATCAACTGTTTAAGATTGGGAGCACAAATTTTCAGAGACTAGCCGATAGAGGAATTGAATGTCCACTCCACATTTATGACTTGAAGTTTCCCACCTACAATTCTAAGATGGCAGAGTTGGGAGGAACAAGGTTCCACTAACGTAAACCGCACTAGAGATGGAATTTTGATGCTAACTTTGCATATCTCCTCGATATGCTCAAGCCATAATTCCTCAAGAAAGACACAGTAGGATGAGATCCACTCACTGAAGGACTTGTCTACTTTAAACGATGTTATCGACAAGGATTGGAGATAAGTAAACCCAAGAGAGGATGGCAATCCAAGAAAGCAACCATGCAAATTCACCGCTACTGACCTCAAGGATTCACAATAAAATAAGCAGAGCGGAAAATTAACCCTTTTGCTTTCATTATAATGGAGCTCAAGATCAAGTACTTCAACATTACACTCCACTGCTACATGTAACCATGTGATGATGCGATAGAGTTCCATACCTAGTTTGGACCCGAATCGAATACAAAAGCGACATATTTTCCTCCCTTCACGTTCTACCAATAACCTATCCAATTGTCACAACCCAAACCCGCTCCTAAAAGTTTGGCATCGTAACTAGCCAATAATCCTTGGACTACCAAAGGCCTTCCTGAACAATAAAAAACAAATAATCGGGACTTGTGGAAGCAATAGACAAAAGCACCAATAGTCCAATGAGCTGTGCATCTATATGAACAAATATTTGCATGCAAAAACGTTAATTTACCCACTTACATTACATAACGTAAAACATAATATCTTATACAAAACATATGTACGGGTCAAAAGTGCGCAACAAAATCAAAAGCTTGACGACGGCCTTCCAGGCCTAGCCCCAACTCCGAGGCACCCAAAACACTTGGTAGGCTTCAAAATGGTGGCTCGATAAAAACCCGTCTACACTTGCCCTCCAGAATGCTCACCTATAAATATACATAAAAACAGTGAGCTAAAGCCCAATGAATAATATGAAAGTAAAGGGGTAAGTGAACGAATTCCACATATAACATATCCGTAAAACAAATCATGTCACAATCATTCATAACAGTCTCATATTTGAACATAACATAATGGTACATCCCACAGAACATAACACATAGATCGTCTTCCGACTAAAGTAATCGGTTCCGGATACCGATTAAACACATATCACCACAACGAAGTGGCTAACGAGATCTCGTATCATGTGTATGTCATGGACCCGCACTGATATGCCGTCCCCCATGACTTGGGACTATCCGTGGATGCCATATTAGATTCGCAAATAGGATATTCGTTCACATAATCAAGATAGCATTTTGAGAAAACATAGCTTATCGATAACAGTTAAAACATAATTTCTTTCAACATATCTTTACAGAAATGTTACTCACAGTGTGCTTCCAAAACCGGTTGCACGGTCTTCAAGTCTTGACCTACAAATACAACATTCATAGCACAATTCCTCAATATATATCCGAGTCATGCAATTGGTTCTTAACCTCATTCAATTATTTATATTCTTTTCTTACTTTATTTCATGCTCATGAAATGCTAATGGATGTATATGTCATGTGAAAACCATATAAATGAAGGCCTAAAAGTCAGAAAACAAAAAGAGAACTAAACGGGAAAATCTGCCCTATTTGGCCGCATGTGCGGTGGCCTTGGCTGCATGTGAGTGCCACTGCCGCTCAAAGGGCCTTGGCCTGGCGGTGGGCTATGAGAATGTAACTTTGGCCAAATCAAGATTGGCCGCTTGAGCGGTCTAGATGGAAAATCAGTCCAAAAATCTACTTTGAAAGGGAACTTCTTCTTTTGCAAAAACAACTTCAAATTCATACATTTCAAGGCCCAAAACACTTGAAAAAAACTTGAATTTCCCATTTCTAACTTCAAATAAAAATCATAACTTCCAAACAAAATCCAAATGTCCATGTAAAAGCTCACAAACTTGAAATAAGTTGGTAAAAGTATAAACATGCATATAAGAGTTCCATTTCTGAAGTCTATGGAGTTTCCTCCCCAAATATGACAATCATGCAAGGAAAACATGATTTATAAACATGAATTTCATAACATTATGCCATGTATGCTCATAAATGATTCCTAGGTTAAAATACAATACAACACTCTCGATTAGACATAGTTTCCTCTTAATTCAACTTAATTACCATGAGATCATGGGTGTATCAACCCTAAAAATGTTTATTATATAATTTTAGACCCATCAATGATGTATTTTAACAATCACATTAAAATGATAAAATTAAAATCAACCCTAACAACATGAAGAGTATTAAAATCGGAGCACAACAATTTTATAGAGATGAAATTAAAACCAAAATCAAAATCCGTTATATTCATAAGTATTCTGAGGTTCACTATTTATCACTTAGAAAGCTCAAACATAATTTTATGGTAAAAAAATAAAACAAAACAAAAACTGTTTCATTAGCCATTTTATAAGCAATAATAAAGTGTACAAAAACTGTTTCATCAGCCATTATAATCAAGGCAACTAAAGCAATACATGGTGTAATGCATTCTTTCTTTCAGTATTTGATTTAGTTTCTGAAGATGGTATATTGTGAATGAATAGTACGCAAATAAATTCACTTTTCAGATAAATTCTCTCTTCAAACTTTAAAAAATAAAAAGTCTGTCAATCTTATTTTCCAAGAATATCAGCTCATAACTCTGTTTGGTTTCAATTTTCAGAATTCACTTTTCAGAAAATTCTACTTTTTTGTTTTCATTGAATTTTTTTAATATCTTAACCATTTTAATATCTTAATATTTGTTGGATAATGCATATGCATAATTCCATTTGTCGTAGCAGAATTCTAAACAAATTGGAAACTGTGAATGCATGCATGTTCGTGGAACTAAACTGTGCATACATAAAAACTTGATGAAATACATAGATTGGCATATATAACATAACTAACAATATGAAAAACCCATTATGGTTGCGACTTTCAAATTAATTTCCGTACAAAACATTTTCCAATGGTTGCGATTTCAAACTAATTTCCGCTGTTATATTAGTGGCAGGATTAGTGGTTGTGGTGATTTGAGTCTGAAAAATATTTTCCACATTTCAAAAGTGTATAATAGTTTTACACCCAAATAAACTTGTTTTCTCCATCAACTTTTATTTTTCTTCGAACCCAATGCCAGAAAATACAAAAAAAATGTTTTCCCTTGAAACAAACAGAGCGCTAAAATCATGAATAATCCACCTTATTGTAACAAGCCCGCGAGGGACCTCGCTACAGTTCGGACTCGATTTTGTCGCGGTTCCAAATCTTGAACCAAAGAGTCCAAATCCGGTAAATCGTTTTGAAGAAAAACAGATTTTTTGAAAGAAGTGCCAAACATGGACTGCTTTGCCAGATAACAGAGTCGCCACCTAAATATTTTTAAAATGGGAAATTTAGGAAACCCTAACTCAGTGCCAAAAGGCCACGTGTCCGTCATTACCAAAGTTGGCTCGGGAACTTGGGTACGATTGGGGAAGGTCACATCGTGAGCACCCCCGCTCGCCCGGTCAAAGACCGGCCTCTACTAACCATGATATCTGTTTTTGAAAACATTGTGAGTTCTTATTCCGGTTATTAGCCTAGGTTACTATGTGATGCACACAGCATACAAGTATAGACTGAATCGCCTGAATTGGAACTGAACATCTCATATTTGTTTGTTTGAAAATGGTTTGATGGTCCTACCCGCAAGTAGGCTAAGACGTGGATTTGCCACCCTCAAGTGGGCTTAGAAAAACATGATTTTGCCACTATCTAGTGGGCTTAAAACAAACAGTCGATGAATTGTCCCAATTCAGATAACTCAACCTCCACCCACAGGCATTCAAGGCAGTTATATCATATAAGCACATAGCCTCATAGTAAGCATGCTATTCATGGCAACACTCACACGCATGTAAGGATGCTAAAGCGTAAAACTTACCGAGTACTCCAAGCCAAAACAGAAAACTGATTAGAAATCCATGCATGATCCTAAGTATACAGAATGCCTAATGCAACACATGCAAAGATGCAAACTATAGCAGGCTCGGCTATTCTAAACATGGCATCTGAAATGCAACAACTAACATGTATTCAATTTGGAATTGAAATACGAATGCAGTTTGTATGATGCGTCGAGCCCGGTGCGTGCAAAACGGATGAATGATGCAAACATGCTGTCATACTGTATGCTAATTGAAATATGTCCTATATCTAACCATCATAAGCGGGTAAATAAAAGGGAAGAAAGACGTAGGGTTGGAAGACATACATCACACTCACCCACACTTATTACAGTTATGCCCTCGCGCAGAGGGTCCGAATAAATAATAATACAATCCCGAATAAAAAAATATTACAGATTTCTAATTAATTAACAAATTAATTACAAAAAATAACATCGCATGCAAGCGTGGACCGCCTTCTTGCTCCGGATGATGAAATGATGCATGCGGATGCCTTGCGCGAAATCCACAGGTTCCCGATTAGCCTCTGTTTGCATTTTCTTGAAATGCGTGCGAAGTTCGAAAGGTTCTTGATTCTTCATTTCTTTTAGCAAGCGAGGAAAGGGGCATAGCAATGTATTTCACAAATATATGCATGCCTCGATCCTCGTGCCACCAATCACGCATCTCGATGCATGATGGCCGAGGAATCGGATTGCACAACTCAATATAGGATGAATGTATATAAATGCTACAATAAAACCTAACTCCATCATGGGTAATCCGGAGTGTTGGTGACTTGGGAATTGAGACCCGTTCATCACTGGAGTCTGCAAGCGTGCCTCGTTTCCCGTGCCCGGGCTAACTCCTATCTCGAACACGATGCAATATGCATGATATGCATGAAATGCAACTAAAATACAATCCTAGCATGCACAATGCTATGAAAATGAGATGCCTCGAAGTGCGTGCATGCGGGCACGCAAACCGAGGCGACGATACTAAAGCATGAAATAACATGAAATATGATATACGATGAGACTAAAGTGAGATGCCTCGAAATGCGTGCCCACGGGCACGCGAACCGAGGCGGTGACATATAGACATGAAATGGCATACAGAATGCAAATTGGACTTACACTAACATGAGAGAGCCTCAGCCGCACTCACATAAGAGGCCGTCGGATAAAAACGAAGTGCCTCGAAATGCATGCACACGGGCACGCAAACCGAGGCAGTGACATACAGGCATGAAATAACAAATTGGGCTTACACTAACATGAGAGGACCTCAGCCGCACTCACATAAGCTGCCGAGAGATGAAAATGAAGTGCCTCGAAATGCGTGCACACGGGCACGCAAACCGAGGCAATGGCATAAGTCATGAAAATGGCATACAAATGAGATGTGGCATATGGAATATGGAAAATGCAAATTTCAGCAGCCAAAATGATGCACAAATAGCCCCCGAATTATGACAAAATTACACCCGATGCCCGAAATGCAATGTTATGCACCCGAAACGGCCTACAGCCCTACTAAACATGCACAATATGGACATAACATGTAAAACAGTAGCAAGGCAGCCCCTAAACTAGCATTTTTTCAGTATAAAGCAAGACCAAACAATGATCACAAGTATGGTAAAAATAGCTTGCAAAAATGGGGGAAAAGAGGAGAATTACAAAACAAGTGGTATCTACAATGCTCAAAATGAAAAACACCGTTCTACAACATTAAAGAGGGGCAAAAAATATACACATTTACAAGAGATGACATCCCCCAAAACAGCATGTAGATAGGCTAAACATAGCATGCAAAATAATGAGCCAACAAAGGCTATAACATGAGGTACCAAAAACATGCACCAAACAACTTTGGACCCTTAACAAAACATGAATAATGGGTCATTTTAAGACACTTTCTAAGCCAGATGAAGGCTGAAAACAGAATCCAAGCAAGCCTAACAAAGCATGAAAATTAATGAACCAAATAGGGAGTACAACATGAAGTACTAAAAGCATTTATCAAATGGCCTAAGACCCTTAACAAAACATGAAGAAAAGGCCAAAATAAGGTTCTTTTCAAGCCTGATGAAGGCTGAAAAAAGAAGCCAAGAAAGCCTAACAAAGCATGCAAAATAGGATTAGAACATGAATTCAAAGCAAGTGGCATGTAGAGCATGAAAACCAGGTTGAGCCCTTCTTCAATGTTGAAGAGGGACTCAAGATAAGAACAATATCAGTTCATGAGATGCTCCAAATCAAATCACAAATAGCCCAAATAAATCATGCAATTTTACGGAAAATATGGATGATTACAAAGAAAGTGCATGATAGAGAGGCCAAACATGATTGATCCCTTCTTCAATGTTGAAGAGGGGCTCAAAATATGCCTACTCACAGTTTATAATAGGCTCGAAATCAGATCATTCATAAGTCAAATAAAGCATGCAAATTAATGGCATAAAGAGTGATATTGAAAGAGGTGTGTCATGGAGACACCAAACAGAGTTGGGCCCTTGTAAAAAGTTGTAGAGGGGCTCAAAATAAGCCTAAAACCAGTAGGGGTCGGAGCCCAAAACAGAGATTAAATAGGGTAAAGAATTGATTCAAAATTATGCTAGAAAAAGGGAATTAGTGGCTTACCCTTGAAGACAAGTCTTTTGTTGCTTCTTGGCTTGAATTTGCTGGTCCTTAGCCTTTGAAAATCACTTCTTTGCTGCTGAAATGGAGATGGTGATGGTGAGGCTTAGGGTTGATGAATGAATTAGCTAGGGACTTGAAGCTTTTTAGGGTTTTTGGCTATGGAAATGGAGGTTTTGGGAGAGAAGCTCTTGAGATCAAATGTTGTAACCCTAGGGAAGGATCTGTCCAGCCCCTTAAATGGACCAAAAAAGGTGTAAAAGGGGAGGAAAATGCACCCAAGCTTTCCCTCCCAAAATATCCCCCGGAGGACAAGGATATTTTGAAAAGCAATTTGACATTGTAAAAAGGTGAAAGTGGCCGGCCAGTGGCTTTACGGAAGGTGGCCACCCACCCCAACTGGTCGGCCAGCCACTCCCTGGCCGGCCATGGCCAAAAATGGGACAAAAAAATTGCTGGCCAACCACCACTTTTTAGTGTCCTCCCAGGTGTGTAGAATAAGGCCCCAGGGTTGGAACTTGGCAACACCAAGTGAGTCACAACATTGCACTTGAAGAAGAGGCTCAAAAATGAAAATCTGAATTACTGGCCGACCACCACTTTTTAGTGTCCTCCCAGGTGTGTAGAATAAGGCCCCAGGGTTGGAACTTGGCAACACTGAAGCAGGAGTCACAACATTGCACTTGAAGAAGAGGCTCAAAAATGAAAATCTGAATTACTGGCCGACCACCACTTTTTAGTGTCCTCCCATGTGCCCTCATCACAAATATGTAGTCCCGGCTCGAAGAAAATATCCTCAGGGTGTTCAACATTGGCCCGGAAGCGAGCAAAGCAGACGGAGGAGCAACTGGTTTTCTGGAACAATTGCGGCCTCCCACCCTCCAAAGGATCTTCTTGATGCTAAAATAGAGGTACCGCCAAAATTGAACAAAACCGATGCAAAATGAATGCTCGGGGCCCAAATCACGCAGCCGAGGTCCCAAAACCCGTAAGCACCGAAGTGGCGTCTGGCATGAAGTACCAGAGGCCCCAGTGTTCCTCGGAATGATAAAACAGAGGCACTTGCCAAGAACCGGAGAAATCGAAGATGGTTGGGCGGTCCCAATCGAGGCACACGGCCGACGGCCTCAAACCGAACCGGCTCCGAAATGGCAAAATGGCCATGACCACGAAAAGTAGCTCACTACCACCGAGAGATAGCCTCAGACCACTCCCTCGGAAAGAAAACAGAGAAAACTGAGTCCAGTTCGCAAACCGAGACAAGGCATGAAGAGGTTCGAAGCGGGAGGCGCGCAGCGCGACTCTGAGACTTCTGAACGAGCACAATATGTAACATCACCGAGCGCTCAATCGGTGACGTCTGAGTCTTAAGGTCGGTCAAAAATGGGGTGTCTACAGTTGCCCCTCTTTGACAGAACTCGGAAGTCATAACAATGACGGGAGTGAATATCAAAGCCCAGAGACGACCCATTTTTGACAAGGCCGAAGACTTAGACAAAGCAGACAGGATAGACAAAGATGTGCCCACAGGCATGCCCGCAGGCAAAAGGGGGCAAAATGCAAAGGATAGGCACGGAGCCAGGTGATTATGCAAGTGCAGCAAGCTGTAATGAATCAAGTATTGACAAATAGATGCAACAGTTCTAAGCAAGAATGCATAGCAACAACTACATTTCATGCAGTTAGGAATGCGGAGAATTAGTCAAGTCTCGTCGCGTCTCACACGGAGAAGATACGATACCTGCGCGATTCGTCTGGTCGCACCAGCCTCAAATGAATCGTACATACAATATCGTGCCTGCAAAAATAGAGAAATTCAACAAGAACAATATGCTAACAACATATATTCAATGCGATTCCTATGATTCCAAGAGTTGGACACACACAGTGTCGGCGAATGAATGCATCGTAATGTGAGAAAAGATAATGCGTGACAACGCATGTTTAAGCAGAGAAGTATTGTACACCAAGAAATCACGCATGACAATGCAAAACATTTATGAGAATGCAAAATATGAGCCAAATAATGCAAAACGAGCACAAATCAGGGTGCCCGTTTGTTGCGCAACAACGAGCTGGGAAACGCGCATTTCGGTGAAGGCAACTTGATCGCGGCCTTTGATTCACCTCCCGGAGAGGTCACAACATATTTAAAAAGGATACACTCTGATTTTGATGAATAATGATGAGACACATGTCAGAAATTACAGTTGAAGTTCCGGTGGAGCAATTCGGCGCCAGAAAGTGCACTTTTCTTGAACTTTTTCAGGCCCCCGGAACTCCGATTTTCCTCAAAATTTGCAGAGAGGTAGGGGAGGGGGTGGGGACCACCAACGGCCAGCCCATTTCCCTAGGAGAGGCCATCGGCCAGGGCAAAAAAGTAAAGGGGCCGGCCAGCCAGAAAAGGTGGCCGGCCGGCCACCTGCCCAAAGCAGGGGCATTTTGGTCATTTTTCCCATTTCTATATATACACACCTCCATTCAATCCGAAATCACACCCAAAGTTGTGAAAACTCCTTCCCTTGCTCCCTAGACCATTTTCTCCTTCAAATTGGCACTTTATACGCGCCCTCCGGCCTTCCACGCAAGTTGTTTTTGCGAAATCTTCCAGCGTTAAGCACTTTGAGCCGACTAAATTTTGATTCCGGGGCGTCTCTTCTCATTTTCACCATTTGAGGTAAGTTTGTCTCAATATTTGGAAAATTTTCCCGGGAGTTGACTTTTGTTGACTTTTCATTTCCCGAGAGTTGACTTTTTGTTGACTTTTTCCAATTTTGGCCCATTTTGCTCATTTTTGCTTCTCTTTTCAGATTTCTTGACATGGCGGGTCATTTCCCTCACGGTGGAGGTTTTCCCGGCGCTGGAGATGATTTCGACATTATGACATTGCCCCCGAGGGTTCGCCCTTTTGTTCCCGATCGATACGCCCCAGCGGTACATAGGCTTCCGCGAGCCGTTTTTCGTCATTTCACCGAGTTCAACGATCGGGTACCAGGGGATCTTCTTCTGCGAGAGCCGGAGCAGCACCTCTCCCACGATGCAGAGGTATTTTACTTTATTTTCTGTATCTTTCGTGCATTTTGTACCTTTGCCATGCTTAGACACACAGTTTAGCTTATGACATAGTACTTGCATCCTGAGCATGTGACTTAGCCACTTGAATTTTATGAACACAGCTCATTGACCGATCGTGAACGCACAGTACACATTAGTTAGAAATTGAACACACGGCTCAAACATTGATTCACCGAACACACAGCCCGAAGTTGAAAATGAGCACACAGCACATATTAACTAAGAGTAGAACACACAGTCCCAAACTCAGATTTGCAGCCCAGATTTGAAGCGAACACACAGTCCACTGATTAAGAGTAGAACACACAGCCCTAAACTCTGATTTACTGAACACACAGCCTAGATTTGAAGTGAACACACAAATTTAATCGATTAAGAGTAGAACACACGGTCTAAACTCTACGATTCTTGAACACGCAGCCCAGATTTGAAGTGAACACACATTAATCGATTAAGAGTAGAACACACACCTAAACTCGATTTCATCAATGACAGATTTGAAGTGAACACACACACTGATTAAGAGTAGAACACATACCCTAAACTTCGATTTCAACACGCGACCAGATTTGAAGTGAACACACGTTAATCGATTAAGAGTAGAACACACGACCTAAACTCGATTCTTCAACACGCACCCAGTTTGAAGTGAACACACATTGTGATTAAAAGTAAGAGTAGAACACACACCCTAAACTCGATTCATGAACACGCAGCGATTTGAAGTGAACACACCAATCGATTAAGAGTAGAACACATGACCTAAACTCGATTCTTGAGCAGCGACCCAGTTTGAAGTGAACACACGTTGTGATTAAGAGTAGAACACACCCTAAACTCGATTTCTTGAACAACTTTTGTAGACACCCCATTTTTGACCGACCTTAAGACTCGACGTCATCAATTGAGCGCTTGGTGATATTGCATATTGTGCTCGTTCGAGGTTGCAGAGTCCGACTCTGAGCCTTGCCTCCGGACTTAGGACTCTTTTGTGCTTTGTCTCGGTTTGCGAACCGTGCTCGGTTTTCTCTGTTTTCTCTTTGAAGGGAGGAGAGGTCTCGTAGACCATCTCTCAGTGGCCGTAGGCTACGTTTTGTGGTCGCAGGCCATTTTTCCCATTTCGGAGCCCGGTTCCCGGTTTTCGGAGCCGTCAGGCCGTGTGCCTCGGTTCGGGACCGCCCAACCATCTCCGATTTCTCCGGTTTTTGGCAAGTGCCTCTGTTTTATCATTCTGAGGGACACTGGGGCCTTTGATACCCACTTCGTGGCCGTACGCCACTTTCGGTGCCTGCAGCCCATTTTCGGGACCTTGAACCGCGCGGTTTAGGCCCCGAGCATTCATTTCGCATCGGTTTTTGTTCATTTTTGGCGGAAACCTCTGTTTTATCATTACAAGGAACCCTGGGGCCTTTGATACCCACTTCGTGGCCGTATGCCCTTATAGGTGCCTAATGACCCACTTTCGGGGCCCCGAACTGCGTGTTTCAGCTCCCGAACCCTCATCTTGCATTTTTGGGCCTCGACCCGAACTTGAGATAGTCATATTTTGAGGTCCTTTTCATGTTTGATTAAGGACCTTTTACTGTTTGACATCTCCATCTGTCACTTGTCTCTTTACCTCGTTTTAGGCCTGTTTTGCACGGTATTTTAGGCGTACTTGTGGGCTGTTTTGGGCTTGGTCGTAAACTACAAAGTTTCTTATTTTGAGCCCCTCTCCAACTTTGTTGAAGGGCTATCGGCTATATGAGACCCGTAGCTATCACTTTCCCCTTTTGCACCTTTGAACCCCTTAAAGCTTCTAGAAGCTTGAACCCTTTTGGCCAAGCTTCTTGGAGAAGCTTGGCCAGCTGTATTAGCTTCTCCTAGAAGCCTTGCACCCCCCCCCCCTTTGAACCCCCTTTGCCCCTTTGACCCTTTCCATGACTTAGCCTCTAAGTCTTGGCTTATACTTGCCTATATAAGCATGCCCCCTCTCCATTGCTCAAGGGTTGGAGGTTTGGAACAAAAAACCAGCAGATATATGTGTATATCTGATATATACATATAGATCCCACCCCCTCTCTCCATATCTCTCTCAATCCACCTCCAAACAACCTTGTTCTTGGACCATTCCTTCACCAACCCATAGCACAACACCACCACTTCCATTTCCAGCGACTTGGAGGTCATTTGCAGAGCTTAAGAGCACCTAAACTTGGATCAAAACCTGCTGGTTCATTGGTCTTCAAGGGTAAGTGTCTATTTCCCTCAAACTAGCATTTTCTTGCATCATCACTTAGCCTTGCTTGCAAGCTTTTTTGGGCTCCGAACCAAACTTCAAATAGTCTTATTTTGGGGTCCTCTTCATGTTTGATTGAGGACCCCTTGCCATTTGGTGATTGCATATAGCACCTATCTCAATATCCTCTTGTATGCCATGTTTCTTGCATAGAATATTTGGCTGATGTATGATCTGTTTTGGGGCTTGATGTAAGCTGTAAGTAGGCTTATTTTGAGCCCTTCTTCAACATTGAAGAAGGGCTCAAACTTGTTTGGGACCCCTATCTTGTACTTGTTTCATAATCTCTTCTATTTACCGTAATCTTGCATGCTTTGTTAGCCTACCATGCTTCTGGTTTTGGGTCTTCGACAGGCCTGAAAAAGGTCTTAGTTTGCCCTCCTCTACATGTCTCATGAAGGGTTTTTATGCATTTAGTGAATACTTTGCATACCTCATGTTGTGGCCTCATTTTGCCCTTGTTTTGTATGACATTTTGAGCCCACTTGTATCTGTTTTTGGGGCTGACCATAAACTGTAAAACACTAATTTTTGGGCCCCTCTTCAACATTGAAGAAGGGCCTTTCTCTATTTTTGGACAGCAATGTGGGTTGTTTCAATAGTTTGCTCTTGGGGCCATTTTGCATGCTAGTTTAGCCTCATTTTTGTTTGCTGTTTTGCCATGCTTTATCTTGAAAAAATGCTTTTTTTGGGACTGTCTAGCTGCTGTCTTCATACTTCATGTTCATATCTTGCATGTTTAGCATAGCTATAGGCCATTTGAGGCCTAGTTTTGCATTTGGAGTGATTCCATGCATCGGGTGTCATTTCGCCTTGTTTCGGGGCTGTTTTGCCCCTCATTTAGCTACTGAAATTTGTATGTGTAGTATGCCATGCTTCATGTTTCATTAGAATGCTATTTCATGCTTGTATGCCATCGCCTCGATTTGCGTGCCCGTATGCACGCATTTCGAGGCATCTCTTTTTCATCTTATGGCCGCTGATTTTGGCATGCTTGTGAGTTATCCATGTTAGTTTAAGTCCATTGTTGCATGTTTGTCGTATGCCATGCTTGTTGGTTTAGGTTGTGTGCCTAATACATGTTGCATGTTTGCATACTTGCCTTTATGTTCATATTGCATACTTAGCTCACATGTTTAGGTTGCATTTGGCATGCATACCTTGCCTCTTGAATCACCATGATAGAGGTTGGGCCTCTGGTTTGTTTGTGCTTGCATTCCATTCCATTAAAAGTTGCTAACTTGGCTTCTTGGGCCATCATGCATTGAAATGCGTGATTGGTGGCCCGGGTCGAGGCCATGCTCCCTTGAGTCTATTGCATGATACTGAGTGTGTCCGTGCATACATTTGTCCCAAAATTCCAATGCCATGCTCTGCTTCATTGTCATTCTTTGTCAAAACCGTCTCCTGCAGAATTTAGTGCCGATCGGCACTCTTTAGTGCCGACCAAGCAATCTTTTTGTGCCGATAACTATCAATTACTGACGGTGGTCAAACCCCGCATGGTGGCAAAACCCTCCACCGGTGGTGATCTTCAGAATATGGGGAAGGCTTCCCAGGACTTTGGCAATTTCTGGAGACAGGGCAGTGTAAAACAGAGGCAACAGTGGCATGGTGCGGGATTCCCGGGCAAGGCGGACATCGAGCATGCATCATTCGCGCACCCCGAGGCGAGGGGCTGTGGCCCCCCCTTATTTCATATTTATTTATTCAGTAATTAGAATTCTGTAATAATTTATTCATTCTTTATTTCGGACTGTATTGTTATTTTGGTCCCTCCGGTGAGGCGCAATTGTAATAAGTGTGTGTGAGTGGGTGTATGTCTTCCAATCCCCATTTCTTTCTCCCTTTTATTTACCCGCTTATATTGGTAGATTAGGGCACATTTAAATTAGCATACCTTATGCAATGCATGTGTGCATTCATGCATTTGTTTACATGCACCGGGCTCGGTACATCATACAAACTGCATCGCATTTTCAATTCCAAATTGAATACGTGCTACTCGCGCACTTCACATGCCATGTTTAGGGTTAGCCGAAATGCTCTCTAGATTACATTTATGCTCGTTGCATTAGCCACTTAACATGAACTAGGTCATGCATGTTTGCTAACGGGTTATTGTTTTTGGCACGAGTACGATGTAAGTTTTTACGCTTTAGCATGTCGCGCGCGTGTGAATGTTTACCATGACAAGATATGCTTACCATGCGGCTAAGTGCTTACATGATAAAGCTGTTTGAATGCACGTGGATGGAGGTTGGATTGCGAGTTGGAACAACTCATTGAAATCCGTATTTTAGCCTACTTGCGGTAGCAAAAAGAAAACAACATGTTTTTGAGACAAAAGCGGATATGCAATGTTTATTTCCAAGTTAGGCGATCTAGTCTATACTTTTGTGTTGTCGCATCACATAGTAATTCTAGGTTAATAACCTAATAAGAAGCATAAAGTTTTCAAAAGCGGATATCACGGTTAGTAGAGGCGGTCTTGGACGGCGAAGGGGTGCTATAGTGACCTTCCCAATCGTACCCAAGCTCGAGCCAAGACCACTTTGGTGATAGCGGACATGTGGCCTTCGGACGAAGTCGGTTTCTAAATTTCCCATTTTAAAATATTTAGGTGGCGACTCATGTCCGCAAAGCGATCCATGTTTGGCACTACTTTTCAAAAATCTGCTTTCTCAAACGATTTGCGGATTTGGACTCTTTGGTTCGATTTAGAACCGCGACACAAAAGTGGAGTCCGAGTATAGAAGCCCCACAGTATTCTATTCTGGCGACTCTTTGGGAGTTTAGAGAGCTTGACTCGAACTCGTGATATCTGTTTTGATTTCATTTATGTGTCTCTTTGCATTGCATGTGCATTGGTGCACCTAGGACACCGTGTTGGCCATCTGCTATTCTGGCGGTTTCTTGGGAGGCTTGTCTTGTCAAGGCATGTCCATAAAGGCCGACGGTTGCGGGCTCTGCCAAGATAGAACACAAACCCGGTTTTACCGAGGCACCCTTTTGACCATTCGACCTAGTGCACATTCGAATCCATAGTGACCATTCCAAACTAGGACAAGTTGCTTACGATATTAGGTTGTTTGAAACCGCCAAGGCGTAGTGAAACCCTAGCTCGACAAAATAGGACAGGAAACCCTACCCCAACATAGGGGTGTATTGGCTCTCATTTACTTGCTATGTGCTTTTAGAGTGTATCTCTACAGGAATGCATATATCAATTTGCAAGTCTGTATCGAACTGAGGGCACCGATGTCGATTTTGAGAATCGATTATATCTGCGGGTATCGATTGATGATTTGGGGCAATAATTTGGGAACGATGATCGATAATAGAATCTGATCGTTCAGCTTTGCTCGTATCCGTTCCAGTGAAATTGAGCTAAGATGCTGTCGGTTTTCTCTTTTGCTAGGTAGTCCTGGAATCATAGCTTCAGAAGGCTCCACTATCCCCCCGGTACATTGAATTTGGGCTGATAGACTTTGTCAGGTCAGAGACTCAGTTCAAGGGTAATCACGGCCAGAGAAGGCTAGTCAGGTACAGACCATCTGTACAACAGCTACCAGATCAGTGATCTTTGAGTAGTCGGGTTGAGATTTCCGAGCCTCTGCGGAACCTGATATCTACGGTTGCTCAATTAGATCGAGGACAATATGTCGAGTCGGAAGAGATGGTGCGCCAACTCGGGATAGTATGAAAGCCATGCGAGAAGATCTTTGTCATCAGCGAGAATCCGCCAAACAGCGGTATGGTCATAGCCCAACAAAGACAATTGCGGTTAGAACAACAAACTAGAGTATCTACTTCATCGAGCTCCTCCCCACCCGAGTTCCAACGCTGGGAAACAACTAATGTCCAAGAGGATCAGACCTTCCAACGGGGCGGCTTCACCCCGATCCTACCGCAACTATCCAAGGTACCACTTTGTCAATGTCTGGGACTCTCCTTTGAGTTCGAGACGGATCCCTGACCTGAAGTTGAGCAATTTGGAAAAAGATGTTCAAGAAATCCCGAAGTCAAGACTATTCCGACATCGAGGATGGGTATCTGAACCACCGTGGCGTTGCGGATCGGTTCAAAATGCCTCAAATTGACCGTTTTGATGGGTCGAGATCCCATGGTCCACGAGTTTGTTTTCAGATGTTCTGCGCCCGATGGGCTTGACAAGATTCTGAAGCTCTCCTCTTTAGCGAGGACCACTGTCAGTATCGCGACCATCTGTGCACGCCAAATTAGAGGACTCTGAAGCGAAATTTGGGAGGAGATGTCCGAGGCCTTCGTCGCACAATATTCATACAATACCCAGATCGAGATCACAACCCGTGATCTTGAGACGACGAGGCAGGAGCCTAAGGAGAGCTTCTCAGAATTCGTGGCTCGCTGGAGGGCCAAGGCCTCAATGATGACCATTAGGCCAACAGATAAGGATCAAATACGGATGGTTGTGCGCAACCTCCAGCCCAAGCTAATGCAAAAAATGATCGTGCTCCCCTTCCCTACCTTTTCTGATTTGCATGAGATGGGGGTACAAATTGAGGATGCTATGAAACAGGGCTTGATTGACAGTGATAGGGAGCAACCTAGAAGGACCTTCAACCGCATGTAAATCTGAGCGTAGCGATGATGAAAATGCGAAGCTTCAGACGTGGGCATGGTTACCACCACCACACAAAAAAAGCCACCTCATTCACGGTGTGTCCGGAGCTAGCTCTAAATAGCCAAAACCCACCTCGGGGCCAAGGGTGTTTGCTCCACTATACATGCCCCTATCCAAAGCTTTGGGGGTTTGATCAAGAAAGGGCATCTGAAGCCCCTGAGCCGCAGCCACTACTAAAGAACCTCCTCTCTCACACAACCAGTGACTATTGTGCCTTCCATCGAAATGCCATGACATCGACATGTGCTTTCGTCTTCGCCACGAAATACAAGATCGATCGACAACGAGTCATCCCTGCCGGGTCCGCAAAGTCTATCGGCACTTGATCGGTGAACTTATGGGGATAACGTGATGTGATCAAGAGATGAACTACTGCGCGGCGCTTCGGTTTACTCGGATATGGTGGATGGCATGCCTTGTTTTGAGCATTCTGAACGCTAGTTTTGTACTTTTCGACTTGGGTATTGGGTCATCCGTCGTTTTGTATTATGTCGATCTCTTCATCTTGAGTCGATTGGATCTGTCTTGTTGTATCGAGTCAGTCCTGTTTTGTCAGAGTCGGGTGATTTCGGGGGTGTTGCCTCGGATATCACTTGCTTGCTTTGCGACTGTCTTTTCATTTTGTTTTAAGTCTGTTTTTGCCAGGGAGCTAGTTGTGCCAACAGATCTTGAATGAAACAGCAGTGATTTTCACACTCTTTGTGCTTGCTTCTGCCATGTGCCAGTTGTGCCAAAATTTCTAAATGAGATGGATGTATTTGACTAAGAACTCTGTCTTTTCTGTGCCTTGAAGTCATTGCATTGGCCTAAATTTTTCAAAACTTTTTCAAACACTGTGGTGAAAACGAAGAGGAAGGAATTCCTTGGGATTTGCAAAAATTTGATCAATTAAGAGAAAGAGAGGCATGCTAAGCCCTTAATGAATGAAATCATGCTTGTTAGTGTGAGTACTGAGAAGGACCCTAGCTTTGATCCAGATTGGTCGTACACTGTCTTCAGCGCGAGCGATTTGTCGCTTTCTTAAAAACTTTCAAAAAAATGTTTTATGATCTGCGAACATGTGTGGAATCGCTCTTGAGATTGTGCGACCTAGGATCGCTCTCGGCCTCGAGACTCGACCCTCATTTTGAACCTTGGACTCAAACTCGGAATGTTCAGCGGTTAACTACAACGTGAGGCTGTGAGACCAGATTCAAAGCGACCCTCGAACAAGAGGCAAGAAAGTCAAATCAAAAAGATCGGATGTCGTCAAGAGAGGCTTGGAAGCTAGATCGAAGCCCTCCTCAAACTAGGGGCAAAGATGTCGGATGTGCCCAAGAGCCAAGATGAGTTCTCTTGAATCAACATGACCACTCTCCACGGATACGGATGGCATCAAACCCTAAAACACTTGGCATGGACAAAGCTACACTTTTACCCTTTGAGAGGCTCATTTGGGCCAAAACCGGAAGGCGACCAGGCAAAAGTTAGAGCAAAGAAAAGAATACAAAAAGAAAAAAAGAAAAAATTCAAAGATACAAAAATGCAAAAGGAAAAGAAAAGAAAAATGCAAAAAAAAAGAAGAAGAAGAAAAAGGAAAGAAAAGAATAGAAAAAAAAAGAAGAAAAGAAAGAAGAACAAAGCTCGCAAGGTCGAAAACGCAATAAAGTATGGCAAAAGTTAGAGCCTAAGAATGAGAGGTTAAATACCCGAGTGTACCTTAACCTGAACTACGTAAGGCTTGATTCCCATGTTTGGGATACGTAGGCAACTTCATTCTGAAGTCCAGCCCTAAAACACTTCAAATTTAGTTGTGTCCATGAAATGGTTTTGATCATCTTTGCCTTCTCTGTATCAGAGAGTTCGGTTGTGATCGTCGCTCTGAAGGATTGACTTCAATACGCTGCGGTGCCATTTAGACAAGGGGCAACTTTCCGTTGCCATTCAATGCATTGCGGTGTCATTTCAAACAAGGGGCAACTTTCCGTTGCCATGCAGTGTCCTTCAGACAAGGGGCAATTTTCCATTGCTATGGGTCCGAGGTTGTGCATCTCAAAGAGTTGGCTCCCTGCTTGTTGAGCGGTGGCCGTTTGCAAAAACAGTTTTTGAGAATTTTTACTGAGATTGACTATTCTCTCAAAAATCATTCCATTTTTCCAAAAAACTGGACCATTTCTTGGACCCAAAAAAAAGGGAAATTTTCAGTGCTTACAACCTGACTTGCATGATTTCAGATCAAAAATCGAATAAGCATGTTAATCTAACTTTCATGTTGGTCAAAATTGTTTTAAAACAAAAAAATGGTCGAAATGATGAACTAGGGGCACAGTTGAGTCAGGCTTCCTGTCTTTCCCCCATTTTCAACATACTTGCCAAGAAAGGCACTCTACCTGCCAGAAAAGGGCACAACTGAAGTCAACAACAAGATGCAGAAAGCTCTCTCATCCTCCGAGCAACGAGGTATCAAGCCAAGTGCGAAGCACGAACTGGAATGGATCAGGATGTTCCACTTCCTCACCTGGACAGATCTAACCGCGTCCAAACTCCCCAGCAAAGCATCATCAACCGATGTCAGCCACAGATTTGCTACACACCCAGTTGTAGCACAACCCCTCTGTGGGAGAAACTCACTGTTGTGAACAAGAAAAAGAGTTTAGCGAAATGCTAGGGGCAAAACCCCGTAACTTTTTGTTTGTCCATCAACCACTCAGGGGAGGGATTGAAAATGAGAGATTAAAGAATAGAGAGATGTGCGTTGAGAGAAAAAGTGAGAAAAGGGCTTTTTCATGAAAAATAGAGCTTGAGGGCCGAGTGATGTGAGAATCACAAATGAGAAAAGGGTGGGAAAGCATACCCGGAGAAACAGGCTCCCTGTGCATGTCTGAGTGTTGTGTCTTTTTTGTTTTATCTCGATTCTTGTTTTGAGTCGTCTCGAGTGTTACTCGATGTGTTTAGGTTGTTTACCTATTATGTTCCGTTGTTGGGTCGTCTTTGATGTGTTCAGTCGTAGGCTCAATACCCGGTTAAGAACTCATTTCTTAATTTCAAAAACAAAAAAAATCATCTTGTGCTCAGAGTGCTGTGCCATTCTCCACATTTGTGCAAAAAAGGAATTTGTTCTTTCAAAAACTGCAGGGTTCAACCCAGGTCATGTGAGAACAGTAAAATCGGGATCTATCTGAAGCTATATAGGTTCCAGACTGCAAAGCAAAAGAAAAAAAAAGGAAAAATCGAAGCATCTGAGTGTGTTTCACCTCTAGCAAATTCTGTGGGATGTACCCCGTCAAGCCTTGTCAATGCTCCGAAGTATGGGTGTTCCTCTACCTCGAGCTCAAAATGTTTCTCCGGAAGTGTCAACTGATGTCTCCGATGCATAGCTCGTTGTCAGTTTGCATGCACAAGTTGTATCCTTTTGGAATCTATTGTGACCCCTCCAAGAGGTAAATCAGAGGTTGCATTTGGAGTTTGGTCTCCTCAAGGCTTGTAATCCCTTATTCGGCATTTTGTTTCAAATATGCATTGTGATGCACGTTCCAACTGCATTGTTATGCACCTTTTTCACTTGCACTGTTATGCACATCTATCTAGCATTGTTATGCTCATTCGTTGCATTGATATGCACATCTATCTCGCATTGTTATGTACCTTTTTCACCTGCATTGTTATGCACACTCTACCTGCATTGTTATTCACTTGCATTGTCATGCACATCCACTGGCATTGTTATGCTCACTCGTTGCATTGTTATGCACATCTATCTCGCATTGTTATGCACCTTATTCACTTGCATTGTCATGCACATCCACTGGCATTGTTATGCTCACTCGTTGCGTTGTTATGCACATCTATCTAGCATTACGCTTTCGGTTGTTGCATTGATATGCACCTTTTTCACTTGCATTGTTACACACATCTACCTGTATGGTTATGCACCTTTTTACTTACATTGTTGACCTTTCCTCTCTTGCATGTGATATGCTAAGAGGTTCTGCTTTCTTCTCAAGCGTGTGTACCGAGAAATCTATCTTTTCCTCTCTTGTATGTGATATGCTGAGAGGTCTACCTTTCTTCTCTTGCGTGTGATACGCTGAGAAATTTACCTTTTCCTCTCTTGCGTGTGATACGCTGAGAGATGATCTTCTCCTCTCTTGCATGTGATATGCTGAGAGGTTTACTTTCTTCTCTTGCGTGTGATACACTGGGAAATCTACATTTTCCTCTCTTGCGTGTGATACGTTGAGAGATGATCTTCTCCTCTCTTGCATGTGATATGCTAAGAGGTTTACCTTTCCTCTCTTGCGTGTGATATGCTGAGAGATGATCTTTTCCTCTCTTGCATGTGATATGCTAAGAGGTCTGCCTTTCTTCTCTTGCGTGTGATACGCTGAGAAATCTATCTTTTCCTCTCTTGCATGTGATATGCTGAGAGGTCTACCTTTCTTCCCTTGCGTGTGATACGCTGAGAAATCTACATTTTCCTCTCTTGCGTGTGATACGCTGAGAGATGATCTTTTCCTCTCTTGCATGTGATATGCTAAGAGGTCTACCTTTCTTCTCTTGCGTGTGATACGCTGAAAGGTTTACCTTCTTCCCCTCCTGTGTGTGATACGCGGAGAGATGTTATGTGTTAGACTCCGGGTACTCTCGGCAGTCACTTTTAGCCTTCTCCGCGCAGGACGCCGTGAGAATTGCATAATTTTCTTACATCCTTTCTGCATGAGATGTAGGTTGGTTCACGTTTGCTTGCTTGCATAGCATTCGCTTAAAATGTTGCATTTATTTTGCATAATTGCTTCATCACAGCATCCTTTGCATGATCATAAGTTATGCACTTGCATTGTGCATCATTTGCAACCCGCCCCTGAACTACACTGGTTTGATTCCTTGCAAAGGGATACGTAGGCAGCCTGCGGGCACAACCATTTATTCAGCTATATTTTGCTTGTTTGTCTAAGTCTTCGGCCTTGTCAAAAATGGGTCGTCTCTGGGCTTTGACATTCACTCCCGTCATTGTTATGACTTTCGAGTTTTGTCAAAGAGGGGCAACTGTAGACACCCCATTTGTGACCGACCTTAAGACTCAGACGTCATCAATTGAGCGCTTGGTGATATTGCATATTGTGCTCGTTCTGAGGTTGCAGAGTCCCGGCTACGAGCCTTGCCTCCGGACTTCCGGACTCTTTTGTGCTTTGTCTCGGTTTGCGAACCAGGCTCGGTTTTTCTCTGTTTTCTCTTTGAGAAGGGAGGGAGAGGTCTCGTAGACCATCTCTCAGTGGCCGTAGGCTACGTTTTGTGGTCGCAGGCCATTTTTCCCATTTCGGAGCCCGGTTCCCGGTTTTCGGAGCCGTCAGGCCGTGTGCCTCGGTTCGGGACCGCCCAACCATCTCCGATTTCTCCGGTTTTTGGCAAGTGCCTCTGTTTTATCATTCCGAGGGACACTGGGGCCTTTGATAC